>JAMJFZ010002869.1:20327500-20927500 GCA_026225945.1 Cricetomys ansorgei
ACCTTTCTGAAGGTGTCGGTGTCACATAGAACTTCGATTAAATCAACCGGCCATGCTTTTTCCAACCTTGCCTTTTGTTACAGGAGTATAGACCTCAACCCTTTCACACCTTTGCACACCTTGATGAGCCAGCCTGCCTCCATTTTAGGCTCAAAAGCCACCCTATAATAAAGACAAACGAGGATCACTCCTGTTTGATTATACCTCCGTTTCTCAAGGTTTGGGCTATGCCCCACCTGGAACATTAACAGTTCTGTACTGCCTGCTTCAGGAAATAACAATCATGTCTTTGTTTCAAAAAGTTAATGACCATCTTGCAACTCTACCTTTAGTTCAAAAGGTTGTTATGACTACCTCATTATGATTAACTTCTTGTGACTACCTTGTTTTGACCACCTTGTTATGCTCTGCTCCTATAACCCCACCTATTTTGCCTGACAAATCCCCCTTTTTAAAACCTTCAAACCACCCACCCTCCCACCCCCAGCTATAAAAACCTTGTCTTCCTCACATCCAAGGCTGCCCTCTCAAACCCCAACTTAGGGAGAGGCAGCCTGTGTACACGAATACAAACCTTGCTTTAATTAATTGCTTGCTTTAATTAATTTGGCCATGGTGATTTGGGTTGGTGGTCTTTCTCCTCCTATCTTTGGGATTAACAACCTCCACCTAGATTTTGGTTTGTTCACAGTCATGGAAAGCCTACCACCTCACCAGTCAGGTCTCTCAGCTGCAATAGTACAACTCAGTTGGTAACAGTGGGTCAGATTTTCTGGTTTATCAGCGTGTTCTGTTAGCAGCAAGAACGCAGCCATTCCAGAATGAATGATTGCCCTTCGGCAGATGAAACTTTGTCATATCTAACAGTCTCTACTATGCCTCTGCTCACCTTGTATCTTGTCCCATTCCTCTTGCTTTGTTGCCGGGCTGGGGGGTGGGGGGCGCTCCTACCTTTAACAGTGTGATTTCATGAAGAATATAGACCTCACTTATTCCTAGTACCCACAACAGGTGTGTGTGACATATTTGTTGGACAACAATGGAACCTGTTTTGGAGAAATAGGTATTTCTCATTTCTTAGTGCATAGCAAACCCCTAGTTTTGGTGGGACCGTGCGTGACAGAACAAGACAGCGCAGAGGTTCTTCCATCTTATATTCTTATTGAGGCCATTTTAGGTTTAACTAGAATTTGATCTCCTTAATGGAAAATCCCATGGAAAAGTACCCATCTCTATTCTAGGAACCCAAGGTCAAGATGCCTCAGCTAACTTACTTTAGCTTCTGTTAAACTGCCTGCTTGTGAAATCCTCTCCCTTCAGCTAACTGCTTATCTTAGCTTCTTTTAAACTCTTTGCTTGCACAAAACCTTCCCCTGCAGATCAAGATATTAGGATGTGGTTTTTGCCTTTAAAACCCCTTACTCCAAACACATACCATTACACTTGAGTCTTGCGTACCTGAGTGTAGTCTGGAATAAAGACTTACAATTGGCTTTAAACTATTATCTGAGTGGTCATCTCTGGTAGGCTCCCTGTAACACATGGTTCAGATAACTGGCTGAAAGAGGGGTCCCCATTCTTCTTCCCCATCCCTGTGACACAGTCATATATTCTTGAACAAACATTTATTTGTAACACTGAGCATTTAAACTACAATCTCTAAGATCCTCTGCATGAGTAATATTCTAAGATTTGGTGGCAAAATACAACCCAAAATACATGAGTTGCTATACTTAACAGAGTTCAAAAGGATCGGGACCAGCAAACAGGTGTATTCTGAAGTTGTTTTCCAAGTCAGTCACGGCTTTGCCAACTTAACTAATTTCTCTACCACATCACAAGCCACACTTTTCTGAATCTGACCCTCTGGAACAAATGAGAACGATGCAAGAGTCCAGTACGTATTCACTCTGTAAGTCGCAACCCTCCCCCTCTCTCCTGAGACTTTCAGAGGGGATTCTGATCTTCTCTGCCACCCATGGGTTAATGCACTTAGATGGTCCTTTGTTTTACAAAAGGGCACAGAGACACACTCAGCTGATGCAGTCCATTATTCAAATTGCATTTCCGAAGGAGCGAATAACTCCAGCCACCTGACGCAGATCTTAGGCATCCTCTTGCCTGCTACAACCCAAAGCTATTACATTAAGAGCAGAAACAAAACAATGGGTCTGACAGCGACGTGAACTCCCCTGACAGATGGAAACCATCAATCCAGTCACTGAAGTATTTAGCTACAAAAAGGGAAAAGACACTCTTTGATTGAAGGATAAGAGGAAGGCATACACAGGCACTTTTCAATCAGAGTTAAAGCGGGGTACCCTGGAAGACATCTCAGATAAGCCTGCCTCAGGAGAGCACAAGCCAGCAAGTGTACCTGTTGGGGAATGAAAGTTTGGGGGTAAATGGAGTCACTCTGATGTGTTTCATAGTCAATGTGGACTCTCAAGGTCAGCCTCTGCTCCCCGAGTGCTAGTTTCTAAGGGAAGTGAAACAATGGGCTTCCTTGAGCGTCAAGGATGCATAAGACAGACCATTTCTGCTTCAACAGTGTTAAGTGATGTTCAGATGCTCCAAGTCTTCATGCAGAAGTCAATGAAATTAGTAGTAGGGTTTAGAAGAGAGAAACATGGTTCACGGTTCTCAAAAACAATACAAAAAAGAAAAACCCCAAACCCTCCAAGTATTCTTTGCTGTTAAACTTGTGCTCTGGTTCTCTGGGCTAGAACAGTAGTGTTAATAGATTCCGCCTCGACTAAAAAGGGAGCCGGTGGCACAAAATCTATTCCTCCAGCAAGGTTGCCGGGCAACGAGCAAGCTTTTGGCATGTGGCTGATGTCTCCAGGCAGCCTGGACTCCACAAAGTAAGCTCTTCCATCACTCACAACTAACTTGATTTTGATGGATTAAAACAGAATCAAAATGTACTGTAACTCGCTCACTTCCAAATGCAGGAATCAGGAAGAGACAGAAAATACCCCAGTTTCAGCCAAAGATGAACTTATCAGAAATACTAGTATTCACTGAAGATCCCTCTACAGGATGATAAATCTCCTATACTCCTAAGGTCACAATACTCAAAAGCAATGGAGACAAATAGCACTAAAAAAATATGGGGGGGGCGGGGGTTGGAGAGATGGCTCAGTGGTTAAGAGCACTGGCTGCTCTTCCAGAGGACCCAGGGTTCAATTCCCAGCACCCACATGACAGCTCACAACTGTCTATAACTCTAATTCCACAGGATCAGACACCTTTACACCAAGGTTCAATTCCCAACCCCTACTCACAACTGACTATGTCTCCAATTCCGGGAGATACGATAGCATCTATAGACTCTGAGCACATGGCATGCACATAAAGCACACACATATATGCAGACAAAACATCCATGCACATATGAGAAAATAATAAATTACCAAAAAAAGTACTGGGAATACAGCTCAGTAGAACTTTTGCCTAGTACACACACACACACACACACACACACACACACACACCCATACACACGCACACATACACGCACACACATGCACAGACATACATACACACCCCCACACCCCCACACATACACACGCACACACATACACACGCACACACATACACAGACATACATACACACACACACACATACACACGCACACACATACACGCATACACATATACACACATACACGCACACACATATGCACAGACTTATATATATACACACACACACACCCATACACACACACACATACACACATATACACACATACATGCACACACATGCACAGACATACATACACACACACACATACACAGACATACATACACACACACACACACACACACACACATACACAGCCCTAACTTCAATCTCCAGCACTATGAAGGGGAAAAATGACAGGAAGGAAGGAGGGGAGGAAGGAAGGAAAGGAGGAAGGAAGGAAAGGAGGAAGGAAGGAAGGAGGAGGAAGGAAGGAAGGAAGGAAGGAAGGAAGGAAGGAAGGAAGGAAGGAAGGGAGGGAGGGAGGAAGGGAGGAAGGAAGGAAGGAAAGGGGGAAAACAGGAGTGGGAGTTGAGAACATAACATAGGGTAAATCCCTTGCTTGGGATGTCTACCTCTGGGTTCAATCCCAGCACTACAAAAACCACAAGTCAATGAAGAAGGAACACCTCAATATAATGAGGGGCTCACCCTGTGCCTGGTACTGTTTGAGTTACACCTTTTCCCCTAGTGTGAGGGACGGAACCCAGGGCCTCCCCATGCTAGGCCAGAGTTCCACCACCGATCTGACCCCTGGCCCCTGACCTGCTATCCTTCAGCAACAGCTCATCTGGCAAACCTCTGAGAGTGCTACTGGTTAATAATCAGCAAGGGTTCTTAGGTCCTGAGCCCATGGCTTAGGGGCTCTGGGAAATAACCTAAGACTGTGGGCCAGGTCTGACTAGTATGAGGACATAAAGTAAGAAGGCTGCTTCCCACCAACCAGGTCCTTCCTCCGAAGACCGGACTGACAGCTCGGCGTCCCTACTGCTCCTCTCCGGCTCTCACTTGAAGCAGGACTACCTGCCAGGGCCTGGGTGCCAGAATCCCACTCTTTTTTGTTGTCCCACATCTCTCGAAAAAGCATCTTTCTCAGCACACATACTTTAGCCAGCTGCACACCCCTGCACTGACTCTTCTCCTATAACCCTGGACCTAGGCTCACTAGTGGGTCCGAGGGCCAGCGGATGAGGGACGGAGGACAAACGCAATCCAAGATGGAGGAAGAAAATCCACCCTACACACATATTCCCCCGGAGGCTTGAATGAAACCATACTGCACCCTGGCTCCTCCTAACATGGAGGATGTTGACACACTCCGGAGAAAACTCGCACGCACTGGCCGTGACGTCCCCTTCCGTGGCCTCACCCAGCCTCACCCACCCCTCGTCCATCATGTGAGCATTATGTCTTCAGTTAGTTTCCATGTTTTTGTGACGCGTTAAAATGGACCTCGGGAGCTAAAAGCAGCTTCTCTGGAGCCATTAGGATGATAAAATGCAACTTGATAGAAGTTGATACATTATTATTGCTCCCTAACAAGACACCTACCCCCAGGAAACAAACAGTCGTTAGTTCTAACACAAAAGAGCCCCGGTGGGTATTCCCACAAGCTTGTAAGGCTGGCTGCACCAATGCATGGCACCACCAGCCTCAAGACCACTGCTTACCCATCCTTTAAGGTCTAGCTCCAAAACCACCCAGAAACCCTTTATTGAGACCCTCCCACTCCCAAACGAGTCCCTCTCTGTTACTTGTGGCTTGGTCTCTGTACTGAACGTTTCCTCCTTTCTACTAATTCCTTGCTTTTAACTATCCTTCCTCTCACCAGGCTTATGCACCCAGACACGTGCAAGCTATCCGGAGCAGATTCTCTACTAGAGTACTGTAGTTGTCATGGGAAGAGAACCAAATGCATGATAATATACGCCCTAGAAAAATAGAATCCTGATTGTTGGTGTTTATGGACAATCTGAAATGTCTGGCTAAGTCATTTGCTCCATAAACGTAGAGAGAAGAGTCTTTGGTCCGAATGATTATCATGTCAGCCCAACCAGTGTTGTCTTTTTCCTTTGTCTTGAAGGGCGTTTTGCTTTCTCTATATAATCTTGAAAATGGTGTTGTTGTTATGGAAGTTTATTTTTAGTTATGTATAAAATAATTGTTTTGTGCACTTCTGGGTGAGGGGCTGGCCTAGGTCTTGCTGTTTTGTACTGTCTGCAGGTGTTGGGTTAATGTGGGGGATGTGTGATTGCTCATGACCTGCATGTGCTATCAGTAGAACACCTGAGGGGTTCTGAATGAATAAGAACACCTGAGCACAAACGCTTGGGGTGTCACTGTCGAATATGATGCTTGTGACGGTGGTTCCCTCTGCTGAGGTCTGGAGAGTTTGCACATATGAGAATGCCTCTGTGTCTTCCTTGTTGAACCCACAAGTGGCTAACTGCTACATGGTGTTTTTTGTATGACTTTTGTTTTTTGAAGCAGGGTCTCATGTAGCCTAAACTATCTTCAAATTCACCACGTAGCCAAAGCTGGCTTTGAACACCTGCTCCTCCTGCCTCTACTCCAAAGCACTGGGATTATGGGTATACACCACCACACCCAGCCACCAATGACAATTCTGTAAAGGAAGTATTCAGTATAAAGAGGCCACAAGAATATTAAAAGTTAATGACCTTTCCTAGAAGGTTTCCTTCTTAAAATGTTTTATATTATAAAAGTAATACTTACTGTATAACCTTTGCCCTTATTATACATGCATGTATAAACATATATGCATTTAAGCATATTCATACACACACAGATAATATACCAATTGTCAATTGTTGGTCAAATGAATGTTCTCTTTGAGTTTGCAAAACTACTTCTCTCAGGTTCATTGACAATGGCATCCATTTGTATCCTACCCAGAACTCATCAATGTTAGTGACTATCTATTATTACACAGAAGAGCTGTCTCCCCTAAAGGTCTATGAGCTCCTGGAGGATAAGAACTGTTGCTCTCAATACTACCATAGCCCCACCAGTTAGCCCCACCTATACATGGATGGGGCACACAGGAAATATTTGTACAATGATCACTGCCTAAGTTCACTGATTAATGACTTAATGCCTGATTGAAATTCTATTTTGTTTGAAGGTTTCAAAACACGGCTGGAGATTTAGAACTAAGCTACTGATCCTCCATAGATTTTTTTTTTTTTTCCTTCAGAGAAACAGTTGCCAATGAGAATACTGAAGCACGGTCTCCTTCGGGAAACTTCAAGAGCTAGGAGCCAGCCTTTATCTCTAGGAAAGAAAGAAGTGGGAAGAGGACCTAGGGAAGAAAACACTTTATCTTGTTCAGAGAGAACATTCTAAACAAAATATACATATATGCAAGGGGTCACGAGCGCACACTTGAGTTGAAGCCAAACATACGTGTATGGGCTTTTGTTAGTAGGTTTTTTGTTTTTTGAGACAGGATCTCAGGGAGCCCAGGCTGGCCTTGAACTCTTGATCCTTCACGCCTCCACTTCCCAAATGCTAGGATTCCAGGTAATGTACCGCCACACCTGGCTTAAACGTGTCTGTGTTAAGATGTAAGTTTAGATGGGCCAGCAAGATGGCTCAGTAGGTAAAGGCAATTGCCACCAAGCCTGCAGGCCTGAGCCTGCGATCCCCAGCACCCATTGGGTGGAAAGAGAGAACCAACTCCCATAAGTTGTCCCCTGACCTCTACACATGTGCCGTGGCACACGCGTCCCCGCCCTGCCCGCGTTCCACTTTGCTTTCTGTTTCTGTGACAAACACCATGACCAAAAGCGACTTGTGGGAGGAAGGATTAATTTCATCTAGTACTGCCAAATAACAGGTCATCACCAAGGAAGTCAGGGCAGGAACTCAAGGCAGGAACCTGAAGGCAGGAACTAAAGCAGAGACCCTGGAGGAACACCTCTTTCTGGCATGCTTCCTCTGGCTTGCTCAGCTTTCTTTCTTTTATAGCCCAGGCCCACCTACCTAGGGATGGTACCACCCATAGTGGGCAGGAACCTCTTGTATCAGTGAACAACAAGAAAACGCCTCACGGTCCAATCTAATAGAGGCAGTTCCTCAACTGAGGTCCCCTCTCCCCAGGGATGTTCAAGTTTGTGTCAAGTTGATGAAAACTAACCAACATATACACAACCAAGTATAATAAAAAAAATTACAAGTGTGGAACAAGAAGCATCCCTGATCACTGAGAGTAAAAATTCTCTCTCCCAGTAGTCTTTTCTCTGGTGCACACATTCTCAACCTTTAGTCTCTGTCCTTCATGTCCTAAGATTTTCTCCCACTATATTTCAAATATTTTCCTTATTATTTCTGCATACTTAATATACACACATACATTTACATTAGACAAAATGTATGTTCTGATTTCGTATTCAGAAAAAGCATTATAAGCACGTGCAAGCACTATGCAAGATATATATATATATATATATATATATATACACATACACACATACATATATACATACATATATATGGCTGTAAAGGTGTGCGCGTGGACTTACAGTGTATTTATCGACTTTTGCTAATATAGCAGGGTAACTGAGATGAGAGAAACCAAAGCAGTAGATAATTTTTTAAATTATTCATATTTGACTCCAAGAGTTTATTTAAACACTAGACTTATTTCCCTTCTGTTCTTAATTCTATTTAGTTTAGGCTATTAAGACTAATTTATGTTTCAAAGGCATGTGCTAACTGATCACATGGGATAATGTATGTAAAAGTATTCTGTAATTAAAAGCCTAATGTAAATGTAACTACCATAATAATTATAATTTTCTAATTTATATGTATATATGTATGTATATTACATGAACTCGATAGCCTACAAACTATCGTTTACAAATGTCTGATCACAGCCCAACACTGATCAGTGACAAGGTTTTCAAAATGAGAAACATCAGACAAGTAGTTGTTGTTTGATTGGTTGGCTTTTTCCAAGACAGGGCCCCAGGCTACAGCCTGGACTGGCCTGGAACTCAACAGTGATCCACCTGCCTCAGCCTCCTGAATGTTGAGATTACAGGAGGGAGCCACCATGCCCAGATTATATGCATAATTTTCTTTATTGTTTGGTTTAGATAGTGTCTGTCTATGTAGCACTAGCCTGGAACTCTCTACATAGCCCAGGGAAGTGTCAAGTTCTCCTGCCTCAGAGTCTTGCGTGCTACAACTCCAGTTACGCTCTGTGGCGCTTGGAATTAAACCCAGGATTTCCTACACGTTAGGTAAGCAGTCTACCAACTAAGCTACATCTTCAGCTACCAGCTTGCTCTCTCTCTCTATCTATCTGATCTAAAAGACTCCTCCAGTCTGCAATTCTTACAGCTCTTTAAAGTTTATATTACAGGTCCTTTGTTTCATAAAATTAGAATGCTAACAGCCCAAGCCCAGCCTGCTCTACACAGCAAGTTCTGGAACAGCAAGAGCTACGTAGTGAGACCCTGTCTTGAAAACGCAAAGCAAAAGAATTCTTGTTGGGTCATTGTGAACACCTTTAATCCTAGTGCTCTGGAGGGGAAGCAGAGATAAGCACATCTTTGTGAGTTCAAGGCCAGCCTGGTCTATATAGTGAGTTCCAGGACAGCCAGAGCCTCACAGAGAAACCTTGCCTTGAGAAACAAATAAACAAACAAGGTAATAAATGGCCATTTGGTAGCTTTTAAATTTTTTTATTTTAATTTTATGTGTAAGCCGGGCAGTGGTGGCACACACCTTTAATCCCAGCACTTGGGAGGCAGAGTTACAACAGAGAAACCCTGTCTTGAAAAACCAAATAATAATAATAATAAATTAATTTTATGTGTATGAGTGTTTGCCTGTTTATATATTTGTGTACCACATGAGTGCCTGCTCTCTGTGGAGGCCAGAAGAAGGGGTCAGATCTCCTGAAACTGAAGTTACAGATGGCTGTGAGTCACCACATGGGTACTGGGAACCAACCCTGGGTTCTCTATAAGAGCAGTACGCCCTTTTAACTGCTGAGCCATCTCTCCAGGCCCTATTATGTTTTTGAGATGGAGTTTTATGTAGCCCAGGTGGGCCTCAGACTTGCTGTGTCTCTGAGAATGAACTTGTCCCTTGGATCCTCCTGACTCCACCTCCCCAGTGCTGACATTGCAGGCTCGGGCTACCATACCAGGTCTAGACAGTGCTGAGGATTCAATCCAGGGCTTCGTGCATGCTGAGCAAGCTTTCTGCAAGGTAAAGCATATTCCCAGCCCTTACCAACACACACACACACACACACACACACACATACACACACGGAATTTAATACTTCTAAAAATTAAAACTCTGAAGGAAGTTAATCAATGGCTCCCCTTCGCCTTCAGCAGCCCCAACCCCACTGGCACCACAAGGTCCAACTTAATGATGGTCCCCCAACATCTATTAGCTTGGAAGTGTCTTCACTTCCGTTTCCTCCACAGTCCTATGGGAAGTGCCACTGTAGAAGAGCCACAAACCTCACATTAGCACAAGACAGGAGCAGAAGGAAGGATGGAAGTTAATCCGTTCCAGGCAGAGACTTCAAAGCACCCCCTCTGATGGCTCAAACATCCATAACAGAACTGGTGCTTCTTTTTGGAGTCAAGGCATGGTCGGGCCAACGTTCATCTCGGAGGCCAACGTTCATCTCGGAGGCCGAAGCTTGGGCAGGCTCAATGCCTTTTGATCTGGGTGGAACCAGAGTGTTACAAATACGCTTGCATTAAACTATCTCCAGTTTGCCTGAGGGCACAGGTTTGGAATGCAAGGATGGGAACTTCAGACTGTCAAGTTCCCAGTCTTCACACCTTTACGGTTTTTCTCTGGCAGGTTAGCTAATGCTCCTTGTGTGAAATGCAGCAAGAGGACTCCCAGGAGCCATAGCAAACACACTAGCATCCCAAGGAAGGACTAGAACCTGGGTCTCTGTCCTCCAGGCCAGGACAAAGGACAATGAGCAAGCCCCACAATCCAGGATTCCACATTCAGTGACAGCCTACAGGCATTCCTGAAGCTGCTAGAGCCAGGCTAGCAAGAAGAAAGAAGGCACCACCATCTTGGGCCACCAAAGCATCCATCTTCCCCGCCTGCGCCTGCAGTATATGGAATCTCTCCAAGGACCCCCTGCCTGTCTACTCCTTGGTCTTGCTCTCCTGGGTTTGACAACACGGGTCTTCATTTCCAAAATCAAAAAGCGTCAAAGACTTGGATGTAGCCGAGAGGCATTTCACATCAGCAGCAAGCATCTGGCAGCTCTCTAGCTTTTCTCCGTTGTCTAGACAATCTACTGAGGGCATCTGCTGTGCCAAACTTGAGGGGAAGGAAAAGAAAGGGTGGGTCTTTAATCAACACCTGCAATGTACTGCACCTGTGTGACTTGTCAAGCAAGGATAGATGATCAGAGATGAGAAGAAAGCAGTTCATTTCATTTTCCTACCAGCTTATACTATACAAGTCATAACCCCATATATAACCAAAGTCAAGAACTCTTGGAGCCTTAGGTGACTGCCCCACAAACACAAAGGTGTTCAACTGAGTCCACAGTTCCTCTGAATGAGAATGAGAATATCCCCCCACAGCCCGTGTGTGTGTGTGTGTGTGTGTGTGTGTGTGTGTGTGTGTGTGTGTAGCTGGGCAAGAGCCATACACTGAACTACCTCCAGCCCCGTGACTGTATTAATATTATAGGCCACCCATGATCCCAAACACATTAGTCACTGTGACGCAGAGAGAGAGAGAGAGAGAGGGAGGGAGAGAGAACATACTCTGAGGGGAGGGGGCGTAAAGCTCCAGCCACAGTCTTCTGCTGTTCCTTGGGACAATGCAGGGACACACACACAGATGCTTCTGGAGGGCCTTAAAAGAAATTCCTTCAGAGAGCAGAGGCCCTAAACATCACATCCTCCTTTGAAGTTATGCACAATGACATCTTTTGGTTCCTTGCCCAGGGCAGAGGTGTAAGCTTGAAGACTCCATTACTTACCAAGAACCGAAGAAAGACTTGTTTCTACAGTACAAGGCAGAGGAGCTGTGTTGTTGTTGTTTTGTTTTGTTTTTTAATGGCAAATGATACAATTGTCAGGTGGGGAACGTCCTGTACACAGGACGCCCTCTGCAACAAGGGGACAGGAATACAGACTCAGCTTTTCTGGGGATAATTCCTTCTCTTCTGGCCCTCTGTACATTCAGTTCACGGAAGGAGGAGGGTCACGTGCACCCACCCTCTTCTAACTCTTCCCTCCCCAACCTGTTCAGCCAGTCCCTACCCTTCCTGCCAACATGTCTCCTTCCTGCTGACCCTTGTCCTTCCAGTCAACACCTGTCCTTATTAACACATATCCTTACTATCAAGATTTGTACTATCAACACCCATCCTTCCTATCAGTACCCACTTTTCTTACCAACGCTTGTCCTGTCAACCCCTCTTCTTCCTACCAAACCCTGTCCTTCCTGCCAACCCCCATCCTTCCTACTGACCCGTCTTTCCATCTTTCCTGCTGACACCCAGCCTTCCTAACATCCCCCATCCTTCCTGCCAACATACATCCTGACACCTGTCCTTCCTAACAATGCCTGTCCTTCTGGGATTTGTGCTACAAACACCAGTCCCTCTTACCAACATCTGTCTCTCCTACCAATACCTGTCTTTCTATGTGCCCTTCTAAGATTTGTTGCACCAACATCCACCCTCACATCTGTCCTATCAATAGCTATCCTTACGGACACCCATCCTTCCTACCAACACCACGATTTCTCTACAACTCACTCCTCATGCTCCACAAGGCACACTATACCCAGTTCCTTCCACCATTGTGCCTCAAGGACTTCAAGATGTTGGTGTCGATCCCCACAGGTGGGGACACAAAGGAAGTAAGGGACGTTGTGCGCCAGCAATTGTCTCTGCTCAGTTGTCCAGGCCATCTGACTTGTGTGTGGTCCTGCGATGGACCTGCATCTCCAACCCATCTAGAGGTGCATTCCTTTTGCAACCCCCTGTGACGCTCAGTCCCAGCCAGTAGAGCCCTCCCTTCAGAGTTTCTCAGTGTATTTGCTTCCATTGTAACCTCACACCATGTTGAAAGTTATACAACACCTCCCCCCAAAAGAGCTGGGATCTAGAGACACTGGGGAGGGGAGCAGTAGCAGTCACTTAGGAAAAGGGAGGACTGTTCACCACAGTCTTCATCAAAATGTAGTCATCTCCGTAAAATTAATTACTGAGTTGGAGCTAGCCACTTGAAGGAAATCAGGAGGAAATCTGTTGCCTTGAGACTTAGCATTCTTAGCATCAAAAAGCAACTCAACTGCTGCCTTCTGTAGAACATGACCTTAGGCTGGGTCTTGGGCCAGTCACTGTCAAGTACATCTGAAAAACCACTGCACTGGGGTTGTAGCGTAATGTACAGTGTTTGCGGAATATATGTCAGGCCCTGGCTTTGATCCCCACCCGCCACCTCACAGAAAGAGACGAACGCTTTTCAGGAATGTGCACTTGGCCATTCTGTGAAGGATGGAAGCATCTGTGTGTGTAAATGAGGCTGCACAAAGGAAAATGGCCGAGAAGCATTAGTTAAACTCAAGTCTCTACCAGCAACGTAAGAGTGGGGTTCGCACGTGGCACAGGTGTACACTCTTTCTGACTTACAGGGGTGGATAACAAATTAACAAGTAGAACCCCATCCCAACAACGGATGTGAGTTAGCAACAGAAACACACACATGACCCTTGGTTTAACTGGACCTTTCAGTCTGAACTGCATACATCCCACACTTCACAGCGAGCTCTCTGCTGGGAGCTGGAGGGCATTTCCACAGGAGCTGGGGTAAACTCTCTTAATGCAAGGCAATGCTGAATCAACTTGAAGGGGTGCTTTCAAATAGCCCATTTGGCATCTGTTCAGAGGCCCCCTACGTGTGAAAAATCTCCGGGAAGTCACACTAGTCTGGGTGGGGGTGCCGCATCTGATCTTCATAGCAAAAAGGCCACGCAGATCCCCAAAAGGGACGATTTGGAAAAGAGAACTATCAAGTGGTGCTCGTGAGTTGAGTTAAAAGACAAACATAATTAAAATAGCTCTTTGCTTAAATAATAGGAAAGTGCAAACACAAGTAAAACAAATTTAGAAAGCAAAACTCAGGAGGCGAAGGAGCAAACATTCAGCTTTGGTTTCTGGGAGGGTAAGAAGGCGGGGCCACAGGCCACTTCTCTCTCTCCGTTCAACACCCAGGTTGGGTAGGCGCCCTGGCCTATGGATGACCACCTAATTGCCAGGCGATTCATCCCCTGGCAGCAGGCCCAGAGCCCCTCCCCAGTCAGCTCTGCCTTCACTGGGAAGTCCTTTAGGCTCCATGTTCTCAACTTTTCAAGGGGCTTCTCAGATCTCAGAAATCAAGACTGGCAGATGGGGGTGGCGGGGAGGGGGCAAAGGCAGGCCGGACCGCTTGGTTCGTGAGGACGGCGACAGACCGCTTCTTGTGGTTGTAAGGAGACAACTCGTGATGGTTCCCGAGCCCCGATGGAAAAGAAAAATCTTGAACAAACAAGAAAGGCCTACGGAAGTAACTCGGCATGGAAGGTGTAGAGACAGGAGAGTCGGAGTAGGCCCCTGCAAGTGACCTTCCTTCTTCCACTTTTACTCATCTATTGATGTGTGTGTGTGTGTGTGTGTGTGTCCGTGCACGAGGCTGAGTGCTCGTGCACGTGTGTGCAAGTGTGCAGGCGTGCTGAGGCCCAAGGACAACCTCAGTTGCAGTTCCTCAGGGTACTGCACGCCTTGCTCTCAGAGACAGGGAGACAAGGCTGGCCGGCGGCCCCAGGGCCTCCTGCCTCTGCGGCCACAGCAATTTCTTTTTTTCTTTTGAGACCTGGTTTGTCTGCTTGGCCCTGGCTGTCCTGGAACTCTCTCTGTAGATGAGGCTGGTCTCGAACTCAGAGCTCCACCTGCCTCTGCCTCCCAGTAGTTTTTAACGTGGGTTCCGGCATCAAACTCAGGCCCTCCCGCTCATAGGGCAAGTACCTATCCGCTCTCCCTTACCCAGCTCCCCTCCACAGGACGCTGGGATGGAGAGCTACGGCAGAAATTGTCTGCCCCATGAAAATTGCATCGGTCCGGCCCTTCAAGGGGTCACTGCAAGGACACTACGCACACCCCAAAGCTGTCCAAATGAGCTCAACGAGCCTAACAGAGCATGCTCTGCTTGAAAACATGTCCATGCTCCATCCTGAGGAGGAGGCATCAGAGCAAAGCGAGTTTGGATCACTTCTGTTTGGATCACAGCGATTTGCTTATCACCGTCTTCTGGGTGGAGAGTCAGAGTCAACACTGCTGTCAGAGAGCTCGTGCTAGTCATCCAGGAACTCCAGGCTAGGGTAATCAGTGGGATTTTAATGTCTTAGGAAAACAGAAGAGGGAGAAGGGATGGGGGAGAGGGAGAGGGAGAGGGGAGAGGGAGAGGGAGAGGGAGAGGGAGAGGGAGGGAGAGAGAGAAGACACAAGAATGGAAACATGGACTTCTCCAGCAAGTCTGAGGGGGACTATCAGGTTCTCCTCTGTGGAGAAGACTCAAAAACACAGCTGCAGTCCCCCAGGGCCTTGTGATCCTATCTACAGACTGAGGAGAGGACTGTGCTGCGGGGTGAGGCTAGCCATTAGTGGTACTTCGCTATTAGCCAGGTACTGCCCTATGGGACTTACTTCATACTCACCAGGTACTATGATTAATAGGTCCATTTTACGGGTAGGGAAATGGAGGCCCATGAAGTAATAACCATACGAACAGTACTTTCCGTAGATGAGTTTTGAATGATTCTGATGTTCTATGCCATCCGACTCTCAGAACAATAGTGAGGCAGTCAAGAACCCCCATAAAATGAACCCTTGGTATACATTGGCTCTACTGCTTTGATGGGTGGCATTTAAAGATGGTACCTAGATATCTGACTACGGTACAGGTGGGGCATTCTATAGCAGGCTACTACAGAGGTGCTGGCTTCCCGTGTGGGTGGTTGGAACACCATGAACTCCAGGCTAGACGCAAGCCTGGATTTGGGTGTTAAGCAGATGTGAGGCCTCGTGTAGACATGAAGGACACATCATTTCTGAAGGCAGTGGAGCCCGGGCATAGGATGAAGGGAGATAGGTACTAGGTGTGTAGAGAGATCAGGAAGCAAAACTGTGGGAGACAGTGATGGCGGGATGAATGGCTGGTGGGCTCTGAGCACAGTGGGAATTTCGCTTGAAGAGAGAGTGAAAGGAAAACATCAGTTTAATAGAAAGGTAAGATTTGATTAACTGCTGAATAAGTTATTGTGGAATAAGTGATATAGAGCATGTTAGCCTGCGGTCTATTGTACGTTCCGAACAACTGCAGAATAGACATAAAAACGGAGAGAATGAGCTCTCTGAATTGAAGGGCTTTAATGCTTTTTTCTAAAGACCCAGGGAATCTCTCCCAAATAAATGTTCCCAATGTAAATCTGGTCTCTGGGTTGTGTCTAGCTTTCTCTCTTGTAATGACTCATTCTAGAGTGACTCACACACCCTCGCTCGGTGCTAAGAGGGAAACCTACCTATCTCGGTCGTTAATAATAAATGGAGGGAGTCGGGTCCCTCACTGGACAGGAAAAGCATGAAGAGAGAACACACTCTCAAAGAACAACTGAAGGTGACGATGATTCACTGCAGTTAAATGTCTCCCAAATCCCCCCACCGAAAGACCCGCCCGCCTCAGCTGTTCCGTGGTGAATCTCCCCCACCTCCTCCCGAGCGTCTGCTGAAGCCTTGGCAAGAGAGCTGCAGGATGTGGAGTTTCAGAAACAGGTTCTTACAGATGTGCTCAGAGTGAGAGAGAGCACACGGAGTAAGACGTGCCCTGAGAGATGCGTTGCTTAGCATCCTTCTAAGAGAGGAAGGGCGCGTGGTGATTAAGGGGTGAAGTGATCAGCCACAGGATGCCAGGGTCTTACAGTTTGAGTATGTGTCACACCCCCCCCCACACAGGCTCTTGTGCCTAAACATTTGGTCCACATGGGGAGGATGTGGAAATTTTAGGTGGGACACAGCTGAAGGAAGTGGGTCGCAGTGTAGGGAGTACAGAAGCTTATGGTTGACCTGGGCTCCTGTCTTGCTCTCTCCTTCCCACCCACCAATAAGGGAAGAACAGCCTCTGGCCACTCACGCCCACTGCCATGAAGCTTGGCCCAAGTACATGGGGACATGAGATCATGGAACAAACCCTCAGAAACTGTGAGTCAAAATAAGCCTTCCTTTCATTAAGCCATTCTCGTAACTATTGGGTCCCGGTATGCTAGGGTTGCCAACAAAACCGAAAGCTAAGAGAAAGGCACAGAACATCCTCCACCTTGCAGTCAGTCACTTTGGCTTTGGATTTCTGGCCTTCAGAATAGTTCACATCAATCACGTCGAGTGCGCCATCTGGCAGCACTAGGCAACGAATGTCTTTATTTCTACCTGTGAAAGGCATGACATTAAAGGACACATTTGAGCTCATCCAATGCTCGGGTGAATTGAGCTTTGAGTTCCGTTCTGCAAACCCCTTCCAAAGCACCTCCCACCCGCTGCCGCACCAGACCCAACGTCCTGATCTGTGAGATGCAGGATCTGGGTTGTATTAGCACTGAAGTTGAAACTCTGTGACTTCATCACTTCATGACACCTCCTGTTCCGATAGCCACTGAAGATGACACCATTCCGAGGCCAACAAAGTAAATCACAGAGTTCAAACTCCAGGAACCCACAGTCAAGCAGCAGAGTTCAAGGAGAAAGCTCAAAGAAGGCATAATTAGCAACGCTGGCTTCGCTTACCATATGCCACAGAACAGCTCCGTCTTCTGTCAAATCTGCCCTGCAGCCCTCACGCCACGGCGAGTTAATACAAAGAGACGCAGGGAGCCGCCAGATGCAGAAAACAACTGCCCAGGGGTGCAAAGGAGTTTCATGCAAGGACATTTCCTTTCCTAAACCTGCTCCAGTCAAGGTCACTTAACCCTAGAAATGTTAAATCCGCTGCAAAGAGGGGGGAAAACAAAAAAACAAAAACAAAAACCAAGAAAGAACAGGCTGGCCTTGAAGAGCAGCCCCCAGCCTCAGCCCAGGGACACCCACACTCACACAAGCCCTGGCTGGTGGCTGCTAGGGTGCCCAGAAGCTCCTGACTAATAAGCAATCCCCACAAGAGCAACAGGAAGCCCCCATACAAACCTCACGTGGACATATGCTACCATTTCACACACACACACACACACACACACACACACACACACACACAAGCACACACGCACACACGCACACGCCCTCCCAAAGTGAATTGTGGCTATCAAATTACACCCTTTCACTTCTGCTCCCAGTTCATTTAAAAGGGGCTAATCAGAAAAGCCTACGAAAGTATTTAATCGGATTTTTTTTTTTTCTTCAAATGACCTAATGCTGTGGTAGGAAACCGCTGCCAGCTCATGCTGTGGAGAAACGTAGTCCTGTCAGCATTTAATTATTATTTTAGCACCATTTCTTTACTTTCCTACGGGGAAGAAATAACTTAAGTTAAAAGAAAAAAAAAGGCAACAAATGCTTAGCTTTTAGCCTTACAAGACACTGCCTTTGGTATTTTGCTTTCTCAAAAATGGATGGTCCAAGACCCAAGCATGTCACAGGGGGGTAGCAGCTCCAATCCTGCAGCACTGAAACCACGACATGAAAATTCTACCCAGTGTGCGAGTGTGGAGAGATGACATTATTTGGTACCCATCCACCTCTGTGTCAACAACCACTGTTGGGGAAGTTTATTTTTAGTTATGTTTGAAATTGCTTTATGAACTGTTGGGTGAGGGTCTGCCTAGGTCTTGGTGTTTTTGTATTATCTGCAGGTGTTGGATTTGTGTGAGGGAAGTTGATTGCTTATAATTTGTACATGGTATTAATAGACCACCTAAGGAGTTCTCAAAGAATAAAAACACTTGAGCTGAGATGCTCAGGGTTCCACTGTCTATGGCACTGGCCATGATGGTGGGTCTCTCTGCTGAGGTCTGGCAGAGTTTACACCATGAAAATTGCTGGGAGCCCCAATACCCTGGCAACGTAGTTGAAGTCTGTCAACAAGGTTCCAGACTCCCCGGCTGGGAATTTTGACTTACCAGCCCTTTCTCCTCTTTGCTGTAATGGAGACAAAAGCCTTTATGTCTGCATGGCCTAGTAATACCTTAGCTGGCTGGTGTTAGCTGAGAAGGAGAAGTGGCCACTTTTTACTCAAAAGTAATTGTCATTGTAAAATATCTTGCGGGCTTCTAAGTCCTGGCATGTGTAGAGCTACCTGTTCATTTTGATAGTAGATATTATTCAGCTAACAGTAACATTCAACCAATTATGGGTTATTGAGTCAAATGCTCTTTCATAGCAAACAAGAAAACCTTGAAGTTTGTAAATCCGCAGGAGGAAGGACACCCGGCTCCTCCCCCCTGGGCGTGACTACATCGACATATGAAACCAGTTCCTCTGAAGGCCTGAGCAACATCTACATACCAAAAAACTGCAACCCCAACAACTAGCACAATATCTGGCACCAACTGAGAAAATTCAATTTTTTTTAAATGAATGAATGCTTTATTACTCACTGCCCAGAGAAGTATATGCAACAGAAAATAAACAAGCAACAAACAAAAAATGCTACTATAATATTTACATATAGCATTTACACACAGTGGAATCATGGGTTTCTTACGTCTGTCTTGTGTTGCTATAACACAACACCCGAGACTGAGTAAGTTATAGCTTAAAGAAGTTGTTCGCCTCATGATTTTGGTTCCTTGAAAGTGAGAACAGCAAGGCACCACATCTAACGTGGGTCCTAGTCACATGGACCTCCCAGGACCATGATGTGAAGACCTTTCACTAGGACTCATTTCTTAAAGATTTACCACCTCTGGGGCACTATTGTGTTGAAGATCAAGCTTCTAAAACATGAACACCTGGGGATAAGCCATAACCCCAGACAAGCAGACCGGACTGTTCCCTAGACAACCCACAAGGTGAGCTGCATACTATCTGAGAGATGTCATCTCTTGTTTTGCCACCCAACCCCTCATTCCTCGCTCTCATATGAATTACTTACTGCCGGCAGAGGGAGGAGAGGGCTGGACAGGAGGGCTGGGGGGCTGTGCTCAACTCAGGAGAGGGCTTGGTGGTGGAAGTCAGGGTGGTCTTAGGTGCAGAATCTGTGACAAGTCTTCCTCTGTAGCATCAGCTCCACTTGCCAAGCAACAGTGGCCACACCCCCCCCCCCCCCCCCCGTTCTCATCTCCCTGGGAAGCACGGCTTCTTCTGTGGGCTGTGTCTATGCAGAGTACAAGGAAGCGAGCTGATTGACCCAGACACTGGGTGAACACGGACACTCACTCTCAAAGGAACCCTGACGTCACTGGAAAACCATAGTCATGACCAATTAATTCAGCGCATGCCTGCTGAACTCAGCCAGGTACTGGTCCAGCCACTGGAGAGCTGCAGTTAAATTTCAAAGTTGTTCCTGCCTCCAAGGACTCAGAGACTAACTCTACCTTCCTAACGCTGCAACTCTTTAATACAGTCCCCATGTTATGGTGAACCCCAATCATAAAAGTATCTCGTTGCTACTTCATGACGGTAATTTTGCTACTGATATGAATCGCAGTGTAAGTATCTGCTATGTAGGTGGTCTTAGGTGACTCCTGTGAAAGGGTCATTCAACCCCCAAAGGGGTCGGGACCCACAGGTTGAGAACTGTTGATCTATGCAGATGGCCTTAAATACATACCTGCCCCATGGCCCCATCATCTCTAATTGACAGGGATGGAGGATGGTACAGTTCCAATGAGGGACCCATCCACGAACACCGGCATCTTTCCGTCCTCTACCATCCTGACCATTCCCCTAAACACTCAGAGACCTGTGTATGAAGGATCTAAAAGAAACCAAACTTTGACCTTCTCAAGGACAGTTGATGGCTGAGCCTGGATCTCAGGTGGGAGAGTCCTATTTATGCGCAAAGCCCTAGGTTCTGTCCCCAGCTCTGTACAAACCAGTGGTGCCAAAAATCCCAGCACTTGGCAGGTAGAGCAGGAAGACAAATGTTCAGGGACAGCTCCAGTTGCATAGCAATGAGTCTGAGGGCAGCCAGGGCTACATGAGACCCTAACAAACAAAAACAGACAAAGGCCAAGCTTGGGCAAGGCTTCCTCATCTAGCCACAGTGAAGAGAGGAGGCATCTGAGTCAGCTGGTAACTCTGAAGGTACTGCACTACTGTCCACCACTGCCTGTTTGGAACGCTCTCCTAACCGCTCTGGCCCCATGGCGTGGAAGGCAGTTACCAGGTAGAGCCAAAACACCTGCAGCTCCAAGAGCCAACCCAACACGTCCTACTTGCTAATGGAGAAATAGTCTTGAGAGGATGAGGGTCCCGAGTTATCTGAGGTCATCTGGCCTCTAAGGACTGAGCCCTGATCTTCGGATCTCCAGTTCAGTTCATTAGCGACAAAGGGACCACAGGGGACGCCTGCGTGTCACAGCAAACTCAGTCCTTCCTCTCAACAAAGTCCAAACAACTGCTTCTAGAAATTTCAAAATGTGATATGATTTCAACAACCAAGAACTTCAAACAAGATGGACCTAGAAGTTTCTAAGAGCTCACATACTCAGCCCCAAACCCCAGGATCCTCCCCTCCACGTTGTCCTAGCATAATTCTAAGGGTTTGCTTTTTTGGGGGGGAGGAGGGAGCTTGTTTTTGTTTGTATTCTAGATAAGTAGGTACAGTAAGTTAAAATAGATTTTGGAGGGAGAACAACTCCAACGAAAGTGACAGAAATCGAGAAGAGAAGAGTAAAGTGCAGGGCACCAAACTCTTTCTCTAAAGGTAAATATTAAGACAGGCATTTGCTTTCGTTTTTTTCCGGTTTTCCGACTTTGTGTGTGTGTCTGTGTCAGTGTGTTTGCACAAGCAAGTGCAGGTTCCTCCGAGGCCAGAAGAGGGCGTCAGATCCCCGGGAGCTGAAAACACAGGTGGGTGCGAGCCGTGTCTGAGAACTGAACCGGGGTCCTCTACAAGAGCAGTCTGTGCTCTTATCTACGGTTCAACCCTATTCTGTTTGTTTGTTTGTTTATTAAAAGAATTTTAGGGTTGTAAGCAGTCATAGAAGGTCGTCTTCATTCACACGGATAACAACATCCTCGTCTTAATGAATGAAGAGATGAATTCCCAGAGTGCTTAAGAGAGTTGCTAAAGATTGCACAGGGAATGACTAAACAAAGACTAGAATCAGGGCCCTGACTCCGCCCCTCTCTATTATTTTAGCTCTTTCTATAACAGAAGAAGCTCATTTAATCACAGCACTACACCCTTGAGATTGCTAAGCTTCTGAAATCACAAAAGTATAGCATTCTAGATGTTTCTAAGGATAATTTTTGAATTATCAGACAAAGGTTAAATCAGTTCTAATATACTCGGAATACAATTCAAAAATTAATATATATGGAAGTTGGCTAAAAAAATTTTTTTTTCTTTACATTTTATTTATTTTGCACGGGGGTGGGACTCACATGCTAACAGTGCGTGTGGAGGTCAGAGGACAACTTGCAAAAGTCAGTTTTCTCCTTCCATCACGTGGACTCCAAGGATCGGACTCAGGTCACCAGGCACCCTTACCTGCTGAGGTGTCACCAACCCATGGATACTCTTATTCGCTGTGTGGGTGGAAAAATGAGGTAACACTGTCCATTAGGGTACAAATACAAGCTTGTCATAACTGGTGATGAGTTTAGATGTATTCTTAAATTCCGATGAGCTTCAAGCCAGCCAAAGAGCTGCCATGGTAGTGCGAACCTGTGAATCCCAGCACTTGAGAAGCTGAAACGGGAAAGCTGCAAGTTCTGGGCCAGCCTGGGCTACGCAGTGGGCTCCACGTCAGCCTTGGCTGCAGGGTGAGCCCCTGTCACATGTGTGGTATACATACATACGTGCAGCCTAATGTTCATACACATATAATTTTTTAAAACTTACAAACAAAACCAAGAGCTCAGAAGGCCCCCAGCCACCGGAGGGCATCAGGCTATTCCTCCAATCCTGGGCATCCCCTGTCGACCCAGTTGCCTTCTCCAACCAAAACACAAAGGTGCCCTCCACCCTACCTTTCCTCTCCCCATTGCTCCCTTTCACTAGTGTCTCCTGCTCCTTTTCCGAATTAATTACGAAATAAAAATAGAAACTCTGACATGTTTATAAAGATTTGGAGTGCTGCTTAAACATGAAAGAACAGAGGCTGGGAACACAGAGGTGACGAATTTTATATCTGTAATGACAAGTCAGAGTCCTCCTGCCAGCTGGCCCTTGCAGCAGCCAGAAGCAGGGACCTGTCTGCAGAAAAGCCAGGGAGGAAGGGGGAGCTGCAAAGATCCCCAGGCTCAGCTCAGGGACCATGCAAATGGGTTCTAATTACCCAGGGGTCACTGCAGAGAGGTCAAGTGGGGAGGCACTTTCTCTGCTGTTTCTGGGGTGCTCTTGTCTCTGCTTATCGACAGCCCCTAGACAAGGGGCTCTGGTTGGGGGGGGAGTCATCTCTCCCCACCTTCTGCCATGCAGGAAGGAGGAGGAGGGGGTTCCCTGAGCTTCTGAGTGTCCCTGAGATGCACCTGCAGTTTGACAGTCCTGCCAAAGGAAATGAGCAGCGATAAGTGATCGGGGCTTGATTAGATCAGGCGCCCCGAGAAAGGTGCTGAGCCCGAGATATTTCAGAGAAATAAGGAGAAACCTGGGAATAGGCTTCTAGCAGGCAATCCCAGAGTAGATAGGGTCAGAATTGGAAATGGATTTCATGGGTAGATAAAGTCTAATAAATGGCAGGTCACTCAAAAATCATATATCATCAAGTCTCATACAGTGTCTGTGAAGTTTGTTATCAATAATTTAACACGAGAAGAGCCTGGCCCTTAGCAAATATTTAATTTCAAAACATACTTACTGATTTACTCAGATACACCATGCATGGTGTATTAAAAACATATTGCGGAGGCCAGATGCCAATAAAGCGTGTTCAGGAGGCCTCTGTGCTTGCGGCTTTCCTAGGGGTCCCTTAAAGCAGGGAGACTGACCCTTCGGTCCGTGTAGACCACTAGCAATTTCTAAACTGCTCTGGAAAAGAAAGTATGCATGTGGCCTGAGTTCTCCTTCTCAGGCTAGGCAACATGCCAGACGCCACAGGTATGAGGACCAAGACAAGAACTGGGGATCTCGGGAGCCAGAGAAACAACTCAGTGGGTATGAATGCCCTGTGGGCAAGCACGAGGATCTCAGTTTGAATCCCGAGGACTCACGTAAAAAATGGGCATGGCTGCATGCACCTTTAACGTCAGCACTGTGGGGGGACAGACGCAGGAGAATCACTGGGGCTTGCTGGCCCCCAGCCAAGCTCCAGGTTCAGTGAGAAGCCCTGTCTCAAAGGAATAAGGCAGAGAGTAATAGAGCAGGATACCCGTGTCCTTCTCTGGCCTCCTCTGGCATACACAGCCATATACACATATGTGCACACACCACAAACATACTCAATACACCCAGAGAAAGAATCGGGAGCCCATATGCCTGTGTACACTGGGCCAGAAGGCTGCAGGAGGAAGGGGGCACTGAATCAAATAAGGTCTCTGTAGTAAAGGAGTCATTTTTTAAGGTGGATGAAAGCGGCGGCATGAGGTATATGGTCACTGCAAATACCGCTGATCTGGCCACTCTTGTGGACATCTCTGAAACACCCTGCACCCCGCACCAGGCAGCCAGAACTTCAAGGGAATGGTCCTTCACTCGGCGGAGGCGTGGCCTCCACACAGACAGATCATCAGCACGGTTAGTACTCTGCCATAAGGTTTTGGGGGTTTCTCTTGAGATGACAAGTGCCCGGTAGGAATGCATCTGGTGGACGAGAGAGAGGGAGAGGACTCTCGGTGCCTCCAATTGTCTCCTACCAGAAAGTACGCAGAGGACACGTGAACTAGGGGGCTGCAGAGAGCTGCCAACTCCAACCGGGCCAACCCGAGCCACAGCCCCAGGATTGCACTCCACTGTCTTACAGGGCCCTTCTGTTCAACAGGGCTGGACCACGCCTGCTTTCAGCGCTCAGCAGAGAGGTTTCCTATCTCCATCTCTTCACTCACAACTCCACAGGAAGTTTCTCTGACCAGCCCATGTCAGGAGGCCTGGTTCTTACCCTCTAGACTGATCTATGAACGCAAAGGTAGCCCTGGGCTCCTCCAGCTCCAAAGTCCTTCCCCAGAAAGATCAGCATTGCCTTTAGGGCTAGCTTCTATACACCATGCCTTCACAGGACAAGAACGAACACCCTGCCACCGCCAGACTCTATACACAGGATGAAACAGGAGCCAGAAGCTTACAGGATGACAAACAGGCATAGCCAGAAGCTTGGGCAGCCAGATCGGATGACAAAACATACAGTCCTGAGAAGCCTAGACAAGGGAAGGAGAGAGAAGCCTCAAAGGCCAAGAGGAGATGTTGACACAGTGCCAAGCCATCTCGGAAAAAGGCTAAGCCAGACTCCATCTCTTCATCACGAAACACATTGCCCTTCCCCCCTGTCATCTCAGATAAAACCTTCCCCTCCACCAGCCCACAGAGGGGTCCCAAGAGATACTGACTCCAGAAGGTCATCGTTAAAAATCACTCCAGTGAAGACACTAAGGGACCCTGCCATCTGTATAGGCTCATAGGTCAGCTGGTGACCAGCCACATGACCTCCCATCTTTCCAATGAAGGCAGCAAACAGAGGACTGGAGGATTCATCTGGCCTAAGCTGGAAGCGGGGTTGGGGATGGGCTGAAGCAGAGAGGGAGTGAAGTATTAGGGAGCAGACACAAAAACTCTGGAATAAAGACAAGGCAGAGAATGTGACGAGGGGTCCACTCTCGGTGCTTGTCCAAGGCAGGTCCTCGCCTGCACTGGTGAATTCTCCGTGGGACAAAAGCCTCGCCTGCGACTCATGGTAGAGCCAAATGACAGGGACCACAAGCTACGAGACAGTCAGCACACCGGCGCTGAGAGGAACAGCTGCCCTCTTTTGAAACTAGCACTTTCTGACTGAACACTGACACGGGAGAGTACCAACATTAACTAATGATAATTTCTTACTTCGAGTTAATAAGCCTCCCCACCTCCTGCACCTTGAGTACTTCTGGAAGTCCTAGGCAAATGCTGTAACGTACGCTCAGATGGTCAAAGAAACAATACGGCTTCGGGTGCTTGCGTGGGCTTGAAACGGCCTCACCCCTCTTCCGCAGTGTGGGAAATCCTTCATTCTATACACCTGAGACCTGGATCTGTTCCCGTTTACCCGATCAAGCCCTGACTCTGAAGTCAGGGTGACCAGAAGAACCGGGGCACTGACTTCTGCACCAAGTCTCACAGAAGCCAGTTCAACCCCAGACACCCTACGACGCTTATTCCGGTCTGTTTCTTACACCTCTGATGGCTCCCAAGCTAATTGCCCAGACACCCATTTTAGTCAACTCTGGGAGCCCAGATGGGTGGTGGGGAGGCGGGGGTGGGGTGGGGGGTGTCTTTAGAAATATCAAAACAGCCACGTGCCCTGAATTTAGCACTTTGTAGAACAATTTAACTTGAGTGCATTTAGACCACTTTCTATTGACTAATTTAGAACGTTTTGCTACAGCAGACTGAACTGGCTGCTATTCACTGCCAAACTAAACACTCTACGTTAAAGCACACCCCTGCGTACTCATGTGATTTCTCCTTTTAGGCTAGGAGTGTAATGTTGACATAAATGTCAAATAAAATTAATGAGAGAATGGGCCCTCAAATGGTACTCCTGCGAAGGGAATTTGTTAGACTGGGAACCTCTGAGCCCAAATGTATATGTAATTATATAACACTCACTCGAGGAGGGGATCTGAATGTTAAGCTTCAGCCATTTTATCACCTTTGTCGGGGATGCTGTTCCAAGAAGAAGAAGAAGAAAACCAGGCTGCAAGCAAATTAAAATGAAAATGCCATCAGATTAGAAGTCTGTTGTGGGGAGGGACTGCGGAATTAGAAGAGTAGCCCATCTGCTGGGTACCGAGCCTGCCCGCCCCTTAGCACACGGAAGTCAGCTCAGGTATCAGCTGGGCCTGAAGCCTTCAGCTCTTGATTTTGCAAATGGACCTCCTTCAGACCAACTCCCCCACCCCTTCTTCTCTCCTTCCCTCCCCAGCCACTTAGGAAGAGTAAAAATGGCTGGGAGACCAATAACAGGTATTTGCACTCGATAGTCAAAGCACTGGATCCTGGCGGGTCTGCTGCCTCCATTCCTGTCCACATGAAGAACGTTTGTCTTTTGAGTGCCGGAAACCTTCCCCGACGTGTAGCAGAATCATGCAAGGTCACACCCATCTTGGCCCAGTGTGCTGGGGGCAGGGGATGAAGCAGCAAGTCTCTTGTCAAAGTCAAAAGCTTGGAGTAAAATTCCCTGTAAGGCACGGGAGTCTCTACATCTACCTCCAGCCCCGGGGAAACGTAGAGAAACTGTGACTGCCTAAGGAGTCTGCGGATGGCTGCCAGGGAGGAGCAGCCAACAAAACACTGCTTTATTTTCACGCTTGAGGACGGAATCCTAAGGGCCAGACTGCAAGCGTGCTTCACATTCTGTCCTGAACGCTGATCTCCAACACAGTCATAACAACTTTGGAAGTCCGTAACGTTTTCTTTTCAGAGACGTTTATGGGTAAGTTTCTATTTCTTTTCATGTGTCTAGATTCCTCAACTCCAAAGGGCCAACACTATCTAGAAGGTGATCCTAGGAATGATTCCACCCATGATGGGAAATCATGGGGTTAATCAAACGCCCACAGATTCCTTTGGAAGGTCACTCACCTTTAAGCAGTTCCCATTGATTTACCTACGAGGTAGGAACATGGATGGACTCTAGTTAAATCGTAGGGAGTAAAAGAAAGCTCACTTCACTACTAACTTCACTTGTGGGAATTAATAAGTAAACACACCCCACGCAGGATCATCGTGGAATGTCTTTCTGAGACCCGAGAACAGCTTCTATTACTTCCTTCTTCTTTGGGCGATCAGCTCATGATGAACAAATATATAAAAAAATTTTAAAAAAAATTTTTTTTTGAGGAGAAAATCCAAGTACCAAAATAACTCCTTGATAATCCACATGTGCAATCACAACGGTGATTAATAAAAACCTGAAATGGTTCCTAAAAGCCTCAAGCATTCATTACTCAGTTAGATGTCAGGGCGCTACAAAAACCTGACAGCAGGTTACTCGGGCAAATTAAATCAGATGAACTTACAGGGGAAAAAGAGAAATCTTTCCATGGTAGGCTTGCAGGCTGGCGCTGGTAGCCTTCAAAGGAGGGGGACCCAGCCCACTCTTCAAGGGCTCTATGTCTCAATCCTGAAAGACGGTAATGGGGAAGGGTGTCAGTACACACCGAATTTACACAGGGATGAAATGTTCAAAAGCCCTACAAGGAGTGAAGGATGCTATCCCCATTAAAGGAGAGGCTAATTAAGACTCACTGAGCATCTACCACGCGCAGAGCACTGGCTGGTCAACGGCATTCAGTTTATCAGCTGTGTTATACTCCGTGCCTGAATCTCTTTGGACTTAATGAGAACTCCTGCTGTGTCTTTGCCCGTTGGTCCTGGGTCCAGTCTCATAAACGTTAGTGCTCCAGGCACTGGGGATCCTTTTCTTTCCCCTTCTCCATCTCTCTGGATGATCTCACACAATTTTATAGCTGTCCATACTAGGAGTGATGACTTTCAAATCCCGTGATTCTCCATCCAAGCCCTGGGGGGGGAATACCCAGCTGCTGTCTCATCATGTGTAAAGGTGTCTCAGGCACAGGCTGCCCCACACAGAGCTCTTCGCTCCACCACTGTACCCCACTGCATATCCCGTGCTCTCCAGCCGGACCCTTAGATCCAGGGGGCCCGTCTTTGTTCTCAGCGGATTCAGTCTCATCATCATCTTCATTATCATTTAATCCCATACAGCGACTGCAACCCTGGAAGAATCTCATACAGTACCATAGCTCAGATGGCTAGGCCTTGCGTAATTACCTACGTAGCTCTTCACTGCTTCCTTATCTCTTCAACCAAATGGTAAGAGGAACCATGACTACAGACGTCACTGCACAGAGTATGTGCCCGACAATATTTAACTCAATAAGCATACAGAAGTAAACACATTTTCTTTTCATTTTTTCCTAACTTGAGATTCCCTATTTGGAAGAAGAAAAATTGAGGATCCAAGGAGTGAGGGAACATGAAAGCAAAGACAGAATTTGAACATGCAATCATGTGACTCAGACATCCATCTTCCCAAACACCAACTGGGTGTTTTTCCAGGAGTCTAGGAAACTCAATCTCATTTTAGGAAAAGTGAAGAAAACAGGTCATTTCTAGACAGTTGTCTATTACCCAACCCCAGCAGTATGATTCTATTCCAACATCTGGATCACTCCCCAAAATAAAGACAATTCTCCCTTAAATATGTGTTCCGTGTGGATTTATTTCTACCGGTAACTCGGTTGCTCCAGAACCTGTCAAAGTTGAGAGCAAGGGACACAATTTATTCCTTCTAGATCAAATTCAGTCTGGATTCCCAGGCCTTATGTAATAGAAATTTCACTTCAACTCTGTGTTTAGGGCCCTTCTATCTTTGTAGGGCCACGGGGATATACTGGGGCTTACATAGTTCTCAGAGAACAAGAAACTCCTCCCCAGCTTTTAAACTTGTTCCAAATAGGGCCACTGAAGTTCTTTGCCATGGCTTCCAGGCCCATGAGACTTGAGGCTAAGTCCCTCCAGGATCTCCACCAGAGAGTATGGACACATGCTTGTGTGATACAGGACAGCTGCGCTGGTCTTTGCCATTCCGTTTAGATTCCTCCAAATTCCCATTTCCCCCTCTCTGACAAAGAAGCCCAACAGCACCTCTGCATCTGTCACTTTTCTGTTACTGTGATAAAGACCACAACCAAAACCAACTCGGGGAGGAAAGTGTGCATTTCATTTCTACTTTCAGGTAATATTCCATCACTAAGGGAAGTCAAGGCAAGAACTGAAGGCAGGAACCTGGAAGCAGGAACTGAAGTAGAAGCCATGGAGGGGTGCTGCTTACTGGCTTGCCTCCCATGGCTTGCTTGATTTCTTGCACTATCCAGGGCCACCTGCCCAAAGGTGGCACCATCCTCAGTAGGCTGTGCCACAACCTGCATGGCTTTGGGACTGAACTGACTGGGGCGACAGGGAATGAAGAAATGAAAGACATACATACAGAAAGGCTGGGATTGGGTGGGACATGCACTTTGATGGAGATGCTCTAGCAACCCAGAAACTCAGTTTGATTATTATATGCAGCTGGAGGAGGAGGAGGTGGTGGGTTTATTATATGCAACTGGAGGAGGAGGCAGGTTAGGTAATCTGGGTAGGGGTCTCTGTAGGGGAGCAGCCTCAGGCTGCAGGCATCCAGGAGGAAGCTGCGGTTGACACTTGGAGTGCACACTGTCCACATCAGTCCTCAGGTCAGGAAGCCCTGCCATTCCCTTGGGTCCAGGCATTGGGGTCCTTGTCAACAGTACATATACACTCTGGACTCCATATCTCCACAGGGCTGGGCCCTTCTCTTATCAATTAGCAATCTAGCAAATGCCCCACAGACTTGCCTACAGACAGTCTAAAAGAGGCGTTTTCTCAATTGACGTTCTTTCCAGATAATTCCAGCTTGTGTCAAGTTGAAAGAAACAAACCAAACATGTAGGAGGAAGTAAGGCCTCCCTAAGAACCGGCTGCCAGGAGCTAATACAGGGGCTGTGGTCGCGCAGACGTGAAAGCTGATACCTAGGAACAGATGACGTCACAAGAGCCAACCAGCAAAGGACATTTCACCCTGATCCTGCTTAAGAGACGAATGGGAGCGGGATGGGGGGCGATGAGGGATCATAGGGGGTATAAAGTGTGCCCTTTGTCCTGAACAAAGAGAGTATGCTTGTCCACGCATCTCCCGGAGTCTGGTCTTTTGATTCCACGCAGGCTCATCCTCGGGTAGCAGTGGGAGGACAGGGCCAGAGGTTCCAGGCAGTGGCTAGGAGTGCCCCCCAGGGTGCCCCTAACAGCTACACAAACAGACAAGACAGGACACTTTCTCCACCTCGCATCATCAACACCAAGATGTTCTGTATCTTCAACTCCCAGCCCCTGTCTTTCTCACATTCTCAACCATCGTACAGTTCCCCAACGAAGCCTGAGTCAGAGTGGGTTCTAGGGGTCTGGAAGCTGACGTTTCGCTCCAGGTCACAAGGAGAGCACAAGAACTTTCTGAGACAAGAATGCAAACATCCAGCTCTTGTCTTGGGAAGGGAGAAAGAAAACAAATTCTTCTGGGTGTTTTGGGCAATGAGACTAAAGACACTAACGTGCCCCCCAAGTGTCACGGCGTTTATTCTCCTCGCTCTGAATAGCCACAACTCTCAGGATTTCAAAAGTTGTCTCTCTATGAGAGGTGGTGAAATCATTATTTCCAATCATGTTCTCATTCCAAGAATGTCTGTATTTTCAACTGCCTGCTACACACTTATTATCTCTAGCCAACACACAGGCCACATCAGACTCAGCATGTCCAAAAATGATGTTTGATCTGTTATATATGAAAAGAGACTATGGTGGCTAGAATGAGAAATGACCCCCATAGACTCAAGGCACTGTGGGGAGGTCATGGAACGTCTAGGAGGCGGAGCCTTGTCTAAAGAAGTATGTCGGGGGCGGGGGGATGTTACAACCTTACCCCGCTTCCTGTTCTCTGCTTCCTGTATGTGGGTGAAACGTGGTCAGCCAGCTTCCTGTTTCTGTTGACATGCCATGCTTTCCCCATCGCGATGGACTCTATCCCCTGAAACTGTAAGCCAAAATAAACTCTCTCCTCCTTAAGTTGCTTTTGGTCATGGTATTTTACCACAGTAACAGAGAAGTAACTCAAACAGAGATTAAAGATATCTTCAGAGATTAAGTTCTTGGAAACTTCAGCTCCTATGATTAAGATCTTGGTCTGTTTCATGCTATAATATAGCGAAACAACTGGAGGCTGTATATTTTATAAAGAGATGCACTTGGCTCGTGATTCTAATGGTTGGGAGGGTCAAACAACATGGGGTTAGCCTTCTAGGAAGAGCTGTCTAGATACAGTGCAAGATGGCAGGGAAGCAGAAGGGACCTGGTCAGGTGTAGAAGAGACCAAGCCTGTGAGGAGGCTCACAACACACTCACGCTTGAGACCTAATCCACTCCCTGGGTGTTGGCATTGATTATTGGCAGCATAGCATAATCTAATCATGCTCCACTAGGCCTGCTACAGGTTCGCTCACCTCAATGCTATTCATATTAGAGACCAAGCTTTGAGGACATGAACCCGTGTGGGGCAAACCATTTCCAGAGCACTTAGGAAACTGACCACAGCAGCTCAAAAGAACGCAGAAAAGAGACAGGGTCCAGGAAACAGGAAAAACGTAAGAGATGGGTGAAAAAATAAATTCCTACAGAAAGCTGTGCTACAACAGGATGAAAGAGGAACCAGGCCAAATCAGAGCTGTAGCAACTAGCAGTCATGCATGATCTGACTTAGCTGGACAAGAGCAAAATTGGACTGGGCGTCAATCTGAAGGTGTGGGGAAATCAGGAAGAAAGGGAAAGAGAGGGTACAGGACAGTGGAAGGGGGAGAGAGAGAGAAAGAGAGAGAGAGAGAGAAGAGAGAGGAGGGAGGGAGGGAGGGAGGGGAGAGCAAGAAGGGAGGGGAGGGAAGGATGGAAGAAATCGGTAAAAGCATTTATACATACACAACCTAAAATGTATAATATTTGTTAAAAATAAAGTTTCACAAGATAGGATTTATAATCAGCAAATATTGTATTGTAATATGAACAGAATGTGAATTCAAAAGAAGGGGGAAAGGTGTAGATTCTCAAAGATAGAAAAAAAAATCAATGAACAATTTTAGGTTGATTGAAACTCAATGAAAATAATCTCTTGAGTTGCGTTAACTTTTATTTTTAAAATGTTTCCCTTGTGAACTATTTATTACACAAAGAAAAGCACACAAGATGGGAAAGTTCAGCTTAATGACCTCTTGCAAAACCAACACACTTGTGATCACCAAGACAAAAGACAGACCACTGCCAGAACCCCAGGCCCTGGCCAGTCCCTTTCCAATTAGCACCCTGTCCTCCAAAGCATGACCTGAGCCTCTACAGCTGACACTGTCCTCAGAGTCTAAGCAGGCATGCAGCCTACAGGCTATAGTTCCATTCTGTTTTGCTTCTGAGCTTTACATATGTGATACATTCATGAGAGAGGGCTTCTTCCACCCACTGATGCCAGGGAACCCATGTGGATCGCATAGGTGAGAGATGATTTTATGGGCACATCATTTTTATTTATACACCTACACCATAAAAATTGTGTACGCACACGTTCACATTTTATTAGCCTCAGATGAACAGTGGGTAATTTTCTGTCTAGGCTACTATGAACGTATCTATCTATAATTTAGGGCAGATTCCTATTCATTTTTTCATTGAGCCTGTACCAGGACAGAATTGATATTTCGTAGCAATTAATTTTCTAAAGTGGTGGGATTAGTGTACATTCTCACCCCTAGTGTGTGAGGATTCATGCTTCCTGTAGCCCTCACCAACTCAGCGTTTGAAGTCATCATGGCAGACACAGAGGCGCTTTGCATGTGATTTCTGAACTACATTTCCTTGAAGATCTATCAACCATAAGCAGCTTTCCTATGTTTATTGAACTTTTCCAGCCTCTAGTGCGTATGTGTGAAGCCCCAGTCTGATCCATTTGCCTGTTTTTTTAATAAGATTTATTTTTATTTTGTGCGTAAATGCTTTGCCTTCATGTATGTGTATCATGTGTGTGCAGTGCCCACAGAGGCCAGAAGAGGGCATCAGATCCACCTGGAACAAGAGTTACAGATGGCTGTGAGCTGCCATGTAGGTGCTGGGACCTCAACCGATCTCTCCAGACCCTACTTCCCCCACTTTTCTGTTGGGCATTTAGTCTTTCTTTTACACATGCTGCAGCTAGCTCTAATTTGCCTTTTACTGTCTTAACTGTGTTTTGATGGAGCAAATTCTTCACTTTTATCAATTTGATTTTAGCTGACTTTTCCTTTTATTTGACTTTACTGGATCCTGTAAATTCTTTTCCAACAAAAATCATGAGTACACTATACTAGATTACCTTCTGGAAGTTTTAACATTTTTTTCCATTACCCTTGGATATAGAATTTACCTGGGATGGGTCTGGGTATAAAATGCAAACTTATGGTCAAGATTTACTATTTTTCTATAACTGATACCAAATTTTCACAGGGCTGTTTCCCTAAAAGACTGTCCTGGGCTGGAGAGATGACTCAGTAGTTAAAATCACTCACTGCTCTTGCAGAGGACCAATTTCCAGCACCTACTTGGCAGCTCACAACCACCCATAACTCCAGTCCCAGAAGATCTGATGCCCTCCTCTGGCCTCTGGGAGAACCTGCACACACAAGGTGTACATGTCTCACACAGGCACATAAATAAAAGTAAATCTTTAAAAATAAAAATAGATAAAAGACTGATCCTTCTCTCCTGTGGGGCCATTTCTGTCATCACACTGCTTCCTGTTACGTGCCCAAGTCAGTCCTGGGATTCTTTATTCCCCACTGGCCTATAGCTTGGCACCAATCCCATCTTCCCTCAACTACTCCAGCAAAAAGATCTGAATATCTGTGAAAACAAACCTTTCCTATTCTACTCCAAGAATGTCCGGTCTATTCCTGGAGTTTGTATTTCCATATAAATTTCAGGATTAGCATGTACTTTCACAGACACCAAACTCTCTTTAAATTTTGATGGGATCACAGTCTCTGTGAATCAGTTGAAGACCAACTGACATCTCTGAACACACATGCAAGCCTTCCATTTCATGAGCATGCTACAGCCTGTCATTTCTTTAGGTCTTTAATTAATTTCAATAGTAGCTAAGGGTCTCTAATAGACAGATCCTTGCGTATGACCATTCTTACACCGATGTACACTCACTGTCTACTGATGAGGGAAAAGCCCACAGTTGGACTCACTTGTCCGTGTTCACAATGAAACTAACAGTGCGCTAACTCACTCTCAGGCCTGACAATTTAAAGTTTCTCTTGTGTTTTCTGTATATTCAGTAACTTAGCCTCACAGTCAGTCCAGTCTTACCTCTTTCTTTCTGATCGTTAAGCCTCTGTATCGCTCCCTAGCCTCCCTCCACTAGCTGGAGTCTACTATTCACGATCAGAAGCGGTGAGAAAGCGCATCTGTCTCTTCTCTGACTCAAGAGGCTTTAATGTCACCAACTAAGCATGAGACAGCTGACCTTTTAACAATACCAGACATCTCTGTACATTTTCTTCCGAGAGTAAAAAAGCTTATTATTAGTTGCTAAGAGTTCTCCTTTTTAATAAACAGGAACACACGCTGGACCACGTCCCCTGTATTTTCTGTATCTACTGAGATGATCGTTTGGTTCCTGTCTCCGTTCTGCTAATGTTCCTAGTTACACTGACTGAGTCAACAATTACACGAAGCTTGCATTTCCAAAGGGCAGTCCAGCCTGATCTCGGCGCAGCAGCCCTACTGTGTGTTCACTGTGCAGCAGCCCTACTGTGTGTTCACCGTGGCTAGGACTGTACTTGGTATTTCTATTTTTTAGCTTAGTTTTTTTTTTAAATCTATTTTTTAAACTTTTTTTTTAAAATTTTTATTTCACGTGCATTGGTGCTCTGCCTGCACGTATGTGTGTGAGGCTGTCGGATCCTCTGGAACTGTAGGTACAGACAGTTGTGAGCTGCCGCGTGGGTGCTGGGAATTGAACCCAGGTCCTCTGGAAGAGCAGCCAGAGCTCTTAACTGCTGAGCCATCTCTCAACTGATCTTTTTAATGTGTGTGTGTGTATGTCTGTGTGAGTTTATGTGTATCACATGGGTGCAGTTGCCTGTCGAGGTCAGATCCCCCGAGGGATCAGGTGGTTGCGGCCCTCCTGATGCGGGCGCTGGGCACCGTAAGAGAGAGCGTAGGTGTTTTCATTACCAAGCCACTCTCTAGCACCCTCTGAGTCAGATTTTTAATTTGATATACACAAGTAAAGCTGACCTGCAATTTCCCTCCTTGATAATGTTTTTGTCAGGTTTTAGAATCAAAAATTCTGTTGGCTTCTTAAAACACGTTGGGAGTATTCCTGCTTTTTCTATTCTCTGGAAGAGCTGGTGGAAAATATGTGTTATTTCTTCCTTAAATATTTGGTGAATTCAACAGTAAAACCATCTGGCTCTGAAGTTTTCCTTATGGGAAAGTTTTTAATTACATATTCATATGAGTAGATATGGAACCACTCAGACTGTTATTTTTCTTATACAGATTTAGATAAGTAGCATTTAAAAAATTTGTCAATTACTTCTAAAATTTCAAATACATTACCATGGGTTATTCATGATACTCCCGTTCTGTCTTTTCAATCTAGTTAGACATCAGTTTCTAGTGTTTCTTCTTGATACCATTGAGGGGGAAAAAGTAACCATTTTTCTTGGTATCATCAGATTTACTGGTTTTTATTAGTTTTTCGGTTCTGCTGACTGCTTTATCTCACTAAACTTCTTGCCTTTGCTTCCTTCCTACTAGTATTTTAAAAATTCAATTAAAGTTCTTTTATGGTATTTGTCAGTTGTTAATTGCAAATAACTAGGCAGGTGTTGCAGCTGTACACTGTTGTGTCACCCAGCAAGGAAGACGCGGAGGTGTGTTCATAGGTGCAAACCCTGCCAGACCTCAGCATGGTAAGTGCCATCCTGGACAGTGGAATCCCTAGCATCTCATCTAAGGGGTTTTCACTGCTACCTAAGCTCCTCAGGTGTTCTACTGATAGCACGTGCAGATCATGAGCAATCACACATCTTTTACATAAAGCCAACACCTGTAGACAATACAAATGCCAAGGCCTAGGCAGCCCTTCCCCCAATAGTGCACAAAACAACCAATTTAAACATAACTAAAACTAAACTTCTGCATCAGAGTGTCACATACCTCATATATCTCCCAGCACCTATCTTACTTTTCAATTTCGAGATAAGATCTCACAAAGCTGCCCAAGCAGAGCTTGAACTCTATAAGCCCAGGAAAGCCTCTAACTCAGTGGTTCTCCATCTGTGCGTCGTGACCCTTTGGGGGTTGAAAGACCCTTTCATGGTGGTCGTCTAAGACCATCTGCACATCAGACATTTACATTAGGATCCTTAACAGTAGCAAAATTACATGCTATGAAGTAGCAAGGAAAATAATTTTATGGTTGGGGGTCACCACAACATAAGGAACTGTGTTAAAGGGCCACAGCATTAGGTAGGCTGAGAACCACTGCTCTACCTTAAAATCCCCCTGCCTCAGCCTCTGGAGTAGCTGGGAGAAGGAGCAAGCGCCATGAGAGCGCTGACTTTTGTCTCTTCCCCTTGATTACATACGCAGTCGAGGCTATAACACGTTTTAAATCTACATCCCACAGATTCTGATAGGTCGTATTTTTCCATTGTCACAAACTTGAAAGCATCTTCCAATCACTGCCATTTCTTTGGTGCTGGGAACTGAACCCAGGTCCTCCGCAAGAGCAGTGCCTGCTCTTAACCTCCGAGCTAACACTTCAGCCTCACGTTTCTAAACACACAGGGCTGTTTTTCCCTCATCCACTGTCCTAGACCGATAGCTTGCAGTCAGGAAACACGCTCTCTAATTTCAGCGCTCTCAAGTGTCAGAACTGTTGTATGGCCGAGAGTATGAAAGATGCTGGTGAATACTCTATGTGCACCAGAAACAAATGCGTACATCCATCCATGGCAGGATGCTATAATTTGGATGGTATTTGCTAATTAACGCTGTTCAAGCTTCGTCTGTCCTTACTGCTTTTTATTGTCAATTGCATCAGTCAACAAGAGAGACAAGTTAGAATTTCTAACTCCACGGATACCTCTAATTATCCCTGTGGGTCTTACAGCTCAACGTGTATGCGCATTTAAGAAGCGAATCGGACCCTTTTATTACGGAATATCTTCATCTCTCCAGGTGCCTTAGCCAGGAACCCGTTTTACTTTATATCATGCAGCTTGATAGTCTTTCCTTTGGTTGATGCTGTGTGATGGATGTCACTTCGTCCTTTACGCCTGGCCCTCCTGTATCCCCGTCAGTCACAGAATTGAAGTCCAATTTGATAATCTCCTGGCTTTCGGTTGGAGTATTTCGTCTACTTATACTTACTATAATTGCGGGCACATCTGGTTTTAAATCTATTCTTTTAGATATTCTATATATTTTTAAATGATACTCTAAATTTAAACATTTAAATTCTAAACATTCTAAGTATTTTAAAATCCGCCACCTCCTTTTGAATTATCTAATTATTCTTTATGTTCTATTTTATTCCTCTCGGCTTGTTGTCTACACATTCGTTCACCCTTCTTTTAATGATTATCTAGCATTTAAAATATGCACCCTTAACAAAGGCTAATGCAAACACAGATACATCACACCCTCTGCCAGGGACTCTGAACAACTTCACTTCGTTAACTTCTTTACACTTATATTCTTCCTTGGTCATTTAGCTTATTCTCTGTCTATTTTAAGCTCCACGGGGCTCCATTATCATTATTTATGTAGTAATATTTACTTACATTTGACTAATTGTTGTTTCTGTTGCTCTTCATTCCTTCCTGCATCTCTGAGCATTCATCTGGAACAAAGTTCCTTCTATCCAACAGATCCCTCTAGACCAGTGGTTCTCAACCTTTCCTAACGCTGCGACCCTTTAATACAGCTCCTCGTGTTGTGGTGACCCCCAACCATAAAATTATTTTTCTTGCTACTTCAAAAAAAAAAAAAAAAAGACCTGTGATTTTGCTACTGTTGTGAATCGTAATGTAAATATCTGATGTGCAGATGGTCTTAGATGACCCCTATGAAAGGGTGTGCAACCTCCAAAGGGGTTTAAGACCCACAGGTTGAGAATGGCTGATCTAGTTGAGTCTGTCTTAGTACAGATTAGCTCACAATCACCCTTTAAGGTCATTGATTTTTCAAGTCGGGAGGTGGTGGTGAACACCTTTAATCCCAGCACACGGGTGGCAGAGGCAGGCGGATCTCTGTGAGTTCAAGGCCAGCCTGGTCTACAGAGTATCAGAACAGCCAGAGTTACAACAGAGAAACCCTGTCTTGAAAAAAAAAAAAAAGGAAAGAAAATCATTGATTGAAGAATCTTAGATACAAAGCACAATAAGCAGCTGTCTTCTTTCAGCAACTGACGATACCACTACAACATCCGGCTGACGCTTGTTTCCGCTAAGTCAGCTGTCAGTCATATCGCTGCTTCCTTAAGGCAAAGGATTGCCCGCCCCCTAATTCCCGCTGCTGTTTGGTTTTGTTTTCATTTTCAGAAATGTTGCTAGGTTGGAATGTTTTTGTATTTACACTGCTCTGTTTCCTAGGGCTTCTCAAGCATTCTCTGGGCCTGTGAGATGGCTCATCAGGCAAAGGTGTACTCTGCCAATCCTTACAGGTTCAATCCCAAGGGCCCACATGGCGTAAGGAGAGCATCAACTCTCATAAATTGCCCTCCGACCTCCACGTACAGGTCACAGCATGGGCCCCGCCCCCCACACGCACGCCCACGATGAATAAATAAAGGGTTACAAAAACTTTAAGCTGGGCATGGTGGCATGTGTGTTTAATCCTAGCATTTGGGAGGCAGAGACAGGTGCATCTCTGTGAATTCAATTCAGCTCATTGTACACGGACAATCCTAGGCCAGCAAGGGCAACAGAGTAAAACCTTGTCTCAAAACAAAACAGAAACAATAAAATTTTTCTGACTTTTTTTCTCCAATTATTTCTTCTGTCTCCCTTTCTTTCTCCTCTTTTGGAATATGCGGTTACATGTAAGTGAGGCGTGTCTGCCGCGTTATGTCTTCATAATCTCGTATTTCTCTTCTGCGCTCCTGCCTCCCTCCGCTTCACTGTTCCGCTTTCTCATTCTGATTTCGGCACTGGGGATCGAACCCAGGACCTCACGGACCTACACTCCAGCTTCCGAAGGCTTTATTTTCTTCTGCTCTGTCGTCGAATTCGCTAATTCTCTCTTCACTGGCACCTCCCTGACGGAACCCATCCACTCAGTCTTTGAAACAGCTTCCTCAGGATCCGAGATGCCACCGACACACCACTAAAGCCAGCAACTGCGAGTCTTCACGTAATGGTTTTAACGAATGCGATCACCCAATCGCGGCTGCTACCAAACCCAATCCTAGGGTATCTCACAGCACCCCCCCCAAAAAAGCACACGACTTTGGGATTTAACTGCAGTAAACATTCTAACAGGTTGATTTGGTTCTTACGTATACACTTCCATTCTCCGGTCATCTGTTCACCTTAAATTTTAATCCTCGGGCGTATGAATCATAGATACTGATCGGCGAAGTCACACTTTGTGTGCAGGAAGCAGGCACAAGAGCTAAGCTTACGTCTCGGGGTTTGCACCCTCGGCCTCGGTCCCTCACTCCCTTGATGGATCTCCGATACCCCCAACTGAGTTTTATTTATAGTTTTTATTTTCTTTTTTTTTTTTTTTAATTTTAAGCAACTTTTCTCTGCAGAAGAGTTGACCTGAACAAACTAGATCTACTAACGCTAAACACACCGACAGCCAATTCGAGCTAGGTGACCAAACTTTATCATGCAAATGAGGGTGCTTATGAAGATTAAAAATAGGCACTATTGGGGGTGTCCCTGCATCGGTGGGCACAGACCAGAACTGCCACAAACAAATCAGAATGTTTGGCCACCCTAACAGTAATGGAGGGAGCGCTCTGCTAAAAATAAACACTTAAAGACCACAGTGGCCACATGAAAAATATGAGTTGTCTCTTCCCTTTGTGCTATGTCATATTAAAGAGAGAAAAGAGCAGACACTCACTGGGGAAGTGAGCCCTTGCTGGGTCAGCAGACAGAACTCACTGTGACACCCGTCTGTCAGGTCCTGAGTCCCGTATTTCATTAATGCCTGAGATTTGGTAAGACAGACAGACGTGTGAGTGTGTGTGTGTGTGTGTGTGTGCGTGCCAATACACATATGGGAAACTTAGAGTTGAGGAGAAACTGATGAGCCCTAGGTGACAAGCCCTGTGCTGCCTTCTCTCCCTCTGTTATTAAAAACGTTAGCTGTGTAGTGGTGGCGTACGCCTTTAATCCCGGCACTCGGAAGGCAGAGGCGGGCAGATCTCTGAGTTCGAGACCAGCCTGGTCTACAGAGCGGGTTCCAGGACAGCCAGAGTTACAACAGAGAAAGCCCTGTCTCAAGAGACAAACAAAATGTTATGTTTTTTTGTTTTTCTGTACAAAATCCTACCCCCTATGCCACGAAAGAAAGACGCAGTAGTGAAGACTCTGGCGAGAGGGCCAGCTCCGCCTCTTGGGTCGTCTTTTACAGCGGACTCTTCAGGGCTCTGCAGCGCTCTGACTGACTGGCGCCTAGTCTAGGGAGGAGTTGCCACAGCGGTGTGGCTGCCTAATTTCGGCCTCGCCAAATCTTGTATTTTACAGTCTGTCCTTTCCTGGAATTTTAATGATGCTATTCAGGATATCACTTCCTATCCTTAATGTGTGTTTTAGATGACTTGATCCAAGACAATGTTTTGGATACAAACAGTCCAGCATTTTTCCAAAACACAGGCTTTATTGGCTTATAAAGTGATTTGCCACATGCGTGGTGTTTACATCCTAGCAGGTGGATAACAGATCAGCCTTACAGCGATGTCAGGGGACTTTCCCACCCATAGTACATGGCAGTGGGGGAAGAAACCCACTCAGTGAAAAGAAAACAGAAATGCGATTCCAACAATGTAACTTGGGCCCCTATGTACTGTCGTTCTCTAAGCAACAGGAAGTAAAAATGAAGCACTGGCATCACCGAGCCTAACAACAACGTGATGAGTTAACTCAAGGACGGAGGAACCTTAGGGTCCGGGTCAGCGGAGATGTCCTGGGGAATACTCAAGAGCTAAGAGACTCTGTTGTGGATTTGCTAAACTCTGGCCTGGAGGTAGGTTTGCCCCCTTATTCAAAGCCTAACTAAAAGGAAAAGGGGAGTACAGGGTTCCTAAAAGATTGCAACCATACCTAGCTCTTTTCTATTTATTTATTTGGTGTGTGTGTGTGTGTGCGCATCCCTGTGTGGTTCGTATGCGCCGGTGCACATCTGTGTGGAGGCCAGAGGACAACTTTCAGAGGCCGGTCCTCTCCTCCCACCTTGCGGAGGCAGGGCCTCTCTTATTTCTACTGAGCCGCATAGTCTTGCCAGCCTGTGAGTTTTCAGGCAGATTTCCCTCTCTCCACCTCCCATCTCACAGCAGGAGTGCTGGGATTACAGGCGCACAGGACCCCATCTGGCTTCTTACCTGTGTCCCAGACTTGCACAGCTCCTGCTTTTATCTGCTGCTCCGTCTCTGCAGCCTACATTTTTCTTTTATGTCCAACAAATAACCCAGAGTCTGACCAACACTACATCAATCAAAGTCAACTGCAAAGGTCTTTGCACATTCAGAGCAGCTTGCCTACCTACACTCCCTCAACTAATTCTCAATATGGTGGGGCTGTATCAGTATCGCTTGTGTTCCCGTGTCCTGTATTTTGACAGTCCCGGCATTCTGTGACCCCGACAAACACCCGCAGCTGAGTGACCAGTTCTCATAGCAATCCAGAGGAAGCAGAAAGGCTTGTTTCAACACAGCACTGTAGGAACAACTGTTATGGAAGGTTTTTTTTTTTTTAGTTAATGTATAAAATAATTGTTTTGTGCACTGTTGAGCATGGAGCTGCCTAGGTCTTGGGGTTTTGTATTGATTGCTGACGATCTGCATGTGCTATCAGTAGAACACCTGAGAAGTTCTGGAACAATAGAAACACCTGAGCTCAGACACTTGGGGTTCTACTGTTCAGTATGGCACTGGCTAGGATGGTGGTTCCCCTCTGCTGAGGTCTGGAAGGGTTTGCATCTACGAAAAATGTCTCCGTGTCTCCTTGCTGAGCCACCATTACACTTGTAATCTCTGCACTGGAGAGGGGCAGGCAAGAGAATCAAAACTATTCAGGGCTATCCTCAGCTTTACAGTGAATTTAAGGCCAGCTTGGGCTATATGTAACTGGAGCACAGTCGTCGAGTCTGCAAGGACTATATTATACAGTTTGTGCTTTAGACTATACCAACAATAACTAACTGGGGACAATTAGATTATAAACTCAGTGGTAATAGTTACAAGTAAAACAGGTTCAAAGAACTAAGAAATCAGGTAAAGCTGAAGTTTAGGGAAGAAATGAGATCTACAACCTGTTCTTCCTCTTCCTGGGTAACAAATGGACTACATTTCCCAGAAACCCACTTGGCAGTTGAATGTGGCCATCTTATTAAATATGGTTAATAGAATGGGAGGAAGTGGGCTGTACTACAATGTAAGCCTAGCTGATAAAAGCTAGTCACTCAGGGGTCACCATGTTCTTTTCCCTTTCTGCTGATGGGATCCAAACAGGCATGGTGACCTTGGGAGCTAGGGTTGAAAGCAGGAGTACCTTACAAAGCAAAGTGCTTTAAATCATCGATGAAAGAGAGGCATCTACTAACCAGGTCCCCTTTTTCAGATTTATAAGAAATGAACTCCTATTGTTTTGATTCATTGTACTGTTTTGCATTTGCTGAAGCAGTGAATTTTACCAGAATAAATATAAGTTCAGGCTTAAATACCCCTAACTATGTATGGAAGGAGGTGATTGTTTGAAGATATTGCTGTGCTTTTGTATTCTCTACATCCCCCACCCCCTCAGACAGGGTCTTATGTTGCCTCCTTGGAACTCATGGTGCAGCCAAGGATGACCTCAAACTTCTGATCCTCCTGCATCTATCTCCCAGCCCCCCATCTCCCAGTTGCTGGGATTATAGGCAGCGTTACTACACTCGGTTTTATGAGGTGCTGGGGACCAAACCCAGGGGTTTTGTGCAGTCTAAACAAGCACTCTACCAACTAAGCCACATCTCCAGCCCTGTGTTTTTTCTTTCTTGTTTTCTGTGTACATTCGGTCATTAGTAGACCTAGGGTCTCCCCTGCTCAGAGGACGGTAAATGAAGCAGGAACACAGGAGAAAGAGGGGGCTCTCTTTCCAGCAGAATAAGCACCTGGCCAGTGTCCCCACTGAAAAGAGCCCGAAATGTATTTTATAATGTATTTCCTCACAAATAATTTGAAATGTGTTTGGGAGCCAACAAGAAAATAAGACACACTCAGAAGAGAACGCTTGTATCTTTTTTTTTTTTTTTAAATCCTCAAGTCTTTTAACAAACACGAAGACTCTGAACTGTTTTCCTAACGCAGCCAGGCACAAGGGGTAAACCTGGTGTCATTAACAAATCCAGGGCTCGCCGAAGGACAGTGTAACAGGAGGCATGGGGCTACGGAGAACGCCAAAGGAAATAGCCAAAAAATGCCTGTTGTAAAAACCAGTGCAAAGTAGGAGGGAAAGGTCTGTAAAATAAAAAAAGTGTAACCACAAGATAGCCCTCAATGAATGGGTTGCTTGTTTGGCTCCAAAAGACTCAGATTTTAAGTTTTTGCTTTACAGTACAGGAATTATCCCCACCACCAGGAAGAAAATATTATTGCTAGAAAAACTCACGTTCAACTCGAATGCGAAGAATTCCAACGGACAATCTCCAAAGCAAAGGAACAGGAAAATAAAATACAGCAAAGCAATAGACAACACAGGACACCCAAGGAAACAAAGCATCGTGAACGATCAGCACAGGTAATGCAAGGCAGAGCTGAGCCCACAGGCTTCGGAGCTTTAAAATGATCAGACGCTAAATAGAAAATAAGTGGTCAATTAAATAATGCTCACTATCTGTAGGCGAGATTAGATAAGACACAGAATAAATTATAGGCTGTACTTACAATCTAATTGATAGATTACACTTTTATATTAGAGAAAGCTTCAAAATTAATGAGCTAAACTGCAATCTTAGTAAGTTAGAAAAATAACAAAATAAGACCAAGATTAAAGAGAATGAAGAAGACTGGAGTTATAGTCCACATCTTGGCATGAACGAGAGTGAGAAGCAGAGAAGTTTAATGACTTCAACTTAGAAAGAACACAGCATAAGGATAATATTCTGAGAATCTTTCAAAACCAATGGGTGGGGAATCAATTAGCAATTCTAGAAATACCAAGAAAAATATATGTTAAAAGAAATTTGCAGGCTGGAGAGATGGCTTTGAGGTTAAAAGCACTGACTGCTCTTCCAGATGACTCGAGTTCAATTCCCAGCACCCACGTGGCAGCTCACAACTGACAGTAACTTCACTTCCAGGGGACCTGACACCCTCACACAGACATACATGCAGGCAAAACACCAATGCACATAAAATGAAAACAAATAAATTTAAAAATATTTGCAGCTGGCCATGGAGGTGCATACCTGTATTTCTAGCACTGGCAAAATGGAAGCCAAAGGATCAGGAATTCAAAGCCAGCTTCAGCTATATAGCAAGTTCAAGGCCAATCTGGGCTACCTTAGACCTTGTCTCAAATAAAAATAAAGCAACAAAACATTCACACCAGAGTTCTTTATAATAAAACTGCACAACCTTGAATAAAAAGAATATATTTAAAATTAGTAAAGAATTCTTGACGAGTATTCAACACAAATGGAAAGCAGACTTATTGTTGATTTCGCAGCAGCAGCAGAAGCCAGAAAATAACAGGACACATCTTCAACCTAAGTCCAATTGTTGAGATCAGTAACAAACAGCTGACTCAACGGGGTGGAGAGATGGCTCAGCAATTCAGAGTACTTGCTGCTCTTCCAGAGGATCCAAGTTCAGTTTTCTGCACTCACGTCATTTAGCCCCAACCATCTATAACTCCGGCTCCAGGGAACCGGATGCCTCTGGCTTTCGTGTGCATGTACACACATACATATACCCACATGCAAGCACACACATCCACACGTTATTAAAAATGATAAGAATACATCTTTCCTTTAAAATATAACTTAAAAAATACCTACCAGGGGCCAGCAGGACAGCTGAGTGAGTAAGTAAAAGCACCTGCTGCTCAAACCTGGTGACTCGAGTTCAAATCCCAGATGCCACAGCGGAAGACCAGAACCAACTCTTGGAAACTGTCTTCTGACCTCCACATGGAAGCCCTGGCATTGGAGACCCAATCCCCCTACACACACACACACACACACACACACACACCACTAATAAATACCTGCTGGGCACGGTGACTTATGCCTGTAATCCCAGCCCTACTGAAGCTGAGGCAGGAGAACTGCCATGAGTTCAAGAGCATACTAGCTACAGAAAAAGACCCTGTTTCAAAGAAATGAAAGAAAGAAAGAAAGAAAGAAAGAAAGAAAGAAAGAAAGAAAGAAAGAAAGAAAGAAAGAAAGAAAGAAAGAAAGAAAGAAAGAAAGAAAGAAAGAAAGAAAGAAAGAAAGAAAGAAAGAAAAAAAGAAAGAAAGAAAGGAAAAGAAGAAGAGGGAAGGAGGGAGGGAAGGAAGAACTATTGTAAGCTTAGGGAAAAAACATTTTAATTGCTTATTGAAAAAGAAATGTAATAATAAACTTAGAAGCTATTTAGAGCTAAACATATTAAAACTTCTGAGAGCTAATTTAGCTCTTACACTCTAATTGATAGATCAGGTTTTTATATTTAAAAAAAAAAACCTTCAACACTAATGAATTAAACTGCAACCTTTGGAAGTTACAAAAATAACAAAACAATACATTCCAAGATTAAAAAGAATAAAGACACAGGCAAAAACTAAACAGAGACACCATGAAAAGACTAAGACGCTAAGAGGTTTTTTTTGAAAGACTCATAACAGTAACAAGTTTCTGGTGATATTGCTCAAGAAAAAGCAAACAAGTGACATTTCAGAAAGGAAAATACACTGTGACATCACAAAGATCTAACACACCATCAGACATTACAATCTTTATTCCTCAAATGTCCAAGCTAAGACAAAATAAATTCTCCGAAGGAAATGGGGTGCAGGATACAAAGGAGCTGCACGCAGCTGCAAAGAATGAAATCGTGTTCTTTGCAGGAAAACGGATGGGACCACAGGGACCACTACGTGAAGTGAAGGAAGCCAAACTCAGAAAGACGGTCACATGTGCTCTCCCATGAGCAGCATCGAGATTGAATATAAAACTAAGAAAGCAGAGTGGAACTGGGTGGTGGTGGTGCACACTTTTAATCCCAGCACTTGGGAGGGCAGAGGCAGGTGGATCTCTGTGAGTTCGAGGCCAGCCTGGTCTACAGAGTGAGTTCCAGGACAGACAGAGTTACAATGGAGAAATCATGTTTGGAAAAAGGAGGAGGAGGGGGAGAAGAGGGAGGAAGCAGAGTGGAAGAATGGGACAGCAGGGGCAGGGTGACACACACACACACTATAATACACTATATGGTTTTAAAAGTTATATTACATTTTATTCATTTCTTTTGTGTGTGTGTGTGTATACATGTGTGTGTGTGTATACATATGTGTGTGTGTGTGTGTGTGTGTGTGTGTGTAGATCACAGACAACTTTAAGGAGTCAAAGCTCTCATCCTACCATGTAGGTCCTGGGAATTGAAGTGAAGCGGCAAGCTCCTTTATCCACTAAGCCATCTCACGGACTCGATTATTTTTATATAAAATTCACACAAAGATGAAACTAGCCTATAGTGCTCAAAATTAGCACCCATCTTGCAGGGGAAGAGTGGCTTAAGGCACAAGGGGACTTCTTAAGATGTAGATAATGTTCAGTTTGTTGATCTAGATGTTACATGGATATGTTCACTTAAAAAAAATCAAGCTGGAGATCTGTGCACTTCTTTACATGTATAATTCAATTAAAAGCTTAATAAATAACTCAATTAAATACATAACGTAATGGTCCACAAATCACAACTCAGAAAGAAATGCAGCTGTAGAACTGGGATACAGCTCACCCAGCAACAGATGTAGCCGCAGGCACAGACATAAGAAGACAATGTTGCTCCGCCTTTATAATGTGTGCAGATACAATACTTAGGTATCTCTTCTACTGTATACCATAGTTGGTATGTGTGCATGTGCGTTGTATGAGAAATGATCCTGTATTCCTCACACCGCACTGAAAAGTTCTGAATGAACTCAAGGCTGAGAGCCGAGGTCACTCAGCCCCAGGGCCCTGAGCTGACTCTGCGTCCAGGAAAAAATAAAAGAGCGAGTTCCACATCCATTCTCACACCTGCCGCCACAGGCAGAAACATGGAGGAGGGGGCTAAGAAGAGAGCCCATTATGGAGCGGGCACTGGTCTCTGAGGGAGACTGAGAATGGGGACACTGTTGGGAGTATCAGATCCAACTAAGCGCTAAAACCATAGCAAAGGTTCCTCTTGACACTCAGGTGTGTGCCGGGAGGAGGGTTGCCCAGACAAGAGAAAGGAGTTGCCGGACTCTGCGCATTGGAGGTTCTAAGTGGGTGAAGATGACGGTCAACTACAGACCGTGGGAAAGGCTGCGGCCAGGGCGCTACGACACAACGGCGGTGGAAGCAGAGGAGTCGTGACACGTGTGAGGACGAGTCCAATAAACCAGACCCGGGGCCTTCCCTTAGAGGGAAGCGGGTAAGGGCAGGTTACAGGAAGGAATTAAAAGCCTGGCAGAGAACAGATTGGTAAGGTGAGCATCAGGGAGTCTAGGCAGGTTCTCAGTAGACAAGAGAGACAGGGGCAATAGTAGCAAAGGATAATAAAAACGGCTCGATAATTTGAGTTGTGACCGTATACCAGGCTCTGGGACGAGTCCTTTTTGAGGGCTCTAGGACTTAGCTTTCCCAATAATCCTTTCAGGATTCCCATGTTACTTAAAGGAAACAGCGGCCAAGACCGGAGTGTAAAGTGAAGTGACTCCCCACCCCCGCGCAAACAACCGAGATGGCAGAAATCGGTTGGAAGAGGAAGTCTAGCATCGGAACACAGACCTGGAGAGTGGTTTAAGGATAGATGCCTACAAGGTTAGAGAAAGGGAAGAAGCTAATGCAGTGGTTCTCAACCTTCCTAACGCCGCGACCCTTTCACACAGTTCCTCACGAGGTGGTGACCCCAAACCATAAAATTATTTTTGTTGCTACTTTGTAATTTTGCTATTGTTAAGAATCATAATGCAAATAACTGACACGCAGATGGTCTTGGGGTGACACGGTGAAAGGATCTCTCGACCCCCGGGTTGAGAACTGCTGAGCTAGACGAATGGAGCCTGCTGTGGGATTCTTGGAGTGACGCACCAGAACTCAAGATAAGACAAGATGAAGAATTCAAAGACTGCACCAGAAGCCTGGGGTGTAAATCAGATGCTTGGGGTGGAGATGGAGTCCAAGTGTCCTTACCTGGAAAATGAGGAGCACAGTGGTGACAGACAGAAAACGGAAAGGAATGGAAGGGGGTGGAACGGAAAAGAAAAAGGAACATCCATCCAAGAGATACACCCGAATGTTTAGACTCCGAACTGTATGCCATGTCCCTCGCTCCCACTCTCCACAGGAAAATCCCGCTCTCTAGGGACATTCCCTCACAAGCTCACGAGGTGGCTAAAAAGACTCCTATCAGGGCCAGCGAGGTGGCTCAGTAAAGCGGTAAAGCGCTTGCTGTGTGAAACATGGGGACCCAAGCTGGGTGCATCTGTAACCCGAGAACTGGGAAGTGGACACAAGAGGGTCCCTGGGACTTGCTGGCCAGACAGTCTAGCCAAAAGCGAGAGGTTTGATGAGAGACCATGCCTCAGAAAGTAAGGTGGAGAGCAATTGAAAAAGACACCTGAGGGCAATATCTGCTTTCCAAGAACACATACGTGCACGCGCGTGCGCACAGGCACACACCCATAGGAGACAGAGCTGAGGAATACAGAGTAACAGTGAAAGCTACAAAGACCTGCACAAGCCCTGGCCTTGTCCCCTTGTGCCTGACATCCTAGCACATGCCAGCTCCACCTCCAAAAGCTGCCCAACCCAAGCACCTTCTCTGGGCAAAGCTCGCTCCGCCAGCTCACACGAAGACCTCAAGTGCTCAGATCTAAGACCCCTGGGAATGGTCGGGAGCCAAGCTGAGAATTCCAGTTCCCACACAGTTCCGGTGCCCGGTGCTCTAGAGGAGGGCGGCTCACTGTCGGCAGCCTTCTCCTTGTCACCTCCGTCCCTTGCTGGGCTCTTCCTGGGATCAGCTTTCAGATGCAACACATACCCTTTAACTGTCCTCACAGAGATGGTGTCATCAGAATACGAACTTTGGGAGAGTCACACTTTGAGATCCTTCTACTTAAAAGGCTGGTGTGATTTCCAGAGCAGGTGGTACAGTGTCTACAGCGCCTAAGGGATTTGGGCACAGTCCATGGTATACAGTAGGTGCCTAATCAGTGTTCTCTGAATGCATGACCCATTTCACTACATTTATACATATGTCTTTAGCACCTTCATCAATCAATCCCTTAGTGATTTCATACACGTGAAATACATCACACCTGAGAAGCAGGAATATGCTCCATCAAATTCTGATTACCCATCAGGCTCCTTTGAGAGAACCTGAGAGCCAGGAACATGCGTGGCTGAATCTCTCCCTTTGCTGGTTCTAACCACTTGGTCATGAGTACCCGAGACACAGACAGATAATGATCAAATAAAAAAGCAATTACAGAGCTGTTGTATTTGCACACAGGAACTTATTGAGCTGTTCCCACTTCTAAAGCTGAATATTTTCAGGAAATCTGTTTATGGGTTTCAGAGGCCACCAGCAGTTAGACTGGGTGAGCTGCCCTGGGAAAAGTGTATGCTGTAGGCAGAATCATTTGTTTACCGAGTAAGTAAATGTGCCCAGGGGCAGCTAAAGACAACCTAAAAGATGAAGATGAAGGAAGTAAAACTCACCAACAAGGAATCCCAGAGGTCCCTCCTGTCTTAAATGTGAACACAAAAGTCACCAGGCAAAATCCCATTTCTTCTCAGCATCACCGAGAACCTTCCCCATCCTACAGGCCCATTTTTCTAGGGGGAAGACTCCATTTCAGCTGTGGAAGGAGATGCCACCACTCCCAGACAAGAAACCATCAGAATTCTTGGACATGGTCAGAGGGTGGGAAATGCTGTAGTTTGGGGTTCAGGAATTGGAGCTACAGACTCGCTGGCTCTTAGAGAACTCTAGGGATGTAGCTGTCTCAGTTTCTTCACACGTAGCGTATACACTTTCGTCATTGGTATCGGTCATGTGACATCAACACTAGGTTATTATGAGGCTCAAATACAGTAAGGCAGTAAGAAGCATCTAATGAAACAAGCCCCTTCCCAGGACGATGTAATTTTCCTGTCACCCAAATACTGTCAGTCTCGACCAGAGCAAGTCATTGTGTCTCAAGAGACCACTCTACATGCTAAGATAGTCCCACGAAATAACGCAACCATCTTAATTCAGGGATACTTACTAACTTGTCAGTAGTCGAGTAGCTGATTTCGTTTTAAAGCCTATATGAATATTAAGTTTGCTGAGTCAGAACATTTCAAGGCACAGAGAGATCTTTCTGGATTTCCAAAATCAACCTCGTATGACATGCTAAAATTCCCTGTCCAAGCAGAACTTTCTCCCTCCAGATCTTTGCATCTGCAAAGGTACCGGGCACTCACTGAGCCGCACTTGGAAAAGCCCTTCAGGGACAGCCATAGCAGTGCCCTGGTAACAGGAGGCCTTCTTCAAAGCATTTAAAGAGCAAGCCCTTGGGCTGAGTATACAGTCCTTGCCTAGCATGCGGAAACCCCTGGGTTCCATCCCCTCTCTACACGAGGCAAGCCAGAGGGTGCACACCTGCAACCAGGCAGGGTGATCAGGAGTTCAAGGCCATCCTAGAAAATATGAGACCCTGCCTCAAAACCAAAACAAATGATCAAAAACCAAAAACAAGTCTCCAAGAATACTGAGCTGTCGCGCTCAGCCCCAAAGCGGGATGGCTCTGTCATGGTGAGAAGCCTTGGGAGGTCCGGCTGGTTTTCCAGGGTTCTACATAGTCCTTCCTTGAAATGCACGTGGGAGGCAGGAGCCAGGAGGCAAGGAGGAGGCCTTAAACAGCCTGCCCATGAAAAGCTTTATTCCGCGCAATTCAATAACCGAGAGTTACCACAATCGTTTCCATCCACTACTGCGGCCGACGATTTTGTGCTTTCTACTAGTTTCATCCTTTGGAGGAAATGCTTTCTTTAAAAATGGCTGGAAGCTCCGTGGCTTCCTCAGACGCTGATTATTTTAATCATGATCTCCAGCCCCATACAGACAGTGGGAGCGGGGCAAGCACAATGCAGGTAACGGGAGAAGGGAGTCGGAGCTTGTGTCCTTTTTTAATTCTAGACCCCCAACCGCGCGGGCTCCGAGGATCCAGTCTGGAGAGATCGGCTGTGTCCCTCCGAAGCACAACCCAACCACCTTCAGCTTGCCAGGGTCTCTGCTGACTTCTCAGTACCTATGGCTCAGCTCACATACTTGTGAAAATCAAGGGTAGGGCTGGCAGGTGGCTCAGTGGGTTCAAGTGCTCCCACAAGACCTATTGGGTGCTAAATGTAAAAGAGAAACAGATCCCTGGAACCCACTCTCCACGCTTAAAACTTGGCCTCGGGCCTCCACGTGCACAGCTGCACTTACAAACATCACACATACTGGTGATGATGATGATGATGATGATAAAGAAAAAAATGTAAAAACCCAAGGTAGAACTGAAGAGGATTCCCCTGTCCAGCACACCTAAAGTCCTCAACACCAGTGGAATCTGGAACACAATGGGGGGGGGGGGCTGAGTGCAATCTCCATATTGCGTTCTAGAACGTTCTCATAGTAGAGGAGGTAACTGAGTCTATTTGATGATATTAAAATATCATGTGTGTTATCCTTCTACTCAGCTCTGGTGAGTCTGCCAAGCCGATGCACACAGCTTGGCAACCCTTCCCTTCACGAGTGACACTATATGAGCTGTCTCCACCCCTCATAGAAACACACCCATAAAGACCAAATCCAAGCCTTCCAGCAAGTTGACAGTGGACATGTCTACATGATATTCCTATAGCTTATAAAGGAAGCTTTCATTTTTACACTCCTAAAAGGATATAACCAGGCCCACAATTTTTTCATACGGTGACTGGTCAGACCTTTCTCTGTGTTCCTAGTAGTTTCTCAGGGTGTGCTCTAAGACATAACTAATTGCTACCTTTCCCCTTTCCTTGCTCTGAGAACAAGGGTTCTCTGAAACTGTTGAGGCTAAAGTTCTCTTTGGCCCTAAAGAGTAGTTCCAGGCACAGGACCCTAAAGGCAGTTCCCTCGGCTCCCTTAGGAGAATATTTGGGGCACTTTAAAAGCAGTGGGCTTGCAACTATGTTGGCAGAGTTCTAAATTCTAGGGCTAGCCCCAGGTGCTGCCTAGAGGGTTGTTACCCACTCTGGACTCCTGGTTCCTCTAGAGTAGCTAGCTCTGCTTTGATTCATCCAGATATTAGAGTCTCACCTAAGATTCTATTTGGCGCTAAGCATAAAACAGAAATGATGTCTACAAAAATGTGTATGACCCATTCCAATAAATGGTTCTCTTCTGAGGATTTCTGTCTATACAAAGGGGGTTACTGTCTATAAAAACACCATTCCACACACCCTTCCAGAATTTGGAATATCCATAAATGGAAGCAACTAAACACATGCATATCTAAAGTCAAAAAATTAAATAAATGATCCTTTCAAACAGTAAATGCTCTCAAAGTTAGGAAAACACAGGCTAACTCTCCCCAGCGCCTTTCACCACCGCACTCCTAACTTCAGATTTCTGCTACCACTGAGGTTGGCATGACCCGACCTGAGGCCTCTGTGAACCTTTCCCCGACTCATAAGCGAGGAGGAAAGCGTAGCTCACTCTCTGCTCTCTGCATTAATCCAAAATTAAGAGCGGCATTTGGTTGGTATTCTGGAACCATTATCAAAAATTTGGCACAGCCATAAAATATTGCAGCCTCGGTGATGATGTGAGCGACTTTCTGACAACCCAAAATGAATTAAGACTTCATTGAACATCTCGTTAATTTGTATTGGTAGAATAAGCTGTGCACGGCAGTGTAAGGATTAACTTTTCTAATTCTAAAGTCAAAAAATAAATAAATTCACAGAAGTGCTGGTGATTTGAAGTGAATTCGTCGTACAACTCCAAAGTCACCTTCTTTGAACCGTTCTGAGCAAACTTCAGGGCAGGCTGTGGAGAATCAAGGCAAATTCTAGAAACCAACAAGTCCCATTCATTTCCTTCAGTTTGTAAAAACAAGCAACCGACAGGTTTCCTGCCAATGGCCGTTGGTCGAACTTGCAGATAAGAAAGTTCTGAACAGGAAATCCTTTGCTGAGAGAGACCAGCGCTAAACTAAGCCATTAAACCAAGCTTGCTATCAAGTCCTGGAGCATGAAATATTCAATAATGTGGGACTGTGAAATAAACCCCGGAACAAATGATAGACACCCCGCGGCCCCAGGTTGTTTCCTACGCCATCAAGGCAGGATCTTAAACACTGAACCATATCTAAGAGCTCTTCCATCTCTCCTCACTCCTTAAGGCGATCGATCAGCTGAGGGAAACAAGGAAGATGTGATATTCTTTTTAGAAGGACCAAACTGTAATTCAAGTAAGTTTTAAAACTGTTTTAAGAAAAACCAGGGCTGTGCTAAATATACCACGTATGGAGGGAAGTTATTTCTAAACAAATATAAAGAAGTTTAGGGGCCTGAAGGGATGGCTCCGTGGTTGAGTGTCTTCTTCCAGGGACCGGGGTTTCTTCCCAGCAGTCAGGTAGCTCACAACAGTCTTGAAACTCCAGCTCCAAGGGCAGGCCCTGCTCTCTGGACATGGGCTCTCATGTGCACACACCCACATGCAGACATACACCTACATGTAACTAATAATATTAATAAAGATAAATCTTTCTTTAAAAACCCCTTACAATTTAAAGATTGTCATCGACAAGATGGGTCAAAGAATAGCAAATGTGTTGGCTTTTATACCAACAAGTCTCATGAATGAGTTTCAAGGTCAAGAAATAAGGAATGTCCTGCTCGGTTATTTTCCATTTAGCAAAATGAACCAAATAGAGGGGAATCACCAGGGGGAGTGGAGGAGGCATTTGAACTTCTCTCATTGATATTCTTTCACCGTTGAGTAAGATATAGCTGAAGTCGGTGCTGGTGGCTTGGGGGACCCCTAAAACAGCCTCAAAATGAAAACATTGTTCTCCATTCACAGGAGAGGAAATGTTTCTAAAGCTACCGGGCAGTCACATTTGCAGTCTGCAAACAGCCTTCACCTCACTCAGTAGTGTTTCCTTTCCCTGCTCAGCTACCAAGAGCACCCTGACCTTTGCTCCCTGGAGCACCAGGCACCGGGCGGCCTGTTCTGCTCAGGCAGCCTGAGAGAACCTGTCCAAAATACCACAGACTTCAGATCAAATGCTTCAGCTCAACCTGGACCCTGCCTGCAAGCAGGAAAACACTTCATTATCCCTTCCCCAGGTGACCCTTCCACCACGGGCAGCATCCTGGTCTCTGAGGCTCTAAAAAGACCTTTGTTCCCAACAGTAGACACACATCTAATAGTAGACACACGGTTTCACAATTAAGGGCTCAGACGTTCTTCACAGTCTCCCCCTGCACAACTCAGAGGCTGCAAAATGCTAAGTAAGCACAAACGCTCATCTTGGCTTTCAGGCTTTCCCCTGAACTATTTTCAATAAAAATACAGTTATGAAATCCAGGAGACTGCATTTTTGGTTGTTGTTGCAAAATGACCTTGATTTGACAGGCACGGTCTCAGGTTTCAACAGATGTTGTAGGAAAGCTCGCAGAAGCCAGCATGTCCTCCAAGCATCTGTGATGACATGCAGGGTTTTTTTTTTTAAGTGGTGGTCATGGCAGTGTATGCATGTGTGGTGGGGGTGGGGTGGGGTTACACTTCTCAGTTTCTATGACAACCGTGTCTCCATTCCTGGGTTACTAGATACCATCCGCTTCCTGTGTCTAAATTTTTAAGCCAATCAGAAAAGTGTTTATACGGTTAACAACTTCTGGGACCCAGCTTCTTTAATGAGGCACTTTAAGGCTCCAATGAAGATGTCCACAGGCTTCACGCTCTGTCCTACGGGGATCCTGTTTCACCACGCTCACTAATTCAGTCTTCTATGGAGAACATCCTTTTCCTGGGATGCGCATGCATTCTGCTCAAAGCAGACGCCAAGATTTCTTGCAAATAGTGTGCAAGCTGATCATGATTGCTTGTTCCTCATTGTCTGTTTTTTCTCCCACTGTCTAAAGACTCAGATTTAGCGTGAGAAACATGCTAATTCTCAAGGCACTTAAATTATCAAAGTAATGATACAGTTAAGCATCCATCTGCTGGTGTTGCTATTTAAATGCTCAGATTGGAAAAAAAAAAACATTAGGAAAAATTAATTCCAAGTTGAACAACTTTGCATTCTACAACTTATGAACAGAAATCATTGAGACCATATTGTGAAGTCCCACATCTCTCAATGCGCGCTAGAAGCTGACATCTGCAAAGAAATTTGTCACCAAAATGGCCTACTTTATCTGGATAGAAACAACAACAAAAAAATTAAACACCCAAGACACCCAAGAGCGAGCCAGATGCACCCGGATCAAAAAAAGGCAATCTTTGCAGAAATCCACCCAGGCGGATCTGAAATTACGGCAAGGTTTTAAAAGAAGGTTTCGGGTGACTGTTTTCATAAGTCTTCATCTAACTGACCAATCAGTGCTAGAGTTAGAGCGGGCTCCAGACATTCGTGCAGTCTTCAGGGCTCTGCACCCTCAGAGCTGCTCCCCCTGGCTAAGGCATAGCTGGCGATCAATGAAGAAAAAAAAAAAAAAAAACAGGGAACAAAAGGGAAATACTGATGTCTTCCTCAGCTCAGAAAGCCATTCCCTTTTTCCTCAATGAGCCGGGAGCACCCAGCCTACGACAGCGCCACCGGGGAGCTTCCACCAGCCCGGTCCAGTCCTCCCCGAGCTGGCAGTTTCGTCTTCGCAATCATGTGTCCCGACGCCAGCACAACCTGGTGACGGAAGGCTCCCGGAGCCCCAACCGATTGAAATAAATTAAATAAATTAATAACCCCCCACGACTAAAAAAGCTCCCAAGAAAGACTGCGTTCCCCGACCCCAAATGTCATTCCCAGACTATAAACAAAGCATGAAAGATAGTCTCCCGGGCTGGGAATCTGGGTTTTTCTCCTCAAAGCAACGTTTCTGCTCCAAAAAACAGAAACATTCCTGCTTCCTTCAACGGACACTCTGGCTTTTCCTAGGCACACCGGGATATGCAGCTCCTGGTATTTGAAAAGAGGTTTAAACTGCCCACAGATCCGACACTCTGTTTATAATGGACAGCAAAACAGTTACGACAGCGATGCTGTAACTCTGCCCCAGCCAAACTCCACATTTAACACCTTAGTTCCTTGAAAATACAAGTCATGCCTGGGGACCCCTCCAAAGCCGCCTCCCTCCGAAGTCATGAACAGAATTACATCAGTTATTCGGTATATCTTTAAAATAAATATCCATTGTCTGCGATTTTTAAAAAATTAAATGTAAAACCAGCTATCTACAAATTCCAGGGGGGGGGGGGGAAACTTTCTTTTCTTTCTCTCTCTCTCTCTCTCTTTTTTAATGAACTTACTTTTGAGACAAAAACTAATGAAAATAAGCAATCGTCATCCCTGGGTCTTTCCCATTCTAGGCTGCATGCAATAAATCAATCCGAAACTAGGTGCCCAGATGGGGGCGGACACCTCAATATAAAAAGCCGACGGTGCCCCCCAAATGCGGGCAGGCTGGACAGCGAGGCTCGGGGTGACAATGTAACCCGGGCAGAGGCTCGCCAGGCAGCCAGCGAGCCGCATTTTCGTTACCTTCGATCGCCTGCCCCCCACGCTGCTTCTCGCGGCCGCATTGGGGGGCCGCGGCGGCGCTGGACTCGCGGGGGGCCCCGCCGCCGGGTCGCGCCGTCTCCCAGCCGAGCTGCACCGACCGCGGCCGGAACACCCGGCTCCAGCGCCCGGCGCCCGCCCGGGGTCGGCGGCTCGGCTCCCACCCGGGCCCGGAGCCCCGCTGGGTCCTAGCGCTCGCCGCCCTGGCCGCGGCCCGCTCTGCAGCCTGCACGTACCGCGGGGGAGCCGGGGAGGGGGAGCCCCGGGCGAGCACGGGGCGGGAAAGCCGAGCCGCCGTGGGTGCGGAGAAAGCGGAGCTCGGTGCCAAAGCCTGGGTGTGCAAAGACAGAAGCTGGCTCCAGCCGAGCTCCCAGAAGGCAGATGTTAGGATCTGCAGCCCGGGCGGAGAGCACCAGCGTGGCCGGGAGGTTTGCTCCGTGCACCTGTGGTGTAGAGTGCGCTCACGGAAGGTAAGAGAGATCGCGGGATCCTCAGAGATTTCAGAACAGGGATAGGGGGGAGACCGACAGTTCGTGTGCTTGAAACCAGTTTCCCCCACCCCAATCTTTTCCCCGTTAACAGTTTTTTTTTTCTTTTTTCTTTTTGCTTTCTCTAGCTTTATAATTTGTGTTTTAAATAACAAAGCCCCATATGGCTCACCACGTAGTCATCTGATTTTCAAAAGACCTCCAAAATTACATCAAAATATGCACTCATGTATCTCCTAAGAAATCAACGAGAAAGAATTAATGGTGGCATATGGTGTGCCTCGTAGAGAAAACTTAATTACAAATTAAAACAAATGCGAAAATTCACAAATCCCATAAACCAAAAGTAAATTATAATCCTAGATTGATTCACAGATCAGCTCAAGTGCCATCAGGAGGACTGTAAAAATTCTAGGTTTCTTTGTCAACAGGAGAAAGCTGTACCCTTGCAGGAGTTCACCATACCCCTGTTCCCAACCCCACTCCCACCCCCACGCGGCCCCTACAAACCCTGGGCCACCCTTTGGTTCTGCAGTTTACTGTGGCCCTCCCGGAAAGGTAACTTAAATCTTGCAGGTGCTCCTTTAAGAAGACAATTCCATTAGCCCCTAATTCCTGAGAATGGTGCTTACTTTAATAGGGGAAACCTGTTTGAAAGGCTGGGCAGCTGAACATACTCTTCAGTCTTTGATACTACCAAGTTAAGAAGGTTATGGTTCTGTCAGACTGCTAATAACAGTGGTGCTATGGTTTACACCAGAAAGAAAAATTAAATCCGTGCCTTCTGACTTCTCTTTTCAGAGCAGAAAACGTCCCTTTGAAAAGTGTTGTTGCCCTCACCTTTCTGACTATGGCTGGCTAAACGTAATGGAAGATTTTTAAACATTAACTCAACATCACAGGCACCTCTTCTCATGCCTCCCGATGTAACAGGACACCTTCATCTGTCTTCAAAGTACTTCTCCTGTGATCTCTACCACACCTCGGAGAGGAAACACAATTCCCAGCTTTCCAAAGAGACAAGGGCCGGGAAAGGACTGGGCCAAAGCCACCCATCTGGAGAGCCGTGCAGTGGGAACTCCAACCTCAGGTCTCCCACACTTCCAGCAAGCACTGAGCTTGGAAGCGTCCCATCTGCCTCCCCTCAGCCACTTCTCTGCAGATACTGTGGGAATGTGGGCAGGTTTCGGATAGCTTCCTTCCTCACCTATAGCAGATCCCCAGTCTACAGCATGGCCACTTGAAGTTGCTTAAAAATATCTTAATATCTGAATGAGGAATTTTGCTGGCAGGATGTGGGATGTGGGGATTTCTTCCCCGGGGCTTCCAGCCAGGTGAGGCAGTGCCACAGTCACCCATGTGAGCCATTCTGCTCAGTGTCAGGGACAGGACTGACTTTACACACAGGAGCACATTTCTGCAATGGAAATTGAGCACTTTCTAGTGTCTCCTTCTGAAAGGCTTTGTAAACCCCAAGTATCTTAGATATAAGGTGAACCATTAGGATGCCCAGGGTGTCCCTGTGCAGACAGAGGGGCACCTGGATAGCCTTTGGGGAGTCACTTCTCAGCTCTCCTGTACCCATGGGAAAGTCAGCAGCCACATCCGTTTGTGGCCTTCCACTTCCTCCTCCTCTCTGCCAAAATGAAGTGTCACTTCTCATGGCATGTCCCAACCTGTTGCTAGCCAGGTTAAGGGCTGAGTTACATGGGACCTAACAGCCACTTCAGAAAGTGACTACAGCTGCTGAGAAAGGGGCCGGTCAGGGCAGGGGCATGGCAAGGGATATGCAGCTTCCTGGTAAACTGCCTAGAAGGGTTTCTGCAGAATTCACTTGATGGATTTATTTCATCTCTCTGTGGAAACACTCTAATGACTTTGTAGCTCTACCATCTGTGTGGCCTTAAAATGGTCTGAGCACTAGGGGCTAAGTAACCTTAGCCCCAACATGGAATGCTGGGATGCAGCAAAGCAGCCCTGTGAGTGAGCAAGCTCAAGACAGGAGCGTATGAGGAGAGGTATCAGTGAAAAGAAACTGTCAGTCATTCGTTCTCAAATTCACTCACTCATCCAGCTGTGACCGGATCAAGCACGGAGCAAGATACTACTCTAGGCTGTGGGAATGAAACTAACGTGGTCTTAGTTTGTCTCTTCCGTTGCTGTGATAAAACACTGGCCAGAAGCAGCTTGGGGAAGAACGAGTTTATTTCATCTTACAATTCCCAGGTCATAATCCATCCCTGAGGAAGTCGGGCAGGAACCTGGAGGCAGGAACTGAAGCTGAGGCCACGGAAGAGCGCTGCTTACTGGCTTGCTTTTCCTCTGGCTTGCTCAGTTGCATTTTTCATACAGCCAGACCTACCTGCTCAGGGACAGCATCACCCACAGTGGGCATTGTGGGACTTCCCACATCAATCGGCAGTTTAAAAAAAGCCCCACGGATATGCCCACAGACCATTCTAATGGAGGCAATTCTTCCCAGCTGACTCTAGTATGTATCAAGTAGACAAAAACTAACTAGCAAAAAATGTCCTTAAAGCAAACCCCCATAGGGGTCACACCACTACCGTTATTGAATGTTGTCCCTCCGCTGGGTGCCAACTGTCTCTCTCTTGGGAACAGTTATCTGCGGAGCCATTCTCAAATGCATTCTTCTCTCGGTTGCTGAAGCTGCTCTTGCCATCTCGGTGTCACAGAATCCGGGGTCAGTTGGCCGCTGGCAAGTATGGCCAAGAAAGGAGACCAAAGGGAAAGTGGAGGATGGCAGGAAGGAACAGGCCGGAGAATGTCCTCACCCATGTCTTGCCTGATGGCATCGTTTGCTGGAGCTGCACCTTGCTGAATCTTCTACAGCAGTGGTTCTCAACCTTCCCATCGCTGTGACCCTTTGATACAGTTCCTCATGTTGTGGTGACCCCCAACCATAAAATTATTTCCGTTGCTACTTCACAACTGTAATTTTGCTACTGCCATGAATCGTAGTGTAAATATCAGATATGCAGATGGTCTTAGGCGACCCCTGTGAAAGAGTCGTTAGATCCTCAAGAGAGGTCACGACCCACAGGTCGAGAACCACTGTTCTACAGTTCTACAAGGTGACCTCAGGTCATGAGCCCAGTAAATGGTAGCACTTCTCATGAATTGTTCAGCCTGGGGTTGTTGTTATCTTTCTGCTGGGATTAATCCCTGAGTACCTTCACCATGGTGCGTAGAAAAGCAGAGAGAGTGAAGTCCACTGGAGGGAACGTCTAAAATGGCCGGGCCATGGAGGGTCAAATAAACAAGGCTGGTGAGACACTGTTGCCTGAGGAATTGCTGTAAATCCTGAGCCCAGGTCTCTTGAGCTTTGAAGGTGATTGTGGTTTCCACATGACCAACCCCTTTATGTCCTGTAAGCCTTTACCCAGTGTCCCTTACCCAGTGTCTCTTGCTTCTCCCGATCCCACTCTGGCCGTGACCACTTTCTAACACTTCTGATCTTGGATCTTTATAATCCACTGTCTCGCCATACACAGCAGCACAAGTTCCATGAGCCGGGAATTTTTTTTTCCCCCTCACTGAGAAGGGTCAAGAACACAAAAGTGTCTGCGCTGATGCCGGTGGCTAATGTTTTTAGTCCCAGCACATGGAAAGTCAAGGCACCGGGATTGCGGAGAGTTTGAGGCTAACCTGGGCTACAGAGTGAGAACCTGATTGAAACAAAAACAAACAAAACAGGCTCGGTTTTTGTTTTTCTTTTTTAAAGGAATGAATGAGGGACTGGAGATGTAACTTAGTAGGTAGAGTGCTTGCTTAGCACGTGTGGGGGAGGGGCCAATTAGATTCCCAGCATCGCATAAAATGGCTGTGATCCTAGCACTCGGGAGGCAGAGACAGGAGAATCAGAAATTCAAGGCCTTCCTAGTCTTGTAGCCAGAGACCCTGTGTTAAAAAGAAATTTAATAAATGGATAAAGTTAAGAAATAAGAAGGTATTTGTATAAGTTCAGGGTTCTCCAGAGGAAGAGAACCTATGGAAGGAGAGAGAGGACGGGGAAGGGAAGGTTGGTTAAGATTTATTACAAGAATTCAGCTGTATCAGATGGATGTGGTAGTGAACACCTTTAACCCCAGCCCATGGGAGGCAGAGGCAGGAGGATCTCTGTAAGTTCAAGGACAGCCACATCTACATAGTGAGGCTCTGTCTTAAAACAGAATAGAATTTGATTATGCAACTGTGGAGACTGATCTATCCTAACCTAACCCTAACCCTAACCCTAACCCTAGTTGATGATTTGGGGGCAAGTCCGGAGGCAGGAAAAAAGGATGTCCCAGCTCAAGGGGACATCCAGACTGAGGGGCATGGTCCTTTCTCAGAAGAAGGCCAACCTGTTCTATTCAGGCCGTTGGCAGGTTGGATGAGGCCCACCCACATTATAGAGGGTTATCAGCTTTACTGATACTCAGTTACTCAGTCTAACAGTTCAAGGTTAATCTCATCCAAAAACACCCTCACAAACACACTCAGAGCCACCAGTATCTGAGTCGGTGTGAGGCCACTCTGTAGTTCAGAACAGCTGGCATACAAAATGAATATCACAATGTTGCAAAGGATTCTGGGCTCTGCAGGGATCCTTCTTGGACCCCGTGGAGGTGGAGGATGATTTAGATCTGTCATCATTTAGAGGACAGAAGGCAGGGTAGCTTACTGGAGATTACCGTTGTACTAGTTCAGAGGTGCATACAAAAGAATTCATTATTGGTGGCTTCCGAGGACCCTCTGCTGACCCATGAGCAACAAGTGATCTTGCACCCACCACAGACATCAGACAGTAGGCGCCAGTCCAGGGGTGAGGGATCCAGAGAAGAATAGCCTGAGTTACTGCGGTGGTGGCCGGGCATGACAGTGTCTCTTGGCCACTTAGACTGCTAAGGCAGAGAAGTCGTAAACGGGCCTCCTTCAGGGGATGTCTCAATCCGCTTAGTAGGCCTAGTGTTGAGGGAATAGGCGGCATCTTATGGTATACCATTTTACGGTATAGCGTTTTACAGGTATAGATAGGCCTGGTCTTGAAGTGAGTCAGACTTCACGACCATCGGAGTCCTCTGGAATTCTCTCACCAGCCTGGAAAGCAAGTCTCCTTCTAACCTGGCCATCAAACTGTAGGGTGCTGCCAGCAGCCACATCCTTAGATTGTGGGTTCTGGAGGTGGATAACGGCCCAAGCAGGACACCGGAACATGATGAAGACGGCAGTATAAACTTTGGATTACCCAAACAACCCCCTCTGCCAACTCCACCATAATAAACAGTTTGGATTCCTCTGTATGTATAGCCACGGTTTATATACACAGGCATGTGCGGGGGTCCTCTTTGGGCTGGATGCTCTCAGACTTGGAATCGGGTTATAATGGAAGAAAGAGTTGCCACTTGCTTCTCTGCGTGCCTTGAGTTACAATAAGCTGCCACTTGACATCACCCTGTGAAGTCACAAGCTTGGGCGTCCCCCTTGAAACTGATAGCCTAACCCTTTTACTAACACACTTAGGAGATGGGGCAACAGCGTGGGCCCTGGACCTCATTATTTCTACCCACCATTTTAAAGAGATTCATTGCCTCCTACGGGTGATGGGACTACCACTGTGCCTCCTGTCAAGAGAAAAGCTGTGACTCATTCATCTCTTTGATGTTTCTATGTGCCCGTCCTTCATGGCCCCCAAATGTAGGAATCTGCAGTTGTCTTGCTCTGACAGGAGAGGCGGATGAGTGACGTCTCCCACCTCCGCTGTAGGGTCCACCCATGGAAATGGCCACGGTTTGTGTCTTCACACTGGTTCTTCCTCTCTAGCTCAGGCCCCTGAAGAATTATTTCTCCTGAGTAGAGCTGCCTTCTCAGCCTTGAGAGGAAGGCTTGGGGCCGAACCCTGCCAAAAACAGTCCAAGCTGGCGGAGGGCCAGCCAGCTGCCTGCTAAGCAGAGCCCTCTTCCAGCCTCTCCAGGCCCCCTCCGGCTCCCTTTTACAGCTGTCTGGCCTCAGGTAATCATCGGCACTCTGTGGGTCCCTGGCTCTTTTCATTCCCATGTTTCAGATCACTTTACACGCATTAATTAAGCCTTAAAACACTCAGGAAAGGAAAGCCAAAGGCAGTGGGAATGTTTGCAACATGCCCCTCCATGCTCTGGCTGGAGAGCAGGCCGGCTCTACCTACCCACCCAGCCCCCCCCCCCAGGAGGGTGATCAGGAAGCTCCCGTGTTCCTTGCATAGTTAAAACCCCTTCTACATGCCACAGGAAAACCCATATTCATCATTGGTTCAAGACAGTCATCCACCCCACTGAGGTTACATGCCCTCACTGATCCATCTGACCTTTGGAAACAGGGCTCTTAGCAGATCTGGCTCAATGTCTTGTTTCACACTTCCCAGAAGGAATGTCCCCAGTCTGAACCACTGTGACTATGGAATAAGAAAGGCCTCAGCCTGCATAAGGTGAGCAGTGCTGAGCGAGGAAGCCTCTTGCCTCCACATGCATACACAGAGAGAAGGGACTTGGAGAAGGAGAGACCTTGAGAGAGACGGAAAGACCTTGGTCCAGATCTAGCCCGGGAAGAGCTTCTTGCAAACATTGCTTGGCATCCTAGGGCTGCCTGTATCATCTATAACACCGACAGGATAGCATCTTGTGCCCCTCCAACCCCGATTTCTGGGAAGGATGAAATGAGAGCACAACATAACATTTGGCCCTATATTTGGCACAGAAAAGGCTAGATAGTGTCTTCTTCGGCCATCTTGTATCTAATCCCATTCAGCCTGAATTAAGGTAGTTTTGCTACCAAAGTGTTAGACCCTGTAGTTCAAATTGATGTTGGTGTTTCCCATTGAAATGAAATGGTAGGAAATCTAAATGAAGTTTGCAGCTTAGTTAACAGTTCACATAGCCGTTAACCCTTAGTTTAGATTAATTTGTGGCTATTTGAGCCATTAACATTACAGGAAGTTGAGTGAGTGGAACACAAGGACTGTGTTTTGGTGGCTAATAATAATCTTATTGTGAGCACATCGAAATTGGTAATGATTACCCAGTAGGACTGACACTTCACCCACGTTTTTAGTGTACTACTTTAAAATACCTCTATGGCTTCCAAGAAAATAATAAATGCCAAGCCTTTTGTTACCAAAAATAAGAGACAATTTATGTTAGCTCCAGCTGTTATCACCACCAAGGAAAATTCACTGAGTCTCCTGTGCTTGCAAAGGACCATATTGTGCATTAAAATAGCAAACATCACCATCAGGGGAAAACCATTGCTTGCGTGGCAGTCATTCTCAGGCAGCTGTTTGTAGGTAAGATATTTGATAACCTTACTATTTAGGCCCCCAGTGCTTTCCTTATCTTATAGAAAACGGATGATTTGCTAGTCAGGCCGCTCCAAGCCTTCACGTCCGACGAGAAGCAACTAGGAAGAGCCACCTTGTCAGATAGCCCTATAGGTCATACCACTTGCTGCTGGTCTGGGTACAGGGTTTGAGATGTTCACCATAAAATGCAGAGGCTTCGTGGAGACCACAGGTTTTAAATACTTCATTTCCTCATTTCTTTTAGCACATGCAAAATGCTATGTCGTATTTTGGGGATCGGAAAGAGATCTTCATCTCGATGGGTGGTAAGGTTATAAAGAACCTCGTCATCTGTTGTGTCAGAGAGTGCGAATAAAATACAGCCACATCACAACAGGTTCAGTGGAAGAGCTCAGCAAAGTGAACACTGAGTTAGAAGTTACTCGGCTCTTGAGGCAATCTGAATGTCTGGGAATACCCCATGGTGTGTCAGCAGAGCATCCGTGATACCTATGGCTGATAGGATATTGTGCTGAGTCTGGCTCCTTCAGAAGGTGACAATATAGTCCCTCTCCTCCAGTGTGAGAACAACATCTGTCATGTTTGGGGGTGCCAGGGGGTGCCCTCTTCCTGTGCTTGGGGAATCCCCAATGCCAGGAGACAAATCAACTTCCTACCGAAGACTGAAATGCCAGAGGCCATCTTCTCTCTTCTCTTCATATTGGGGGAAAATGCAGAACCTATGTCCCCCCAGGATCCAGTGATAGGAGGGGTGGGGCAATACTTGTGATGGTTATTTCCAACTATTGCATGTAGGTCAGGGTGGCCTCAAAGTCCCTATTTGACCAAGGATAACCTTGAACTTCTCATCTTCCTCCCTGTACCTGCCAAGTGCTAGGATTACAATCCTGTAACGATATGCCTAGCCTGAGTGGGTGATTCTGACTGTCAACCTGATTGTATAATAAACTCATCAATTCTCAGACTTTTGACTATAGTCAAGTGTGGAGAAACACCTAGGGTTATAGTGCACAGCAGGACAGTAACCCGACCTCTCTGCAGCATGACTCCAAACCTTCCCCAGCCCTCATGAAGATGCTCAGGAGTCACTCGCCATTGTATAAAGAAATGCTCTCTCGGTTGGACCAGTCAGATTCAGCTTCTCTTGGCAGGCGCAAGAGTCTTGTCCCATCAGTTTCATTTTGGGTACCAGTTGCAACACTGGCCAATATTATTCTAACAGTAGCACTGGGTCCACACGGATCCCCAAAACCTTCAGTGCAACACACTGTGTCTTATACACACAAGGGGCTGTCTGTGACCACAAAATGATTTGAAACTAATTTACCTTGACTATTGTTGCTAAAAGAATCAACATGAGACAAGAGCAAATTTCATCCTGCGTACCTTCCTGCATGGGTAAAGTAGACATGCTCAGTATCGGTATTTCTGGCCTTGTCAATGGTACTAAAGGAATAGTACAGGAGGGGTTTGGCCAGAGAAAGAAATAGCAATGAAGACAGCGCTGAACAGAATGGAAAGACCTCCATAGTTACAGAGGAACTGTCATTAGCTCCATGTTTTTATAGAGAAGAAACAGCTTGGGATTCAGTTCAGCTTTATTCAGCCTCCTCTCTCTGTCAGGTAGAAATCCCGTCCCATTGTGGCGAGTGCTTATAATTCACCCACTGACTCTTCCCTTGACATTGAACTTCACAATGAGAAACTTTCAATGTGAAACAGATCATCTTGTTTCAAAGAGCAAAGAGCTCTTCCTTCAAAGATTCCTTCAAAGATTGAGAAAACACGAACCTTCATTGATAAAAACCTGGAATTCAGGTTTTTCATATTCTCCCAGCAAGTTAAACTAGGAAATGGAATTTTTTTTTTAACAAAACAAAGAGGCAAAGATATCACTAATCCTTTCAATTATACTCATGTTAGCAACCATGAACATAGGCCCAGGAGCAAATGGCTATGCTCTTAAATGAAAGCAGGGTGGATTTAAGAGAATTGGAGCAGAGGTCCCAAAGAAAGCTCTCTGCTATTCATTCTGAATTCTTCTGCATCCCATTGTTCAGAGAGCCTGTGGCTCAGGGAGAAGTGTGGCCCGCCCCGCCCCGCAGGCGGAGTTGGAAAGAGTGCCCCACCCCACCCCCACCCCTGTTTCCACCTTAGGTCTTTGGCTGAATTCTTTTGAGAACTGAGGAGAAAGACTTTCACCCAGTAACTGTTGGAATCCAGTTGTCAGGTGTGTGGGGCAAAGAGCTTACAGGGACTTTCAGGCAGGACCGGAAGGAAAAGGGTTGCAGGCAGGAAGCTGAGGTTTGCAGACAGACTTGTGTTCTTCATAGGAATCAAAGAGAAGGGATGCCCAATCACAGGGCCAAAGCAGAAGGTGGGGGAGGCAACCATAGCTCCTTTCTCTTCATCCTGAAAATGGTCTCCCCCATGCACTCACACGCCCTGTTCCCTGCTTCCTACAACAGAGGATCTGCGTGCTCCATAGATTCAAAATAATATCAGCTAAGCAAAAGGAGGCAATGGGATTAGTGCACTGTTAGTGTGTTCCCTTTTCACAGGAATTTAGTGGCCATTAAAATCTTTAGAACTACCCGTCGGGTCTATCCCACCGACATAGGCTAGGACTCTAGATAGTGTCTCTCGTTTCGTTTTTATTTGTGAGCCTATACGTTTGTGTTCCCTCGTGCATGTGTGTGTGTGTGTGTGTGTGTGTGTGTGTGTGTGTGAGTGAGTGAGTGCCTGTGTGAGGAGGTCAGAAGTTGATATTGAGCATCTTCCTCAAGCATGTGCCGCCTTGTTTTCTGAGACAGGGTCTCTTGCTGAGCCTGGAGGTCATGGAATCTCTTAGGCTGGCTGGCTAATGAACCCCAAGGACCACCTGTGTCTCTCCCCCGAAGCCAGGGTGACAGCCTTGCACGGATGCACATGTTACATGGGTCCTGGGATCAGAACTCGGGTTCCCATGCTTGCTCCGCAGGCGCCTTACTAAATGAGCCGTCTCCCCAGCCCTTGGAGTCTAAGATTGTAATTTCTAGAAGAGACTTCCAGGAGTAAGTATCCTGCTATTGACAAGAACATTTTTAAAACAGAAGTTCCTCACCTCTTGATAATTATGAATACTAAAAACAACAAAACTGTGATATGTTCTACATATATTTTTCTCTTTCCATTTTCATCTATGTGTCTGTGTATGTGCAAGAAAGGGTTTGTATGTATGCATGTTAGTATGTATGTGGACACATGTTTGCGCATGTGCCTTTGGAGGCTCAAGCTTGATTGATGTCAGGAATCATCATTTTTTTTTTCTACCGTATACATTGAGACAGGGTCTCTAAATCAAATCCAAAGCTCAACCATATGGCTAGTCTTTGCTCGGTGGATCCTATCTCTGCCTTCTGAGGCTGGAGTAACAGAGAGGCACCATACCCAGCTGGCATTTTACAGAATTTAATTAGGTTCTGAGGGTGCCAAGTCTGGCTGTCATGCTTGTGTGGTAAGTGTGTAACCACTGAGCCATCTGCCCGACCCCCACGTATTGCCTATTTCCAGGTCAAATGGGGTCCAACATGTGGTAGAATTTGCTTAGGTGACTGTGTTCTAACTCTGCTCTAAAAATGACTAGCAGGCCATCATATTAGGATGTATCACCAAGGAAGTCCAGACTCACCTCTCACTGGAGGCTTAGCACGATTGCCCCACGGCTCACATGTTGGGGAGGGCGTGCCCACCTGCCTTCCTTCCTCCCACGGTCCACTTACCTCACATTCCGAAGCCACTCCCCACCCCCGCCCCTTCCCTTACTCCTTGGTAATAAATGACTCTGGTCCTTCCTTTCCTGGTGTGCTTGCACTTGCGCTTCCTGTTTGCAGTAAACTGTTGGTGCTGAAGAAGCCAAGGGAGATTTTCTGCCTCCCCTTCTCAGGGATTAGCATTTCTGTAAGAGCTGAATAATAAAACTAGATCGTCAATGCCTGTCAGAGATGTAGCCGTGCGTGCCTGTCTTACTTCCCATGATTGTTTTGGGATGATTAGGATAGAACTTGGTGGTGGTGGTGGTGGTGGTTACTATTGCTCCTAAATGGAAAAAAAAAAAAAAAAGGCCGTTTTTCTCTGCTAGGCTTCCAGGATGGGTGTCAAGGGGGAAATGACCTGTGATGCCTTCTAAGATGCGAATTTGAATTTTCTAGCTAAAAAGGAGGATGCAGAGCAAAGTAAGGCGAAGAGCGAAGGAGTGGACAGCCTCCAGGCCTGACACAAACTGTTCCGGGGAACTGTGCACTCCCTGGCCCTCGGGTTCAAAACCCTCATGACTCAGGAAACTGTCCACTCTCCCCCACCCCCACCAAGTTTAACTTTGAGAAGTTTGTTATTCATTCAACACAAGGGAAACCGTGCCTGGTACCTAGCCACTTCCCTAGGGCCAGTGGGATCATGAACTGTGGGAAGAGGCTGCTGCCGCCACTTCACTAGACCAGCGTAATTCCTTACTCCATTCTAAATCTTCCCCTTGTAGGTAACTGTAGCTACCACCCCTCGTCAAAGATGTTTTTCTTTACAGCAGACGGAGACCATCACAACTGACATAACACAGAGATCAATGGGCTGTGAGGAGCCCGGCCCGATGGATACAGTTACATCACAGCTCCCGAACCCTTGTCCCAGGGAGCGTCTCAGGAGAGGGAGTGGAAGGATTATTAGAGCCAGGATACCAGGCAGTCTGCTGTGAAACGATATCTCCTAGAAATGGCTGCATAAACAAGACCAGAAAAATGTCAGTATCAATGGACATGGTGATGTGGAAGGGGTAGATTTTACAGGGTCCCAGCCCTAGACAAAGAACCGCAGGCATCTATTGACTGGTGGGAGAAGGGGGAGAAGCCTCTCCCAGGGTTGTCTAATGCAGAATGGTGACCCTTAAAACCAAATACACACACACACACACACGTTAACATATAATAAAAAAAGTCTGTCGACTTGCGAGTAGAAAGGGCATGAGAAGGTTTTGATGCTAACTCGGAAGGAAGGCGGGGATGGGGAATGATGTAATTCTATTTCAGTTAACAACACCTTTTTAAAAGAGCAGATGTTAGCTGAGGGTGGTGACCACACCTTTAACACCAGCACTTGGGAGAAAGAGACAGGAGGGTATCTGAGGGTGTCTGAGGCTAGCCTGGACTACATAGCAAGTTCCATGCCAGCCTGGACTACATAGTAACACTTTGTCTCAAAAAAAGCAAAAACAAAATCATGCGTGGCCATGACAAACTTACCTTTTATGCACTGCTCATGGAGCGGTCTGGTTGTTTTCACTCTCTGGCTCTGAACAATTCTCAACCGTGTAAACACCTTTGGTTGTTGTCAAAAAAGATTCTATAAATGTAAATGTTGTTTCCTTGCCAAGCTGGGGACTGAGCCCAGGGCCTTTGTGGGTGCTATGCTAGGGTTCCTCCAGTGAGATACATTCCCAGCCCTTCTGGTTCAACTTTGAAACAGCAGGTGGTATAAACAGAATGTAGATTCCAGTCGGACGGTGGACATATAATTCTGTTCAGCTCTGTGCGAGGTGCACACGTATACACAAGCACACATTCCGGAAACTATTAAGAAATCACCCCCGCCTTCCGGGGCCTGGGGGAAGTCTATACAAATCCACATGTGGGAACTTTAAACTAGTGAGCGTCGAACAGAGCTCAGGCACATGGCATGCGTGAGGGGACTGGCTGCCGTGAAGCTGGCGTGCTTCCCTCATCCGACATCCACACTCCAAGCGTTGGGCAGCCCTCCCCGTGCCAGCGCTGTTCTGTGCTAGGATGCTTGGGCGATCGAAATAAGGTCTCTGTCCCGATGGACCTTGTACTTCTATGACTTAATGAAGAGTAATGGATACTACCTTGTGTTGGATGTATAGGATGTATAGGATAAAAAGGAACCAGCGTGCGGTTATGGGAAAAGCAGTTGAAGCAGGAGAGAGAAGTGGTACACAGGGCTGAGAGAGGAAGGGGGTGAGAAGCTTCAAAGGAGACAAGACAGGCTAGAGTTGTTGGAGCCACAGGGCTGAGAGTGGGAAAAGTAAGGCTGGGGACCAAGACAGGGGTCAGAGCACTTAGGGCAGCAGTTCTCGACCTGTGGGTCTCGACCCCTTTGCAGATGGAACGACCCTTTCACAGGGGCCATCTATCTAAGACCATCTGCACATCAGGTATTTACGTTATGATTCGTAACAGTAGCAACATCACAGTTATGAAGTAGCAACAAAAATAATTGTATGACGGGAGGTCAGCACAAGATCAGGAACTTTATTAAAGGGTCGTTGCAGCATTAGAAAGGTAGAGAACCACTCACTCAGGGTATCATTAAGTCAGAACAGGAGTTCAGATTTATACCCAGTGTGGTCAGAAGCCACTGGAAGAGTTTTGAGCAGGAGAAGCACATGTTTGAGTGACGCTTCTAAAATACCGTGCTGTATGGTGGATGGTTTCCAGAAGGGTAAGATCGGAACCTGAGGGGCTAGGTGGTTGTTAAATCCAGGAGAGGACTGTGGGGGTGATTGCTGTGAGACAACCAGGAACAACAAGACCGAAGAGAGCTCTGTTAGTGCAAGTAACAGGACTTGCTCATGGCTGGTTGGTACTGAGGAAGGAGAAGAAAATCTTATAGCCCCCATAGATTTCTGCCGTAAGCGTGTGGGTAGAGGATGAATCCATCCAAGTAAGACAGAAACAATGAGCGAAAGCTAATTTCAGGTCGGTGGGAGTGGAGTAGGAATCTGGTTTCAGCCGCGTTAGGTTAGAGATTCCACACCCAAGTGGAGAGACAAATATTTTGCTATCCCTGGAGAGACTAGGCTCTATGTGTATAAGAATTGGAATTAGATAAGATTATTGACGTTTTCAGCTAAATATCAGAGATACGACAATCTGGTACTAGAAAGGACATTAAAGATTCTCCTGTCTGCTGGGTGCTCTAGTCCGCGCCTTTAATCCTCGCACTCCAGAAGCAGAGACAGACAGACTCTGTGAGTTCAAGGCCAGCCTGATCTACAAAGCAAGTTCCAGGCCAACCAGGGCTTCATACTGAGACCCTGTCTCACTAAAAAGATCTTCTGGTCTGAGCCTATTGTCTTTTCAATAGGGAAACTGAGGCCCACATAGGCTAAGTCCTTTCTTCACCACGATGAAACATCAAAGTCTAGGGTTTCCTGCTGTGGTTCAGTGCGTTTTCACTCACCTTCTGTTTCTTTTCAGTTATGTGTATGTACGTGTGTTTCCGCCCTTGTGGGTGTGTACGTGTGTGCTGTGTCCATAAAGGAGAGGGTATCAGATTCCCTGGAGCAGGAGCTGATGAGTGAGCCTTCCAATATGGGAACCAAACTCAGACCTTCTGCAAGAACAGTGTGTGCTCTTGGCCACTGAGCCATCTCTCCAGCCCCTTAATTTTCTAAAAAAATTACATTTGTTCATGTGTGTGTGTGTGTGTGTGTGTGTGTGTGTGTGTGAGGTCAGAGTACCTGTGTGAGGTCAGAGGACAACTTGCAGGTGACGGTCTCTCCTTCCACCGTGTAGGTCCTGGGGAATCAAACTCAGGTCATCAGGCTAAAGACTAATCATTTATTCATAAAAAGAAAAAAAAAAAACGGGAGGTAGAAATGCTATACGTAGAGTTGTTTGAATAGTTAAATCATACACGTGCACACGCACTCGTTCTAACACGCGCGCGCGCGCATACACGGAGTTCCGCGGGATAAAGAGCACGTGTGTGTCTTGCTGAGGAAAGTGGTATAGAAGGAAGCTGGGCAAGTCCGAGGCACGCCTGATGCGTCTCGGGTTGTTGACATCCGTAAGGTCCAAGAGACCGAATGTTGGCCTGCTATTTAGATGGCTGTGAAAAGAGCTGATCTGAACGGTGCTCGCTGATCGATGCTCCCTCTGGTGAGAGTCCCCCTGACCTGTTTACGAAACTCTGTGTGGCTACATCAGCTACTCCAGATATCGTATTCCGGATGTTAGTCCACCTGCATCTTTCTGGAAAAAAGAAGCCGCAGCCATTCCTTCCTCAAGTGCCCAAGTCCGGCAAATACTCTATAGTTGACAAGCATAAACATCATTTAACCCCATTGAGCTTCAATTTTCGACCAGTAAAATGGAGCAGGTGATGAGTTAAGAATTCCTGGAATTCCTAGTCTTCGAGATCATAACCCTCATACCTGCCAATGGGTAGGAAGGCAATGGAGCATGAGGTCACATAAGTGAACTTTTCCCTACGCTCGGGCAGATCAGCGGCTGGCCACGCAGAGCTCAACACTGGGACTTGGGCCCCACTCTTTATGCCCCAAATAACTACCTTGACTTTCATATTCTGTTGAATATTTAAATCAGTCAACAGGAGGGGGCTGGGAAGAGGGCTCAACGGTTAAAAGCAATGGCTCTTTGGAAGGATATTTATGTTTGTGGGGGTTCAAGGAGGAAGAAATACAGTCTTCAAGGGGCAAGCCTGGGCTTCAGCCTCTGAGATGGGACTGACCTCTGACTAGTTGCCTCCTCAACTGCCTCTTCTCTGCATGCCTGCTTCTTCAATCTCCTGCTTCGGATTCTCCTGCTTCTCATTCAGCTTCTCCCTCTGCTTCTACTCTCCGCTTCTCCTGCTACTGACTGCTTCCTTTTTATATCTGGGAGTTGGGATTAAAGGGGTGTGCCACCATTGCCTTCTGAACTGGCTTACTTAAAGGCAAGTGCTACGTTGCCGTTACATACAAAGTCTTATTTTGCATTAATGAAGAGAATCTTATAATTCACTTCCCAAATGGCAGGCCAGTCCACCTTGCTGCCACCAGGCAGAGGTCAGGCTGAGAGACACAGGGTGTTCCCCATATCTCCATGTTCGTTGCTGGGGAGGAACAACAGAGTTCCCTTTTATGTAGCATTAGCACAACCAGAGGACAGGATTAGCCTGACTAACATTCTTTCTACTCTAGAGCAGCCATGCTGCTGGAACAGAGATCAAATGTCTATCACACTGACCCTTGAAGGTGATCCTTTCCCGGAGCAGCCATGGTACCAGATCGAGGATCAAATGTTCCTCTACAGCTCTTCTTCCGGAGGACCCAGGCTCTGATCCCAGCACCCACATGGTGGTCCACAACCATCTGTAACAACTCCAGTTCCATGTGACCCGATGCCCTCTTCCGGCCTGTGAGGACACGCAAGTGGTGCACAAATATACATGCAGGCCAAACACCCATATACATCTAAATAAATAAATGAATAAATTAAAAAAATAAGTCAACAGAAAGCAGTTTTTAGGAATGAAGACATTTCCTTCTATATCTATGATATGCAAATTTGTCTCAGCTGAATTCACCAATGCTAACATAAATAATGTATCATCTAAAGACAGCATAGGACTTGCCTGATATGAAAACCTGGTCTACTAGTCTTAGATCAGGGACAGAGAGATAATCTGTGACAAGCAGACATTGTAGTCGTTTAGTAAGGGAAACTTCTTTTATGTTAGCCTCAAACCAATCCTTGAGTCTCCATGGGGACTGAGGCCACACATTGAATGCCAGCAGATAAATGACCCTCACTCAGGGACAGAGCCTCCTTCCCATATCTTCTTAGTGCAGGTAATTCTCTCTACTTGGGATGGGAAGCTCAACACCTACCTGCTTCCCTGTATTGTCATTTCGTGTTGACCCAATTTAATACCCGCCGAGTCTGGCACGTGTTACACTGGGGAGCCTCCAACCTTCCTGAGCTCTTGTTGTAAGGCAGGGAACAGAGCAGTTGCTTCACTCTCCCATCTCAGGCAACACTTAGCCCAAGGCCCAGTGTGTAGCCGGCGCACCATCTGCCGAAAGCTGACAGAATGGATGAACTAGCAGGCACCCTTTCAGTCCGCTGAGGAACGCCATGTAGTCAGAAGGAAGAGCAAGGACTGCGTTCGCAGTTGACTTAAAGATTTCCCTGACTGACTGGCCCCTCTGCACCCACAAGGTGCATGTGCCCATGAACTCTCTTCCTGTCTTTTTATCCGCCAGCCACACTGCCCCAGCTCCCCTTTCCTCTCCAAACCCCTCCGTTGATTCTCCGGCTTTCACTTATAACTTCAGACTTGGTACTTGAGACTGTGGGGAATTCCAGAACCCAGTATCCCCCGAGCCGATACACTGTGAACGTCAATTCTTTGCTGTTTTTCTCCATTTTATAGAGAAGAAAATTAGTCTGAGACATTGGGTCCTGCAGGAAGTAGAAAAGACCAGGAAGCAAAACGTTCGGTTGTATTCAAAGCCTCTTTCTCTTTTACCATATTCCCTCCATGCTCTGGATGCCTTCTGAATTCTCCAGTTCTATTTCCTCTTGGGCAGAGACTATTGAACATGAAATAATGCTGGCAGTTCGATCCTGTGTCAAGAACATGATTTCCAGGATAATTGGGGAGCCTGCAGGAGGTGGGCGTGGCGGGTCAAACACAAATGACCCCTAGTTGCGGTAATTTTCTAAATTCTTATATCTGCTTTTCTAAAAAAGAAAGTGTCTCCTTCGTTACCTTCCATTCCTGGGTGCCTCTTGATCCCCTTCAAAAAGTTCTCTCTAATCTTCTTTGAGCTAAGAGAGCCTTGTCAGAGCCGCGAGGATCTTGTATAAAACCGGAGACATTTGTTGGATGACAGTAAAAAGATGGAAATGAACTACATGAGGTTTGTGAATGCGCTCTGCGGTGTTTATTTCAACCGCTCGGAGGCCTTTTTCTTGAGCTGTGTTCGCTGTGGCTCAGACTGTTAGAAAAATGACCTCTGGGTAGCTGAGTTATTGCTTCAAAACTCCATTGTTTCCTTTAAAATAAATAAGGATTGCAGCTCAGACAGGGCTCTGCCTTCTTTGTAGAGTGGATTCTTTGTTTAAAAATAAGTGAAAAGAATCCCAACAATTAAAAAAAAATGGTGGAGCCATATACTCTAGGAAAGATGGGCTGAGCGAGTTACGTTGTATGAATAGCTAAGGTGAGAGGAAAAATAAATGTTGTTTTGCTTATAACACTGAAAAGTCAATAGGCAGCAAATGGACTTGAGAGTGGGGCTAATATTCATTTGGATGTCCTTTGTAATTAAAAAGCCAATGCCCAAGCAAAACAAAGCACAAGCAAAACCAATGCCTTCTACACAGGGGATCAAGTGTGTGTGTGTGTGGGGGGGTACAAACAGATTCATAAAACATCAATAGCTCAATGAAGGAGGGGATGAAGAAGAGGGTCCTTCCAGAATAGCTTCCATTCTTTTAAAGCTTTGTAGTTAAAAGCACAACAAGAGAGAAAATGATCCTTAAAAAATTTACATCACTAACACAGGAAGGAAAACCCCCACTCTCAGATGTCTGTACCCTTATTGTTCAACAAATACTGCTTTGTTTAAAGGATTTGTTTATCTTAGTGTGTGTGTGTGTGTGTGTGTGTGTGTGTGTGTGTGTGTGTGTGGTGTGTGCAGGTACCCATGGAGGCCACAAGAGGACACGGAGCTGGAGTTAAAGGTGCTGGGAATCAAACTGCAAGAGCAGCAAACACTTTTAAACACTGAACCATCTCTCCAGCCCCTAGTTTTTGCTTTGTTTTCACTACAGGAAATTATTTTGTAGTCCAGACTGGCCTCAAACTTGACATCCTCCTGCTTCTGCTTCCTGAGTTCTGGGATTACAGAGCAGGTTAGCACACTGCCCTTTGATAAAGATTTAATCTTTATTTGGTTTTCGTAGTGCCCTACATGCCTCGTGACAACACTGTCTTCTTTATCCTTTCAGATTGTCTTAAGACCACCATTGAATCACCATAAAAAATATCATATCGAAGGATATAAACACCTTCGTGCATGCGCGCGTGTGTGTATGTAGTTGGGGGGGGTCAGAAGTCAACTCCAGGGGTCACGCCTCAAGGTCTATTCACTTGTTTTCTGAGACAAGGTTTCTCACTGAGATTCGATTCTCACCAATTAAGACAGGCTGGTGATCGAACCAGCCCTGCCTCCATCTTGGGTTTACAAACCGATTTATAATAAAGACAAACTAGATTCATTCCTGTTTATGACTAAATCTCTGTTTCTCAAAGGTTAGGCTATCTATACCCCATCTGTAACCTTAACTACAAATGGTTCTGTACTGCCTGTTCCAAAAAAACAACCATCATGCCTTTGTTTCAAAAGGTTATTTTGGACACCTGTTGTTTTGACTAACTGTTGTTACGATTACCGCCTTGCAATCCAGTCTTTTCGTCAAAAAGTTGTATCAACTTTTTGTTGTATCCTCTTGCAACACTACCTTTGTTTCAAAAGGTCATTGTGACTACCCGTTGTGACCACCTTGTTATGTTCTGCCCCTGTAACTCCACCTATTTTGCCTGCCATTTGGAAACCCCCTACCCCTGAGCTATAAACACCTTCTCTTCCTCACATCCCAGGCTGACTGCTGGAACCTCACTTTAGGGGAAGCAGCCAGTGAGCAACAATGAAAAAGCTTGCTTTAATTCATTTAGTCATGATGATTTGGGCCTGGGGTCCTTCTCCCATCTTTGGGACTAACACTGGCTGACCAGCAAGCCTCAGGGATCCCTGTCTCCACCTCCCCGATGTTGGGATTGCATGCTGCACACTGCCACACCCGGCGTCTTTTCCTGTGTGTACTGAGGAACTTGGGTCCTACGTTTACACAGGAACGCTTTACCAAAGGAGGCATCTCCCGCCCACAGCAGCACATCTTGCCTCTTTACCACTTTCCTGGCCCTATTTAATCTTGAGAGATGGGATTCTATTGGTCCTGTCATTTTGAAGGAGAGGCAGAAATTAAGGAGACATTGCAAGGGAAAGAAGACCCCACTCTGGGATAGGGTTTGTATTTTTTCTGCTGAGAGTCAAGAAACCTCAACACAATAAAATCAAGATTTCCTACAGAGTTTATAAACACCTTCCCACAGACATCTCAAAGATCTTCAAAACAACGTGTGAAGTATGCTTAGGATGTTTGTGACCTTGAGCTCACAATATTAGCCATCCTTTCCCACTCTGAAATTGAAACAATATACCTCCACAAGCCATCTTACTGTTAAGCAGTAAATAGGCATTGGCATTGAGGATGGACCACTCCTTCATAATCAGCTCTGGATCCCACTTCCTGCTTCCCTGGTAACCCTAGCAAGGGGAACAGTCTCTCCATAAGATTTAATACCATATGGCAAGATGCAGGTGTCATGGCTCCTCTAAGGCCCATTAAGGGAAAACTACCCTCCAGGCCAAAGAAATGGAAACTAAGTTCTATCTCTGGCTCTGAGTGGAGATAAAACTGTTCTGATCTGCCCCTAAAGATTAGAATAATAGATATTATTGTCCCCTGCTTAAGAGTTAATCCAACTGGGCCTGTCAATCATCTGACCAAGAGACCACCCTCCCAAGAAAGCTGAATCACCCAAAGACATGAAGATGGGAGGAATAATTACCCCCTTAATGAGAAATGTACTTATACAACTATATATACAGTTGCTTACAGATCTTCACTGCTAAGCCTGCCCACTTTAATATTTTTATTTTTATTTTATTATATATTGAGTGTTTTGCCTGCATGTATGTCTGTACGCATGTGCGTACCTGGTGCCCTTGGAGGCCAGCGGAGAGTGTCAGATTCCCTGAAACTGGAGTTGTACATGGTTGTGAGCCAGAAGGTGGGTACTGGGAATCGAACTAGGGTTCTCTGAAAAAGCACCCAGTGCTGCTAACTGCTGAGCCACCTGTACAGCTCTGAAGGTGTTACTTCTTTTGTTCTTTTAGAATTTTAAAAAGTCTCATGTCAACTTGACACAAGCTAGAGTTATCTGAAAGGAGAAAACCTCCTCGGAGAAAATGCCTCCACAAGACCCAGCTGGAGGGCATTTTCTTAATTAGTGATTGACTGGGGATGGCCCAGTCCATTGTGGGAGGTTCTAGCCTGGGCTGGTGATCCTGGGTTTTATAAGAGAGCAGGCTGAGTAAGCCATGAAGAGCAAGCCAGTAAGCAGCACCCCTCCATGGCTTCTGCATCAGCCTGCCTCCAGGTTCTTGCCCTGATGGAGCTCCTGTCCTGACTTCCTTTAATATTGAACGGTGCTGTGGAAGTGTAACCCAAATACACTCTTTCTTTCCCAGTTGCTTTTTGGTCATGGTGTTTCGTTGCAGCTGCTGCTTCATTCTTGTCCAGAAGTTGGAAAATCCTTGATTCTATCAGCAATTGTGTCCACGCCAGAAGCCAGAAATGCCAGGAGTGTTTAGGGACGCAGATTTTTGGTTTTTCAAGACAGGGTTTCTCTGTTGTAACTCTGGCTGTTCTGGACAGCTAGGACAGTCAACGTTCTCTCTCTCTCTGTGTGTGTGTGTGTGTGTGTGTGTGTGTGTGTGTGTGCGCGCACACACGCGAGCGCCACACAGAGCCCAGGTGCATACACACAGTATGTATGTATGTGTGTATGTATGTAATGGCAAGTGCCATTCTGGCTCAAACGACTATTTCTGCCTCTTTCTATCTTCAATTTCCTCTAAACAGTTGTCTCTCTTTCGCTTAGTTCTCAAATATGCCCCGAACCTTATGGGATGCACACATCATTTGTTACCCTGCCAGGGATCAGAAGATTTCCTGTTGATAAAGCTGCCTGTCTTTATCATGCTCTATAATCTGGTTGAAATTCACTCTTGCCAGGTGTGGTGGCTCATGCTTGTAACCTTAGTACTCAGGAGGCTGAGGCGGGTGGATTGGGATTTGAAGGCAGCCTAGTAGAGTGTGAGTGTGTGTGTGTGTGTGTGTGTGTGTGTGTGTGTGTTGGTCACATTGAAAGTATGTTTATATTAAATATCCTTTAACACCCTAATTATTTCCATAGGTATGAAAAATATTTTTCTGTGTCTCAGGTGTGTGTGTCTGTGTGTATGCACGCGCAGGCACTTGTATACGAAGGTCAGAGGTATTTTTCTCCATAACTCTTCCCGTTATACGTAATTTTTTTCGAGCTAGGGTCTCTCACGGAGCTCTGGAGCTCACCATCTCCTAGATGGCCTGTGAGACCAGGGGATTCCTGTCCTTGTGCTTATGTGGGTGCTGCGGATCAAGCTCAGCCTCAGGCCTACAGATCTAGCATGTCACCAGCCCAGCCATCTCTCCAGTCGACTACCCAGAGTGAGAAGTCTCAGACAAGGGGCTCAAAGGAGACGCTGAAATGAATTGGGGGGAGTGGAGTTTATTAGAAGAGTTGTTAAAGCCATAGACATACAGAGAGACACTAGCCCGAGTTTGGGGAATACTCTGAAGAGAGTTCAGACCCCGGCACGAGGGGCAGACAGCATGGTGGGAGCTCTGAAAGGAGAACCAGGGCTCCCTGGTTGTGTGGTAGAAATGGCGGTCTCTTCTTATATCTTTCAGAGGATGGGGAGATTTCCCAGCACAAGCCCTTACCCTGGTTTCCCAGGGAAGGCAGTGGGGTGGGGCAGGATGGGTGGCCACTTGTGCCCAATATAAACTCATATCCCTAGGAGAGAAACTGGGGCCCCTGGAAGTCTAGTCTTTCAGCTAGGGCCCAGGCGGTGCTCAGCAGGTGCCTGCTCTAAGGTCTGTGGCAGGAGCAGCCGTGATTCTGACATTGCATTCTTACACATGGTTCGTGTTGATTAGAAGAGATAGAAGCTGCTCAGGCATTTTTAGGGTTAGGGACCTCACTTTTCGTCCTTGGCCGGAAGTTGGAAAAATCCTGGATTCTATCAGCAATTGTGTCCACGCCAGAAGCCAGAAATGCCAGGAGCGTTTAGGGACACAGACTTTTGGTTTTTCGAGACAGGGTCTCTCTGTCGTAACTCTGGCTCTCCTGGAACTCTTGTAGAACAGGCTGGCCTCGAACTCACAGAGATCTGCCTGCCTCTGCCTCCTGAGTGCTGGGATTAAAGGCGCCCAGCTATTTTTCTTTTTCTTAGTATTTTCTATTCGTGTGCGTGCGTGCGTGCGTCTATGCGACTATATGCCAACTGTGCAGGAGCAAGAAGAGGGTGCCGAGCCCCCCCCCCCCCCCCCCGGTGCCGGAATCACAGATGGTGGTAAGATGCCTGGCTTGGGTGCTGGGAACCAAACTTGGTCCTCTGGAAGAGTAATGTGTGTACTTACCCTCTGAGCCACCTCTCCAGCCCTGTAATTTTTCTCTCACACAGCAAGGATCCTGGGAGCTTATGCGAGGGTGTGACTGAGAGGGAGGTACCGCATGCATGGGAACTGGGCTGACCAGGTCACCACCCCCATGCCTCAGCCCAAGAAAGCCTTATAACCCCCAGATAGGGGTTCTCAATATCAACCGTTTACTTGGGACCTGCTCTTCCTATACAGGAAGGAGCTCTGCTTGCTTCTGTTCTCTTCAACGCTCCTCTGTGAACATACAATAAACTCCTAAATCTTACCTTCCCATTGTATGTGAAATTCGTTCTTCAGGTTTGCAAAACAAAGAACCCAGAATCCATTGGCCGGGGTGAGGAGGGGTGACTTTTGGTGGTTGTGAATTTTGGGGGACCCTAGCTCCTGCCTGGAGTTGGTACTCATCTGACGCAAGAAAACTCACCCTCCCCACCCCACTCTCTTTCCCCAGTGTTCATCCTTTTCCCTCCTACCAAGTGGCCAAGTAGTAAACTATTTCTCCTGTTGCTTTCCATGGGGAGACATGACCAAAAATCTATTCACCCCAGATAGCATCAATAACAGGCAAAGAAGAAAAGAAAATTCCACCCAGGTCCAACTTGTTGAGCCAATGCATTTATTTGGCTTATTTATAAGAATATGAGTGGGGTGCTTAGTGTTGTCCCTTCTTGATGGAATCACTTGGAAGATGGGCCTCTGAGAACGTCAGTGAGGGGTTATCTTGATTGTATCAATCGATGTGGAGAGACTCCCAGTACACTGTGGGTGGTACCATTCCCTAGCCAGCAGGTTCTGGAATGAATAAGGATGGAGAATTAAGCTGAGCACCAAGCATGGATGTGCTCAATGGTCTCTTTGGCTGTGAATGCAATGTGACCAGTTGCTTTAAGCTCCTGACACCTTGAATTCCCCACCATGATGAACTATAATCTGGAACTGTGAACTGTAATAATCTTTTCCCTTAAATTTCTTTTATCCGACTATACATTTTTTTCACAACAATGGGAAAACAAACTACAGCAATGGGTGAGAGGTGATGCACCAGCGCACAGGTGTCTCAGAATAGCTACATCACTGCGAAGTCCTACTCAGCCTGGATGACAGCCTCAGGGTAGCTGCAGCACGGAGTCCCGCTTTTATTTAGCCTTTTAGCCCTTCCCACAATAATGGCAGCTGTAGGGCAGGATGGGGCAATGGCTGGAACCCCAGGAGAGTGTCCTGTGGCTTCCCTGCTCTCTTACTCTTAGGACATGTTACTAGCTCCGCTAACCTCACCACAGAGCCAGCAGTCACTGTAGAGGTCTGCTTGTCTTTTGCTGTAATGAACATGAATGGCGGGGCCAGGTTCTCTCTATTCCATGATGGCTGGTGGACATGTCAGACCAGGAGGGAATCAATCACTTTACCCCAGTGCCCAAAACTAAATTCATTTATATTTCTGTTCTCCAAATATAAAAGAAAAAATACTGTATATTTCACAACCAGACATTGAACAGAGGTAGGTAATGGTTCTAATAAACAGGGAGGGTGGGAGGGAGGAAACTGGAGGGAACTGCAACTCTCTTGGTTCACTGGATGCAGGATGTTTGGAGGAGTAATTTCGTGGAATACACATTTCTATCATCCTCTTTTGCCCATGGCGGACATCATTGACTGACTACTATGTTTCTTCCTGCTGAGCACAAATGTGAGTTCAGAAATTTTCTAAAGATAACCCTCTAGGAAGTCTCTACCAAGTGTGGTAGATGTAGCCTGGTGCTGCCGTCAGTAGCTGGTAGGCTTCTCCATTCAGGCACCTACACTCGGCGAAAGCCAGATGCTTGAAAACATCTCAGAAAATAATTTTAAAATGAGTCAGTGAAGCAAAGTTAGTGAGTTTATTATGTAAGAATAAGAAATAATACTTGCTTTAGTCGACACTTGTAGGGAAAGAAACAGAGAGACAGAGACAGTCAGACAGACAGACAGGGATGGATAGTAGGCACCCAAGGCGGTTCTCAAGAGAGTCACTGATGTCTTACAACGTTATACATGTAGTTCTGTGACTTTTAAAGTGACATTGTTCAAAGGGTCTAATTTATAACCATGTTTAAGATTTAAACGAATATTAAAGTACTGAAGCTAAGCAATAATATATGTGCTGCTTTATGTACTTATCTCAAGGATTTTCTTTTGTAAATGAAATTGCAATGCTACTGGGGAACCACAACTCCATTTTGTGGCCTCTTGGGCTCATTGGTACGAGACTGAAACTTTTATTTTTATGTGCGTTTGTTTACCTGGGGTGTCGTGTGTCCATACACGCCATGGGTGTGTGGAGGTCAGACGGACTTGGTTCTCTCCTTCTACCCCCCGGGTTCCCGGGACCGGGCGTAGGTTGTCGGGCTCGGCGACAAGAATCTTTGTCTACTGAGCCGTCTCGTGGACTCTGATTTTAAAATAATCTCAAAACAGACTCGGAAAATGTCAAGGACCGTCCGGGTTTTGAGAGAGTAACAAGAGGGCCGCCAGCAGCCGCCAGTGGGAGGAAAAATGGGTAAGAAACCTAACCAGATCTTTTGAGTTAGCATCCAAGAAAATAGGCAGGTGTAGCAATGGCAGCTGCCAAGTAGCTGTGGGTAGCGGGGGGTGGGGGGACCCTCAGGGAAAAATGATGAGACCGTGTGAGATTTTAGCCGTTATCCAAAGAAAAGATAGAAAAGGGAAAATGGAGTTACTCTTTTTGAGTTAGAACTCGGAAAAGCAGTCAGGGGTCCTAGAAAGACACCTCGGTGGTCAAGAGTCCTGGGTGTTTCTCTAGAGGTCCCAGGTTCCCGGTGCCCACATGATGGCTCACAACCAAACGCCAGCTCTAAGAGCTTTGAATGCCTTCTGGCCTCTGTCGGCACTAGGCACACACGTGGTGCAAAGAAACAAATGCAGGCAAAGCACCCATACACACAAAATAAAATAACCAGAAACAGCCAGCACAAAACCCCAGCACAGGTAAGATGTTTGGAAACGGAAACCAGTTCCTTTTGCTTTTGTAGTCTGATTGTTCAGACCAGGCTGTGCCCTGCCCTAAGTTACTCCATGTTGTGTAAAATGTGTTTTTCCATACTATGCGTTACCCTGAAGCAGTGAGTGGCTCTCAACCTGTGGGTCACAGCCCCTTTAGGGGTCGAACGACCCTTTCATGGGGATCACCTAAGACCATCTGCATATCAGACATTTACATTAGGATTCATAACAGTAGCAACATCACAGTTATGAAGTAGCAATGAAAATAATTTTGTGGTTGGGAGTCACCACAACATGAAGGACTGCGTTAAAGGGCCACAGTATAGGAAGGATGAGAACAACTGCCCCAAACGACGCCATTTTGAGTTCAGATGCAGGGAGAGATAACTCTGCACCTTGGTGGGTACATGAACAGGACCTTCTCTCTGGCACCACCCACAAGACACAGACTGGTAAATAAATTATTCCTAAAGGTACAGGCAGCACCTCATAGTTTATCAAAGTAAGCTGTGTCTGTAGGAGTGCGTGGGTGTATTAAACTCATATCAGGAGAGCCAAGCTAAGAACTGAGGAAAGGGTGTAAAAACCACACCAGGACCTCAGAAGAAGACACCTAACTCTGTGGTGGCATTAGCCCTGTAGACCTGTCTTCTGACCACCCAATGTGAGCATCAAAGGACTAATAGGCAGAGGGCCTTCAAAGATGCCAAAGGTGTGTGTGGGGAGGGGGCTTCAGCTCAGCTCGGTCCTCACTGTTGACAGGGTCTACTGGAGCTGCTGTTCCACCTCACTTCTGCAGCTTGCCTCCAAACTGTGACCTGATGGCACGGGTAACTTCCTGTGGTGCGTGCACATGGGTAGAGACCAGAGAGGGCCATTGTGTGTCTTCCTCTTGCTCTTCACCTTGTTCCTTTGAGACAGGGTCTCTCCCTGAACCAGAAGCTCACCATTTCAGCTAGGTTGGCCTGTCAGTGAGTTCCCAAGAGGCCCCTGTCCCTTGCCCTCCAATGTTGGGGTAATAGCAATGGGCAACCAAGCATGTTTTGTTTTGTTTGATTGTTTTTTTTTTACACGGGTATTGGGGATTCAAACTCAGGGCACTGTACTTGCACAGCAAATCCTCTTACCTAGTGAACCACCTTCTCAGCCTTCTCAGCCCCCTACTGAGATTCTTTCTGTGTCTCTCTCAGCTTCCCCTTGCTGCTGCTTAAACACTGTGAAACTCCTTGAATTCTGCTGTGGCCTCTCTAACCTTTTGCCACCATTCCGCAACTTACAAATACGTGCTTGTAGATGTATTTACAGTGTGATATATGATGTGTGACCTGAAGGAAATCCGGATCACCTGGGCGAATTACTAAGGAACTGCTGCACCTCGAGACTATGGTGATGCAGTAAATTCTGACACTGGAGAAAGACACACACTTGCTCATCTGTGCTTCTGATGTAATATGTTCCTGTTATGGGTTCAGGATCGTGCCCTGCCCTGGAATTAGATGCTCCTCCACAGAGTCTAGCAGGCTGCTCTGCGTATCTACCACCATTGTACCTCTGGATGCTGAGCAAAGTGTAACATAACTGGAGCCATAAGCTACAGAATGATGTTTTGGCAAACGAGAGACCATTTGTACAATGGGGGCTCGATATGGTTGTATCACACTGAGACATGGAATAGCCATGTCAATTTGTATAACTACGCATGCTGGCTCTTCCCCAGCGAGCTAGGTTAACAATGTGTTTCTCAGAACACGCCTCCACTGTTAAGTGACACACGACTGGACCTTAGTAGGTCAATCCTTAGGCAAAGTAAACTCCAGCAGAACTAGATCTGTCTACCTACCTTTCATGTGTCCTATACAGCTTTTAGAGCTGAATAACAGTTTCCTCATTAGAAATAAAAACAAATTAAAAATGCAGAAGGCCATTAGCTGTCTGTTGCCTTTAGCCTTGTACTGTCCAAAAGGGAAGGGAGTCACTAGCTCTGAGAGGCAATTGAGCACTTGAAATACAGCTTGTATGAATGAAGGCATGATATGAGTGTAAAATATTCTTGGGTGCAATTACAAAATATGCCGGGCTTTGAGGACTTGCGAAAAAGAGAATGTAAAATATATCATTGCTCATTTTGCCTATTGATTGGTTGAATGTGGAAATAATTGTATTTTGGGATATACTAGATTAAATCAAATACATTACAAATTATTCATTTCACCTCTTTAAAAATTGTGGCTAATAGAAAAATCTTAAATTGCACAAGTGGTTCTGGCTATGGAGGCACAGATCTGTAACCCCTGCACTAGTGAAGCTGAGCCAGGATCCATGGAAAGTTCCAGGCCAGCTGGGCTACAGAGCAAGAAAGACCTAGCTAGAGAGAGAGGATTGCCTGGGTGGCTTGTACTATATTTAAACAGGTTAGTGCCGCCCTGGGCAATCTTTCCCTGAAACAGTCAAATGGGCAGTGGAGTGGTTTATTTATGAAAATTCAGAGCCAGAGCTGAGTGATTTATGTTCATTCACACTGTGAGTCAGAAAATCCTTTTTCTATTTAGAACAGCAAAAATGTTTTGAGTTTCTCTGGCGAGGGCCACGTTTTGTTTTTTTTTTAATTTTCCCAGCTAGGGTAAGACAGAAAGTACATCAGGCTTTGGGTAATAAATGGTCTTTGTCACAAGTATCGCTATGCTGTGAAGCCAAGACTGGAGAGTTTTGCCATCCTCCTGTAAAAACTTTATTTATGATGTCTGACAGCCTCGTAGCTAGCCACTAAGTATTTCCTTTAAAAAATAATGTTATTATGGGTGTGTGTGTGTGGTGTGCGGGTGTGTATGGGTATGTGCACATGCGCACACACATGCACACGCATGCACATACACATACTTGTATGGAGGTCAGAGGACAACCTACAGAGTCTGTCCCCTTCTACCTTTATGGAAGTCCTGGGAACCAAACTCAGCTCACCAGGTTTTGCTAAGTGCTGTACCTAGGAGCCATCTCAGCAGCCCCACCTACTGGGAATATCTAAGTTCCCAATGATGCTCCATAAGGGAAGAAAACCACAGAGATCATCAACTCCTGTTCAAAAAGCACGTTTTCTTATTTAGCAATTAGGGGCTGTGTTAAATCTGAAATCATGAAGACTGTTCCTTAACAATGGTAGGTTTAAATACAAAATAATTTCTCAAGTTCATACATAGACACATACGTAGACAGTGGAGCACCTACAGAGCACCAATACGCAATGAAACTATCCGTGTCTGGTTATTCACTATTTTTATTGTAGGGGGGGAAACGATCTCTGTTTATAACAATCCACCCCAAGCTACTCGATGTCTGATAACCTGATGCTCTGAAATCACATGCTTTCAGCCAATGGGAGAACATGACAAACTGTTGCTTTCATCTAATGAGTGTTACGGCACTAAAACACGCCCTCCCAGCCGGTCGATCAGCTCTCTGCTGTGTTAAGTGGGTTGGTTTTACAGCGTGTTGCTTATGGCGCATGAGGGCTTCTCTTTACCTTTTCTGACTTTGTGTATGGATGGCTACGGTGCATGTACATATGGGAAGGGGGTGTTCGTGTGTGAAAGCAGGCACGCAGGTGCGGTTGCTCCTGTGTGGGGGTCAGAGGACAACCTTGGGTGTCAGCCCTCGCCCTCTGCACTATTCAAGTGGCTTATGGCAGGAGAGCTGGCCCTCAGGCTCTGAGGACGCTCGCCCCTCTGCCGCCCGCCTCACCGTAGGAACACTTTGGTGTGACAGATGCATACTATTGTGTCTGGCTTTACCTGCTCGCAGGCCTCATGCTTAGGAAGCACCATGGAGCATCTCCTCAGCCCGTGACTTCTTTATTTCACACGTGTTTTGTGTCCTGGTCAACAGTTTTGTCTTGTTGAGTGTGAAAGAGAACGTATGATAGGACTGGACAGAATTTCAAGGGAAGGGTAACAAGAGGGATTCTGACTATAAGTTGACAATAGTTCAGAGACACATCAAGGGAGAAACAAACAAACTAGAAATCAATGGGTGAGTGGGCTAAGTAGGACTCTTGGGGGACTGTGGAGGCACCACGTACCTCTGTGCTCCAGGATGGGAAAACCAGGCCTATAAAAGACTGACAGTTGACATATGGCCACTGTGATACCGAGTGGACAGCTCCACAGGGGTGGAGCAGCTGCAGACTCTCCGGGTACTGGTTTGAACCGTGGTCCCATAACTCCGTTTGTGTGCAATATAAGGATTCAAACTAGGCGTGTCCCAGTTTATTTTGACAAATAGGAACTCTTTGCGGCTTTGTTTGGGGGGGTTTAAAGATTTAATTCTTATTTTTAATATTTAATTTTTATTAATATATTAATAATTAATATATTTAATTTTTATTATTCTTAACTACGTACGTATGTGGGTTATGTGCACACAAGTAGATGGATACCCCTGGAACTAGAGTTACAGCTTGCTGTGAGCCACCTGATGTGGGTGCTGGGCAATGAACTTGGATCCTTTGCAAAAGATGTATATGATGTATATGAGCTGAGCCATCTTTCCAACCTTCCCCTTTTGTCTGTGTTTAATAGAGTCTTGAGATATATATATATATATATATATATATATATATATATATATATATATATATATGGCCCAGGATGACCTTGAACTTCAATCTTCCTCAACCTCCTCAGAGCTAGGGTTACAGATATACACCATGTCTGGTCTTTGGGCCTGCTTTAGTAAATCTATTTTTAAATTGCATGTGCATGCGTGTCTTGCTTGCGTGTATGTACGTGTAACCGAACGTCTGCCTGGTGCCCTCAGAGGTTAGGAGGGGGCATCCGGTGTCCTGAAACTAGACTTATGGAAGGTTGGGAGTCACCATGTAGGTGCTGGGAACCAAGCCCAGGTTCTCTGCGAGAGCAACAATCACTCTTAGTTGCTGAGCCAAGTCTCCAGTCCCCAACACTTGTTGTTGAATATAGTATAACTAACATGTCTCATCATTATATAGTCAGCTGTCTAAACAGCTTGGGAATAGTTTATTTTCTAAAGCAGGCCTAGTTTTTCCCTTTGAATATTTTTCAAACTATCCATTCCCGTGACAAACCTTGTACTAATAAAGTAACTTCCAAAGCAGCAGCACCTAAATGAGGGTCCCCACCGGCTGCACTTCAGCAGCTGCCATTAATCACGTCATTAAATGACTTACTATTATTGTTGTTGTTGTTATTATTATTATTATTATTATTGTTAAGAGATAGCAAAATTCTGTCCTCCTAAGTTGAGGCTTCGAATACCAAAGGGCAAGATGAACCCTTTAAGGAAGACAGCCTGCTTCAGAAAGCAGTTTGTATTCCGCTCTGAGTTAGAAATGGTTACCAAGGAGACCGCTCAACTTCATCAATAGCCTTCTAGGGTTGGGAATCTACAGGGATCTCTGGAAATACGTGTAAAAAGAGAGCGAGAGAAAGAAGGGTAAGAGGAAGGAGGGATTGAGGGAAGGATAGGTTTCTTCCTGTTAGTACAGAGCACTGTGACACCTAATTTTATGGATCAACATGACTGAGCCACAGACCCCGCTATCAAATTACTCATTATTCTAGACGCTTCTGCGAAGGTTTTTGCCCGCTTGTTTGTTTTAGGTTAGATTAACACTTCAGCTGGCAGACACTCAGTACATGAGATCCTAAGGCAGCAGCAGCGTCCCATCAGTCCCTAACAGAGAGACACGGACCTGTGCTAGGGAGGGACCGCTCTAGCGGGCTACCTGTGGGATCAGAATACAGCACCAGCTCTTCTCTGGTCTACGCTCATCCTCCACCGCCTTCTCTCTCTAGTCCGTAGACCCTCAGGCCCTCTGGTAAGTTGAAGAGGAAACTCAGGCCTAGTTCTCGATGTTGCTGCACGGTGCAGGTTTAGAAGAGGACCGTCTAGAAGTGGGCAGCCACAGTGCTACAGCCACGTCTGGGACCTCCCTGAAGGGCGGTGCTGAAGAGGAATCTCTGTTTGCAAGACTCCGAGCAGCACACACAGTTGTTCACGCTGCTGGGTTGGGAGGACAATGACTAATAGGCAATTAGATAGCGCTTCACAGGTTGCAGCCATCAGTTGGCTGCAAGGTCGGGGACTTGTGAGGAACGCGATTGGAAAACTGTTTGCAAGAAAGTCTGGTAAGAAGTACATGGATGGACTTTTCTGAACAGGAGGTGTAGCTCAGTTGGAAGGATGCTTGCCTGGTGTGCACAAAGTCCCGGGTTCGATCCCCAGAGCTGCACAAATCAAGCATAGCAGCACACGCCTGTAATCCCAGTATTCGGGAGGTCAAGACAGGAGAATCAGGAGCTCGAGTTTATCCTTGGCTACATAGCAGGTTTGAGGCCAGCCTGAGCTAGAGAAGAAAGGGGTGGGGGTTGTGAGTCCTCAGTAAAGGGTGAGTTTGACTGAGGAGTTTAAAAACCAAAGGGATAGGGGAGCCTACTATATGATTACCAGTCGGTTCCCATAGCCACTGCTGTCATCGCCAATGGGGCTATAAACGAAGCGATTGTGGTGGCAGGCACAGAAGTCATACACAGGCTCATTCACGGCTGATGTGGCCCAATCTTCCAGCAGTGGAGATCAACGCTGAACTCCCTGTGAGGCATCATCCCCACGGGGGATCGGCCGGATACTTGCTGCAGAAGTTGGGCGCATTTGACCACTACCATAGAAGGGGCAGGGCCTTGCCTTTCTGTCAGAGTATGGAGTTAGTCTGGATGCTGGTGTGACTTCCCCGTGTGCCGTGCTTTGGCCCAAACTACAGAATTAGCATCAACCATCATAGCATTTCAAGTAGTATTGTTTCTGATGGGGAAACTCACACTACAGCGAGGGAACTGTTAGAGAGTTCACTAGCCTCGTCACGATTTCCACCATCCTGCACCAGTCAGCTGGCTTGACAGAGCAGTGGAGGTGGCTTTTGGTCTTGGTCCTCTGAGATCAGGTCTCAGCCTAGTGTAGCCTCAAATTCGCTATGTAGATGAAGCTTCCTGAATTCTAGATCCTTCTCCCTTCACCTCTCAAATACTGGGATTATAGATATCGACCAACCATCCTGGATCTGGAATAGCCTTTTTTTTTTTTTTTTTAAATAATTTTAAAAGTTTTTTTTTATACATTGGTGTTTTGCTCGCATGTATGTGGGAGGGTGTCGGATCCCCTGGAACAGGAGTTACAGACAGTTGTGAGCTGCCATGTGAGTGCTGGGAATTGAACCCTGGTCCTCTGGAAAACCAACCAGTGCTCTTAACCACCGAGCCATCTCTCCAGCCCCTGTAGTAGCCTGTTGAACACTCAATTTCCGCACCAGGCAAGTGTCTTGCAGGGCTGTGTAAGGTTCCCCAGGAAGCAGTATGTGCCCTGAATCCACATCCAACACATGTTGCTCTTTGAAGGGTGGGGTGGGCAGGACAAGTGATACCAATCACTAGTGTCCCTAAAGAACCCCATGAAAAATCTTTTTCTGCTTTCCCATGGTCAGCTGACTTCTAGTCTTAGTGTCAAAGAGAGAAATGCTTTCATAGGAGACACAACGGTAAATCCATTAAGCTGGAGGTTAAGACTCCTCCTGACTGCTTTGGACCCTTGTGCTTCTGAATCAACTAAAATCAAAGGGAGGTACTATGCTGGCTGGGATGAGATAGATCCTGGCCACCAGGAGGACAATGGGCTGCTCTTCAACAACAGAGGTGGAGAAGAGCGTGCCAAGCGTATAGGAGGCCCCTTGGGTCTCTTCATATCAAACCCTGTGATGAAAGTCAATAGAAAACTATAGTCACCCCATTCAAGCAGGACTAGTAATAACTCAGATCCTTCAGGGACAGAAATTGGGTCACTGAACATTCCAGGAAAACAGGCATGAACAGCCAAGCACCTTTAAGCTACAGCGTATCAAGAAGAAAGGTAGGCCTCACCCAAGGACTCTGTTTTGTCTTTGAGAGAAAAGGTCAGTGTGCTTTCAGTTGTATGCAAGGGTAGTGTGTGTGTGCGCATGTGTGTGTGAATGTGCATGTGTGTTTGTGTGTAAGTCTGTCTGTGTGTGTACATGCAATATACTCTTGGCTCTGATTCTCTGGAGCACTCTAGTATCAACACAATACAATATAGAATCATGCCACACTTCAAATATAAAACCATTTTATATGTTATACAATTTTTTTTTTTAATACCTGGAGGAAGAAAAAAAACTGCTGGACCTCAGAGCTTGAGGACAAGACAAGGTGGGCACTGCGGATCAGTCAGGGGCGGCTCTCCTGGAAGAGGCCTCCCACTAAAGCAGGGTCAAGACGGGGGTTTTTGTTTTTAAACAAAGCAAGCGAGCCCCCCACCCCCAGCCACCATGAGCTCAGCCTTGCAGTGAGTGGGAGGGCAGAGGAACCACCTGGAGGGCCTGTTGCTCTCACAGATCCTGCCAGGCAGGCAGACACATCTGATCCTGTGAAAACTAGACACTGAGAAAATACGGCACCCGCCCAACAGCAGCCAGAGGCCTCGGCTGGAAGAAGAAAGGTTCTGAAAGGAAATTATCTATCAAGCTTTCGGAACAGGGCAGAGGCTGAACAGTGATTGGTAAGACCTAAGGATGGGTAAGAAGTGTACCTACTGCAGTTAGGTATGTATTCTCTTTAGTAATTTGCTCTGTGGGGCTTATCTTCTTTGCTTTTAATGTTTGCTATCTGTTTTAATAAAGAGACCTCTCCTTTGTAAAAGAAATTATAACTAGGTTGTAAAATAAATTAATCTTTCAGCTAATCATACCTTTGGGAGATCTGGTTTTTTTTTTTTAGAAAGACTATAAAACTCTGATGTGAGAATTGTCACTATTTGGCAGCTGTACCCTAATCTCATGCAAAGTACTAATAGGGAATTAAACAGTCTCTTCAGGGATGAGCTTACAGCCTCAACCCCACAAAGAGAGGAAAAGATCAGGGAACCAGAACAATGTTAACGTTTTCACATCTGGATGAGCATCAGATACAGTGCTGAGCCTCCTGACACTGCCCGGAAGCAACAGCCAGGATAACCAAGCCCCACGAGAGGCACCAACCCAATGGTTTGTTTTTTTAACTTTTTTAAGTCTGAGGACTCCCTCGTGATATTTTCAAGCTTACTGGAAGCTTCTATAAAGCAGTAGCCTTAGCTTAGGATCAAGTACAGAAATGTTTAATGAGGAAAAGTTGCCAATAAGTTAGAAACCAGGGCTGGAAAGCTGGCTCAGCACTTGCTGCTCTTCCAGAGGACCCCGGTTCCTAGCGCCCACAGGAGTCACGATGTGATGGTGGTACTGAGAGGCGGCAGAAGAGTAGACTGTGGAGCCTAGCTGGAGGAAGGTCACTGGGGGCATGCTCTGCAAAGATGGATCTTGTTTCTGGCAGCTTCCATGATACAATCAATTCTCTCTTCCCCATCTACCATGATAGTCTGCCTTGCAACAAGCCCAGGAAACAGTAGAATCCATGAAGCTGTGTGTGTTCCCTTTTAGAAATGCTTTTTGTAGAGTATTTTTTCACAGCAGTGGAAAGTCTGACTACCACACAGCTCTGATGCCCAAGATGCTACCTCACTGAGCCTAGAGGTGAGGACCGACGATTTTCATTTCTAACAAGATTGCAGGGAATGTAATAATTCAGGGGCCCAATTCTGAAAACCACCGCCTTAGAGTAAAAAAGTTTAGGTTTCTTTTTCTTTTTTTTTTTTTAGAAAGATTTTATTTTTATTATGTATATGTGTGTGCATGTGCATGTGTATGTGTACATGAGTGCAGTGCCTGCAGAGGCCAGAAGAGGGCACCAGTCTTCCAGAGCTAGAGTTAACAGTTGTTAGCCACTTGACCTGGGTGCTGGCAACTAAACTCCAATCTTCTGAAAGAGCAACTAGTATTTGTAATTGCAGAGACATCTCTCCTGACCCCCAGGTTTCTTATTATAGCAATGCACATCCTTCAGAGTCTGGATCCTGATTATTTTTTGAGTTTTGTCGCCTTCCTGGTTTGCCCTTCGTTCATCACTTTATCTGTTCATCCGAAGCTTAAGCATCACTTCATTTCTCAGAGTGCCCTCCAGACAAAATCATCTGTCTTCCATGTTCCCACTGACTTTGTGTATATCCCAGAGTGTGTATCTGAGTCTTTGCACGCCATGTGTGTGCCCAGGGCTACCTCACCCTTATATCTGTGTGCCCTGTGAAAAGACCCATATCCATGTTAGTGTCCCCAGCTCTAAACCATTGTAGGTGCCGAGCCAGCATTTCTACATGCTTCAGTCTCGGTATAAATAGCAAATGAATGATTTTTCTTTTTTAAATGATGCCATCTCTAAGACAGAAACCCTACGTGCACTCTGCTGGGCCGCACCCCTAGGATGAGGTTCTTGCTAGAGATTCAGAGTCCAAGGTGATGTTTGTAGCAAAGAAAGCAATCTGTTCATTGCTGGCAGCTATTGATGATCTTGATTTAAAATGACATATATACACATATATACTTTGTGTGAAAGTAAAGAGACATGCAAGGTTGTTGCTGGAAACTAAGACTAATAGGACAGACAGTAAACCAGAACCTGTGTTTGTCTCAGAAATTCTGTGTGGTTCAGTGGAAATCGAGCACGCTTCCACATTCATCCCTCAGGCATAGCATCAAAGTCAGGGTACCAGTATGTTAGAAAGCTTTTCCAAACGCCTTGTATAAATATTTCTGAGAAACCCCATTGAGAACAATCTATTGGATTATGGTCACAAACTATAAAAGGACTTTAAATGATTTTTAGATTCTGCACAGAATCTAAGAGATAAGGAGAAAAAAAGACAGTCCGTGAAATAACCTGACGTGGCTGCATGTAAAAGGTGAATTTGGGGCTGGTGAGTAAAGGCGCCTGCCACCAAATCTCATGACCTGAGTTCAATCTCCATGGCCCACATGGTGGAGAGTGAGTACCAGCTCCCACAAGGTGTCCTCTGGCCTCCACACATGCACCATGGCAAATGCGTGAATCCGTGTGTGTATGTGCTTACGAACATGCATACACACATAAGATAGATAGGTAGATTGATAGATGATAGGTAGATTGATGATAGATATATAGATAGATGATAGGTAGATATATAGATAGATGATAGATAGATAGATAGATGATAGATAGATAGATGATAGATAGATGATAGGTAGATAGATGATAGATAGATGATAGATAGATAGATGACAGCTAGATAGATGATAGATAGATGATAGATAGATAGATAGATGATAGATGATAGATAGATGATAGATAGATAGATGATAGATAGATGATAGATAGATGGATAGATAGATATAGATAGATGATAGATAGATAGATGATAGATAGATGATTGATAGATAGATGACAGATGATAGATAGATGATAGATAGATAGATGATAGATAGATGATAGATAGATGATAGATAGATAGGTGTAATAAAATATTTTAGGTGGGCTTTATGTCCTGAGCTTGGCACTGTTTGTCATGTGGTCACCTCTAGATAGATAACTGCACAACTGAAAAGAGGTGTTTATCTACATAAACAGCATTACATAAGTCAGCCATTTTATTATTGGTTCCTACATGAGGCATACTTGGTTTGATTACTCATTGACTATTAGAGGAATTAGAAAAATGTTATGTCTGTGGGTATTTTGCCTTCACCTGTGTCTGTGTACCACATGAGTGCTTGGTGTTCACAGAGGCCAGAAAAAGGCATCGGGTCTCCCAGAACTGGAGTTACAAGTGATGGTGAGCCGCCATGTGGGTACGAGGACCTACACCTAGGTCGTCTGTAAGAGCAGCCTGCGCTCTTCACAGCCAAGCCATCTTTTTCTCTACTAGGAAATTTAAAAATTTATAGTTTCAAAGATAACGCCTAAGATCTCTGGTCCGTGAAGGCTACGACCTGTCAGTTTCTGGCCCCTCCCTTCCCTCCTCTTCTTCCTCTCTCTCCCTCCATTCCTCTTCCTCCCTCCTTTCTTCCTTCTTTGTATCGCCTCTGAATTCATATATTCACACAAATCTTGGTATGAACACACATATCCCCTAAACTCTTCTGTTGCTTCCTTTGATTTCCATAAATTATTTTGTTAAATGATTCCTTCCTATGCCCTGATAATCACTACCAAATTTTGCTTGGCCTTTAACACTCCGTCATCAGATACTGCTCATTAGAATATAGCCAGTTTGTCCAGATGTAGCAGGGTGCATCTGTAAGGCAGCGTGGGAGATGGAAACAGTAGCATCACCAGGAAGCTGTCTGGACAGGACAGCCTGGAGTACTCAGCACAGCTACGGGAACAAGAGAGACCTTGTGTTAGCAAGGTGGAAGGCGAGAACCGACTCTTGAGCTCAGGGTGGGGGGTACTGTTTGTGATCTAGAACACCACCTTCATTATAACAAGCCTAAACTAGCATGCCCTAATCCAGCAGCCACTAGCACATGTGTTTAAAGAAAGTAGAATACAATAAAATTAAAATCCAGTTCTTCAACTGTACTAGCTTCATTTAAAATGCTTAGGAGCCTTACATCACTAGCGGCTACTGAATTAACAAAGTAAATAAGGAACATTTACATCATTACGGAAAGTTCTGTTGGATGGTGGATATGCTAGCTTTTATTGCTGTATAACACATCACAACAGGGAGTCTGGGTACAGCTTAGCTGGGTCCCCTGCTCAGGGTCTTACAAGTGTGGATTGAGGTCCTCTTTGAGAGTGAAGATTCCTCTTTCAAACTCTTAAGTCACTGAATCTCCTTGACTCTTAACGACCAGGGGCTGCTCACAGCTCCTAGAGGCTGCTGCCCTAGGGTCCCTTCCATGTGACCGTCCCTTCTCACAACATGGAAGTTTTATTCCTTTTCCTTGAGGCCAGCAAGACATAAACTCTCTCCAACCTTCCGTTAAATGTCTTGCTTTGTGAGGTCATGCTCATGCAGGATAAACTCCTTTCACAGTTGACTGATGGGTCAGCCTAATGGAGGAACATTGGCTCTGCCCACACTGAAGGGGTATCGATACCCAGGACTGGGTATCTTGGATTACGTTAGAATTTTTTTCCACTATAGACAGCATTGATGTAGAAAGAAGAAGAAAAATATAAACCCATTAAGCAATGAAATGGAGAAGGGAAGAGGAGGGAGACTTCAGGATCTGTATAAGCTCAAAAGCACAGGAGCTATTGCTATTTAAATGATCTCTGACTTACCCAGGTCTATGAGAGCTTTCCTGTAGCTGAAGGCAGGCTTCTGTGTGGATCAAGGCTTATGCATAGTAGTTTCCTCCCAAGGAAGCTGTGAGACTATTTTGACCGCGGCCACAGAGGATATAAACGCGACCCTCGCACAGAGCCGTGATGGGAATAACTCAGTGTTTGCCTTAGAAGCACAGGGACTTGAGTTTAATCCTCAGAACTAATGTTGTTGTTGTTTTTTAAAAAGTCAGGCATGGCAGCATGCTCCCCTCATCCCTGAACTGGGGGTTTGGCAACTGGTGGGTTCCTAGAGCTCACTGGCCAGCCAACCTAGACGACTTAGCAATCCCCAGGCCAGTGAGAGAGCCTGTCCCCCAAAAGAAGCTAGCCTGAGGGATGACACCTGAGGGTGACCTCTGCTCTCCACATCACTATGTCATACACACTCAAACCTGCACGTGCACGTGTATGCACACGAGAAAGCACAAAAAGACATCAGACCGCAAAGGCTGACAATCCTACTTTGTATTTCCTGCGATTGATAGCTGATTGGGGTTTATGACCTTACACTAGTCTTGGTTTGCAAAACCCAATTTATACTTAGAGGAACCAACTCTCTGGCTCCAGACTTGGTCCCTCAGATGGCAAACAACCTCGGGGCTTCAGTTCTTGGCTCTGGAAATGGGACGGCCAGAAACTTACTCTGGAACACTGTCTACATAGTCCCTTCAGCTGCTGCCACCTCCCTCGTGACTTGGGTTCCTGGAAGGAGACCTTAAGGGCTGATTTTAGGGTGATATGGGCGGGCAGAAAAAAGGGAAAAAAATCTTACCCAGGATGCGGTTGCCCTGAATATAAACTTCACCCACTGATTAGAAAAGACTCAGAGAGAGAGTAACTGTTCATTTTAAAGAATTGCTACTTAAAAATCATGCAAAGAAAACACTTATCAGCTTGAAAAATTACATCTATAGAATTTTAAATTTCACAAAGGAACTTTTTTTTTTTTTATGTTCCATGTAATGATTTTAAGAAATTCTACGAAAGCTACACCAGGATCTGAAAATGGCCTCCTACAGTAGATGATCCTTTAGAAAAATGTCTTTCCCTTTGACGTAAGCCCTGAATGTTTGCTCTCTAACCACCATGAGGACTTCCCTGGGTGGGGATATTTAAGTGGGCATTTATCCTCTTGCCATCAAACAACAGAACAAAAATGTAGGCATATTAGCACTAATAACAAAACCAAGCCCAGAATTCAGACTTCCTTGTCAGTTAAATTTGCTGCGGGCTCAGTTTTTGGTCCAATTTCATCCATTTGGAAGCACTTTCGCTGTCCAGCAAATTTTTGTTTTATCATCTTAATTTTGGTGTGTTTTTTTTTTCTTTCTTTCTCCTCCATCATCTTTGTTCCCTCCCGTGTCTGAATCACTTTTTTGTAGAGGGTGGGAAACGTTTTTTTTTTTTTTTTCTTTTTCTCTCCCACTGCTATGGGGAGGAATTGATTTGGCGCACAGAGATATTTTCCCTGTGATGTGAATAGAGTTAATTTGAACAGAGCTGTTTCATTTTAACAGCCTCGACTTGCACAGTGTGTATCATGCCAAACAGCTTTGTGTCTGATCATCGACTGATGTCAGCACGGTTCTAGAAATAGTATTTGATAGTTAGCAGCTGCCGCAGAGCTTGAAGGGGAACAGGAGACACTGTATTTCAGGAGGGTTCACAAAACTTGTGGCTATTGTATTTATTTATTTATTTTACTTCTTGAAGAAATTAAACCATAGTAAGAGCTTAAGATACCAGGTGTAAGGTTTAAAATAAAAAGGATTATCCCTAAGTAGGTCAAGCAGCTCCGAGAACCTTGACATTCTGTGTGATAGAGTTACTGTGCCTTGAAACAATCTTTGATGAATTAAATGTAATTTTTATTCGATTTGCAACCACGTCCATGGTCTAAATCATGGAGTGAATGTTTGCCTTTGTATCAAGAGGTGGCAGAGCCCTTTCTGCAAAGAGCAAGATAATGGATATTTTAGGCATTTCGAACTGTTTACAATCTCTGTTGCAACTACTCAGCTCTTGTTTCAGAGCTACCACAGCCACAGATACTATACAAATAAATGGCCGTGGCTGTGTGCCAATAAAACTTTATTTACAAAACAGGTAGTGGGCTGAATTTGGCCAGTGGCCACATCTGTTCCACTTTTGCTTTGAATAGTCTGTGAGCAGATGCTACACACTTCCTCAGCGTACTACAGAGGTTATGGGCTTGTGACTCAAGTTCTACACACACGCCTTGTGGAAACGCAGAGTCCTTTAATAGCCACAGGGGGGTACTTAATTATATACACACACATGCTTGACAGCCACACTAATGATGGTATGAGAGTAACTGAGCAATGCATGCACTTTTATGAACCGAGAGGGGGAAAGATTGCAATCTCTGGGGTATAATGAACCTGGTTTTTCTTCCCTTTCTAACTTTACTTAAGTTAATATCACTCTTAAAGTTCAAATTATCCTGCAAAACTCCAGGTTGATTAACTCCTGTTCAGAATGTACATCATCCTAATGGGACATATTTTATAATGATGGGAATCACAAAACAATCCTGTGTTCCAAATGACCTAAACGCTTCATCGAAAACAGTGCATTGCACACTAGGAAGAAAGGCATGTGGGGAGGCAGAGGCAGAGGCAGATGAAACTCTGTGAGTTCAAGGACACCCTGGTCTATGAAGTGAGTTCCAGGACAGCCAGGGCTACATAGAGTGACCCTGTCTCAACATACAAAGGGGATTTCACAACGACTTGTTCTCTCTACATTTTCGTGTCATGTATCAAATTTATTCTAGAAATGCCATTTTAGCCCTTGGCATTTCAACAGCAAAGAGATGCTGTCCAGCCTGGGGACTTCCTCTCACACATCATCATCCCGCTTGGTAACGCCCCACTTTGCCCAAACACAACTCTTGCTCCCTGCTACATTTTAAGATCTCTTCATTGCTACATTTTCCTTAAGAATTAGTATCCTTCAAGGTTAATCTCTTCATGGTCTTTCTTGTTCAGTCTCATACTTTGTTGGGGTAGAAGCGCGGTGTATTGGTCAAACAGTTAAAATGATTTCAGTACCTTAGCCTGTGTTTCTTGATTGTCTGTTGCTGGCCTTCCATACTTGTGTCTCAGCACCACAGTGTTCTATACCTGAAGTTAAATACTCCCTTTTTCTTCAAGGAGTTACTCTTATAGCGCCTTAGGTTACTAAGCAAACCTTTATCCTAGGAGTTATTCTTGCCCAGTTGTCTGAAGGATGCTATGCTGTCAGCCATCACTTTTCAGCTTACCTTCACACTGTCACAAGTAAATATCTCAATAATGCAGCCCTGAACTTCCTCATCTCTCCCTCAAATGAAATGTGATTTTTTTTAATTTTTTTTTTTTTTTTTTTTTTTTTAAACAGATGGCTTCTTCCCAGACAGTCCATTTCATCTTGTGGAATTCCCACCAGGGAAGCGAATTTCCCCGTTACCTTACGGCTTTACAAAAATGTTCCTCTGCTTTTTGACTGTGACTCAAACCCACCCTCTCTGGCGAGTACAGTTGTTGCTGCTGCTGTTTTAATGACTCTTAGGCAGAAGGCCTGGAGGTGGGTGAGGACTGGAAGAGCTGGGGATTCCCTTAGCTTCTCAAGGCAGCATTCAAAGGACCGCTTTTCCACCTCCTTACGGGCTCTGCATTCTCTTCGTGTCTCAGGCCATCCAACTTTCCAGGTCATGTCGGTCACCTGCTGCCACGGAGGGTAGATGGCGGAAGCATCCCATAGACGGCGAATGAAGCCATCAAGCAACCAATATGCTCACTTCCTGTATTTGCTAAAGATGGGTCCCTGTTCCCTCCATCAAAGGCGGCAAGTTCATCTTAGGGTTTTCAGTCCCCACGTTGGTCCTCAGGAATCCTTTCTTTGCTCTTTCTTCTCACTAAAACCCTTCAGTCTCACATCAGAGCTAAAACATGGTCTCCATCCTTGCTTCTTGCAGTCTGTCCTCACCCAGATAGAGTGATCTTTAAAAACATATATCAGATCTTGTCACTCCCCTCGAGACAAGCCCTCTAGACCATGGACAATAAGCCCCCAATCCTTCTATGCCTTCGAGAGTCTCCTGGATCTGACTCTTGGATCTAGCTTCCCAACCCCCTCCTGCTTTTCTTTCCGTCTGCCTCTCAATTCTTATTAATCTCACTCAGGACAGCACCTTTCGCTTTGGTAATCCTTTCCCAAGAAACTGGGATAATTCAAGAAAGACTCAACTTAAAGGAATTTGGCACAAAGAAGGGGCTGGAACACAGGGAGCAGCAAAGTCAGTGAGCTGTGATCGCCCAAGGGAGGAAGCCATTATAAGGACCCTAGAAGAAAGAGCTGGGCAGAGAGAGGACCTAGACCACCTCTAGCTAGCTGAGATCAGTTTACAAGGATGTGGACCCATCATTTTTTCCCCTCTACCTTCATTCCCTGGATTCTCCATTGGCCAAAGCCAACTGGCAGCCACAGGGTAGGCTGCCTATCAGTGCAGCTCTGTGCGGGGAAGCCTTCCACTGACGGGGCAGAGAAAGGAAGGAGGTAGAATGAGTAGACTTTGGGAAGCAAGTGGGAGGATTCGGTTACAACCGAATGCATAGCTCCAGACTCACTGGGCTCAGGGCTCGGCTTAGGGACTTCTGATGGTAGCGATCATTTTCCTCCTCTGGACATTCCCCTGATGCCCCAGCTCTGACAGGCCCCTTCACTGGGCTGTGTGTCTCTCCTAAGTGACGATAGTACCCGACACCCCTCCCATCATGCTAACCACGTGTTCATCAGTCTCTTCCACACCTGACAAGGGCCCCGAAGTCAAGGACTCCGTTCTTTCTGTGTAACGCTATTTTCCCAGCACTCACCCTTGTGTCCAGCTCACAGACACTTGATCAGTATGTGTGAATGGAATTAACTAGAATTATTTTCTTAATCTTCTGCTGTAGCCATGGCTGGGATGCTAACTGACACCCACACATTTCCTTAACACATCTGTGAGAAGAATTGGGCCTAAGTACTACTTTGTATAAACCAGCTACAAAACACTGTCGTAATAATTAAATAACATTATCAGCACTTCAAATGGCCAATTCATCATTTTTATCTAGATTCTTATCTTCCCTACACACAGAAGATAAGGCACTTAGCTCTTTGGGTCACTGTTTTCTTATCTGTAATGAAAGAGTTTGGCCAGTTTCCGAAATGTTTCCCAATTCCTTATTTTTAAGTTCCTAAGTAATGGGTTACATAAAGTCCACAGAGTCAGCATGCATCCCTTCTCATCTTTGTGTCCCCAGCACTAGCCCCAGAATACCAGGGAATGCGGTCCTGGGGTCTATTCCAAACCTCACTTCACACCGCCTGGGCCCTTGGCTCTTCTCAGCCTCTGTCTCCTCCGGAGACCGGAGACCGGAACAAACCTTGCGAAGAGCTGAGTGCAGAGCCCACCTCACAGCATTCAGGAATGTGATTGGATGTGAGATCCAATGGGTCTGAGTCTCTCTACGAACCGCCTACATTAAGTTCTTGCATATCGTGTTCCTAAAACACTGCACGATTACCGTAACTTTCTACTCTCTAGATCAGAAGATGTAAGCTAGTTCCTCGTGTTTGTGCTAAAATACCAAATATCGCTAGGATGTATAATTAGCGGTTACAAAGATATTGCTAATATACTCTCAGGAAAGGGCATACACTGACTTTATGTATAAATATATACACAAATGTCTACATTGAAATGAACAACAATATGAGCACTTCCGGAAAGATTTTTTTTGGGGGGGAGGGGCAAGACTTTTCTGTTTCTAATAAAAAGACCTATCTGATTATCACATTGTTGCCTAACTATTCCCGCACAAAATAGGGTAAGAACTTCTATTGGGTTAGATCCGAGCCAGGGAGTTATATTATCTTGCAAATCAAGTTTCCGACCATCTCATTAAATAAGAGAAGGTGTAACAACAAATCTAATTATCGAATGTGACTTTTCTTGCCAATTTTCTTCCCCCTCAACTGTTGACGCTGTTGGTTTAGCCCATCTGGTTTTCATTTGAGAAGAGAAATCATAAATCCCACAAACCATCCACAGACTCTTAATCCTAGCAAAGGCTGGTATTACTTTAGCAGCATAATATGTTTCTCCTTCCTTGGGTGGAAATAGATGTACAGCTTTCTCGTGGATTAAAAAAGACAATTGAGAACTTCCCTACTATACACATGTATGTATCTTAATTTCCTGGTATAATAGCAAGCCGACGAACATAATTAATTATGTTTTAAATGCAAATTGTTGACAACAGTTCATCTGGTCGAAATTATTTAAACCACGTTAAGAAAGACCTGCTCTCTAACGCTTGAATGTATTTTTATAAAAAAGAAATAATAATTCTGCACCCTCGCAGAGGCTCAGCAATCTCTTAAAAATTTCACGTAGTATTCAAAGCACCCCTGTAGCAACCCCATAGGGACTAGACAAACACAACTGATTTATATGCAGATCTCAACCTATTTACCACACTTCGTAGTAGGAGACAAAATATTATATGCAGAATGCGTTCATTTAAATTTTTGATCAGATCTTTCTGCTACTTGACGGAGCAAGCAGGCTACAGGAGCGAGTACATTTCAGAATAGAAGTCTCAAGCCGGGTTGATCCGGAACGGGAGACCCGCACAACCGGATAGCGGGATGAGCCGTTAGTTTCACTCCTCTTGATGGACAAGTATCACCGCAAGGTGGATCAGTCCTGAACTTTGCACGGTGAGCACTGAAGCTGGCTGAGAGCCACAGCGCTGCTGCTCCCACAGAGGTCACCTCGCCCTACGCTTCTAGGACGTCTGCTACGTGTGACGGGTAAGGCGCAGGGGGAGCCGGTTGTGGTGGCTCACGCAGGTGGGATTTGTTGAAGGAGGTGGAGGCAGGAGGATCACGAGTTTGGGGCCAGCTTGAGCTGTATACATTTTGCCGGGTGGTGGTGGCACACGCCTTTGATCCCAGCACTCGGGAGCAGAGGCAAGCAGGTCTCTGTGAGTTCGAGGCCAGCCTGGCCTACAGAGTGAGTTCCAGGACAGCCAGAGCTACAACAGGGAAACCCTGTCTCGAAAAATAAATAAATACATAACAAATATGCAGGAGGGACAGGCACACCAGTTAACATCACAGTTGTGCCTGGTCAGCGCTACACCTTAAAGTGAATGGAACCAGTACACCAAGTGGTGGGCACGTGGGTGCTGTTATTAGGAAAAGCTTAAGCAGTTTATTAAAATCATGAGTCAATTAGATGAAAATACTTAGGGCCAGTGCAGATACCAGCGGGAATGACAAGAACAATGATGACTGTGGACATGAATTACTAAAATCTAGAAAATAGTTTCCTAGCCCAATATGTACTTTTCATGGTTTTTATTTAGTTTATACTAATTATACGTTATGGTGTTTTCATAAATGTATACAATGTATTTTGGTCATAGTCACACTCATACACCGTTACCCTGTGTCACCCCCTCACACTAATTCCCTTCCTCTTCCCAGTCAGTCCCCCTTTTGCTCTGAAGCTTTTGCACTGGCATCTGCCAGGGACTACACCACTGGAAGACAATAGCTCTCCTTCCCTCCACCAATCATGACTGTTTGTAAATGGGGGGCTCAGGTCTCATGGGCCCCCTCCAGCCTCCACCACGGCGCACTGATGGGTCTAATTTTATGCAGGTAGGCACGGCTCCCTTGAGTTGAGGGCTGCGGTAGTCACGCCATGCCTAGAAGCTGGCGTTCCACACCGCTTTCTGCACCCCAACCCCTGCTTTCTCTGGCTTTTATCATTCTTTCACCCCTTCTTCCCTGATGTCCCCTGAGCCTGCAAAGCTCTTCCCATTTATGAGCAAGCACTCAACAGCCATTTGTCCTCTGCCCTTTCATGAGTTCTGTGTCTCTGCAGTTACTGTGCGCGCTGTACAGAGAGACTTCTCGGACCAAGTGGATAGAAACACTAGTCTGTGGGCATAAACGGACGAATACCTCATGCCCATTTGGCAAAATAAGAGCAGTAGCTTTCTCACTGGGGCCTACAGCCTCCCTTTTGACCGGGTTTATGGTACCAGACCTGAATTCTTTCCTGTAGAGTAGGCCTCGGATCCAATCAGAAGTTGTTGCTTATTCCCGTAACAGACGTTCCACTACGGAGCCAGTGAACATATCTTGTCTGGTCTGTCAGATCCTATGGTAGTGTAAACCCCTATCTTACAGTCCCACAATCTGCTGTTTCATATTTATGATGGCCTATACTACACATGGGCCAACAAAAAATTCATATATATATACATATATATATATATATATATACACATATACATATGTATGTGTGTGTGTGTGTGTATGTATGTGTGTGTGTGTATTGAAGCAGGGTTTATTGTGTAGCTCTGGATGTTCTGAATAGAACTAGCTCTGTAGACCAGGCTCAAACTCAAGAGATCTGCCTGCCTCTGCTTCCCAAGTGCTGGGATTAAAGGCATGCACCACCACTGCCCAGCCAGATATATTTCCGAACTAATTGTGTGGTAGGTGTTTCTTTTTGGAGCAATGGTACACTTGTTATCTGACCAAGAATAAAGTGGTAATGAAATGTGACCTCATTTTCAGCTATATTTAAACAGAGTAATACTGATTAGCCCTGTCTTTTTAATTATGGATGGAGCTGTAGAATGGAAGAATAATATGCTTGTTATCATTTATATAGCCTTTAAGCTAACCTGTGAGCCTTCTTACCAAACCGGCCCTATCATGACATTGTTACGGAGCATACCTAGACCTTCAGATATTTCTCCTACGCATGTGAAGGATGCTGAAGGATATCTTCCATCAGTTCCAGGAAACGGAAAAGTCAAGTCCACATGTAACTTCTCCAATTCGCAATGAGCTGGCACCGCCTCCTAACAGACTGGGGCTATCTTCTCACCTCTGTGTTAAGAGACTTCACTTCTGTGGCTTGAAACACACTGGCCATGGTAGGAGTGTTTAAACCCTAGACTGGAGCGAATGTCACGATCAGATCTTCATCCCAGATTGTTGACTGATGATCGTCTCCCAGCCCACCGTACCTTGGCATACCCTTGAGGGCTGATACAAAGCAAGTCCTTTTTAGAAGAGGCTTCGGGGCATAAAGAATTGATATATTAGCAGCTATACCTTAGCGGCCTTAGCGGCCCTGAGGAAAAACAGGACCAAAGAGTGAGAAACGGGTTTTTCTAGTTATTCTGCTGCTCGGAAAGACACTGCCCTGAGGCTCTTTGGAAAGTGAAGGTGACAGGTGATGCCCTCTTCAGAAAGACAAATTTCTAGATAACAATCCTCAGGACTGGGCTACATATGTACTGTCCAAAAGAACTTTCCTACAGTGATGGACGTGCTCTGTATCGGTGCTGCTGAGGTCAGAGCTCACTGCATACAACTCCTGAAATGTGATTAGCCCGAACTGAGATGCGCTCCTAGGGTAGACTAGACACTGGATTTCCAACATAGGACGAAGAAGGAAGGTGCGATGTTAAACTAATATGTTTATTATTGATCACCCATCAAAATGGTAATCTTCTGGAGATATCGGTAACAACAAAATTCAGTTTAATCTCTTTCTTATTAATATGGGAGTTGCAGCTACTGAAATCTTTCAAGCGACACACCCGTAGACTGTTTCCGAGAACCGCACGTCCTGAACCAGGTGCTGGGAAAGGAATAGATACTGGGAATGACAGCTGGCGAGCAAATCTAGACGTTAAGAAACACACTTTGTACTGCAGCCTCCTCTTTGAGGATTGTTCCAGCTAAGACAGTGCCTCACCGGTGACCAGCACGCCGGGTAGAGAACAAGCTCAGACACTTGAAACTGTGAACTGTCCATCCAAACCTTCTTGCTTCGGGAAGTAGGATCTTAACAGGGAGACGGCACTGTGATGTCCTAGAGGGGTGACAGTCAAGTTTTCACTCCTGCTCCCAGTATCTATGACCTCTTTCTAACCTCAAGTAAAGAACAATACTGTGCTTGAGAATTTATGTCAGATCATTACCTACTTTGAAATCTAGCACTAATTTTTTTTTTTTTCCCAAGATGGAGACTCGTAAGGCATAGACTAAGGTTTAAGCACCCAAGCACACTGGAAGAATGACAGGAGCCATAGAAGGATTCTGCCTTCATTATTTTAATGTCAGGCCTTCAGACTTCTCAAGAAGGTTAAAAGAAACATAACACAGTAATTTAAACACACTTGTCAAAAATGTGTTTTCTTGACTTTTTTTTTTTTTTTTCAGAAACAACCTCGGCTTCTGAATCTATCATCAAAAACATCTCAGGGAGAGAGGCTGGAGAGATGTCTCAGTGAAGTGCTTTTGTGCATCACGGAGGCCAGAGTTTGGATCCCGAGAATCCACGCCGAGAGGTGGACGTGGCGGCACCCACTTGTAACCCCTGGTGCTGGGCGGCAGAGACATGTGACCCTGGGCCACTCCGGCCAGACTCCCTGAATTGGCGAATTCAGGTTCACGCTCAGACTTGAATCAAAACTTAAGTCAAACGGTGACTGAGGAAGACACTTAGTGTTGACCTTTGACTTACACACACATACATGTGCATCCCCCACTCCACAAACATGTATATGTACACACACACACACACACACACACCTCACTGAGAAAGACCACCACAGCCAGTGGAAGAAAAGTAGAATCAGTTTTAACGTTCAAGAAATGAAGAAAAGATAAAAAAGGAGGGAGACATGTACTTGTGATACGGGGATCCGAGCCACTGAGCCTTCGACGTGCCCTTCTTTGGCTCCTTTGGGCCGCGGAGGCGAAGATCACGTTCTGATTAGAAAACTCAAACCAAACATAAGTGCAAGATGCCTCCACCACCCACACCACCTGCAGAACTGTGGAGAAGGAAGCACACTGTGCAGCCGGGGAGGGAGTGCGCCTAGTGTATGAACCCTTGCTTTCTTAACGCGCTCCTTCTGAGGCTTTTACATTCGGCACAGGGAGTGGGAACTGTAAAAATAGACTTCGTGTTTCTGAAGAAGCGAAAGGCGTATTGCATAATGGTGGCAAACTACATCTACTAGAGCCTTGTGACTGCGTGCAGACGCGAAACGCAACTCAAAAATAGCTTCCGTTCCAGACAAGCGGGGTTTTTGTTGCTGTTGTTTTGTTTTTAATACTTACCCTAAAAAAATGTGGGGTAAACATTAGTAAAGTTAAAAAAAAAGAAATTGAGGAAATAAAGTTCAAGGAGATACTGAGAAAATGGAATGGTGTTAGCTAGTCCAGAAACTCTGGTCAACAAATTCACTTAATTTACGCTGACTTCTCCCGGCTGCGAGTCTCTGGTTGTTACTCTCTTTACTTCCTTTCTTTGTAAGAACGCTACAAAAATGGAAAGGAAATAATCTGTAAACAGAAAGTATCGATTTCTGCAGAACCCTGTAAGGCACAGACCTGCCGCTTCCTTCCTTCCTTTTCATCCTCGGTGATAAAGACGGTGAGAAAAACATTCAGACGGACTGTCAGAAAGAGAGGGTTTCTCCTCTGATCCTCACCCACCGCTTCCCATGTCTGCTCCGGAGGCTCAACCAGACCCTCTGGATCTGCGCTCCATCCGCGGCAGGCAGACAACAAATACTGAGCAACGGATACGTGCAAGGCCTGAGCTGGGGGTAGAGGGAAAGAGGAAAAAGGACATTCCTATTTTTTAAAAAGCATAAAATCTAGGGATGTAGGAAGGCAAATTGCCATAACGTAGACAGTGAATCGTGTGTTATGGTAGTGTGACCCAAAGCCGGTTGACGCCCCGGGAGAGCTTCTGTGTCAGAGCGCCTGGAGGGCCTGTACTCAGTACAGTTTGCCTGCTGGAAGTCTAGGTGCTTCCTGGAATGCAAGCTTTGGAGGAGACAGTGTAGAGACGCCAAGGTTGTCCAGCTTCAGCGCAGATAGGCTGAGGACACCGTGGCCTCTAGCCGAATGCCTGAGTCGAAAGGGAAGAGTCCCAAAGGACAAAGTCTTCCCGCCAGTTGCATGCCCGGGCACAGCCAGCACCCAAGATCATGTCGCTCGTCTCCCAGTGGGGCTATTTTTGGAGCCTGTATGACAGGGCACTGACAGCATTTTAGGCAGCTGGACGGCCCAGACAGAAGTTGGATTAGAGAAGACAAAGAGGGGGACACCGTGTGCTTGCTGTTTCGACCTCCATGGGACCCCAACAGCTTCAGAAACTAGACACTCCTCTGAAAGGTTCCTCTTGGTAGAAATCAGCGGTAGGAGGCATCCTGGGTAGCTAACAGCAGGGAAGGAGATGAGAGACAGAAGAGGGTCGGGCTTAGGACCGGTGAGCAAACCCGGGGCTCTTCCCAGGCCCAGTGTGCATTTAAGCCTGCATTTTGGGGGCACCATCTAAGAACTGGGCACAGCAGTAGATGCTGGGGACACAACGATCAACCTGTTAGAATCAAGTGGTCTGTTCTGCTTGGGCAAACCAATTATTTGCATAAATGATCATTTCATTGGGTAAAGTTCCATTGAAAAAAAGAGAAAGAACAGGAAAGCATCAGAAACTGAAGTTGACATTAAGAGAGTCTGTGGGCGGGGGGGAATAAAATGTTTGCCGGGTGAAGAAGCAGCTGGGCAAAGAAAGCCCCATGCAGAAGTCCTCACAACCACACATGATGTCATGGCTGGACAAGAGCTGGTGTGACTATTCCATGTGTGTATGCTTTGAAAAGCCTAGGTTATAAAACATAGATGAGAGCTTTGGGGACCCAAAGTAAATCGACCTTTGAGATCTGGGGAGGTTTCTGAGAAAGGTATTCTTTTCCCTGGGCTGAGCAGGATTTTGGCAGGTGAAGAACAGAGGCAAATTCCATTCTGTAAGGAGGAAGAAGCAATACATGAAACACACGTCCATTAGTGTGTACGCCTGTACCACGAGGAAGCTAGAGTTTTGTTTTCAGTTAGGGAAAGGAATCTCTAAAAGGTGAAACTGAAAGCGTCGAGAGACCCATTGAAGGTCGCCGACATATTTGGTAGTAAGGTTCAAGCTTAACCAAGTCTAGATGGACCCCGTGCAGCCTTCCTGAAAGCAGATGGTACGTAATAAGCTTTTAACAGTGGCTGTTACCATCGACGTCGGTGCGAGACTGCAAAGCCTATCACGGTGATGTGCTCAAGGCAGCTGGGTGGAGAGGAAGGTGACCGGAGACGGGATGGAATAACAGCGAGAGTCACTTGTGGGCTTTGAAAAACATGTCAGCGTGACCTGCAGACACTGGACAAGAAACATCCAGCAGCAGACTGAGGAGAGGGCTCAGCTTGCTGAAGCGCTCGCTGTGTGCGCAGGACCTGGGAGGACCCCACCCCCACCCCCAGCACCCATGTGACTTAGCTGGGTGTGGTGGCACACGCCTGTGACCCCAGCACTGGGGATGGAGAGTGATAGAGGAAGACAACCAGCACTGACCTCTGGCCTCTAAGTACACAGGCACACACACGAAAAACACACACACACACACACACCCGCTAACGCATCAGCAAGTCCATGATCAGGACCCTGGAGGGTGGAGCCTGAAGCCTCCGTGCCTCCCAGGGTCTGTTTTGAATTAACGAACAACAAAAGGTGGTTGATGAAGGCTCTGTGGAAAGACCGTCTTCTCAGAGCTGAGGCCTGAGGAACCGCAGACGAAGCACTTCGAAAGCTCTTGACAAATGGTTCGCTCCGGCACTCACGTGAAGGGGACGATGGGTCTGCTGCGGATGTGCTTGTGTTTCCGGAAGGGTGGTACAGACGACACGAGGCGAGGAGAGCCATAATCGGCCATTGTGTAAACAGCAGGCCTGTGGTCACCCTGTCCAGTGTTAGCTGAGGATGCTGTGGGTACAAACCAGGGGAGGCGGATGGGGATAATCACACTGTGGTACGCCCATAGGCTACATCATCACACACCTTAATCCATCATGTGTCTAACGTATTTAGTGAGTGTGTATAGGGTTAGGGTTAGGGTATAGGGTTAGGGTTAGGGTTAGGGTTAGGGTTAGGGTTAGGGTATAGGGCTAGGGTTAGGGTATAGGGAGCCCTTTTTATTGTTGATCTGATTTTACTATTATTTTGGATGTATGTATATGTGTATGATGTGTTTGTACCTGTGTGTGTGTGTGTGTGCGTGTGTGTGAAAGAGAGAGAAACTGTATTTGTATTAATGGAGGAGCACATGGAGGTCAGAGGTCAATGCCAGCTGTCTTTCTCAGTCACTCTCTATCTATTTTTTTGAGATAGCGTCTCTCACTGAATCTGGGGCTCACTGACTTAGTTTCGCCGGCCATCCAGCAAGCTCTAGGAATCCGTCTATCTGCGCCTTCGCAGCGCCCCAGTTACAGGATGTACCAACAAGCTAGGCGTCTGCGTAAGCGCCGGGGATGTGAATTTAGGTCCTTAGACTCATGTGCCAAGCATTTTATTAGAAGAGATTCAATCAACCCTAGTGTTCTCTAACCTCTAGTCCTGGTTAGAAAGCTGGAGAGAATTTGCATCTGAAGTGCACGGCCGGGGCAAGTTGGGGTAGGGGAGGTGCCATATCCTGCTTGGATAAGGCAGGTAAATACCTGTTACTTTAAGGAATTGTCTATTTATTATGTAGGAGACAAAGACTTCTCAAAGCACCTGCCTGGGGTGTGACATAATCAGCTCTACATTGTAGAAGAGTCCCAGCTGTAACGTGAAGGAAGTGCCCAACCATTATACTCACTTTCTCCCCCGAAACATACCTGCTCTCCGCTAATCAGGCTCACGATGTACTGCGGTTTAAGAAAGCGAAAGGCGGATACTTTGAAACAGTCATGACACTAGCTGTATGCGTGCCTTTACCTGGCAGCTAGGACAGTGAATTTAACTACACTTCTGCTGAATTGAATAGTTCCTAGAAATGTAATAACAACCCCCCCAATAACTGGCTTTGTGAGAACGTATATTCTGAATTCTAGAAGAGGGAGCAGAGGAGGAAATATTTCTAGGAAGAAGAACATTTGGTCTCTAAGCTCCCACCAGGCACGACAGCCCGTGCTCTTGGCACGCAAGCCTTCTGTGGCATTGTTCTGACCTGTTTGCTTCCACACAAACGAGTGTCAGCACGTGAAGATAAGACATTTAAATATAGCATATATATATATATATATATATATATATTTTTTTTTTTTTTTTTTTTTTCTAGAACTTCTTCTGGAGTAGATTTCTGGGAAACATACCTTTCACTTGGAACATTCAATTTTCATCCTTTCAGTTGTTCATTTAATAGATATTGGGTAGGTGCTACTTGCCAGGAACTGTAATGGGCACGGAGATGGGAAAGACACCACCAGACTGGCCATCAAGAGCTGTGAAGGAAGAAGGGATTTGAGGGAAGCAGAGAGAAGGCTGCAGAAGCTTGGGAGTGTCTTAGGACAAGTGTGAGAGGATCTTGTTGTTTGAGCTTGGTTTTAGGATGGGGTAGACACTTAAGAAGTCAGAGAGGAGGATTCTGGGAAGAAGTGAAGAGAGTTGGTTTTTTGGTTTTTTTTTTTTTTTTTTTTTTTGCGGGATTATACAGGCCAGGGTGGCTTTTGAACTTGCTATGTAGCTAAATATGACTTTGAATTTCCAATCCTGCTTTCCAAATCCTGCAAATAAAGGTGTGTGCCACCATACCGGGCTTTGAGTTACGTCTTTGTGTCATGAGCGGGTCCTGGATCTGACCATGACCATGATTTCCCAGTCCAGAAATGTGGGGTTGGAGGTGTAGCTCAGTGGATGAGCATGGTCCATCTCCAGCCCCACCCCCACCCCACATATATATATGTGTGTGTATGAATGCATATATATGTATGTATATATGTATACACACACTTGCGAGAGAGAGTGCAAACACACACACACACACACACACACACACATTTGCTACCATATTCTCTTTCATCTTATATGCACATAAGTTAGTTATTTAAAGGTCCTTCTTACATGAGTTTTCCTGGAAAAGCATAGTGAACCATCAGTGCACCCAGATGAAGAGGGCGTGGTCAGGCCCGAGAAAGGATTCTATCCCATTTCACGTGGGTGGACCAGCGAGTTTGCTGGGGTGACTTATGGGGAAACACGAGTGAACCTAAAAGCAGCTGCATCGCTGAAAATTCCCACCCCAAGCATGACCGCCTCTCAGGCAAGTCCACTGAAGAGTCCCAGCCTCCAGCTGCTGCAGTTGAGGACAGTGAGTGAGACAAAGAGGGCTTTTTTTTTTTAACTTAAAGGCTGCTGCAAAATTGACTTATGGGAAAAACTTGTAAGCAAAGAGGAAGGCTAGAACCCTCATCCCCAGCTCTGGCCAAGACCAGATGGAACTGATCAGAGCCACCTGTATTGGCACAAAGTATCCGAAGGTGTCCTGTGGCTCATTATAACACTAGAGACATCCCTCTGGATGGAGATATAAGATGCCAACGAGACATGGGGTGCATGAAGTTGTATGTACTATGACATGTATGTACTATGACATGTATGTACTACGACATGTATGTACTACGACATGTAACAGACAGAGCATGGATAAGAAATCTTGTCCTATAGAAATGACCCTCAAAGCCCTTGAAATGTGACCCAAAAGTTGCCGTCCTCTATACACCAGGGCCTGTTGAGCTTCAGTCTAAATATTCCTCCACTTAGCCCATTTTCCTCCTTTGGAAGTATATCCTTTCTTAATTCTCTCAATTTAGCTGCTGTTGTTTGTTGTTGTCTGTCGCCTGTTGAAACAATTCCTTGTTTAGGGACATAAACGATGAGGGCAGGAGACAGAAACTACCTGGGTAGGACAGGGTCCCTAAAGCAGTGGCTTTGAAAATGTCCTTGCTGAAAGCCAGGGATGCCGGAAGAGAGCTCTGGTTCCTGGTCTGTTGTCATCTCTTACCCTGCCTGTAAACTATACCAAAGGACATGAGCAAAACTGACTAGGGACCACCTTGTTCCCCAACCCATGCCTCATCCCGGTTCCTGTCATAGCTATAATAAAAATTCCAACTAGCAACTCAATGGTGCCCCATTTCCTGGGGACTCACTCCTGCTATACAGGAACCCCCTTCACCTACCCAAACTCCCAAAAATAAACTCCTTAAAATCCACCTTTCGGTCTGTGAATTTCATCCTTTGAATCCCCGAGACAAGAACTGGAAAGCCGTTGGCGCTGGCCGCCTTGGTGGCTATCAAGTTTCCCCGGACTCTAGACTCCCTCCAGCTACGATCGCCAAGAGCCGAGAAATACTCCACCATGCTCTGAGGCGTCCTAAATCTTTCCGTATCACAAGAACTGTGATTCTGTGTCCATTGATACCACAGCCAACTCGGTATGTACTCTTGCGCTCCCGTGTGTGTCTGGGGCAGGAGGGAGGAGTGATTTCGGTCTCGGGTTAGGCTCTTGTTCCCCTCTCTGCTCCTTGCATGAGGGATGTTTTCGGTTGTGTTACTGTCACCATAGGTCTACCTATCGGCTGCAATGCTCTGCCCATGTCACTGTTATGACTGGTGACGTCAGCACACCAGCTCTGCTTCAGGGTGGGGATGGTCTTGCCCTGCTTTGGAGGAAATAGCCAGTCACATGTAGTTTTGGAAGGTCACTAACACTGAAGACCTAGTAAAGGCCGTAAGAGAAGAAAGCAGCAAGTAGGTAAAGATGCATTTGCCCAGCACAGTTTAATAATATATGCCCTCTGAATGTATTCTTGCAAAGATCTGTTTGGCTGGGCATGGTGGCACGCGCTTGCAATCCCGGCATTCGGGAGGCAGAGGCAGGAGATCCAAGTTTAAGGCTAACCTGGGCTACGAGTTTCTGGAGACGCAGTGGGTCGGAGAGCACGGCCCACTCAGCATAACAGCCATTATGGTCTTCATCGGAGTAGCTGTGACCCCACGGAGGACGAATCTGACGTTCCCTTAGAGAAGGAAGGCGCGGGAAGGAACACGAGACGCTCATACGAGATCTCATCCGTGTTCACCTGCAGTCCCCGTGTCAGCTGGATGCACTTCTGCCCTAATCCGCATGAGCCCCCAAGGCCTGGGAAGAGCTACAGTACATGTGGAAAATTAATGGGGGTGGGGAATTCCACCTATGTATCCATTCTGAGATATCAACACAGAACCGAATTGAAACATCAATTTTGAAAGAAGCCAGATTGCAGAGGAAGATGGGAAGTTCTTCCTTATCTAACAGAGCTTCATCTAACAGTGCACATGCAGTGGTGGTGGGATTTTCCCTAAAAATATAAGTTAGAGTTGAGGACTATGATGATCCCTCAAAAGGCCACCACCGTGTGCCTGGGTGCTGTGGGGGCTCTCTCCTTGGGGGTGCTGTCTCCTTAGCTCACTTGCTCAACTTTCTCCTTAGGGGGTGCTTTTTCTTTTGTAATAAGCTGGCTTTCCCCCTTCTATTTCTGCATCCCTGTGCAGTCCTTTCTCCCGAGACAGAAGATTCTGGAGCTGGGTGACCTCCGAACTCAGATTCTCAGCTGGGCACTTTGTAAACACCCTTTCCCTAACACTCCCGGCTTCCTTACTGCTTCTCCGACCTCCATGGCTGACTTAAAAGGCACGACGCTTCCTCCATCTCTCTCCTTCTGGAAGCTGCCAGAATTTTCAGAAACAACCAACTGTTGTTTCTCTTTCAAACTTTAAAAACAACAGTGGCAACAAACTAGAGCTTCCTTCTGAGTCTTTTATTAATGAGAAACCCCCAAAAGGAACCTGTTCCCCCAGTGACAAAAGTTCACACAACGATTGCAGAGGGAAACCGAGTGATATTTTTGTCCATCTGACTAGGCATTTACTGTTAGTGAGAACCAGAATTGATCTTAATGAGAAAGAGCCCTGAGTCTCAGGCTCTGGGAACTGATGCTAAACACAGACAGCACTTCAGGGAGTGGCCAGGCATCGATCTACTGTGCGAGGCAACTTCAGTATTTTAAAACCTTTCTGAAATACAGTACTTATGAGGGGTTTGTTTTTCTTTAAAGAAACACAAGCTAATGTACATGGATAATTATTTTTAAAACCTTAAAAAAAAAAAAAAGCCAAAACCAACAGCCCTGTTGTGATGCTTTTTGCCGTCAGCCCATACTAAAAGATTCATAGCCTGTATTGATTTTTCTTCCCCCAAAAGACATCTCAATTTTCAATATGCCTGAAGCCTCCCTCTCTCTTCCCATACTCACTTTTCCTCGCTCGCTTTGCTAGCTCTGGCCTCCCGCCACCTTCCGAAGAAGTCCATTTTCCAAACCTGTCTGCTATGTTTTGATTTCAGTGATGGTTTGAGATACTGTACTGCTCAGATGCTCTTAGGGGTTATATGGAGGACATGCAGGGACAGAAAGGCCACCTTGGGCATCATGTATCCGAAGACCTGACCGTGAGGATTGGTGAACCAGCCAAAGGTACCACTGGAATTGTGGGGAGAAGCCTAAGAATCAGGGTGTCAGCCAAGAATACCCACAAAAAAGCACAAAGAGAAAGTTGTCTGCATCATGGTCCCCCCTCTTTGGATAACACTCTGTTTCTCTGGATAGGGATCCTTGTGTTCCCCACCACTACCACCTTTTTTTTTTTTTTTTGAGACATGTAGCCCAGGCTGGTATTTAACACATTCAGTAACCAAAGATGATCTTGAACTTCTGATCCTCGTTTTCTGAGTGCTGGGATTATGACCTGTTGGGTTATGACCCCTTCGGGGGTCAAATGACCCTTGATCACCAAAGATCATCTGCGTATCAGATGTTTATATTACGATTCATAACAGTAGTAAAATTACAGTTATGAATTAGCAAAGAAAATAATTTTATGGTTGGGGGTTCACCACAGCATGGACTGTGTTAGGAAGGTTGGGAACTGCTGGATTACAGGCATTCTGTTATCAGAAGCCTACAGTGTTATGCCTGGCTTTATGTGGCACTGGAGCCTGGAGCCTCATGCACACTAGGAAAGCACCCCAAAGCTGAACTCTACCCTCATCTCTTGTTTTTTTTATTATTATTATTGTTGTTTTGGCTTTTTGTTTTGTTTGTTTGGAATTTCTGAAGACAGGGTCTCACTTTGTAGCCCAAGTTGTCTTGGAATTTGCTAGGCTAGTCTTGAACTCTCCATAATCCTTCTGTCTCAGCTTCCCGAGTGCGGGGATTGCATGTGTGAGCGCCATGCTTGACCTCAAACATCTAAAATTCTTTAATACAAGTAACTTTGTGTCCTCAGAGCTCACAGGAAAGCAACTCCTGACTGGGGCGTAGTAAAACCACCACCACCACCACTACTGCCACCACCACCACCACCACCACCAACAACAAAACGAAGCCTGGTAGAAATAGCGAAGAGAAGTGACTACCACAGAAGCCTCCTAAAGGTTCAGCATGTAACTTATGCATTCCCTGGACCAATGGCTGCTGAGGGTCAATGGCATCCGGACACCTTGTTAATTGATTCAGATGAGGCAGTGCGTGCCCAGAGTGCTGTGTTGAAACAGGCACTTAGAAGATGCCTTTGCTAAAACACCACTGTCTCCTTGCTGGACCCACAAAAGCCTGGCATCTCTGCCTCCATTTCCTGTCTCCTCTGCCTCTGCCTACACGTCAGGATGATTGTCATTTGGACAGTGTCTGTCTAGCCTCTCTCCCTCTTCAAGGCTGGAGACGTAGAGATAAACCATTGATGTAAACTAGCCCTCGCCCTGGATCCCAGGGAAAAATAAAACCACACAGAAGAAAGCCCATGTCAGCACCCCGGAGGTGGACCGCGGTGGTGGTGTCACTGGACTCTTCTGTCTCTTCCTCTTCTCCAGTGGTCACGCTGAGTAAGCCTGTTTCTGCTTTTCACCAGTCCTCACTTCAAGTTAGCGTACTGGGATGGATGACTGACTGAGCCTAGTTGTTTTTTGGTTTTTTGGGGTGTGTGCCAGATTCTAGGAGTTTGCTCTAAAAATTCTGGTTACAGTATGTTAGTGCTAAAATAGATATATATCTATGATGGACGAACGACAACATTAGATTTAAATTTTCCGCATCCTGTTCTGACCTTTGTGAGCACGCTCTACTTTTCTTCTTATACGTTCTTGAGCGACATAATCACATTTCCCTTGTTCTCCCATTACAGCAATGAAATGGACGTTAATCCCCCCCCTCCCGAGACTCCATGGTGAATACAGAAGCTGGGTTTGAGACACCCCGCCTCCTGATTCGGAGCCCACGTGCCAGCTTTTAACCTGGTTTTCCTGGGTTCAGAGGAGGAAACACTTGATCACAGGTCAGCAGAGAAAAGAAGGAATAACATGTGCAAGGGACTAGAGAATCATGGGGGGTTCAGGCATCCTGCAGAGACCATTCTACCTCCAAAGTGACCTAATCAATAGACCAGTGCACCATGGGTAATTCTTGAAAGCCTCAACATTTCGGGTACAGGGGGAATGCAGAGCTTGAGCAGTGATCTGAGTAGGAGTGATGGAACCCTCCCAGCAGGAATGAGAAACTTGGTGGGGGACACCCCCAGCCCCAAGGCGTATATGCTGGGACTTAGGGCACAGATATCCCAGGGACTGAGAGATGCTTTTAAGCAGAAGCCTGTCTTTAAATCCTCTCTTTCTCTCTCTCTCTCTCTCTCTCTCTCTCTCTCTCTCTCTCTCTCTCTGTGCGTGTTTATGAGCAGGGGCATGCACAACGTGGGAAGTCAGAAATCAATGTTGGGTGCCTTCCACAATCTCTTCACCTTAGTTTTTGAGACATGGTTCCTCAGTTCAGCTGGTCCCCAGGAATCTTTCTGTTCTGTCCTGTCCACCCAGCATCAGAGCTACAGGTGTGCGTGGTAGGTACGTGACTGACTGGAGCATCTCCCGGGCCCTCTGTTTAAGTTCTTAAATGGAGACACGTGCATAGCGACCTTTGCCGGTAACAAGGACTGAGAACGAACAGACTGGATGGAGGAACAGGGTCTTAGAGATGGGATGATTTAATTTAACCACCTCATTTTCCATAAAAGGAACTGAAGCAGAATTCTCAGTGATTTTTTTTTTCCTGCCCTGGCATAGCTAATTAGGGACAAAACTGTGATTAGAATTCAGAGCATCTGACTCTATCTCAAAAGGAAACATTTCAGACATGAATTCTATGCAAGGGGCATGAATAGAGAATCCACGAAGGGGGCGCCAATGGCCAACAACAGGAAAAAAATCTGTTCAATTCCATGGTAATCAAACGACCCTCCATACCTCAGAGAAACAGCACACACCTGTATTGCAGGGAGAACGCTAAATGGTAATAATCTTTTTTTTTTTTTTGAAGATATTTTGGGAACAAAAATGGCAATAGAGCACGGGATTAAAACTATCAGCCTTCAGCGGGTGGGATGGCTAGCTGGGTAAAGCCCTTGCCACACAAACCCGGCAACCAGAGTTTGAATCCTAGAGCCCATATAATGGTAGAAGAAGAGAACTGACACCAAATTATGCATGCGCAGGCACAATATATATGTGCGTGAGCCTCAGCGTCGGATCTACTCCGGTCAGTTATTAGCTAATGTCTGGGCACAGGCTTCAGTTTCCTCTAGTAAAGGTTGATATTAATAGAACTTACTAACTTGTGAGGTTTAAACGAAATTATGTTTATAAAGAACTGTTTCAATAATCCTCTCTCTCTCTCTCTCTCTCTCTCTCTCTCTTGTGTGTGTGTATGTGTGTGTGTGTGTGTGTCAGGGAGAGACTGGGTAACCCCCCCCCCATAAGACCCTAATGGCAAATCAAAGTTCTATTCTATCAAGTTTTCTCCTGGGAAACCAGTGAGTGTATTGAGCTGACTTACAGAGGTGAGTGAGTGGCTGCAACAGGAAAGGGATGGGTGGCGTCAAGAAACTGCACAGAAAGCCCTCATCCCGGCACGACAGCAACCCCATAAACACAAAGACGAGCCCCTTCCAGTCCCTCTCAGTCTATATACTCTGGCCCATCCCTGAGATCTGAGACCACAAGCAATTAGGTCAGAACTGGGTACGACTGGTTGGGAGACATGGCTGGCTACTCGTGTGAGGGTCCCGTGACTCACCCTGCCTCCTCCGTCTATGAAGGAACGTCAGTAGTCTACGAGAACAGCTGGGACGGTTGTTTGTAGACAGGCACAGCTGAACTATTGAAGATGACAGCTGTTTGGCTTTGTGCTGTACAAGTAGTTAGCCCACGGATGAGAACGGCCAATTGCATCGAGTCCAGTAAATGGTATTAGCATGATCATTAAGACGACATTTTACAAATGCCCACATGTGTGCAATTTCAGGTCCAGAAATTCATCTTACAGAAACAATCAGAACTAGACACAAAGCTGTTTGTACATGCAATCGCCAAACCGTTATAGCAGTGAAAAACCAGAAACACGGATTCCCAACAATCAAATGGAGAAATAAATGATGGTTCACCAGGCTGATGAAACATCACGTGGCTGTTAAATATCGCGCTGCGATGGAGCGCTCAGTCATCTGGGGAAACATCCGTACTAAGTGACACAGCAGAATTATAAGTTGGCATAATGCTAATTTTGTAATAAAATACACACATACACCCATTCTACAGACCTGGAAGATACCTCATGGGGATCCAGCAGGAAGGAAAGGGCTCCGTATAACTCCACGATAGTCACACAAGCATGTGGAACGTCATGCTTCTTCAGTGGAGGAAAGCCCATGGTTCAGTGGTTTATGCTGTGAACTCTGTAACAAGATTAAGAAGAACAGGAAGAAAGAAAATAAGTTTGTTTTTCTGATACTATCAAAACTACATAAATATTTGTGTTTAACCAGCCAGTCTCAACCCTCCGGGTTTGAAAGGACCGGAACGGAAATTACATTTTCGTAGTTGTAAATTTGTCTCAGCGTGTTGGGATTTCCATATTTAGTTTCTATTAATGCTTTCCATCGTGACAACGTATACTTTAGACACTCTTCCTTCACAGTGTTTCATGCAGAGAACCGACTAGACTAAATAAAATAAAGCAGTAAACTAAGCAGGTGAACCCTCAGTGGACAAACTCTGAGAAAACCTGAGCCATGATTTGTTTACTGCCTTTCTCAATATATCCCAGGAAGCCTGCAGAGGAATTATAGTACAAACGAGGAACATATAGAACCCAAAGGAACATCTGATCATTTCTTTCTACCACATGATTCCAAATTGTTCACTCTAAGGGATCTGGAGAAGACAGAGGCTTATCCTGAGCTGTAATTCACCTGTGGACTCCTCCTTCATGTACGTGGTTCGGAATATACTGACCGAGCAGGTCCACAAATACAAAGGGCGTTCATCGTTACTGTCTTCAACTTTCATTTGGGACCTAGATGAATTGCACACACTCTCCTAAAAATGCGTTCTTGGTCATGTAGCTTCACTTCTTAACTTCCGCGATGTCTTCATTTTTGCTCCTAACCTTACGGTTATTCTACGAACTGTAGCACAAAGAAATCTTACAAATTGGATTTTCCACGTAAAGAACTTGATTGAACCCGTTGAAGTTATAAGATGCCGAGGTTAAATTTGTATACTAAAGACACAGATTGCTGAGTACTACATTAGTTCAAAATCTGATTGGCGGGCATTATAGATGAGTGACCACCAGGATAGCGGATATTCTAACGATGAGTACGGTAAAAACTTTCTCCAAACTCTTGTCAGTTCTGTGGTCAGACTTTGTGCAAACGCATTTATATTTTGGTTGGGATAGTAGTACTTTGTTTTTAAAGGATCTTTTTTCTTTGTTTTTTTGAGCTGAGCTTCCCTGTGTAACTCTGGCTGTCCTGGAACTCGCTCTGTACACCAGACTGGCCTCTAACTCACAGAGATCTGCCTGCCTCAGCCTCCCGAGTGCTGGGATTAAAGGCGTGCACCACCATTGCCAGCTTAAAGAGTCTTTCAATGTGCATTCTTACATAGTGTCTCATTCGAATATTTCAGAGATCTGTGAGTACAGTTTCGTTACGGATTTTGCTTTACAACAATCAGAAGTTAAATGGCCCCCCCTTACCCAGTAGCTGCTTGATGGGGTGAGACAGGCCTGGAAACTAGGTCTCAAACTCCAAAATTCACCTCTTTAGGGTTCATGTAATCATCTGGAAAGGCAGCACATTAAAACTTTGAGCTTTAGATACCTTTGAGATTGACTTCTGTGAAAAGATTATTTAGCAGTTACATTTTTTTTTATAGTTAGCATTTGACATAGTAAAGTTATAAATTGAAAGCATATATTTAAAAACCCTCAGTCTTTTAGATTTGAGGTTGGCGAACTCTAGCATGTAGGCCATGTCTGGCTGCCCAGATGTATAAATAAAGTTTTATTGGAACATAACCACACTTATTTATGTATTGTCTTGGTTGTTTTGTGCTATTAAAACTGAGTAGAGTGTCTGCAACAGAGACCACAAAGCCTGAGATATTTACTATCTAGCTGTTTATTGAAGAGGTATGCCAGCTCCTATCTCAGATTCAATTTATACATCTTATTCTTTGTAAAGCAAGTAAACTTGATAGTTATTTGTGAGGAGGTTTTTATAAACTCAGTTAAAATTTCTTTAAATATTTTAAAATAGATTTTTGTACTTGGTGTATTAGATTTCTTTTTAACATCAACTTACGACTCGTAACCAAAAAGTTCCCAAGGGTCTGTATTATTCCTGTAAATCTAATAAGCCTTGTTGAGTCTTGTAACTATAGGTATGTCTAATTTATAACTATATAATTTTTGTAAGTATGTTGGTTTAAGTGTGCTTAAGTGTTCCAACACTTTGTACAAATGTGGGAAGATTTCAATTTAGAATCATAAGCCTGAATCGATTATAATCCTTATTTAGAGCAACGAAACTGGCCTGTTTGTGCAAAATGCTACATTCTCTAACAAAAAGTTAAAAATGTGAAGAGTCCTTCTTGACATACAACATTAAAGTTACACAACTGACCTTCTTAAACAATTCGATGCTTGTGTTATTTGTCTCTTGCTGTGACATAGCATCGTGACCAGGACAGCTCGTAAAAGGAAGCATCCACTTGAGCTTATGGTTTCAAAGGGTTACAGTCCATGATGGAAAAGCAAAGACATGGCAGCAGGAATACCTGAGAGCTTGATCTGGAAGTAGGAGATGGGAGAGAGAGAGAGAGAACCCAGAATGGCACTGAGTCCTTTGAAACCTCAAGCTGCCAGTAACACACCTCCTCCATCAAGACCGCACCTCCTACCCCTTCTCAAACAGGTCCACCAACTGGGGACTAAGTATTCAAGCAGAAGGGCCTACCAGGGCCACTCTCATTCAAACTACCACAAGGCTTAAATCTAAATCGTATCAACTTTGGGGTTTGGGTTGACTTAGGGATTGCTGGACTCCGGGGAGACATGTTTTTGTCAGGGTGGGGTGGGGTACTTGACTCCACTGGGGTAGAATCGAGACTGTGCTGAGATAGTTGGTTTTGCATGTGTTGGCTCTTGAAAACTGATGGCAATTAGGTTTGCTAAGGGTCAGTCTATCCTCTGGACTGCCTCTTGCCACTGCAAAACGCAGAGGCAAGGGTTAGCAAATGCTTCCGCAACCCTAGAACTCAAGAGCCCTCAGCAGTGAAGACTTAGGTCAATGTCACTAGGACAAGAAGTCTGGCCCTCTGACAACTCGTGAGCACGGGTTACATGGAATGGAAAACAGAGGAAGGAAGTTATAAATACCAACGAGGGCCCAAGATGAAAAGCCAAAATGAAGGACGTAGTAGCTACTTGTGTTTTGTCTTGCTCTCTATGCATTTCTTGCACATATTAACAAGTTCCCTTTTTATTCTTCCCCCTATCCCTAAGGGTGCACAGAAGGATTGTTGGTCTCGACCGACTATCCTTTGGTCTACAGACTGTGGGACATGAGGTTAAAGGGGCGGGGGGAACATCGCCTAAGATGGATACCAGAACTGTTGGTCTCCTCTGAAAAGCTGGCATCCTATTTTTGTGAGGTAGTGAGGACTTGTCTTTTTTTCTTTGTGATTAGTCAGAAGCTTCAGTTTAGGGGACAGTGCCTACTAGCACTGAGCAGCTAAAGTCTAACCTGTCAGTGGTCAGTGAATTAGTGCCTGCGAGTCGTCCCAGCCTCCTCTTCCTATGTGCTCCTCTGCTGCTGAGAGGAACACCACAAACTCATTTTGCAGAGTTCCTTGAAGCAAAGTTCTAAATATAAATCAGCCTCTCAGGATGCGCTTGCTTGCTTCCAGCTTGACTTCTGCTGTTTCTGTTGGCAGGCATGCTCTGAGAGTCATTGAACATTTCTTCCATCGGGTTAACAGAGGCCCCAGTGTGTAATCATCCGCTTCGTAGGTGTCAAAGGAGGGATGGGCCATCCATTTTGCTGGTGAGATTTCCCAAGTATGTCATGGTCCTGAAGCTGGCCCTGGTGTAGAGATTCCCTGGCCATGACATTCTCTGACATCAGTGGTTTCCTAAGAGGGCTGGGTTTCTGACTGGGGCCGTCAAGGTGGGTGGGGCTCTTAAGATAGCAGCTGCAGTTTCCGACGCTACACAAAAGGTGGGGATTCCTGTGGTGACTGCAGTTTAGACGTTATTCCTGAAGCTCAGCCCAGACCATTTCCTCAACAAAAACAAGCGTGTGGCCACTAAACACCCTGTAACGCATTTCTTTTGCTTAAAGTCCCTCGAGCGGAATCCAAGCCCTTGCGGGGAGTCCCAGCCGAAAACCCCTGCTCTGGTCCAGTCTGCAGGTGTCACGGGTGTCATCAGGATCCTCCACCCTTCCCGAATGGCGACCTCACAAACTGGAGCGTAATTAGAACACCCTTCTCTCCAGGTCTCATCCAATTGTGCGGTCACTAATTTCATGGAAGTTATTCTATGATGAACAGTGGTTTTTATTCCACTTTCCTGTTAGGCATCTCGGTACCCACATGGTGTTCCTAAGGTATCTGTGTACAGTGCCCTCGAGCACTGCTCTGTGATTTGGACTTTTCCTTTCTCTTTGTTCTCCCCCTGCCACAACCATTTTTTTCTCCTCCTTTCCTTTCCTTTCCTTTCCTTTCCTTTCTCTTTCTTTCTTTCTTTTTTCTTTCCTTCTTTCTTTCTTTCTTTTTTTCAAGACAGGGTTTCTCTCTTGTAGCCCTGGCTGTCCTGGAACTCACTCTGTAGACCAGGCTGGCCTCGAACTCACAGAGATCCGCCTGCCTCTGCCTCCCGAGTGCTGGGATTAAAGGTGTGCAGCGCCCGTTCCCCCCCCCCCCCCCCGCACCCCAACTCTTTGAATCAAAGTGTCTGTCTATGTCCAGGCAAAATTCCATTTCTCTGTGGACGGTCTAGTTTTTATTCAGGTGAGGTCAGTTGGGAATGATGAGAAGTGCAGTTTGGGATACCTTCTTACTATGCGTCTATGGTGGGAGGCGGGTGCTGTGTGTTCAAACTCATGGGGATCCTCCTGCCTTAGCTTCTCAAGTGCTAAGATCTCAGGAATGCACCACCATACCCAACGGGGAACAATAATAGTTCAGTGTTGATATTAATGGTGAAGTTTATGACAGTCACTCCTGACACGCTGACCTATTGCCAAGAGCTTCACAAGGACAGTCTCATTTAATCCTTCCGGGTCCCCAGAGCTAATGAGCTAAGCATCATTTTGCAGATGGGTAGCCTGAGGCTTAGAGAAGTGTTATAATTAAGGTGTGAAGTGGCTCCTGGAAGGCTCAAACGCTGAGAGCCTGATTACCAAGGTGAGACAGGCTCTAAGTCAGTGAGTCAATCCTGACGGCATTATCAGAGGGTGGGACCTGGAGAGAGGAAGTGGGTCCCCGAGGGTGTGCTTTCCTCTGACTCTTTCCTGGCTGCCGAGAAGTAAGCAGCTTCTCCCTGCTCATGCCCTTCCGCTCTGCTGCTCTGCTTCACCATAAGTCCAAAAGCAGTGGAGCTGCTGACCATGGGCCGAAGCCTCTGGAATCACGAACCGGATTCCTTCTCTCAGTTGTGTGTGCCTGGTTTCTTTTTTTTCACGGCAAAGAGAGAGGTTAGAAGATACAAATGCACACAGGTGGTAAGTGCTACAATCATGTCTGAGTCCGGAGTCTAACTGATTAACAAACACACTAAACACCTCTTCAAAGGGCAAGCAAGGGATGAGTTGAGAACTCAATGGGACCTTATAGCTTGACAAGATGCAATATTCCAGGATGGGAGACTCTTCTAGTGACAGAAACGTCAGCATCGTGCTGCGGTCAAGAGAGCTAAGTACGAGCTAAACAAGAAGACTGCACATTTTGTGGGAACACAGCCACTTCTGAGGTGACGAGATAAGCATTTTGCTTTGTTTTATTGCACTATGTAAGAAATGAGATGGGAATCGTAAAAGAGCGAGGGACGAAGGTGGGTAGGCCAATGAACGAAAGTAGAGAAATCTGGAAAAATGGAGAAAGGTTAAACAGTTCCTGTTAGGATAAGCTGCTGAAAGATGAAAGCACCGTAGATAACGTGCATAGCTAATTTAAAACGGGATTAGATAAGCCGCTGGTAGGCTGGCATAACGGTAGGATGCTTAGCTCAGAAGGTCGCTGGTGATCTGGAAAAGAGGGAAAGGTGAGCCCGGAAATGGACCCGGTGTTTGATAAATATTAGGTTCCGGAGGAGACACTAGCCATGAACGATAAGGCAGAAACCTTGCAATCCCGGAGACAGACCGCAACAGCTGCAAGGAGATCCTCTTCACATCAGGAAATTATGTGGAAAATCTAGGGAGGTCCTCTGAGTTCCGGTATTATTAATAAAGTAGGACATGCATAAATCCTGTGAGCTCCCCCGGACTGACGGTTGGGCTAACTCATGTGTATAACTCAGCTTTCATCTAAAAAAAGAAAAGAAGAAGAAGAAGAAAAAAAAAAACCCAACCCAGCAGTTAAAGAGCTGATCTGGGCAATTCTATTTGCCAAACACTTGTGGACCCTTTCCAATATCCTGCAGTTGAGTTGTTCTGGGCTCAGACTAATGAATAACCTTTGTGTAAAAGAACTGTAGGATAATGAATGAATAATCAGGGAGACGGCGAGACTTACCAGATAAAAACCCATTCACAAGCGCTAACTTAATGGTAAAATTCAGGGTTGTTTCTTCGATCGTCACATTTAAACTGGCAGATCTGAAGTCGATTCATCCAGTGATTCGCCCTTGCCATGAAAATATTATCAAGTATTACATAGCGTCACGGGTTCTTTGTTTTACTCCTCGCAATACTAGCTAAACATAAAATTGTTATTTCCAGATACTTGATTTCACGTTCAGAATTCATCTCTCCTCTCCACCATGCAGATTATAAGGTACTGTTTTGATACCGGGAGGAGAAAATGACCGGGAGTAACAGAGTAGCTGTGTACGTCTCCACACATCTGGATTCACAGCTCGACATGGCCGTGCTTTCCTGGGCAGAAGGATCAGGAGTTCAAGGCTAGCCTTGGCTACTTAGCATTTTCAAGACCAGTGTAGGCCAGTGTAGGCTGTCTCTCTCTCTCTCTCACACACACACACAGAGAAAGAGAGAAAGAGAGGAGTTATTTTGAAAACATTTGCTCTTTTTGTTCTTTGTTCTTTGCTTTTTTTTTTTTTTTTTTTTTTTTTTTGGACATGGTCTCATTGTGTAGACCAGGCTGACCGCCAATCCTATAGCAGTCTTCCTGCCTCTGCCTCCCCAGTGCTGTGATTACAGGCGTGTGCCATGTTTGGCTATAAAAACTTAAAAAATTATCGTCATCATCATCATCATCAGTGTACGGGCACCAGGAGGTGCCAAATGTGCCAGGATGTGCATCCTCTCCTTCCACCTGTACATGTCTTCCAGGGACCCAACTAAGTTGTCAGTCGTGCTTTTACCTGTTAGATCCTATAAATACATTTATATGATCATCTCTCCAACCACAAACTTAAGAAGTATATGAAAGTAGTTTTTAAAGACATTACTCCGACAAAGCGAAGGATAAGAAAGTTGCAAGTGAATGATCCTTTGGAAAGGGAAAGGTTAGCTGTAAGTAAGCTTTTGAAATATACCGTGAAGGATTTTCACTCTAAGATTACGGCTGTTCATGCCTCCAGGTTCAAGTGTTGCTCAATCAGCAAGGTGCTCAATTCGCAGTGATTGCTGCTCCGGTTTCTTGTTGATCGAGAATATGCATAATCTCAGCCCAGAGACATTTACCATAAAAATGAATATAAGAAATAGAGTTTGATTTAAATTTTCCAGTTGCAGTGGATCGAGGAAAATATATGCAGAACATTAAGGTGTGAAAAGCTCTGATTCAAACAAGACCAAAGAGACCGCTTTTACCATGTCCCTAATGCTGTCTTCGAATTAGAGAGCAAGCTTTTTCTGTTCAGAATCCTTGTCAATTTGATTAAAATCACAAACATGTGACTGACTCTGCCTCAGTTAAAAATACTCTCAAGCCAGAGAATGAGCTTTGTATTTGCGAGTGGCTTCTTCCGTCCCAGTGAGACCACTGCCCTAGCAAGGGATGGGGTGGGGTGGGGTAAACGTTTTAAATTTAAAGCCCTGTAACCGGATTCTCCAGGCGAAGCCCACTGCAGATTGTCAGTTCGGATTCAGAATCCAGCACACCCCTCCAGACATGGTCATTTTCGATTTAAAATGGCCCTGAAGAAATGCAGCGCTTGTTTGAACGTTGCTTTAGAAGACAGAATTCGGAAGCTTCCGTTTTCTGCGTATTCTCTTAAGACTTAAAAAAAAAAAAAAAAAAGATCATTCAGAAGAAAACATTTGCGGAAAGGCAGCACGACGCGAGGGAGCGCACGTGCCCATCCCTGCCTCCTTCAGACCTCGCCCGGACGATCAACTAGGTCCCCACGGACCGAGAAGTCCCTACGCCGTGACCCGACCGGGTCGTGGGGACCCCAGCAGGGAACACGGCCACGCCCGAGGGCGACTCGGCGGCTGCCCGGTCGGGGCGAGCTGGGGACGCCGCCGGGCCGCCCACGCGGGGCTCAGGGCCCGCGCTTCCCGCAGACGCCGCCAGCATCAGGCGCGGCGGCTGCGCTGCCATGGCAACAGCGGCCTGCCGGTCCCCCGCTTCCCGGCGCCGGCGCTCCGGGCCGGGCGGGGCGGGGCGGGCGTTGCTAGGAGACCGGCAGCGGGCGTCCCCCTCCGCGGCGGGGTCTCGCGGCTTCCACCCTTCACCTACTTGAGCCCGGCAGAGACTGAGGCTGGGGGAGGGTTGGGCGGCCACGTGGTGGCCCGGGGCCTCGGGGCTCCTTCTCGGCCCACGTGAGGTCCGCTCTCCCCGGGACGCGCTAGCACCGTGGCGGGTGTTGGGAGAGGAAACACTTCAGCATTGTTTCTCTCTCCTCCCCCCCTCCCCTGTCCTCGCTTTATCCAGAAGTCCCTAAAGTCCCCAGAAGGCTCCCTAACCCTCAGTTCTTCCCTGACTAGAAGGATCCAAGTCTTGACTTCAGCCAGGAACCCTGCAAAGCATTTTCTATTTAAAAAAAAAAAAAATCATCTGATTTTTTTTAATCCTGTGATATGGAGGTTAATTAATTCATTTTAACAAAAAGGTGGGATGGAGCCGGGAGACTCATGAGATCCACTCTTGCTTAACGGCACGGTCCCTGCCTTTTTATATTGCTCAGATTTCCTCCCTGGGCTGCCTCTTGGCTAGGCCCCCCCATTCCAACTCTGCGGTCCAAGGGCACATACCCCGCACCAATTGGGACATGCTATCTGGAACAGGGTCTGACAAAGGGATTGAGAACTTGAAAGCAGACATGTCCAAAATACTCTGGACAAACGGTTTACACTGTGATGTATCACTGATAATTTGCAGATGTCCTCATCTGTAAAGTACTCCTAGAACCACAAGAAACTGAATCCTTAGTAAACAGAGAAAATCGAAACCAAAGACTGACTTGCTGTGGTTATCCTACGCTGGGGTAGACGCTGTGGGGATGGTAAAGTTGTTTTCTACTGAACTGTCTGTCTGCGATGTTTATTTATTTTTGCTAGGGAACTAACTGTTGGGTTGCCATGGATGTGTGTGTAAGCTATTTATTAAGGAAGTGCTTCCAGGAGAAACTAGGAAGGGAAGGAGAAGCCAAGCAAGGGAGTAATAATTGAGGGTAAAGATCCAGCCGCAGCTTGATCCAAAGTGTAACTTTCACAGCCAGGGTCTTCCTTGCTATACAAGAACTGTTCATCTTATCACCCCACACCCCACCTCCATCCCTGTAGCTGTCTTTGGCTGCATCCTACCTGCAGAAGGTTGTGAGCATAAATACCTAGCACTCTGGGATCTTGGCTGGACTAGGATGAAGTGACTCTCATAAAATAAAGGGAATTATCTATCCGAAGTTGGAAGTCTGGCCTTGAGAAGCAAGAGTCTGTGTGTGTGTGTGAGAGAGAGAGAGAGAGAGAGAGAGAGAGAGAGAGAGAGAGAGAGAGGCAGTATGACAGCCAGAAGAACAGGTAGGCAAACTCAGGCAGAGACTCCCTGCTGGACCTGAGGCCACTCCAGCCACCAGCCCAGGGAGCTTCCCCTCTCTCTCAGTGCCCCCACCCCCATCCTCAATACCCCTCCCCTCCTCATTGCTGTGTCCCAGCCCCCAACTCGGGTAGAGACACCTTGATGGACAAGAGACTCTGCTTAACCACAGGCCACACAGACTAGAAGACCAGAGAGGAAACAGAAACCAAGGAACAAAACAACCATTCAACAAAGACAAACTCCGAAATTGGCACCTAGACCTATGATCACCCCAAACCCAGAAGCCTAGATGCCAACCTAAGAACAATCAACAACAGCCAGGGCAATGTGTCACCACTAGAGCCCAGCTGTCCTACTACAGCAAGCTCTGAATATTCCAACCCAGCTGAAGCACAAGTAAAAGAGCTTAAGACCAACTTTATGAAGATGATAGAAGTCCTGTTTCTTTCCTTTTTTTTTCTTTTAATTTTCAAGACAGGGTTTCTCTTTATAGCTCTGGTTGTTCTGGAACTCACTCTCTAGATCAGACTGGCCTCGAACTCACAGAGATCTGCCTGCTCTGCTTCCTGAGTGCTGGGACTAAAGGTGTGCACCACCACCACCTGGCAATGATAGAGGCCTTTAAAGAGGAAGTGAATAAATCCCTTAAAGAAATCAAGGAAAAGACAAACAAAAAACTGGAGGAAATCAATAAATTCATTCGAGAAATCCGAGAAAGCCAAGAAAAAACAGTTGAAAGAAATGAATAATAAAAATGTTCAAGATCTGAAAATGGAAATAGAAGGAACAAAGAAAGCACAAACTGAGGGAATTCTGGAAATGACAAATCTAGGTGAGCAAACAGGAGCTGCAGAGGCAAGCGTCACCAAGGATATATGAGACTGAAGAGAGAATCTCAGGCATTGAGATACAATAGAAGAAATAGATACATCGGTCAAAGAAAATGTTAAATCTAAAAAATTCCTGGCACAAAACATCCAGGAAATCTGGGACACTATGAAAAAAACAAACCTAAGAATAATAGGAGTACAGGAATGAAAAGAAACTCAGCTCCAAGGCCCAGAAAATATTTCCAACAAAGTCATAGAAGAAAATGTTCCTAACCTAAAGAAGGAGATTCCTATAAAGATACAAGAAGTAAACAGAACACTAAGTAGATCAAATCAGAAAAGAAAATCTCCCCACCACATAATAATCATAACACCAAACAGAACAAAGAAAAAATATTAAAAGCTGCAAGAGAAAAAGAACAAATAACATATAAAGGAAAACCTCTTAGAATTAGACTGACTTCTCAATGGAGACTCTAAAAGACAGAAGCGTCTGGATAGACGACCTGTAGACTCTAAGAGACCACAGATGTCAGCCCAGACTACTATACCCAGCAAAACTTTTAATCAGCATAGACACGAACACAAAATATTCCATGATAAAGCCACATTCAAACAGCACCCTTCCCAATAGCCACAAATAATATAAAATATCTTGGGATTAACTCTAACCAAGCAAGTGAAAGACTTGTATGACAAAAACTTTAAGTCTTTGAAGAAGAAACTAAAGAAGATATCAGAAGATGGTAAGATCTCCCATGTTCATGGATCTGTAGGATCAACATAGTAAAAATGGCCGTCCTACAAAAGCAATCTACAGGTTCAATGCAATCCCCACCAAAATTCCAACACAATTTTTACAGAACTTGAAAGGACAATACTCAATTTCATATGGAAAAACAAAAACCCAAGATAGCTAAAAGAATCCTGAACAAGAACTTCCAGAGGTATCACCATCCCTGATTTCAAGCTGTACTACAGAGCTAAACAGACATGTTGATCAATGGAATCAAATAGATACCCAGACATAAATCCACACACTTATGGACACCTGATTTTTGATAAAGAAGCTAGAATACACAATGGAAGAAAGAAAGCATCTTCAACAAATGGTGCTAATCTAACTGGATGTCTTCATGTAGAAGAATGCAAATAGATCCATATTTATCTCGCCGTACACAACTCAAGTCTAAGGGGATCAGACCTCAACATGAGACCAGAGACACTGAACCTGATGTAAGAGAAAATGGGGAATAGCTTTCAACACATTGTCACAGGAGACAACTTCCTGAACAGAACACCAATAGCTCAGGCACTAAGATCAATAATTAATAAATGGGACCTCATGAAACTGAAAAGCTTCTGTAAGGCATAGGACACTGTCAATAAGACAAAAGAGCAACCTACAGAGTGGGAAATGATTTTCACCAACTCAGCATCTGATAGAGGGTTAATATGCAAAATATATAAGGAATTCAAGAAAGTAGACACCAACAAAACAAATACTTCAATAAAAAAAAATAAGGTGCAGATCTAAACATAGAATTCTGAGTAGCGGGATCTCAAACTGTTGCGAAACATCTAAAGAAATGTTCACCATCCTTAGCCATCAGGGAAATGCAAATCAAAACTTCTCTGAGATCCCATCTCACACCTGTCAGAATGGCTAAGATCAACAGTGTAAGAGACAGCTCATGCTGGTGAGGACGTGGAGCAGCGACACTCTTTGATTGCTGGTGAGAGTTGGAACGTGTACAGCCACCGTGGAAAGCAATATGACAGTTCCTCCAAAAACTGAAAATTGATCTACCTCAAGACTCAGCTATACCACTCCTGGGCATACACCCAAAGGATGCCTTACCCTACCACAAGGACACTTGCTCAGCTATGTTCATAGCAGCTTTATTCATATAGCCAGAAACAACGGGAAACAACCTAGATGTCCCTCAACCAAAGATCGGATAAATAAAATGTGGCACATTTATACAATGGAGTATTATCAGCTGTTTTAAAAAATGACATTATGAAATTTGTAGGCAAATGGATTGAACTAGAAAAAAATCATATTGAGTGAAGTAACTCAGACCCAGAAAGACAAACATGGTATGTATTCACTTATATTTGGATATTAGCTGATAAGTAAGGGATAATCATGCTACAGTCCACAAACCCAGATAAGCTGGGTAACAAGAAGGACTGTAGGGGGGATGCATGGATCTCTCTGGGAAGGGGAAATAGAATAGATTTTTGTGAGTGGACTGGGGGTAGGTTGGGATGGGAACAGGAAGGATCAGGTTGGGGGTAGGGATGGAGGGAGAGAGTACAGGGAGAGGTGAACGGAATGGGGGGGTATTTGAGGGGCAATGTGGAAACCTAGTGCGGTAGAAACTCCCTATAATTTATGAGGGTGATCCTAGTGAGGACTCTTAGTAAGGCAAAGCTTCCAGTGCTGGGACTGGAACACCAACCCAACCACACAACCTTTGACCTACAATCTTTCTGCCTGCAAGATGTGCTGGTGCAATGGTGGCACAGAATTTGTGGAAGTGGCAAATCAATGACTGGTCTACTTGAGGTACACACCACAGATGGAGCTTATGCAAGAAGCTGCCCAGAGACCTAGGGTAGAACCAAAAACTGCTGGAAAATCAATGCCATAATTTCTAAGGATATTCTGCTATACTCATAGATTGGTGCTTAGCCCAATCATCATTAGAGAGGCTTCCTCTGGCAGCTGATGGAAACAGATGCAGAGGCCCACAGCCAAACATTAGGAGAAGCTCAGAGAACCCCATGGAAGAGGGTGGGGTGGAGATTATGGGAAACAGAGGGGTCAAGGACACCAGAACAACATGGCCGGCAGAATCAACTAAGCAGAGCTCATAGAAACTCAGAGACTGAAGGAGCCTATACGGGTCTGTGCTAGATTCTCTGCATATGTAATGGATGTTTAAGCTCTGCATTTTTGTGGGACTCTCAACAGTGGGACTGTGGTGTGTTTCTGACTCTTTTCCCTGCTCTTGGGACACTTTTTCTCCTACTGGGTTGCCTCATCCAGCCTTGATGTGAGGGTTTGTGTCTAGTCTTATTGTACCTTGTAGTCTCATGTTTGGCTGATATCCCTGGGAGACCTGCTATTTTTGGAAGAGGATTAGAGGAAGAGTGGATGTGGGAGAAAAGGCAAGTAGGGGACAACTGGAAGGAGTGGAGGGAGGGAAAACTGTGGTTAGGATGTATTGTATGAGCGAAGAATAAATAAAAAATATATCTTAGAAAGTTCTATTCTTTTAATATGCAATGGCACAGAATAAGCATTAATATTTCAAAAGGAAGGATTGGGGGCATAGTAAGCAAAAATCACCCCAAAGCAAGACTGAAGAACCAGCAAAGCAAACAGCAAATCCTGCAACTCCATGTCCAGCATCTGGGACTCTTGGTAGCACCATCTGGGTTCTGTGAGCTTAAGCAGCCCATCCCTTCAATTGTACTATCTGCACCACACACAGTCTCTCTCAGACCAGTTACACTTCATGCCTGCAGCCTTCCTTGGCAGACATCTCACCATTATAATGTCTCTAGCATGCTGGGGCCTTCATTGCAGGTTTCACCTTCACAACTTCATTCAATGACCTCTCAGGGTGTCTTTGCAGAAAATCCAATCCTGACGTATATTGCCTTAGGAATAGACCTTAGCAGCTGTCTGGAACCTCAGTAGAAGGCTCTAGGTCCCACTAACTGCAGCCTGGTTTCCTTCTACCACAGTTGAAGAGGCCTACGGCACCTTGGAAATTGATCTGGGAAAACAGCTCCTTAGGCAATTGCTTCAAGCAGGAAGCCACTTCAGTGCATTCTCATCTCAAGCTCTCTCTTTCCAGAACAATTTGCATTGTCAGAAGTTGGTGCCTTCTTTGGATGCGGTCTAGCCCTTAGGGCACCCTTCCTATTATCCTACAACCTGAGGTTTTCTCTCAGTCAGTTACATCCGCTTTCTCCGAGGCCTCGTTTGTACCTTTACACTTGTTCATACTCCTTTCCTCACCAAACGGCGTGTTTTAAAAATATCTGTCTGCTTTATTCGGCTGCTCTCTGTCCTTGAAAATATGGATAGGTGCTGTGACCAGTAATCATGCCACAGTCTGTCGCTAAGCTGTCTGAAATTTTCTTCTTCCACTGCTTTTGAATTCAGTTTCACTTAAGTTTTCAGGCCACAGGCAGAACACAGCCAGGTTCTTAGCCAGAAGGGAACATGAATCACCTCTAGCTCAGTTCCCAATAGACTTCTCGTTTCCTTCTGAAACCTCACAAGCCAAGCTCACATTGTCTGCATTCCTCTGCACATTCTGCTCTTCCAAACTCTCACTAGAAAGCCCCACTAGGATCTTCTTACAGGATTATAGGGTTTCCGTATGCTCCGCTCTCATTGGCTGTCATTTTAAACTTAGCATCTGCACCTCCAGGAAGTGCACACAATGTGTTAGTCTAGAAATCTATGAATGGTGTGATATATTGTGTGAAAAGCGGGTCTCATGCGTCTCATGCCACCCATAACTCCCTTCAGTGAGAGCCTGTATCTGCTAGATACGCCGAGTCCTGTTATCATGGACCTTTTCAAGATGCTGCAGGCGTTAAAGACCTATCAAAACGGAGAGTTGGTTTCAGTCTAGCCAACCCAAAACGCCGCCCTTTCCACAGTGAAAGGGATCCTGTATAATTAACTCACCAGTGAGTTTCTGTTGTTTTTATTTCTCAAGGAATGATACTGTACGGTGGGCTCAGAGTCAGTTTTTGTTGCTATAGTTTGGGCATCGGCATTCAACAGGACGGTATCTAAATGGGCTTTGGTGACAAGCAGCCCATGCTGTATTTAGGTACTGTGTCCATTTCTATCACAGTAGCTACCACCTTCTTGTGGTTTATCAGGAGTCGCCGAGGAGAAAAACTAGCCAGTACTTCCTAGGGGGAATCACCCTACTTACTGGTTGCTGAGCACCTCTTGTGCAGTGAATACTTTTGGAAGTGATTAATGTGCAATGTCTACCATTCCTATAGGTACTTCCCCTTATAAACCTCCTTTCTCCAGTTGTGATCCTTCTGGTCCCATGACAAACCAATGTGGTCATCGACCACTACTCCCGAGTCTCTATACATCCTTACCTAGGGTACTTCCTTTTCTATACAACGTGACCGGTCAGGTTGAAGTTCTGTTAAGATGACTTATCCTCATTGGTCTCAGTGTCATCTCTCAGGGGAGTCATGATCCGGAAGCAATTCATTTTCTATTTTCACCCATGTAGTGAGATAACCTATTTCTGAACCCAGCTTAAGATCCTTTCTCCATCAGCTGGTCCTGGAATTCCCATAGCCGTGGTCGGGTGGGGATATATATATAGTTGCTAGGCGACGCATCTTCAGGCAACTTTCTTGGATGCTCTAGACCTGCACTTCTACTGAATGACAGTCTTTATATTTTCTATTTCCTCTGTATTCTCAAAAGCCAAGTTGTCCCTTTCCATCTGTACCCTTATGTTTTAAGATTTACTTATTCTTTTTATTTATGCTTTAATAGGGTGTGAGGAAAAAGAAAAAGAACAAATAGAATCTTTATTCAGCAGAGCCACACACGTTGGCTCCAGCATATAGGGTATAGTTGCAGTTCTCCTGGTTCTTACCTGATAGCCTGAGTTAGGGAATATGGTATGCTTTTCTTGACTTAAGGGTTGAGAGCTGAAATAATTCATAAGAGGTGCGTGAAGTGGAAGGCAGCTATTATCCTTAACAAGTGTGTCTCATACGTGCACATGCCGAGAACCCTCGATATATCCAATTTTGCATTCGTCTCTGTTTATCACCTACGGAGATAAGTGAGGTTATATAATGGGCTTCGGTTCAAAGAATGTGCTTGCTCGTATATGCAAATGTCTGTCTACACCACTTAAAATAACAAGTTGCTTAACACCATAAATTGAGGGAATTTGGTTTCAGGCGTTGGAGCGTTGTCCCTCATTAGGCTCACCTGATGGGGCGACAGGTACGCGGGATGAAAGATGGCTTCTTCCAGTGCCGAGCGCCAGGCACCTCCAGCTACTCACAGTTCAGTTCACAGAAAGGGGTGCAGCTTGTCTCTTCCTTCCGTTCATGTTGTAGGAAACGGAATCAGGGTACCGATTTGATTCGTTAATAGCTTTACCGGTAAGTTGTTACCCGTTAACATTTTTTATTGTTTTGTGTGGGCACGGGTGATTATGATTTCCAAGGCCAAGGTGTGATTTGTAGCGGTCAAGGGACGATTTAGTGGAGTCAGTTTTCTTCTTCCACTTTTACATGGGTTCTGGGGTTCGAACTCAGGTTGTCAGGCTTGCGTGTAAAGGGTTTTACCCACTGTGGCTGCTGCTTCTGCTGCTGCTGCTGCTCCTCCTCCTCCCTTCTCCCCTCCCTCTTTTTCTTCTCCCTCTCCCCCTTTCTTTCTCTCTCTTTCCTTCTTCCATTTCCTCCTTTTGAGAGAGGATCTTGCAATGTAGCCCTAAATCTGAAATCCCCTTCATAGACCAGGCTGGTCTCAAACTCACAAAGATCCTCCTGCCTCAGACTTTGGAGTATTAGGATTAAAGGTATATTAAAATTAAAGGTGCCACCATGCCTAGCCTTGTTCTGACCTCTTAAAAGACAGTATCAATATGCTTGATTCCTACTAATGAATGACCAAGCATGCCATAATTTAATGAATGTGAACTCAGATACTAGTTTGTACATTCTTGTCCCCTAAAACGACATGGTATAACTCAGCTTTATTTTCTTTCTTTGTTTTTAAAGATTTATTTTATTTTTATTTTTGTGTCTCCCTGTGGGTGTCTGTGCTTGTGCATATGTATATGCAGATGCCTGCAGAGGCCAGAAGAGGGTGCTGTGAGCTACTGGGAACGGAACTCAGGCCCTCTGCAAAAGCAACAAGAACTTTTTTTTTTTTTACCTGCTGAGCCATCTCTCTGATCCTTCAACTTCATTTTCACAGCCTCTCTTTGCTTTCCCCTTCCTTCTGCTGACACCGTGCCGATGACACACAAAGCAGATCACACCATGTCCTAGTTAAAACCTTTTGCTCACAGAAGCAATCGCTACATTTGAGTATTTTAAGCTCCTACATTTCTTAAGGTACCAAAGGTTTAGCATCTAGCAAAGGGCCTTCTTCCTAGTTCATAGATGCTACCTTCTCACTGTGCCCTCAAAGGTAGAAAGGACAATTTGGGTTTCTGGGGACTATTTTATCAGGGCAATTATTCCATCTACCTTCTCATGATTCATAGCTCTTCTGCCATTGCATTGGTGACTAGGTTCCAACATGTGGATTTGGGAGAGATGCAAGCATTCAGTTCCTTTCATTACTACCAAGTCTATACAGCTGCTGTGTGGTCATTACCTGGATGATCTCACTGAATTTAGGGTGAGACCTGGAAGGAACATCACAGGCCATCTAGCAGAATTTCTTTATTTTATAGACTATAGAGGAGGACCCTAGGAAGGGTTCCGGGTTTGCTCACTGCCACACAGGGGTGGATCTGAGACTGAAGACATTGTCTTTATAAGGTGATGACTTTCCTATTACTATAGGTGGTTGCTGTAAAGTCTTGTGCATGGACCACTGATTCACCAGGAGTCCTCCTCCTAGGCCAGCCTCTTAGTGAGTAAGCCTGTCATTATGCTACTGCTCAGTGAACCACTACGCTTTGCTGAGTAGTTCTAATTCTAGTCCTTCGTCAGAATCAGAAAATGTCCTTAGTTCTGTCCTGACTGTAGGCTGGGACTGCCAGAAGGGAACTCTGACTTCCTGTTCTCTCTCTTTTGCCTAAATGATCACCCCTGCCTGGAAGTTGTAGCTGAGGGTGTGAGCCAAACTCCAGTCCAGATACCTCCATCCCTTTTGGAAGACAGCTTTGGGTCTGGATCTCCGTCACAGTCTTAACAGTGATGCTGTTCATCTTTGAGTCTTGTGTGCCTCTGAAGCCCTCTGTTGCCCTTTGCTACTTGCTGACTGATCTCCATTGCTGACCATGCCCATTTTCTTGGACCTAACTTAAAAAGGCATGGCTTTCTCTTTTCCTCTTCATCTCTCTTCCCTCAGCAACCACCAAGATCTACAGCTTTCCTGCTCTATTGTTTTCCTCCCAAACTCTAATAAAATTGACCTGGAGATCCCTCCTGAGTCCCTTTCTAAATTCTCTTATTAACAAGACTAAGAACCCAGATGGGAAGATTTCCCTGGTAACAATACCAACTCATTCTGAAGTTACTTCTTGCAGCAAAGTAAAAAAAATCTCAGTTTCCAGGGTGGAAAAATAGCTCAGGAGTTAAGAGTACTGGCTGCTTTTCAGAGGACCAGGGTTTGATTACCAGCACCCACAAAATAATAATCAATCATCTGTAACTCTAGTCCTAAGGGATATGATGCCCTCTTCTGGCCTCCTTGGGAACTACAGGCATGTGGCACACACACATGCATGCAGGCACAACCATGCATGTAAATTAAAAATAAATCTTTTTTTTTTTTTTTTTTGGCCAAGTAATGGTGACACATGACGCATGCTTTTAATCCCAACACTTGGAAAGCAGAGGCAGGTAGATCTCTGAGTTCAAGGCCAGTCTGGTCTCCAGAGTGAGTTCCAGGACAATAGGGCCACACAGAGAAACTCTGTCTCATCCTCCAACTCCCCCCCACAACATACACACACTTTCCAGCTTCACCCAGAGAGAGAGAGAGATCTCTGAAAAGAATTCAGCTTGCTATGGGTGGCAGAGTGGAACTATGTCTCCTTCTCCTGCCCCCTGCCCCTGATGTCATGAGAACCCAAATTCTCCACAAAACCATCACACTGACCCCTGGCTATATTGGGAAGATTTATCTGCTACCTCCAGTTGGCCTGAGCTGGATAGATGCCCAATGTTGGGTCCAGACAGTCTGGGAGAAGACAGGGGGATACCACAGTCACTCTCAGGACCTAGGGGTCTTCATTGTCCACACATGTCCCATCTGCTCAGGGTAAGTGGCAGAAGCCTCTCTGAAGAGAAGGGGTGTGTGTGTGTGTGTGTATGTGTGTGTGTATGTGTGTGTGTGTATGTTGAATGTTCCTCCACACTAGACTCCAGAGCAACTTCTGGGACTCAGCAAACATTCTTAAATATTTTCTCTCCTAGATTTAAACGATGATGAAAATGATATCATAATATAAAATTAAAAATTACCAGGCACCAAATATTGGTCAAGATGTTGCAGATACAGCAATGCTCTGTGTTATAGGTATGCATTTGAATACTACAAAAATTAAGAAATGAGCACAACAGGGCACAGCCAGTACGTGGAGAGCTTTGCACTGGACCAGCTCTTTAACAGTCTGGAAAATCAGTATTCACAGAGAGCTGTGTCCCAAGTGACTTCTGTGGCCCAGCAACACAACGACCGTTAGCACCCTTCATTCCATGAAGACAGGAGATGGTTAGCAACAGACTCACTTGAAGCCCTGAGAAGCCCAGAGTGCCACCAGCCCTACAGTAACTGCTTTGCCAGGCAGTTGGGGGCCATTGCCAGTTCGAAACAGCAGAGAGACATGTTCAAAGTTGCGCTTTTGGAAAATTAATCTGGCTGCAGTCTGGAAGATAGACTGTCTTTTCTCAGCCTAACAGTACCAGTTGTAAGGCCTGACCAGCGCTCTAGCAAGTGGCAGAGTTAGCTCTGTGTCTGTGTGACTGCTGTGCCTGGAGCCCCAGTCCCCTAAGCCTGACCCCTAAAGCTGAGGAAAGGCCTTTACCAACCCCCCCATCCCAGCAAGCTCCCTTTCTTCATAGTAGGTGTTCTGCAACCTCACATCTCTGGGTTACTTCCTCTTGTTTTTACCCCTCAATGGGCACTTGGAGTGTGTGTGCATGTGTGTTTGGGGGGGTGGGGGTTCTTCTCAATAGGAGACAGTTCCTTTGAATAGAATCTGCCCTGAAAAGCCAAACTCCACCACCAGCTGGAGCTGGTAGGGCTGCTGTACTTCCTGTTAGGGGCAGAAACCACAGTGTTATTTATACCGAAGCTCTTTATTCATGGTGCTTTACAAAACACAAAAGGGGCAGTCCCCTGTCTTAGGGAGCCAACAGACCACAGACACACACAGGACAACAGAGAGTAAGCAACCCCTCCTCTCGGCTACGGAATACTCCACTCTGATTGCACTCCCCTTCGTTGCCCCTGTGTCTTTTATTACCTTCCCCTGCCCAGTCTTATTATGGAAATAGACCCCTAATTAACACATCAGGTTTCCCCTGAAATGCGCCTGTTCCATGATGCCATTCGCTCGAAACACCCCCTCCTGTCTTTATTTTGTTCGGCTCCTCACCCTGCCTTGTATTGTTTGTTTCTTTGTATTGAGAGCTTGTCGGCTCCCAGGACCTGGCACGTATTCATTAGGAGGATGGTCCAGAGCGTGGCAGTGTGATGGAGAGCAAGTCTGAGCGAGGAACTGGGCAGAGCGTCAGAAAGTGCTGACGGGGGCAGCACGGGGGTGATGCTGAAGGCCACGGCCCGGTTCTGAGACCCAGGGTGACCAACACCAGCTTCCCCAAAGCCTGGCTTCGACTGGGTCATAAAAGTTGGCACCACTTTTTAGCACTGTGCCTTTAAAAGTCGCTTTGTTCCCATCTACCCCTGAGGGGGCCCCCTACTTCCCTCTTCCACCTCTCTGAATTCTGCTGGTGTTCAAGGTCAAAATGAAGTCTCATCTCCTTCTGGAACATTCCAGGGCTCCTCAGGTCCTAACTAACGTGGGTTTCCAGAATTCTTTCACTATATTTGTGGCACAGATGTAGCCTTTGATTGTGCAGGCCTCTTGTCGGGGTGGTTTGTCAGTCAAGCAGAAGAGGGATGCAGGCACGGAGGTAGGGGTGAAGAGGCTCGCTGGCTGCTCTGGGTAAATGGGTACCACAGCTACTTTCCTTACTGTACTCTGCGAGTACCTGCCACTACCCAGAAGCTGTGCCACGGGCAACTGGGAGAGCTCAGCGAGGTGTGAAATCTTTACTGAGTGCAGGTTCTCTGCTGCTGCTACACAGGCTTGCCTGTAACTGGGCATCAGCTCAAAGAGTCTGTCCTCAGACGATGTGTGTGTGTGCATGTGTGTGTGTGTGTGTGTCTGTGTGTGCGCGCGCACGCGTGTGTAGGACAGAGGTATCATTCCTTGGGTGCTGTCACTTTTTTAAAAATTATTTTTTAATCTTGTGAGATTATAATTTTATCATCTCCTCCTTCCGTTTTCTCCTTCTCAACTTTCCCATATATTCCTCCTTGCTCTCTTTTAAATTCATGGCCTCTTTTTTTTTCCCATTAATTGTTCACACACACACACACACACACACACACACACACACGCAACAACTTAAATACAACCTACTTAGTGTGTATCATGTTTCTTGTGTGTGTATGTTTTCAGGGCTGACATTCGGCATTGGACAATCCATCGGGACGCCCTTCACTGGGGACGACTGCTTCTCCCACTCATTCCTTAGTTGCTTGCAGTTCTTTGTTCACAGCTGATACCTTGCGAGCCTTAGGTACAGGAGCTGTCGCTGTGGACACCGGGACTGGGCTCCACAACTGCATTGTGATCAGTTGTGGCTTCCTGTACTGGGCTCCATCTGCTGCAAAGAGAAATTTCCTTGACGAGGGGCTGAGGACTATATACACTTACCTGTGGGTATAAGACAAACATTTAGACTGTGGCTAGGGGTTCTGAGGGTTTAGTAAAATGGTGGTTGTAGGCCCTTCTCCAAGATCTGTGACTTCACCAGCCCTAGGCAACTGGCTAAGTTTCCAGTGCCAGTACCAGTATCCTCTTGTTGAGCAGGTCTCAAGTCCAATTAGAGAGCTGTTGGTTACCACCGAGGCGTACGTGCCGCTACTGCACCATTATAGTTATCATGCCATACTGGGTCACTGTTGGTTCATAGGCCTCACAGCTAGGTAGGACTGTTGGTTGCTTCTTTCCTTTAGAAGCTTGTACGGTGTCTTCTGGTACCATGAAAGTTAGCCCCAAGGGAGGACGCATTTAGGTTAGCTCTACCTAAGGGGCCTCTGGGTCCCTGTGTTTGAAATGCATGGTTTCTTCAGCCATAGGAACTTCCTCCCACTTCTAGGGCAAGAATGACCAACAGCAATATCCTTTCGTGTTTTAGGAGTCTCATGGGCAACCCCGAGAGGTTTGAGGGCAAGCCCTCAAAAGAGGGCTTCTCAGAAGCGCCTGACGTTGGAGTTTTTGTTAGGTGGTATATGGTTCTTGGAGGGAATATTGTCAGCCCGGACTATTTAAACTACATATGTATATTACATACACCAACTTATGTGTATTAAAGGTATTTTTATGTAGTCAATAGTATGATTCAACAAACTTTCTCACTTGTCTGGAACTCTCCAAGTAGGTTAGGCTTGCTGGCCAGGAAACCCCAGGGCTCTGCCTGTTCCCACCTCCCCAGTGCTGGGTTTACAAGCATAAACCATTTCATCCAGCTTTTTTTTTTTTTTTTTGACATGGATTCTTGGGTCCCACTCACATCCTCGTGCATCGTGGCATCCTAGCTCGTGCGTGCAGGCTTTTCTTGATACAGCATTGGAACACTGCCATACGATAAAGTTCCCTTTTCTACTCTTGGGTGTCCTGTCTTGGCTTCAGTTTGCTTCCAGTGGTTGATGCCTGTGACTGGCTTCAGAACACGGATGCCAGAAACACCTGGGAATTTGGGTCCTTCCTAGGGATTTATGTTCAACGACTAAGTGGTTCGAAATATGTAAGCCCAGAGCTCCCTAGAGTTGAGATAAAGCCTGAGATGTAACGTCAACGCCAGTCAGTACTTCCCACAGGCTTGACTAGCAACAGTTCTCTTGCATGGGGATTTTTGTCTTCCCCATGCAGCTTTTCCTCTCTCTTACCCTCCACATCCCAGACTGATTTCCCAGAGCACTTCTTAAGAACTCCTGGCACAAGCATCCTCATCGACAGGCCCAGCTCTGGGAGAACCGGTTGTGTGGTAATGCACAGAGCATCCTTTCGTTGATAAGAGATCATATTTTAGCCACATTAAAAAAAATCTCTATTTTTATTTTTTCTTATTGTGTGTGTGGAGGTTGTATGTGTGAGTGCATGTGTGTGGGCACAGGTTTATGCGTGAGATCATAGGCTGATGTCAGGAATCTCCCTTGTCCCTTTCCCTATTTATTCTTCTGAAGCAGGGCCTCTCAATCAAACCCAGAGCTCACAGATACAGATAGTCTCTCGATAGTCTTGCTCTGGGGCTTCCGTCTAGGCATTCTAAGAATTCTAGAATTACAGGTGGGATGCCATGATGTATGTGGAGTCTGGAGATCCCAACGCTGGTCTTCTTGGTGTGTGACAAGCCCTTTACGGGGTCATCTCCCCTGCCTAAAGTCCATATTTTAAGTTCAAATGTGTATGCTATCTAGTCAAAATCCACCCGGTAATTACCAGGTGAAGCGACAACAGGTATTCAGTCAGAAGCTTATTTTTAAGGTTAACTTTAATTCCACGCCTGTGTGTGTATCTGCATAGGGGTGTCTGTGTGGGTGAGTGCAGCTGCTCTCCAAGGTCACAGGCATCAGTTTCCCCTGGAGCTGGAATTAAATGTGGTTATTGGCCGTTCAGTGTGGGAGCTGGGACTCAAACTCTGGTCTCCTGCAAAGCAGTATGTGCTCTCTACCTCAGAGTCACCTCTCTAGCTCCCAGAGATTGCAAGTTAAATGTCATCCGTTCCTCCTCCCAAGCACTGATACTGCCAAACTTGTCACTCGGAGGTTCCAGTCTTCTGTCTAGAGTCTACATTCTTGGTATTGTAGCTCAAGAATGCTTCTTCACCATGACTCTCCAACCCCTTCTGATAGACTCCCTTTAGTGACTGAGCAAAGGAAACTATGCTTTTTCAATTTTAGGTCATTAGTCACTCACCTCTACCTAGTTTATTAAGACCTCTCCCAGCAATTCCAGAACCTTGTTATCCCTGTTGGTGCTGCTGCTGCTGCTGCTGCTGCTGCTGGTGCTGGTGGTGGTGTGTATGTGTGTGTGTGTGTTCCCTGCTTCTCTACTCCAAGCCAGAGGCCTGAGATCATGAGTTTTTATTTGTCTTCTTGGAGCTGGGCTAGGGCACACCTGTTGAATTCAGTCATCACAGGGTTAAAGGAAGCCACAGAAGACGTTGAATCAAGCCAGACAAATAGGTTGTGTGCAAGATACACTCCATTCACTGGTCCAGCACCTTTGCAAACGAGAGTCCAAATTGGCGACTGAAATGTGATTTCCCAGGTTCCTTTTGCTACCTGCCTAGGGCTCATTTTCTTCCTCGCTCTATTGCTTGCAGCTCAATCCTGTCTCCTGCGCCTCTGAGAACTTGGAGTTTTCCTGGCTGCAAAGGTTTCGGTATGCCAGACTTCTAAGGAAGGCAGATTATTAGGAAACCTTATGTTTACTCAAGTATACAGCAGGTCCCAGCTGGCCAGTAGGGTAGGTGAGACCCCTCGACCTTGTTCCAAGCAGGGAGTCTGAGGCGTTAAATGCAGCAGTTAATCACCAATACGGCAATGTAATGAAGGATTGTCGTCAAGAAGAAATCCGAGTGTCCTGCAGAAAACAGACGACCTTCCCACCCTGTAGAAGTACATCCTTATTCTGAGCCTCGGCTTTCCAGCCAGTGGCTTCCTCTCTGAGTTTGGGTTTTGACAGTGCCTCTTGTGAGCGGTCTTGCTGTGACTGTAGACGTAATAGTGTCTAAATACTGTCGGCAGTTTACCATTTGGGATTCAAACGCTGAGCCTCAACCTTGTTACGTAGGCATTTTCAGAGCATTACAGCTCAGCTGTGAAAGTACTCTGGCTTAAAGGGAAAACACAGGAGAAGCTGGCTAATCTAACAACTTAATAACACTGGCCACCCCTTCGCAGCAAGGACTTCATGGAAGACTCAGAATGAGGCTTTCTGAATGCGCAGGGACACATTCCACCTGTGACTGTGTCGTCCCAGAGGATCGCTAGCTTTGGTTATAAAGCAGATGTCCCAACATCACCTCAACACTCACCGTCCTTCGGATACAGTCACCGAGGGTAGTCTCAAGCTGCCTTAAGGCTCTTGGGCCTCTGATTTTTTCTGGGGACTATTTTTAGAGGAACAATCTAAGCACACTTGAGATATGTGGGTTTCTAAAATCCACATTTGATTGTTAGGTCTCCTTATGGCTTTATTCACACATATATAATTCTAGTTATTCAGCCAAGCAGGTTAAATATCGTAAGCACTTGTATATTCCTCTTGGGGGCAAAGAGAGCTTTTAGTAATCATATTAAAGTTGTTTCTAACGATGTTGAAGCGATTTCTATGGCAAACACTAGTTGAACTTGGTTTTCTAGTGACTATTTCCCTCTTCAAGAAAACAGATATTTATCTGTGTTTTTAAAAGAAAATGAAATTGTGAAACGTGAGTGATCGCCCTAAACTTTTCCTAACTCTGATTAGAAAATTTTTAAAGGGCAGAAAGATTTCTTTTGACTCATAGTGCCAGAACAGAAGGTTCAATCCTTCGTGGTAATCATATTTCTTTTCCTTTTTCTCTCTCTTCCTCCTCCTCTTTCTCTCCCCCGACCCCCATGTGTGTGTAATAGCATTCTGTATAATGAAACTTTTTACAGATCTTAGAAGGCAAGTCTTGATAACAAATTGAATAGAAATAGAGGGGAGAAAGTTGACTGCGTGCATTATGGTTCCCATGAAAATGCCCACCAGTCTCTTCAGTGTTGCATTTTCTGTTGGATATAGCACTCTTATCTGAGCATAGTATAAATAGTCTGTAAAACAGGACAAAATAATTTTAATCTAAAATATGTTAGTGGGGGATTGATGATATAACTCAGCTGGTAGAGTGCTCGCCTGGTATATACAATATCTGGATTTGGTCCCCAGCATGGCGTAAACCAGGCCTGTAATCCTAACATTTGTGGAGTAGAGACAGGGAGATCAGAAGGTCAAGGTCATCATTAGTAACAGAGCAAGTTCAAGGCCAGTTTGGGTTACGTGAGACCCTACTTCTCATATATGTATGGGGCTTGGAATACAGCCAATGTTGGAGAGCTTGCTTAGCATGTGTGAGATCATAAGTTCAATCTCCAGCAACACATGCACGCGCCCGTGCATGCACACACACACACACACACACACACACACACACAGACACACACACACAAAGATAGTTTGGATTTATGGTATGATCCAGTGTCAGGCAGGCTTCCTAAAGATGAGCCTCTTTTTGGTTAATTGAGAATGGAGTATAGAGGTAAAGGGTCTTATGTAAAGGGTCTTACATAGGAGAGAGATCTTAGAGAGTTGTTTCTGATGCTGTCCCAGTGGTGTCTGCTTGAAATTTGTTGTCTATCCAGCGTTTCCTTCTTCATAAAAACAGACATTGTATTTCAAAAACAAGGAAGATGAAAGCCTGACTGATTGCTATTTTTGAAATGTGCTTCCTCAGAATAGCCAGAGTGATTGCTATCTGTCCTCTCATCACCCCAGGGAAGTCTACAGATGGCATTTGTCAAGGATGGGAAGAACCCTGAGTTCACCTCGAATCACATTGACTCAAGTCCTGTCAATTTAACTCCATTCTTACAGATCATCAGAGCCAAGGCTTTTCTTCAAGGAAAGGATAGTCTTTTCAATATACAAATGGGCCCATGCATTCCTCTTATTGTAAACTGAGCATCATTGGCTACACCAGGGGAGGTTTTAGCATCAACCCAGCATTCCAGATGCTTCTTGATTGGTGTCTTTACCCCCAGGGAGAGGATTTCCCTCCAAACCAACAGAGTGACCTGTAGTCTGCATCTTAATCAGCTACTTTGCTGAGCCAATGAATTCTTGGGAGTCTGCAGAAGAAAAAAAGATCTGTTGTGAATTTTAAAATTAAAAATATATGTGAGGTTCTGTCCCGGTCAGGCTCGAAGCATTCCAGTGACTTCCAGTCGTATCCAAGAGTGAAGTGATCACATTGCCGATGAGGTTCTTCCCTAGACGGGCCTGCTGCGGCTTCCTTGTCCACCCTTGCTTGTCTAGGTCCCCGGGTCCCCATCACCCCCTGCAGGGAACACTCCCCAGCTGACTCACCCCCAGCCATGACCAGTCCCTCTTCTAGGACTCTGCTTGTGTCATCTTTCCTCAAAGAGATACTCCCTGACCCTTCTTAGAAGCTGCCCTGTGCCCCTCACAATCCTGATGTTGAGGGCTGAACCCCTGTACTATATTTGGAGATAGGTTACTTACAGAGAATTACAGATTTTTTGTTTTTAATCTATCTATCTATCTATCTATCTATCTATCTATCTATCTATCTATCATCTATCTATCATCTATCTATCTATCTATCTATCTATCTATCATCTATCTATCTATCTATCTATCTATCTATCATCTATCTATCTATCTATCTATCCATCCATCCATCCATCCATCCATCCATCTATCTATCTATCTAGTTTTTTGAAACAGTGTTTCTCTGTTGTAGCTCTGGCTGTCCTGGAACTCTCTCTGTAGACCAGGCTGGCCTCGAACTCACAGAGATCTGCCTGCCTCTGCCTCCCGAGTGCTGGGATTAAAGGCATGCACCACCACTGCCCAGCTACAGAGGTTATTTACTAGAGTTCATTAGAAGGGGCCTAATCCAATCTGACATTTAAGAAAAAGAGATTAGAACACACACACACACACACACACACACACACACACACACACACACATGGTCAAGTCAAGTGAACCCGCAATGAGAAGGCAGCTGTGTCTCAAGGAGACAGGCTTCTAAAGGAACCAAACCAGACACTTCCCTCTTGGACTTGCAGCCTCCTGACCTGTGAGGCAGTAGGTTTCTGTGGCTAAGCCACAGTCTGTGGCATTCTGTGAGGGCATCTCTGACAAACCAATAGACCCACCCTCCCCACCAATCTAAGAGTCTCTCCTGGACCTCACGTCACACTCTGCTTCGTGTCTCTTCATAGCATATGATAATATGGACCTATTCATTTCTACCCTCAACACCTTGCTCCTCTGCTACAAAACAAGGTCTTGATACATAAGAGGTGCTCAACAAGTATCTGATTAGCAAATTCCTAAATAGAAATGACTCATATATGAAACAATATTCTGTGGCTCCGTTCTCAGGTCTCGCAGTGGGCACTTTGAGGGGCACATGCACACAGATATTCAGGACCCGTGTTTAAGTCAAATGAATCTACTCTTTCTCTAGCTGAACAGTAAGATACTGAAATGATCACAATCCTGTCAGGTACCTCATGAAGTACATTCAAATGAACCTAATAACTAGAGAGGTATTAAGTGGAAGCTGGGAACATGAAATCAAATTCAGGAAGAGAAAATGTGTTTTTGTTCCCTTCTGCTTTCATGGTCATTATATTATATTTAGAGTAATTATAGAAAAACACACTAAAAAGAAGCTAATGTTAAAAAAGTCGAGATACTTGAAAGTCTTTGGGCACCTCACTGGAAATAATTTAACCAAATAAGATTAAAATTCCAGATCAAAGGTAGCAAAATTTTAAGAGCAAAAGAGAGGGGAGAAAGAGAGGTGGGGGGAGGGAGAGAGGGAGGGAGGGGGAGAGGGAGAGAGAGGGGGAGAGGGAGGGAGAGAGAGGGAGGGAGGGAAAGACACTATTGTGCAGCATCTTGTTTAAGGTCATGCTACTGACTAGCAGGCATAAGAATAACTTTTACCCATAATCCCTGTGAGGGGGAGCACTGATGTCACTGTTCTTGGAAATACAGCTGGTAGATTCGTCACTCACGACCTGATTAGTCATGCAGCAGATAAACAATAGAGTAGAATTCATAATGGTACCGGAGGGTGGAGTGTCTCTGACATGGAATAAATTGGCAAATGTGTGTTGACTGACTGCTACTATCTGAAGTCCTATCACGGTATTTTATAAAAATCTAGAATCATATACAAAGGGTGCTTGTGATTTACCCAGTCAAGCGAGCCTACGTCAATTTGACCTTGACTGAACCTTTGTTGCAAGATCCTTCCATACAGTTAGCGTTCCATTAATCTGTGTTGAATGAAGAAATGAATATCAAATTAAAGTAATCCTACGGCGGCTTTCCAGAAGGCTAGCACCAATGGCTCCATTTCTTCAGTGGTCCAGAAGCAGTTAAGTTTAAAGCTGACAAAATCTTTAAGAGGGCTTTGGTCGGCTTTGAGGGGTGGGGTTGGAGAGATCTGGCTCATAGACATTCAACTCAACAGTTCAGAGATGCCTCATTCTACCCTGACGTCAGAGGGTATCCCATGCCTGTGGCTGCCGGCTCTTGACTGTACCCCCAAAGCAAAGTGAATGTCTGTTGTTGTTGTCTGCCGGGCACATGCTTCCCCCTCCTCCAGGTAATAGCACCTCGAGTTTCCTTTCTGTACTCACATAATCCCACCCCAGCTCCAAGCATGAAGAGGGACCAATAGCACAGGCCAGGTAAGTCTGAGCTGCTCTGCATTTAACCACAGTGACTGAGCCAAGACGGGTACTAAGAATTCAGTCACAGGACTCACATGGGACTTGTGTGTGTGTGTGTGTGTGTTTTGTGTGCGTGTGTAAGTGAGGGGGACACACCATTTTGTTTCTTGGGTACAGTGATGCCTGAAGCCGGAGCCTGTCGGTCTTTCTGGTCACACCTCCATACTTTGCCTCCTTGTACCCGTGTTTCCAAATCTATGAAATGGGTATAATCATTAAATCCTGACTTACAGCATTACTGAGAGAATTAACTAAATCAACACATTAAAAACTAACTCACTTGTTATCCAGTACTGTGGTTATCACGGTTATGTGCTCTGAAAAATTATGTCAATGCCAGAGTTCTTCGTGTGTGCCTGTGAGTTCGTGTGAGTGCATGTGTATGTGCTGATATGCACGCACATATGTGTACTCAGATGTGAAGGTCTGAGGACAACCTCAAGGGTCATTCTTCGGTTTCCATCTACCTAGTTTTTTGAGACAGGGTCTCTCACTGGCCTGGAATTCACCAAGAAGGCCAGGCTAGCTGCGGGGTGAGCTGCAGGGATCCACCTGCCTCTGCCTCCCCAGCACTTGGCTTGCAGGGACCTGCCAGCAGGCCTGGCTTCAATGCCAGAGTTCTGAGGGCATTACAGAAGCACCAACTTCTTATTGGAACCGAGTTGAAATATTTATCCCCCAGGTCTGCTTAATACCGGATAAGCCAATTCCTTATTCAACGTTAAAAAAGGAAACCCATAACCCAGAGTCAGATCAGATCTGACAGCTGGATTCTGGGCAGGAGCAATGGTGAATAAACCAGAGGCTCTTGGGAGCCAGGGACCCTTCTTACAGAGAGCCATGAGGGCCCCGTGGTTCTGTCTGTACCGGTGGAACCAGCCCAAGTCCCCTTCAATAGAGAGATGAGTATTTTTAGAGAATTGAAGGGAAAGGATAATGTTGGCTTTAGTTTGAATCTTAAGGCCGTTGAGAGAGAAAATAGCAGTGTTGGTAATTTCTCCTTCCTGTTTAAGCACTCCAGTGAAGTGCCTACCCCTAAATTAGACAGGGAAGTGGAGAAATCAAGTTCACATGCCAGAGTCAGACACACAGGCTCACTTGGCCAGCCGTTTCCAGCACTTTGGGAGTTTGCTAAGAGGGAAACTGGGGAACTGAGCCAAACTGCAACATAAGAATTTCCTTCTGCTGTGGAAAAGGTGGGGGGAATAAGCTTACTTTACTTTAGAGACACACACTGAGCCTTTCCCCTTTAAACCCCCGCTCCTCCTTCTCTTCCTCCTTCACCCCCATTTCCCACGTGGTAAAATATGACAGAGTTCGCCACTGTAATCATGTTTAAGCATGTATGTGAATGCTCCTGAGTGTACATGTTTGCCACCAGCCAGCTCCGTGACTTTCCCACTGTCTCCACAAAAAAACGTGCCTTTAAAAACACATACTAAGGACCGCCACCATTTTGTTCTCCCCTTCCGTGGATTTCATGGGTCTAGGAAACTGACAGGGAAGGAATGCATTTGCTATGACTGACTTGTTTAACAGCGTAAAGTCTTCCAGGTTCCGCAAACAATCCCTTCCCTTTCTATGACAGAAAGCACTCCACTGTGTACATTAACATCTTCCCTTTGTCCATTCAGCTGTCGACAGAAATCCAGGTGATAGCATTTTTTAAGGGTTGTTTGAATGTCCCCAACGTTCTACTTGGTGAAAGGCTTGGTGGCATGGTGGGAGGTGGTGGAACCTCTGGGAAATGGGAACTAACGATCCTTAGATCATTGGAACTGTGAGGAGCCCCCCACTCCTCTTTGTGTATATGTGTGTGTCTTCGTGTATGTGTGTCTTCGTGTATGTGCTTGCAGTACCTGTGGAGACCAGGAGGGGGCACTAGACTTCTTGTGGAGCTGGAGTTACAGGCAGTTCTGAGCCATCTGACACCTGTGCTGGGGACTGAACTCAAGTCCTCCACGAGAACAGTACTTGCTCGTAATTGCTGAGCCATCTCTGCAACCTTCTGCTCTTTTTCACTGTGCTCAGTGTTCTTGTTGAATTGTTGGATCATAACCACTTATAGGTGTTTTACACATATTTTCTCTTGTTCTACGAATTGCCCTTTCATTGTGTAGTGTTCTTTCATGTCTAAAGCTTTAATTAAATCACATTTTTATCAGACGTATTCATCTTATGTGTGTTTGGCCTGCATGTATGTATGTGTATCATATGCATGCCTAGTGCCTTCTGAGGACAGAAGAGGGCATCAGATCATCCCCTGGAACTGGAGTGGAGACGATTGTGAACCACCATGTAGGTGCTGGGAATTGAACCTGGGTCCTGTGTGAGAGCGACAAGTGCTCTTAACTGCTGAGCAAACATCTCTGCAGCCCATGTTTCCCTCCACTCTGCCCCCGCTCCCAGGACAAAGCTAGCTTCCTGATTCTCCTGTCTTCACTTCTCAGACGTTGGGAATACAGAAGTGAGCCACTATGCCTGACAGAGCATTTACATTCTGATGATCTCCAATTACCTACCTATTTCTTCTTTTGCTGCCTATGCTTTTACTGTCACAGCCAAGAAATGATGGCCAGATGCAACATCACGAAGACCTCTTCCTTGGTCTCCTTCTAAGACATTTTTAATTTTAGCTTTTTTGCTGAGATCACTGGTCCGCTTTGAGTTGATTTAGCATGGAGTTTAACATAAGGCTGCAACCTCCTTTGTATTTGGGCTACAGTTTCCCAAGCGCCATTTGCAAGAGTAAAGGAAGGAACCCTCACCGGCAACTGTGGATTTAAACTGCTTCTTCCCAGCTCTTGCAAGTGTCTTCTTTATGTGCGCTGAAGGCCAGTGTAACATTTAGGACTGTGGTGCTTTCTCCCTCCCCCTGTTGAAAATAGACTTTTTTCTCACATAATATATCCAGATTACGGTTTCTTCTCCCTCTACTCCTCCTAGTTCCTGCCCACCTCCCCTCCCTTCCGGGTCTACCCTCTTTTTGTCTCTCCTTAGAAAATAAACAGGCTACTAAGGGATTGTTAAAAAATATAATAAGATAGAACAAGAACTAACACATCGGATTAGGACAAAACAAACACAAGCGAGCCCAGGAAAAGGCGCAAGAAACAGATATAGAAACAAGATCCACTCATTCACACACCCAGGAATCCCATAAGAACACAAATTGGAAGGCACAATATGCGTAGAAAGGACCTGTAGGGTAAAAAAAGAGAAGAAAAAAACAGATAAATATTAACCATCCCTACATCTCTGGGAAAACCCTACTTGATCATGGTAGACAATATTTTTGGTTTGTTCTTGGATTTGGATTGTAAGTACTTTATTGAGAACTTTTGCATCTATGTTCATAAGGGAATTTTGTCATAATTCTCTTTGTTGGGTCTTTATGTAGTTGGGGTATCAGGGTAACTACGACTTCATAAAAACAAGCTGGGCAGTGTTTCTTCTGTTTCTATTTTGTGGAATAATTTGAGGAGTATTGGTGTTAACTCAAGATTTTTAATGACTGCTTCTATTTCACTAGGGGTTATAGATCTGCTTAAACTGCTTATCTAATCTTGATTTAGCTTTGGTAGACGGTATGTACCCAGAGAAGTATCCATTTCTTTTAGATTTTCCAATTTGGTGGTTTACAGATTTTTAAAATATGTCCTAATGATCCTCTGAATTTTCTGAGTCTGTTGTTATGCCCCCTTTCATCTCTAATTTCGTTAATTTAGATATTCTCTCTCTGCCTTTTAATTTGAGTAAGAGTTTGTCAATCTTAATGATTTTTTTTCTCAAAGAACCAAATCTGTGTCATTGATTCTGTATTGTTTGTTTGTATTTTATTGATTTTAGCCTGAGTTTATTTCCTGCCATCTACTCCTTTTGAGCGCGATTTCTTCTTTTTGTTCTAGAGCTTTCAGTTGTGCTGTTAAGTTACTAGTATGAGGTCTCTCCAATTTTGAGACAGGGTTTCTCTGTTGTAACTCTGGCTGTCCTGGAACTCACTCTGGAGACCAGGCTGGCCTCGAACTCACAGAGATCCTCCTGCCTCTGCCTCTGCCTCTGGAGTGCTGGGATTAAAGGCATGCACCACCACCTGGCCATTTTTTTTTTAATGTAGGCACTTAGCTATGAACTTGCCTCTTAGAAATGTCTTCATTGTGACCCATAAGTTTGGTATGTTGTGTTTTCACGTTCATCTAACTCTAGAAACTCTTTACTATTGTCGGCGTGACCCATTTTTTTCATTAAGTAGTGGGTTGTTCAGTTTCTATAAGTTTGTAAGCTTTACATTGCTTCTGACACCCAGCTTTAATCCATGGTGGTCAGATAGTATGCAGGGTGATTTTTCGGTTTTTCTTGTACCTGTTGAGTCTTGCTTTGTGTCTGAGTATGTGGTCAGTTTTGGAGAAAGCTCCATGAGGTGCTGAGAAGAATGTATATTTCTTCTGTGTTTGGGTAAAACGTCCTGTAAATGTCTGTTGGGTCCATTGGTTTTTAAGGTAATTTAGCACCAACATTTCTCTGTTTAGCTCTTTTTCTGGATGTTCTGTCTCTTGGTGAGAGTTGGGTACTCAAGTCTCCCACTGTCGGTGTGTGAGGGTCAGTGTGTGATTTAAACTGCAATAGTGTTTCCTTTACAAACTTGGTGCCCTTGCGTTTGGTTCATGGATGTCAAGAATTACAGTGTTCTCTTGGTGGATTTTTCCTTTGACGAGTATGTACTGTCCCTCCCTTTCTCTTCTGATTAGTTTTGGTTTGAAGTCTATTTTGTCAGATCTTAAAATGCCTATACCAGCTTGCTTCTTAGGTCTATTTTTTTAAAAATATCTTTTCCCATCCTTCTACCCTGAGGTATCCTTTCCGTTAAGATGTGTTTCTTTGATGTAGCAGAAGAATGGATCCTGTTTTTGCATCCACCTGTCTATGTATTTTCATTAGGGAACTGAGAGTTGATTTTGAGAGATATCAATCAGCTGTGTTTGTTAGTTACTATTATTTAGTTGTGGTGGTGGTGGCGGTGGTGATTGTGGTATGTGCAGTGTGTGTATTACCCCTCTTGATTTGCTGGTCTGCAATTATTTATTCCTTGTATTTTCTTTCTTGACCTCTATAGGTTGGAGCTTTCCTTCTAGTGCCTTCTATAGGACTGGACTTGTAGATAGATATTGCTTAAATTTTGTTTTGTCACGGAATGCCTTATCTTCTAAATTTGCCTGGTATAGTAGTCTGGGCTGGCATTTATGGCCTTTTAGAGTTTGTAGAACATTTGTCCAGGCCATTTTGGCTTTTAGAGTCTCCAATAGATCTGTCTTTATACGTTAGTTGGTCTTTTCCCCGTGCACCGTTTAATATTCTGTGTTCTATACATTTAGTGTTTTCATTATTATGTGCTGAAGGGAATTTCTTTTCTGGTCCATTCTACTTGGTGTTCTGCATGGTTCTTGTACCTTGACAGACGACTTATTTTTTAGGTTAGGGAAATTTTCTTCTAGGATTTTGTTGAAGATCTTTTCTGTGCCTTTGACCTGGGTTTCTTCTACTTTCTCTATTCCTATTATTTTTAGATTTGATCTTTTCATAGTGTCCCAAATTTCCTGGATGATTTCTGTCAGAAATTTTTTAGATTTAACATTTTCTTCGATGAAGGTATTCATGTCTCATGTCTTCAGTGCCCGAGATTCTCTCTTCCGTCTCTTGTTGTACTCTGTTGGTGAGGCTGGCCTCCGACGTTCCTTTTCAAGTTCCCAAACTTCTCATTTTCAGATGTCCTCCTCTTTAGGTTTTCTTTATTGATTCTATTTCCACTTTCCGGTCTTGATTGGTTTTATTAATTTCCTTCCTTCCTTCCTTCATAGATCTTTGCAGGATATTCACCTCCTCCTTAAGGATCTCTACCGTATTCATAATGGCTGTTTTAAGGTCGTTGTCTTACGATTCTCCTGTGTTACAGTTATCAGGCCTACTGTGGTAGAGTTGTTGAGCTCTGGTGGGGACATGCTGCTGCTGTTACGCTGCTGTCTAGGCACCTGGGTTTGTGAATATTGTAATTTTAGATGGGTGACATACACTCTTCTCTTTGTTGGGCGGGTGCTTTGTTCCTTAGCTTTTGTTGCCCTCTCTGGCTCTTAGGAGACTGTGGCGGTGACTGCGTGTCGTCTGGTAGGGAATTCTTCTGGGATCCTGCTAGGTGTGGCCACTAGGGTTCTAGGAAAATGTATTTCTAGGTATTGGGAGCTGACACTTAGAAATGGGGATGGGCTGGAGATGGTACTGAGGGGGTCCACAGGTGGGAAGAAAGCAGGTGTTGCACCGAGATCTGATTAGTCCCTTGGGAGTAGGGGCAGAGCGTGAGGAGAGGTCACAACAGGCAATCTGCTGTGGAGCTGAGGATGAGACTGGGGGATTCGATTTGGAGAGGAGGGAGAGGTAAAGATCTGCAGTTAGCTTACCTGCTTCTCAGGGAGTGCCTGCTGGAGTCGGGGGAAGGGCATTTGGAGGGGAAGATCTGTGTGATACACTAGAGGTGGAGGCAGAGGGATGTGTGGCCACCACTGGAGATGAAACTGGGGGATTGGATTTGGAAGAGAGATGGGAAGAGGTGGGGATCTGGAGTTGGCTTCCCTGCTTCCCTGGCCAGAGTCCTGCGTTTTTTTCTTTTCTAACAAATTAATCCTTTCATCTTTGGGCACCGACCCTCTTCCACCCATGCTGCTATTCTTTATTATTTATTATAGTACAGCTCTTCATTTCTCATTATTATTAATATTTGGATAATCTCTTTCCACTTCCTTCTTTTAACTTACTTGTGTCTTTATATTGAATTTCTTGTCAACAAGATCTAATTGAATCTTGCTTTCTTATCCAGACGCTCTCTGGCTTTTAATTAAAGTGTTTTTATTTAGTGTGGCTGCCAATGTGGCGATGTGGTTGGGTTGGAGTCTACCACCTTATGGTTTTGTTTTCTACTTGGTCATCTGTTGTTACTTATCTCTACTTTTCCTTGCTTTGATTCTTTTTCTCTTTGGCGTGTGTGCATGTGTGCGTGTGTGTGTGAGCATGTGTGCGTGTGAGCATGTGTGTGTGTGTGTGTGTGAGCATGTGTGTGAGCATGTGTGTGTGTGTGCGTGAGCATGTGTGTGTGTGTGCGCGTGTGAGCATGTGTGTGTGTGCGTGTGTGTGAGCATGTGTGCGTGTGTGTGTGAGCATGTGTGTGTGTGTGTGTGTGTGTGTGTGAGCATAGCACTTATATAGAGGTTATAGGGACATCTCATGGGTCCCTCTTTTTTAAACAGGGTCTCCTGTAGCACAGGCTGGCCACAAATCTGTCCTCAAACTCACTACGTGACCACAAGTGACCACATTCTGGGATTTCAGATATGTGTCACACCTGATTTCTGTGGTGCTGGGGACTGAACCTACAGCCTTGTGTGTGCCAGGCAGCCATTCCACCAACTGAGCTGTATCTCCAGCCATAACATAATTTCACAATAGAGTCCTTTCCTTTCTCCCCATAAGCCCTTTATGCAATTGTCAAACATTTGATTTCTTCATATATAACAAGCTCCATACTAAACTGTGATCTTTTTCTTTAAATAATCAATTATTTATCACATGTTTGCTTGTCTGTTCTTTGATATAGGGTATCATGTAGTTGAGGATGTCCCCAAGTCTGCTATGTAGCCAAGGATGACTTTGAACTTATGAGCCTGTCTCCACCTTATTAAATGAAATTTTAAGTTAGCAGAATGTTAATATATTAATATTTTGACCTGTCTTCATCATTCCCACTGTTATTCTTTCCTTGGTGTAGATCCAAGTTGCAATTTGGTATAATTTTTCTTCAGCCCCAAAAAGTTTCTTACAGTAGAGGTCTCCCGGACGAGAGGGACCTTGTTTCCGTTTTTGATGGTTATTTTTGCTGTGCACGTATTAGCTCATATTTCATTATTATGATGAAAAACCGAAGGTGGGTGATGAATTTAATAAAGGAAAGAGCTTTAATTGGCTCAAGGCTTTTGAGCCTGATACCAACACTAAGAGGCCCCAAGTATTTCATGGTCTCATGAAAGGAGTGTCATGGACAGACTGAGACCACGCGGTCAGCAGGAAGCTGGAGAGTAACTCAGTGATCCCTGCTATATAACAAGCGCTCATCCAAGAACTGCCTTAGGGTCTCCGGAGAAGCCGCTTCACCTCTTCTGAAGCAATGTGCTCCAGTAGCTGAAGGTTCTCCCTGCCAGGTTCCACCTATTACAGATCTACATCACCTCCAACATTGTCACACTCGAGACCAAGTACCCTGTATGTGAACCTGAGGAAGACGCTCAAATACAGCCAAACCACAGCAATAGAGATAAAATGTAACATACTTCGTCTTAAGGTGTGTGCGTGCATGCCATGTGTGTGCAGGTGTCCACAGAGGCCAGAGGGGCGTTTGGATTCCTTGGAGCTGGAGTTACACGAATTTGTGAGCTGTCTGGTATGGGAGCTGGGAACTGAACTTAGGTCCTCTGCAGGAGCAGCAGATGCTGTAACCACGGAGCCACCTCTCCAGCCCTGTCGACACAGACTGTAGGAAATGTTCCAGCAGCGCACACATTTCCACCATCATCCTGCTTGCACTGTGTAGGGCAAGAAGTCTGCGGATTCTCTTGGCATCTTTCTTTGTTGGTTTTAAGGATTTCTTTTCCTTCTTTTTTTTTTTAAATCACCGCTTTTGTGCAATCTAGTTCTGGTGCACTCTGACGCACTTTGCTTGAGCAGGCACTGTTTGGTGTTCAGCGATTCTCTTGCTTGGATGTGTTTATAGTCTTCCTTAAATTTGGCGACGTTTGTCTATAACCTCCTCAAAATGTTTTTCTGGCCTCTGTCTTCTGAGATTTTTAATTTGTAAAAATTAAGCCACCCAACGCTGTGGCACAGGTCACCGGGTGCTGTTCTCTTTTTATCCCCACATGTTCCCTGTGTATTTTAGTCTACCCCTCTCATCTTCCATGGTTTCAAGTTCACAGACCCCTTTCTTAGTCCTGTCCAGTCTCTAACTAGTCTCTAACTATTCTAGTTATCCAGGGAACTTTTCATTTATTTGATTCCATTTGTATTTCTTCATTATTGTTGATGCTTTTATTAAAAATATGAGCTATCTGTAAGAAAGTATTTAACATTTTTATATTGTATTTATGTATATATTGTATTTATATTGTAATTATTTATTATTATTTACATATGTATGTATGTATGATTATATTGTATTTAACATTATTATATTGCACACACACACATGTGCACACACACATGTGAACCATGGCAAACACATGGAGGTCAAAGAACTTGTGACAGTTGGTTTTCTTCGCCAACATGAGCGTCCTGGGGTTGGGTTTGGGTCCTCAGTCTTGGTGGTGGGTAATATTCTTAAACATGGAGCCATCCGAATGATCCTGTGAGAACTATTTTTGTAGCCTTTATTTGGAAATTCTGCTATTGCTGTCATTTGGGTTTCTTTTGGTCATTTTTTCTCCTGATTGTAGCTTCTATTTTACCATTTATTTGAATGTCTAAAACTTTTGGTCAAAATTTCAAACCTCACATTGTTTTATGTTTAAGATTTTCTTTCTTTCTTTCTTTCCCTCCATGTCTCTCTCCCTCTCCTTCTCTTTCTTTCTTTCTTCCTGGGGCATTGGGTTTGTTTTTCAAGCATTAGTTTATTTGAGGACAGAGACTGTTTTTTTAAGTTTTGTTAGGTTGGGTTTAGGATAAGCACTGACATGGGATTAGTTTGTCTGTTCTGGAGTCTCTAATCCATGCTTCTTTGGTTATAAAGCAAAATGATGCCCTTCTCCAAAGAGTTCCACATCTAATCCTAAGAATCTGGGATTTGTCAGGATTTGACAAAGAGGAATTCCTTAAAACAGGAGCTGATCCCAGTTGTCTAGGTTGACCCACCATATTCAAAACAGAGGAGGGAGGCAGGAGAGAGAACTAGAGTGACTGTAGAATGAGTGGACCTGGCTAAAGGCTAATGGCATTCAGGATGGAGTGAGGGCCACGTATTCTGACTAAAGAGGTAAAAAGGGCAGAGACATGGTTTCTTTCCTAGGTCTTCCAAAAAGGAGTCCACCTTGTTAAAATCTTGGTCTTAGCCTGGTGATGAGCAGTGTCAGATCTCCAAGCTACAAAACCATTAAGACAATAAGCTCGTTGATTAATTAACATATTTCTGTTTTGTTTTGACACATGGTCTCACATTTTAGACCAGGCTGGCCTGGAACTCACTGTATGGCACAGGGTGAGCTTGAACTCAAGCAACCTTTTTGCCTCAGCTTCCCTAGTGCTGGAATTATAGGTATAAGCCACGAAGCCTGACAAATATTTTTTGTTGTTTGAAGCCACTACGTTTATGATAGCTCATTATAGGCACCACGGTAAATGAGAACAGCAGCCAGTGAGATTTCTTCACACTGCCAGGGTGGACTTGGTGGTCTCCCCATTGTGGTGAATGCTGGGAATATGGCCACTTATGGCTCCTGCTGGGCCTTTCACTTTCCTTGGTTTCCTTTCTCTTGAGGATTATAGGCCTGCTGTCCAGTGTCTAGAAACAACTGTCGTGTGTTCACAGCAGTGAGAAGACAAGTAATCGGATATTAAAACACTACTAGGAGCAAAAGCTCAATTTGCACATCGAGAAATATTTTATACAGTATGACTTTGCTTTTTTAGTGTGTGCACGTGGGATATGTGAGTGTGTGTGTGTGTATGTATGTGTGTGTGCCAGAAATTTCAGGTGTTGTTCCTCAGGAGCCCTTTGTTGTTGCTTTAAGACAGAGTTTTAAGCTTAAGACATGAGGGTCACCACTTAGCCCTTAGTTCAGTCCCCAGAACCCATGTAAAAAGTTGGGTGCAGGGATAAATGCTTGTAGTCTCAGTGCTGGGCTTGCTGTCCAGCCAGCCTAACTGCTAGGCTCCAGGCCAGTGAGAGACTCTGTCTTAAAATGCAGGATGGATGCTCCTGAGAAATGACACTGGAGGGGGATCTCTGGCCTCCACACAAAAATATGTGCATACACCTGAACACACACACACACCTGAACACCCAAACACACACACCCGAATACACACACACACACACACCTGAACACACACACATACCTGCACACACACACCCGAACACACATACACACACACACACACCTGAACACACACACATATCTGAACACACACACACACCAGAACACATACACACACCTGAACACATATAAACACAAACCTGAACACATACACACACATTTAAACACATACAAACAGAATGAGATTGAAAAATTCCAGCAACAGACCATCACATGGAAATGAGAATGTCTCCATCAGAAAAGGACGTTGAAGACTAGATGCCCACTCTTACATTGAAATTAGGTTTAAATAACAAAAATAAAAATAAAAAGCTAAGGACTGCCCCCAAATTAACTCTGATTTCTTTGCTGCTATGCTAGTGTCATGGGAGCCCAAGACAAAATTCAATAAAGAAATGTACTTCTTGCACCATGAAATCAATACCCACGCACTGTACAATTGGGGAGGCGGGACAGAACCACCAGAGAGAAATGCTGGCTTTGGCTCGTCACACTGAGGGTAAATGAGCTGTGGGCCAGGTGCTTCCCCTGCAGAGGTGGTGAGCCCAGATACACGGCTAGGGATCTCCGTGCAGTCTTAGCGGACCGTGAAAGTTAAGTCGAAACAAACTATCCCAAAGGGAATCTTCTGGAATAAATAGTCTTCAAACGTCAAATGGTAACTGCAAGTTTATGTCTTTTTAAAAAACAGGATTTTCAAAAATTTATGTGTATGTGTGTGTACCTGAATGAATTTATATGCACCATGCATGTGCAGCTGTCAAATGGAGGTCAGAAGCATCGTACCCCCTGGAACTGGAGTTGCGGGCGGTTGAAAGCCACATGATATGGGTTTCTAGGAATTGAACTCAGTCTTCTACAAGAGCAGTATGTGCTCTCAACCTCTGAGCCATCTCTCCAGCCTCTTACATACGTGTCTGTCTGAAGGGGTGAGCCTACAGTAAGCAACTTCTTCCATGCAGTCATTCAGGGGCCCAGATTCCTAAGTCTCCCCAGAGCAAGGAGGAACACTGGAATGACGAGACACAGGGAATGGCTAAAGGGATCCTGAATTCACATTCGCTGAGCGCTTCTTCAGTACAAGGCTCTGCATTGAGCCCCCTGGTCAAGTCCCCATAAACTTGTATGAAAAGGCCAAGTCTCCAAATCAGTCCCATTTTACCAAAATCTTTTAAATAAAGTTTTTACAATTGTCCTTGTTAGCTCTAGTTCTCAGTCTCTTCTAGTTCTCTGGGGTCGAACAGCCCTTTCACAGGGTCATTGCCTAAGACCATCTGCATATCAGACGTATACATTATGATTCATAACAGCAAAATTACAGTTCTGAAGTAGCACCAAAAATAATTTTATGGTTGGGGGTCACCACAGCATGAGGAACTGTATTAAAGGGTTGTAGCGTTAGGAAGGTTGAGAACCACTAGCATAATCCAATGAATCAAAAATCATGCCAAATCCAGCCGTCTTGCTACCACCAAAGAGAGTTCTGTAACCAAATACACAATGACATCTGGTGTGGTCATGTGCATTTTGGCCAGCCCCCTCCCCTGCAGTTTTTTCTGTTTTAGGACTGGTACCTTCCCATGGTGAAGGATGTCATTTGAAGTAGGCAGTTGTGCATGAACTGTCTGGTCCGGATAGCTACCGTGTCATTCATGGTGGTTGCAGATCCTCAAGCAGCCAAGGAGCTGGACGGATTCTTAATCACCCGACTCTACATTAGCCCCTTGATTTATGCTGATGTTATATTCCCGAGAAGTGCCAGTTAATTCAGAAACATGTACAGCAAAATGATTTTGATCACAAGAAATGAAGAGAAAGCAAAGCAGAAGAAATGCTCTAGTTGGTTGCAAAAAGATTCCAGTCATGTAAATGGTTTTGCCATATTGCATTAATGTGAGCAGTAAATAAACAGTTTATGGGGAAAATGGAATATATTAAAATTTATTCATGGAATAACGAGGGAAAAAATAGCCACAGACTGATGGAGCACTGGCCAGCGTGGTCTGCGAACACTACTACACGGGTCTCCATCTGCTGCAGTTAGAATTCTAATGTATGAAGTCTCTTATTAGGTTAGTGGCGTTCCCAGCCAAACACCCGCTATTCTTTGTGGTCATGCTCGAACTTGTCCTTAGTGCTTTCACAGGGGCAAAACATACAGCCAAACGTGATGATGATAAAGGGGAAACACTGACAGCAACATGCTGGCTCTGCCCTAAGCACCCACACGGATTCATCTACTCTACATGTTCTTAAATCACCTCTGCTTTAAGGGTAAGGAATCATGAGCCAGGAGTAACTTCATACAATGGGTGCTTTCAGATGTCAACTTCGCTGGTCCAAGTGTCAGATATTTTGGATATTTTTGAGGGTGTTTTTAGATATCTGGATGCTCCTGTAAAGTGTGTGTGTGTGTGTGTGTGTGTGTGTGTGTGTGTGCATGTATGTGTATGTGTGTGCGTGTAGTGTGTGTATATGAGTATGTGTGTGTGTGTGTGCGTATGTGTGTGTGGTGTGTGTGTGTGCATGTGTGTGTGTGTATGTATGTGTGTGTGCATGTACGTGTATGTGTGTGCGTGTAGTGTGTGTATATGAGTATGTGTGTGTGTGCGTGCGTGTGTATGTGTGTGTGGTGTGTGTGTGTATGTATGTGTGTGTGCATGTACGTGTATGTGTGTGCGTGTGTGCGTGCGCACATGGACACGTATGCCATGCCATGCTTGTGGAGGTCAGAGAACAATGATGGAAGTCAATTCTCTCCTGTTTTGTGTGGGTCCCAGGGATCAAACTCAGCCTTGACGGCGAGCACCTTTTCCAGCTGAGCCATCTTAAAATAAACTCTCCCTTGATAGACAGATAGGTGACATATACATATATTATCTATACTTAAAACATATGCATAATATCTATTTAATATATTTATGTGATTTGCAGGTATTTTATTTATATATGCTTATATTTCTATATATAAATATATCCTACCTGGTACACTTGCCTAAGATTATACAGCCACTAAGTAGTAGAATCAGCTGAAAATCTTGCAGATTGGCACAAGAATTCATACATTGGGCGTGAACCATCCTAGTCTTCATCAGGGCAGTGGGTTATGTCTGGCTTGAGGCTGATACTGACAGCTTTTTCCAGTGTCTTCATATTAACTGACCATATTGGTTAAGGTAGAAGTCAGCCTCTCTAACAAGCAAACCCCAAAGGCAAAGCCTAACTCTGTGGGAAGCCTAGTTCTTCCACATGTATGGAAACACATGTATGCTTGTGTGACTCGGCAATCCTGCTCGCCAGGCAGCTTCCTCCACACCCACATTCAGGAACCGAGGCTGCTGGAGTCCTGCCATCTTCCACACAAGCCACCAGGGCTAGACTTACAGGGCAGCCCGCCGGAAGGCAAAGGAGCATTTAGATTATGCACAACAAGATTCAGCGCATGAGCATCTGTATACATTCATGTAGGGGTCAGGGTTGCACATGACGCGTGTGTGCCTGCAAGTGAAAGCCGAGGATGTTAGGTGACTTCCTCACGGCGACCCACTTGACATTTTTGAGACAGGGTTGCGTTCCATCCCTGGAGCCTGTCGATCCAGCTGGATTGGCTCATGAGGCCAGGTGCCTGGCCTGTGTCTGGCTTTTTACACAAGTGCTAGGGGTAAACTCAGCTCCTCATACTTAGCATTTGACCATCTGAGCTGTCGCCCAAGCTCTCTTCAAAGCCTGCAGACTCAACTAAGGCATTGTTTCTAACGACAAGAGTCACAACCACAGCCACAAACATAAACACAACAGGCGAACAGCTTAGGGTGTATCACCGTGAAATTACTCGTGTGTGTTTATGTGAAAATTTTCTCATTTTTCTTTCATTTTATTCCTAATTCCTTAAATTAATAAGGTCTAAACAGAGAAAGAAGCCTATATATGCGTATGTGTGTGTGTATGTGTGAGTATATTTTTTTCTTTTTTTTTTTTCCGAGACAGGGTTTCTCTGATGTAACTCTGGCTGTTCTGGAACTCACTCTGTGGACCAGGCTGGCCTCAAACACGCAGAGATCCGCCTGCCTCTGCCTCCCAAGTGCCAGGTTTAAAGGCGTGTGCCGCTGCCTGGCCAATAATTTTTTAATGAATCCATCAAACTGTTTCACATAGCTATTAAGAGATCAGTTTGGAGGCACGTGGAGCCAGATTGTAGAAGGTCTTGAAAGTCAGGACTGAGCTTGGACCTGCGCAATCTCTCTGCTTCCCTCTTTATCCCCTGACCTAACAGCTGAGGACTTGATCCCCGGTGGTGTGCCTCCAGCACCGCCTCCCCCCTCCTCCTCTACACTCTGGGGTCCTGCCATGTAAAGGAATATTTGTTAGACCTCTGTGCCCTTGGTAGGAAACCAAGGTGCGTCTCTCTCCTGACCCTGATGGACTCCCGCTTTCGTGTACAAAGGGCTGAAGAGTAGACTCTGGCACTGAGTGACCCAAGCGGGTGACGCCGTTCCTAAGAACACCTCCTCGGCGCTCACACCAGGTCACAATAAGCAGACACGGCGATGCTGGGGATTAGACGCTCCATCTAAGCATCTTCAGGCCGGAAGCACAGGGCTAGAATGAATGGGAGGGGCTCAGTGGAAGATAACTGGGAGAGAGCTCCCGGGATGCTGAGATTTCGACTTGGAAAAGACCCTGCAGCAGCCGATTTTCTCCAACATAATGGGCTGAAAAACTACATCTCTGTAAAAATCAAGAAAAGCCTAACTGAGCGCAGCTGCCACCCCCCACCCCCCATAATTAGATCTGGAGGATTATTGCCGAGATGGATGGAAGAGATCAGATGGCCACTGCTAGAAATGCTTGCCATCCCTGTCTGACGACGCCACTAGGCACTGGAGTTCTTAGCAGACCCACATATGTTTGTTTTTAATTAAAATGTGCTGAATGAACCGTTAGCTGCTCGGAAATAATGAAGAAAAGCAACACAAGACAAATCGTGTAATTGACAGCTCCAAACACTCCATTTTATACCCTTCAGTTATGTTAATGGAGCTTTCCAATATGTTCTGGTTGAAATAATAATTACACAAACACAGTTACATAGTAATCTAAGAGGTAGATAAAAAATATATAAATAACAGCAGCAGCAAAACCCACAAGTGGGTCAAAGGATTACAAATTCATTCTCTCAGGCTTTATCCCAATGAGTATTTATGGAGGGCTTTCTGTTTATTAAGGGCCAGGCTCTTGCGGACTAATGCCTGGGATGAGCTCACCCCAGGGGTTTCAGATACATGTTGTTGTGTAAGGTCACAGACTCTGTATGTGTGGAGGGGCTTCTGCAAAACACATCTCCAACGGTGCGGTGAAACAGAACACAGGGACCTCTTCAAAGGGAGACAATGTCATTTTAAGCCATTTGAAAAGCCAGTTTATGTGAAGGCAGAGAACCTGGCCAAGAGCGTTTTATTCAGCGTCTACAAAACAAGCAAACTGCCTGAAGGATGTGTTCTGGGACTGTGGACACAGCCCGAGGCCAGTGGACAGCCATACTCCTAGTGCACCGTAAACACAGGCCTTATTGGGAGTCTTCCAAGAATGATGGCAGAGTTTCAGCCATGAGATATCCAAAATTCTGGCCAAGATCAGGAGTGATGGCAACTGTCAAATGCCTTTGGGTGTTTTGTAGAGATTAACCCCTTGGCTAAGCGGAATGGGTGGAGGGTAATTCGGAGTCTCTGAGCACTCGTCCCTCCACTGGCAGGCCAGGGTACCAATGGGGTAAATGAACTCCCAGGCTTTGGGAGTTTATTTACAACGAAAATGCAAAGTCTCCATCTCATCCATATTCAATCAGAGAAAATTGTAGCTCATCCAAGACAAGACGGGAGCCAAATTTGGGGCAAGGCAAAGGGTGACATCATCTGAAAGGGCTGGAAATGAAGTGTAAATTTGAATATCATCTGTATATAAGTGATAATTAAAGCTGTGAGACTCAGGACGTGCCAAGAGAGAAAGTCAATAAAAACCCACACCAACAGGGTCCCTGGACACGTGCTGCTTCTGAGTTCTTTAAGTCGGTGGAGTCAAGATTTTCTTTCCTGCTGAATGATTTCAAAATCAGACACAAATCATTTTCAAGAAGCCTAGAAGCCTCTGTAGACACTGTCTGAACTGTCTCAATGTTGAGCAAAATAGAGAGCTTTTTAGTAAGAACTGTATTCCAAGGAATTGGGAAGCCATTCCCTTTAGTTTGGACAAGACCTCTTCCAGGCAGAGAGATCTCTTCAGTAAACAATGTTAAGAGAATCACCATTCCAAGCTGACATTGGCTTGCCCTTCTCAAGGGAGTTAAATTTGGGAGGAATTCCAGGCGGATCTCCCCTGGGTACTGCCTGCCTCCATTCATGCCATAAAGGAACTAGCTAGATTCTAAGCTGTGTGTTAATGTGTCCTCAGTGGGGCTATACAAGATGCAACTCGTGTCCCCTGAAATGGAGACTAGCCTATGAGGAACTCCTTTCACTAGAGACTGACCTGGAATTCTTTTGGGGGTTGACCTTTCTGGACCATAGAAGATCCATCAAAACAGGCAAGGTCTTCAGTAGTGGGTTGATCAGAGTGTGATCTCAACCATGAATGATAGTTGTGTTGAAGTCCTAACTTCCCATGCCTTAGAATGTAGTTGGTTTTGAAAAAGAGATGTTTGAAGAGGAGAGAATGGGATCTGTATGATGGGCTCTAAACCAATATCGATGGGGTCCTTATAGGAAGAGAAAATTAAGACACATATATGTGTACAGAAAGACCACGTGAAATCACAAGAGAAAGTATCCATCTGTAAGCCAAGGAGAGAGGCCTTCAAAGAAATCAGTTCTGCTGAGAGCTGGAACTCAGACTTCTGGCCTAAATAAATGTAAGGAAATACATTTTAGCTATTTGAATGACTCAATCTGTAGCATTTTTCTATATGAGTCTTACAAACTAGTTCTTGGGGTAAAGGCACAGAGCCTGTGAATGTATTGTCCCCAGAAGCCCCTCTTGTTCTAGATATTGACCAGTTCAACAGGCTCAGCCACTGTGCTGTTTTGACTACGTACATACTACACACATACATATTTGATTTTCTCTGTGTTTTGATTTCATTTCTAAACTGAAATGAAGATCATTTGATCCATAATATTGTTGCACTGAAAGTGGGTTGGGAGATAAATTATTACTTTCCCTGTACAATTATAAAATCCAATGGCTTCCCAATATTTTCTCCTTCCAATGTTTTAAACTAGTTTGGAGTTAGTTCAGTCAGTTACATAGTAACTTTGAAAGAGTATCTTAGGCTCCCTGTAACCTGCCTCCAAGGCTATGAAAATTAAAACTCTGGTGACAGCTGCCTGGACCCTGGCAGAGGACCCATACACTGTGGTCAGAACAAGTTGTTTTCAACCTCCTAACACAGGAGCCTGCTGCTTGCTGGCAGAGAAACGGACTGCTTCAGAAGCTATACCCCTGTATGTATTTGTACTCCATATTCTTCTAAAAGGATTCTAGGAAGTTCATAAAAATATCTCCAGAATAAACTAGTCCTGGCACAGAAGAAATGGTGTAAGTAGTACAAGCAATCACTGGCTGCTTTTCTACAGCAAATGCAAAAGTGTTCACAGACCTGGGCATTGGGAGGAAGAGGCAGCTAGATCTCTATGAGTCTGGGGCCAGCCTGATCTCCATATAAAGTTCTAGGCCAGCCATGGCTACTTAATAAGATTTCATCTCAAGAAACATTCATAGGGTTGATCCTAAAGGCATGAAGCATCTGACAGCTGCACAAAGCACAAAGCCAGAGGCCAGCCAGGAGTGATATTATTCTAGGGAGGTCAACATGAAAAGAAATTGAAAGTATTTGGGTACTGATGAGTTGGCCACTCTTTCTTCCTCCCTTCTGTGCCCTGAGGGGAAGAATTTGATGGAGACATCGTGTTTTGGGCTGAGTGTTCCAAAGACCCTCACTCTCTGCATGTTGTCTGGCTGTGGGTCTCTGTATTTGTTTCCATCTGCTGCAGGAGGAAGCTTCTCTGATGATGGCTGAGGAAGCAGAATGTCATTAGGCATCATTTTAGTGCTAGTTTTTTGTTGCTTGTGTTTTTGTTTCTAGAACAATAGTATTAAGTTTTACCCAGGTCCCTAGTCTCAGATTCTTGATCACCCAGAGTGCGTCAGGTATGGGTTCCATCTGGTGGAGTGAACCTTCAGTCAAATCAGATGTTGGCTGGCTGCTCCCACGAACTTTGTGCCACCATTGCACCAACATATCTTGCAGGCAGGACACCACTGTAGATCAAAGAGTTTGTGTCTGGTTTGGTGCTTACATTTTTCCGTTGGTAGTGTGCAGAGTACCTTTCTGTACCACAGACAATAGAATGTAAGGGTAAAGGCTCTATGTAGGCACCTGCTCAACTTCTTCAATGAGTTAAATGGGTGTTGTCTTCAGCAATGGGGCCTGGCTGTCAAGAGAGAAATCTAGTTTTGGCAATAGCCTGGGTTGTCTGGGAGTTCCCATGGGATGCCTCTGTCCAACAACTCAATTAGATGGAACCCAACCCAAGGACTGTGAGCTTCATTTGGTGACAAAGATGTCCAGCTGGGGCTCTCCATTATTCGGCAATTTCACTTCGATTGCCTTCATACGTGCATATATTTTAGGAGGCTTCTACTGTATTGGGTTTCCATACTACCCCTGACATGGCCCTTGATTTTAGCCATTTCTCCTTTCTTCTCTTACTCTTCCCTTCTCATCTCCGACTTGATCGACCTGTTCCAGTTCCTTCCCCAACCATCCATAACTATCTGCTCTAGTTCTCTTTCCTAGGGAGATCTGTTTTTCCCTAGTCTGTTACTCTATACCTAACCACTGTGGTAGCTAATGGTTGTAGCTTGGTCATAATTGACTTAACAGCTAATATCCTCATATAAGTGAATACATATTGGTACTATTTGTCTTCCTGGGACTGAGTTACCTCACACAGAATAGTTTTTTCCCTAGATCTATCCATTTTCCTGAGAATTTTATTATTTTATTATTTTTAATGGCTGAGTAATACTCCACTGTGTAGATTTACATTTTCTTTATCCATTCTTAGGTTGAGGGACAGTTAGGTCATTTCAATTTCTGGCTATTATGAATAGAACATCAGTGAACATGGCTGAGCAAGTGTCTCTGTGGTAGGATGAAGTGTCCTCTGTGTATATGCCCAAGAGTGGTATGGGTTCCCATCTTCCTGAGGAATTGCCACACTTATTTCCATAGTGGAGGGAGTGCTCCCCTTGCTCCGCATCCTCACCAGCATGAGCTGTCACTTGTGTTACTGATCTCAGCCATTCTGACAGGTGTAAGACATAAATCTCAAAGTAGTTTTGATTTGCATTTCCCTGATGACAAAGGATGTTAGCCCTCTGGCAGATGTAGAACTGGTGAAGATCTCTTGCCGTTCTGTAGGCTGCTGCTTTGTCCGGACGATAGTGTCCTTTGCCGTACAGAAGTTTTTTCAGTTTCATGAGGTTCCATTTATTAATTGTTGATTCTGGTGTCTGTGGTAATGGTGTTCTGTGCAGAGTCTTCTTCGATGCCAGTGAAGTTCCAGGCTGTCCCCCACTTTCTCTTCTATCAGGGTCCGTGTCTCCGGATTTATGTTGAGGTCTTTGACCCACTTGGACTTGGGTTTTGTGCAGGGTAGTAAGTATGGATCCACTCGTATTCTTCTTCATGCAGACATCCAACTGGATCAGCATCCTTTGTTGAAGATGCTGTCTTTTTTGAGTGTATATTTCTGGCTTCTTTATCGAGAATCAGGTGTGCATAGGTGTGTGGACCTGTGTCCGTGTCTTCGATTTGATCTTATTGAGCAACATATCTGGGGTTTTTTCTTTTTATTTGTGCCTCTACCATGCTGCGTCCATGCTACAGCTCTGCAGGACGATGTGAGATCGGGATGGTGACGCATACAGCTCTCTCAGTGTTCAGGATGGTGTTAGCTGTCCTGGGGTTTTGTGTTTCCATACAAAACTGAAATTCCTATCAAGATCTGGGAAGAACTGAGTTGGAATTTTGATTTGGGTTGCGCTGAATTGCATCGGTAGGACGGCCATTTTAAGCTATCGTCATCCGACCGATCCACGAGCCCAGGAGACGTTTCAATCCTCCGAGATCCTATTCACTTTTTTCTTCAGTATTTTAAAGGTTTTTTGTTTTTTTTTTTAAATCATAGAATTCTTTTACTTGCTTGGTTAGAGCAACCACAGATATTTTATACTATTTGAGACTATTGTGAAAGGTATTGTTTCTCTGATGACTTTCTCAGCCCGTTTATCACTTAGATATAGGAGGGCTACTGATTTTTGCAAGTTAATTTTGTATCTAGCTACTTTGCTCAAAATGTTTATCAGTTATAGGATAAACTGAGTTCCCCCGTGGAATTTTTGGGGTGGCTTATATATACTATCGTATCATCACCAAATAAAGATACTTTGACTTCTTTCTTTCAAATTTTATCCCCTTGATCTCCTTCAGTTGTCTTATTGCTCCAGCTAATTGCTCCAGGACTATATCAAACAGGCATGGACAGACTGGACAACCTTGTCTCGTCCCTGATTTTAGCGAAATTGCTTTGTGCTTCTCTCCATTGAAGTTGATATTGGCTATGGGCTTTCTGTGAACTGCCTGTATTTTGTTGAGGTGTGTCTCTTGTGTCCCAAGTCCCCCCAAAACTTTAAACATGAATGGGTATTGGATTTTATCAACAGCTTTTTCTGCGTGTAACAAGATAATCACCTGGTTTCTATCTTTCAGTCTGTTTATATGGTAGGTTACATTTAGTGATTTACAAATGTTGAACCATCCCTGCGTCTGTGGGAAAAACCTATTTGATCGTGGTAGATGATCTTTTTGGCATGTTCTTGGATTTGGATTGAAAGTATTTTATTTGCATCTATGTTCATAAGGACAATTTGTAATTTTCTTTATCAGGGTAACTGTGACTTCATAAAAACAAATTGGGCAATGCTTCCTCTGTTTCTATTTTGTGGAATAATTTGAGGAGTATTGGTTGTTAATTCTGAGAGTCTGATAGAATTCTGTCCTAAAACCATATGGTCCTGGGCTTTTTTTTGGTTGGAAGACTTTTAATGACTCCTTCTATTTCATTAGGGTTGTAGATCTACTTAAATTGCTTAACTGATCTTGATTTAGCTTTGGTAGATGGTATGTACCAAGATAAGTATCCATTTCTTTTAGATTTTCCAATTTGGTGGTTTACAGATTTTTAAAGTATGTCCTTATGATCCTCCGGATTTCCCGGTGCTGTTATGTCCACATTTCCATCTCTAATTTTGTTAATTTAGATATTCCCTCTCTGTCTTTTAGTTAATTTGGATAAGGGCTTGATAATCTCACTGATTTTTCTCAAAGAACTAACTCATTCTTTGATTCTTTGTATTGTCTTTTTGGGGGGGGGTATGGATTGTTTCTATTTTTATTGATTTCAGCCATGAAGTTTGATTATTTTTTTGCTGTCTGGTCCTTTTGGATGTGATTTCTTTTTTGTTCTAGAGCTTTCAGGTATGACATTAAGTTACTAAGATCTCTCCATTTTTTTTAAAACGTTGGTTCCTAGTGCTGTGAGGTTGCCTCTTAGAACTGCCTTCATTGTGTCATAAGTTTGGGGATGTTTTGTTTTCATTTTCATTCAATTCTAGGAAGTACTTAATTTTTTCTGAATTTCTGTCTTGACCCAGTTTTCATTCTGTAGTGAGTTGTTCAGTTTCCATGGGTTTGTAAGCTTTCTGTTGTTTCTGCTGTTGACAGCATCCAGCTTTTAATCCACGGTGGTCAGATAGGATCAGGGTGTTATTTCAGTCTTCTTGTATTGTTGAGACTTGCTTTATGTCCAAGTATATGTTCAGTTTTGCAGAAAGTTTCATAAGGTGCTGTTTCCATTTTTTAAATGATAGCTCTGAGGACCAAACCTAGGGCTCAGACACTCTAGTCAAGCATACTACCACTGAGATACAGCCTCAGCTCTCCAATATTTTTTTAAAAAATAAATAAAATACTAAGATAGTCTTGTTGACCTAGTCTACAAAGAGGCAAGCTCTTTTCAGTTTTCTTGAGCCTTCTAGAACAGTAGTTCTCAACCTTCCTAATGTTTCAAAACCTCCCCCCCCCCTTTAATACAGTTCTTCATGTTGTACTGACTCCCTAACCATAAAATTGCTTTCTTTGCTACTTCATAACTGTAATTTTGCTACTGAGGGGGTCTCTCAGTTCCTAAGACCACCAGAAATATGTGTTTTCTCATGGTCATGACCTACAGATCGAGAACTGCTGTCCTAGAACATTTAAATGTTTTTGTTCATATATAAAGTGCTGGTGTAGGCTTGTATGTGTGCTTCATGCCCATATGTGGTAAGTGGTATCACACGGCGTAGACCAGGCTTCTGAAAGTTTTACACCTACACCCCCTTTTTCATGTAATAAATTTTTATGGGACCCCTGGCCTATCAGTATGTGAAATAGATGTACAATTAAACATTTACTGGATATAAATCATAAGAAAATTTGTTTTAAAATTTATCTTTAAAAAAATCTGAGGAGCTGGAGAGTTGGCTCAGAGGTTCAGAACTCTGCTGCTCTTCAGAGGACCCAAGTTCAGTTCCCAGCATTGACTTTGTGTGGCTCACATCTGCCTGTACCTCTAGGGCCACATGACCCAAGCACCTCTTCTGACATCTGCATATACATGACAGACAGACAGACAGACACAAAAGATATTAGAAAAATAATAAAATAAGAATTCTTTTGTATGCACACAATTTCACTATTTATAAAGATAAAGGCAAGTTTGTACACTAATGAGATTAGACATGCTTGTTTATTTGCACATAAAGAATTAAATTGTGGCTGACTATCTGATACCACAGGTCAAAGAACAATTTCGGTGCTTTTCAGGGTAGAGCGATGCTTTGATTTTATAACCGTCACTGCCGAGAACGCTATTTTGCGTAAACACACAGCTCAAAATGGCATAACTCTGTTTAGAACCATTGCAGAAATTACTGGAGATTCTGTTCTAATCCCAGCACAAATCCATTTAATGACTTTTAATGAAACTCAAGTCAGCAACTCAAATAGCGATTCTTAAAATCAAACAGTCTATCATAACACAATCCAAAAATATATCAATTTGATACTTACATGTTGTGGGATGATGGCGGAAAGACATTAAATGTCCTTGATTTCCATGATTAAACCACTATGTCTCCATAAAAACCGAAAACTTTGTCTGTACAGCATAAACATTACAATTTATCACATACAGTCATCTCAAGTCTGAGCCAAGGTCCCCTTAGCTGAAGAAACACTGTGTTTCTGACAGCACTGGCTGGCATGCGGCAGGGTGCACTCACAATACAAAGTATGTACTCTGTGTGTCTGGAGAGGCGACTACTGTGGAGTCACGTGATCCTACGCAGGCAAACACTTCAGACTCATCACATTTCATTGAAAATTAGGTTTTTGGTCACTTTGCATTCATAAACCTTTTACTATTATAATTTTTTTTTCTGACTGCTTCTCTCCAGTTACACTATGCCATGTGAGGTTATAACTCAGTTTGAGAAGCTGAGTCCAAGCTAGGTCTGTGTACCTTTATGTGTCATGCTCATTCAATGTGGTTTCTCAATGCAGCTCACTAACTCCTTGAGGAGTAGTGTTGGGAGCTAAATTGTGTCCTCCACCAAATTTGTATATTAAAGCCCTAACCCCCAGGACCTCAGAATTTGGAGACAGAGTTTTTAAAGAGGTGATATGGTTTGCTGAAGCCAGCCGCTAGTATGTGAACAGGTTCCCCTGAAATGGAGAGTGGGATGTAAGGAGAAGACACAAGATATCTGAAAATTGAGAGGGCTTGAAGCCACACTGAAAATTTTATTTTTCCCCATACCCTTAATAGTATAATAATAGTCACCAGTATACTTCTTTATGGTTAATAGTCAATCCTTGGGCGTATACAGAACTTACATAAAATCAAGACATGTGAGCAAAGGACCAGGGTAACCAAACAAACACTTCCTCTGACACAAACACAACAGCCCGGAGGTAGAGAATCTTCTCTATAGAAAAGCATTGTCCTTGTAACTCAGTAACTTAACCCGCATGGACAAGTTCCTTAGGAACTGCAAGGTCATTGCTAAAATGCCTTCTAAAAGCAACATGGCAGCGCTATCCACAATGGTTAAACAGGGTCACCAGGATAGACCCTCGTCTAACCAGTGCACATGTAAGAATGAGAGATTAGGACACACGCATGCACAGGCAAAGACTGTGTAAAGAAACAGGGTAGTCATCTACAAGCCAAGGAGGGAGGCCTCAGAAAAAAACACCCTGTTAACGCTTGGCTTAGAATTCAAGACTCCAGAACTGAGGAGAAATTGATTTCTGTTCTTTAAGCCACTCAGGTCCGGATAATTCGTTACAGCTACCCCTAGAAAACTGGCGTAGACAGCCAACAACGCCACAAAAGTCAAACAAAAGAGCATTGTTTTTCATCACAGTGGACATTTAGGTAAGAGCTAAGCACAAGCACACATCCGTGCCCAGGTGTGAGACCGTCCCTGGCGGGTACTCACGCAAGAGACCGCAGTGCCACCGGGACGGACGTTTTCAAATTTACAAGATGCTGCCGAAATGCTCCCAGACATGTCTATAGCCAGTCCCATTCTCAGCAGTGGGGAAAGGAAGTACCAGTTCCCTCAAACCTCGCCAGCGTTCAATATTTTCAAACTTAAAAATTCCTGCAGTATGGTTGGCAAAAAAAAAACAAAAACAAAAACAAAACCCAAAACAAATAAACAAAAAGCCAACCCTCGTTGTTCTAGCTGTACCTAATTACGTACGAAGTCAAATATTTGAATACATTTGTCTATTCATACTTGCTTTCTATACATTTTTTGTTCTTTGCTTATTTTTCTTTGTGTTGAAGAGGGTTTTTTTTTGTTTTTTGTTTTCTTCCTACACGATCTGTGGGGACTACACACTTTCCTGATAATAATCCTGCCTGCTAGATATTCTGTGAATACTTTTTTCCCAGGGTGCAGCTTGTCTCTTAATCTTGTTCCTTTAACAAAGGGATTTAATTAGGTATAATCAGACACAGCTCTATTAATAGTTTGCTTTTTTTTTTTTTTTAATGCTGTCTTAAAGAAAACCTTTTCTCTCCCCAAATTCATGAAGGTCCCGCCTTGTCTTATCTTCTAATAGTTTTGGGATTTTTTTTTTTCCGTTTAGATCTTCATTTCTGTGATGGAAAAAGGTAGAGTTTTTATTATTTCCCTTTTCTTTTCTGTTTGAAGGTAAATTGTCCCAACGTTTACTGAAATATCAAATACTCACTTCGGCCTTTAAAAAAACCTAGTGCTCCCCTCCCCTGTCCAAGAACATCTTATTTTAAGCAGTGTATTTTTTTCTGAGGTGAATCACCGCACAATGTATTGGGAGAAAAATGTACTTCTAGGTAAACAAGTTGACCTAAATGGAGCTTTGGAGGCGAGCCAAGCAAATGCTCATGGGCATCTGCCAGGACCCTGTTTTGACATTGGAAGAGCTGACCTTAGGACATTCTTCTCGACAGTCACTGAGAAGCAAAGCCAGGTGCCTCCCGAGGCCACTATACTGACAAACTCTAAGTGGTCACAAGGAGAAGACTTACTCTTCTTTGTCTCCACCAAAAGAATGTGCTTCCTGTCCTCCAGAGCAGGGGACCCCGCATAGAAATCTCTGGAATCACGTGCTGCAGCCAGTCACGCTCCTGTATAGGATGGCTGGGTGTTCATGGAGAAGCCACAGAGTTAAGCCTTCTCTAGGGGATGGGTGTTTGTGGAGAGGCTGTACAGTCGGTCTCCTTGGCATCTCTTAGCTTCTTCTATGCTTATATTACTTATCTGAAGTAAAAATTTCTTAAAAAGCAAAACCAAGCAAGTGGAGGGTGGTGGGGAACAAGCAAGTAAAAACCCCAAATGAACAAATAAGCATGCCATTTAGACAGGAAGACGTGTGTGTGTGTGTGTGTGTGTGTGTGTGTGTGTGTGTTGCATAAGACCCCTAATATGCCCGAAAAGAAACAGATGAGGGAGCTTCTGTTGTGTGGGGTGATTTGTTCAGGTATTGTACTCACCTTAGTTGTTTGAATAATTTAGACCATTGGTTTTCTATTTCCCAGCCACAAAACACTTTTCTTAAACTAGGTCTTCTTCAAGGATACACCAAAAACAGGTAAAATAAGAATACCCTGTTTAGAATTGCCAAGAGGTCTCTGTGCAGTTCCCCACTAGAAACCTCCCCTGAAATTCCACGCATCTGAGAGCTAGCTCAATCCTCTTTTGCACTTTCTTCAGTTGGTAATGGTATCATGTCACTATTGATTCTTCTACTCCACGAACACGTTGTTTTCTAGGCTCTGGACAGACACTAATGAAGAGGATGACTTGGAGAGGGTAAACTGAGCACAAGCCTGAATTATGAATGGCAGACAGTTGACTGTCAGGAAAAGTAGAGAGATGCAGGCTGGTGGGTGGGGCCATGAGGAGACATTCACAGGACATCTGTTGGCTGTGGCAGGTGCTGAAACTGGAGCGGTGGGGAGGGGTGAGCTATTGTAGCCTGGTGAACCTTTCTAAGTTTAGACTTGGATGTCCGTGGGGAAGGGTGCAAGGGTTTGAAGCAGTAGATTGACACGGTCATATTTGTGCATCAGAGTGATCCCTTTGGCCAAAGCACGTATGGAAACAGGACATGGTTAAGCCATGGAGACTGCATGAGATCATCAAGGCCATCCATGGAGGAGAAGATTGAGGGCTGACAATCAGTTGCTGCTGAGAGAGAGAGAGAGAGAGAGAGAGAGAGAGAGAGAGAGAGAGAGAGAGAGAGAGAGAGGTTTGACTATGACAGAACTGTTGTTGGAAGGAAGAGGGAAGTAGAAGTGAGATTCCTGGGATTTTAAATTGTGTGAGTGGGTAGGGAGGTGCAACCAGTGCCATTCAATAAAGCGAGGGAGTGAGATAGAGGGCCGGGCAATAAAGGTTGGCGCCCACTTGGGGGAAGGTGTCCTTTGATGCGCCTGTAAGGTAACAAGGTGGAACTATTCAATCAGCAACTGGATATTTGGCTTTGGAACTCAGGAGAGGGCTATGAGATGGAGATGTAGGTGTGGAGGCCACCCTCAGTGAAGAGGGTGGTGGTCAGGAAGCCCTCGGGAGAACAGGGAAAAGGCAGGAGTAGGGATGTGTAACTAGAGCCATTCAATAAAGTGAGAGAGATGGGACAGAGGGCCGGGCAGGAGAAGGTTGGCACCTACTTGGGGGAAGGGAGTCTGTGAAGAGGAATTATCAACGGGCGCAAGTGCCGTGCGGGCCACAGTGAGGCACAGCCCAGCTCAGTGCTTCTCAACCTTCCTAAGGCTGCAACCCTTCAATACAAGTCCCCAACCGTGAAATTATTTACGTTACTTCACAACTGTAATTTTGCTACTGTTATGAATGGTAACATAAATATCTGACATGCAGATGGTCATAGGTGACCCCTGTGAAAGGGTCACTTAACCCTTTCACACAGGTTGAGAACCGCTGGCCTAGAAGCTCCGTGGAACACGTATCCAGAGTTCACTAGGATTTGTAGAGATCCTGGGGATTTGGGTGCGCTGCAGGCCAGGAGGTGGGAAGGGAATGAACAGTGATGGCCTGTTCACTCCCTAAGGCCTGTGGCCATGGATGCAGTGTGAATACCTAAAGGAAACACTGCTTCCGTGCTGTGAGGAATGGCAGACATGTGGCAGTAAGACTAGCAACTGTCAATTCCAACTGTACCACAAGAGCATCTAGGGAATATCCTTTTTAATATCCAAACCTACACTACCGATTCAGCTGGTCCGTGGCAGTGCATGGCAAGGATGCATTTTTAATACTCCACAATGGACAGCTATGGTTGAGAACATTATTCTCCTTATTCTCTCTGCCCGCTCTTTCTGGGGGAGGGGGGCGGTTGGTGATGCTGAGGGTAGAACCCAAGCCCCCACACTGAATGTTACCCTTACAGTTATTCCCCATATTGAGCAAGAAAAGACGGATGTAGATGGCTATGGTGGTTTAAATAAGTAATGTTTCCCTAGCTGGGCCATGGTGGCATGCATCTTTAAATCCCAGCACTCGGGAGGCAGAGGCAGGAGGATCTCTGTGAGTTTGAGGCCAGCCTGGTCTACAGAGTGAGTTCCAGGGCAGTGAGAGTTACAACAGAGAAACCCTGTCTCGAAAAATAAAAATCAAGCAAGCAAAAACAACAAAAAAAGAAAAGAAAGGAGGGAAGGAAGGAAGGGACAGAGGGAGGGAGAGAGGGAGGGAGGAAGGAAGGTCTCCCATTGGCTCATGTATTAAAAGCTTGGTCCTCGGCTGGTGATGCTGTTTGGGGGACATTATGGGACCTTTAGGATGTGCAGCCTTGCTGGAGGAGGTGCCGTGACTAGGGGTGGGCTTTGAGGGTTTATAGCCTCGCCTCACTTCCTGTTAACTCTGCTTCTCCTGTGCAGATAAAACGTGACCAGCCGGTTTCCTTCCCTGACTGCAAGCTTTCCAGCCACCATAGACTCTCCTTCTGGAACTTATGCCAAAATAAACTGCCTCTTCTATAAGCTGATTTGTGGTTATGGTGTTTTATCACAGCAACAGAAAAGTGACCAATGTGGTGGCTTTGGGAGGAGTCCGATGAGTCTCATACTAGTCTATCTTGTTGGGATATGAAGAAGAGCTCAGTCCAGGGAATTATTATATGACTGTGAAGATCCTATGATTTTAGGGAGATGAGCCTGGAGATTGGGGAAAAAGTCAACATCTGAGGCCATCATCATGGACTGGTACATTGAGAGGAAACTGAGTCAGATACCCAGTTCTCTGACATAGACATAGAATTTACAGGCAGCGGTCCCGCAGAATGACTTGGGGGACAGTGTCTGAATGGTCTGGGAAAGCTAGTGTCGCTTGCTTCTCTGTCAATGGGGAACATATTTTGGCTCTTTCCCCAATCTCTAACACCATAACCACAAATCAACTGGAGAAGTGTGTAAGCTCCCAAGTCAGTGTGCCCTCCAGGCCGTTTCCTTTCCCAAGCACATATTGATGCTTGAGATACGAAGTGTTCCCGGAAGGCTCCTGTGTTAAAGCCTTGGTCGGCAGCTAGCAGCGCCCTGGAGAGGCGATTGGATTCCAAAGGTTATAAGTTTATCAACAAGTTGGCCAGTCATAGTTGAACCACCTACTAGGAAGTAGGGTTTAGTCCAAGGAAGTCTAAGTCAGTCTATCTTGCTCTCTCTCCTTCCCAACCAGCACGAGGTAAGAAATTCAGCTCTTTCCCCCCACCATAAGCCTTACCACAGTCTGAAAGGAATGGAGCCTTCCTACAAAGGACTGAGGCCCCTCAAACTGTGAGCCAAAATAGGTCTTTGCTCTTTTGAGTTTTTTTCCCTTAGGTATTCTGTCACAGAAGCCCTGAAGAGTGACCTAACACAGCACGCATCTTACAGTCCCCGCGATTCTGGCTCCCATGTCTATATGCCTGTCCTCCAAAAGTGCCTACCTTTCAGAGTCCATGAAAGACTAGACAATCATGGAAAGTCCCCAGCACACTAACCAGGGCATAAGAACAGGTCAGTGATGCTTTATAATAATAATCATTAACCACTGATATAATTATATTGTAATTGATAACATTATTATATTAATATTATTAGTATTATGTAGATAATTGTGCATTGTGCATAATCGTATGGTAAATATGATTATATTACATGAATTATTATTACTGCTATTATTGTAACATTTTAAAATACCAGTAAGTTGGCACAGGCTTTTTGGTTGCTAGAATACTTTGGGGACTTTTGTGTGAGGTTGTTGTGTGGAGTCAGTGTTCATCTTTTTTGCTTCGAAATTTTGTGTCGCTCATTGTTCCCTCCCTTCCCTGGCCGACTCCAGGTGTGTCAGCCCCAACAGCCTTTGCAGTGTGGGTAGAAGGACTTGTAGGTAGATCAGAATTAATGAAAAAAGGGGCCATGGATTTCAAATAGAGCGATGAGGGGCATATAGGAGAGTTTAGGGGGAGGGACGGGAAAAGGGGATGATGTAAAAATATAATACTTTCAAAAATAAAAGAAATGTAACTTTTTGAAAGTCTTCTGCCTTTGATGAGTACTGGCTACACATCCGACAAGAGCTGCCGATTGCAGAGCAGCAGACGCATGGTTCCAAACCCATCACCTCTCGAGATCAGTTTAGCCACCCGCCACAGCATCTGCTGTGGTGTTCCGTCTCAGAGTGACTCTTGGGCTTTGAACAAGTACAGAACTCATCTTGGGGAGGCGGAGCTGAATAATTCCCCAGCCGTCCTTTCTGTTATCTCATTTTATCTCTGTCGATTTGGCTTTGTTTCCTACATGATTCTTCTTAAAAACAAAACAAAACAAAACAAAACAAAAAAACCTAATATGAAGCATGTGCTTAATTCAGAAAATGTAGAAAAACAAACACATGGCAAAAGAACATGTTATCCTCAGTCTTGGTGGTCCTCCTTCCGGGATATCCCTCCCCCTTATCTCCCTCCAGCATTTCCTCCCCCTCCCTCCTTTCTTTTCGCTCTCCTTCCATCTCTCACCATTTTTAGTAGAAGAAAAACTATATAAGTGAAAAGCAGTGGTTATCGGTCAGGGTAATTTTACCCCCAGGAGGGCATTTAGCAATGTCTGCAGATACTGTGACTTACCAGAAGTGCTGAGCATCTTACTGTGTGCAGGACAGTCCTGCTCCCGCTCTGCAGATACTGTGACTTACCAGAAGTGCTGAGCATCTTACTGTGTACAGGACAGTCCTGCTCCCGCTCTGCAACCCTAGCCCAACCCCACAACATATTTTCTAGCACCAAATACCAAAAGACGAAAGGCTAGGAAATTCCGGACTAGACCAGGGTCCGGAGTGCTGCAGCCGCTCCCCACCCTCTGCCCCTTCTTAATGGCTGTCTTCATAAATAAGGTTGTACTGCAGCTCAGCAGCATCTAGTCCTTTACCTGCAGCCTGTGGCTGGCCTTGCCTTACAAAGCCACTGAGCAGTCAGAGACACTATGTTGCCACAAAGCCCCAAAGAAACTTGAGCCATAGATGAAATTTTAATTATTAAATTATCCACATTCTTCAAAAAAGCATTAAAAAAGCAGGGGGCATTAATTTTAACACGTCTAAAGCATCATTTCTACCTTGCCACCAATGAAAAATGTTAATGAGCTACTTCACGTTCCTTTGTCTTCCCTGTGGTGGGCTGTCACTTCCTACACAGCTCAGTGTGGCCTAACATGTTAAGTTCTCCTGTGGCTGTTGGCTATAGTATTAGACACGTGTGTGCGCACACACACATTTTTTGTATTTTATTATTTAAAACAATTTTAGATTTAAATATATTCTGATCATATTCTTCCCCTCCCCAAAGTCCTGCCAGATCCTCTCCCCCTCCTACCCACCCAACTTTCAGTTCTTCCTCCAAAAAACAAAACCCCAATGCATCAACAAAACCCTCCAAAAACAAGAAAACAAGTCAAAACCTAAATAGAAAAACAAAAACAGAAACTGGTACTGGTACTGGCTGTTCTTCTGTAGGGACTAAGTTCGATTCCCAGCACTCACTCTGCAACTCACAATTGTCTACCATGGGATCTGATGCCCTCTTCTGGTGTGCCGGCGTACATGCAGACAAACAAATACAAAAATAAACGAAACATCCAAATCCTCTCTCCAAGTTCAAGCCTCCTGAAATACGCAGTCTCTAAAATACTATCTTCTCTCTTAAATATCCAGTCTCTCTAAAACTCCAGTCTCAAGCTGGGCGTAGCGGCGCACACCTGTGATCCCAGCATTCCAGAGGGAGAGGCAAGTGGACTTCTGAGTTCAAGGCCAGTCTGGTCTACAAAAAAAAAACAAAACAAAACAAAAAACAGAGCAGCAGCAGCAACAACAACAAAAACCAAGATCTAGGACAGCCAGGACTACATAGAGAAGCGCTGTCTCAAAAAACCTGAACAAACAAAAGCCTCCAAGCTAAAATTCCAGTCTTTGTAAAAGTTCAAAGTTTCTCAACAGTGGGCTCCTGCAAAAATAAAAAACATTCAAATGCTTCCTTACTCCAAGAGGGAAGAGCCAGGACACAGTTATAATCAATCAAATAAAAAAACCAAAAAACCCACCAGTGTAAAGCTCGGCGTCAGACTTCGGGGACCCGCTCATGACCTTCTGGGCTCCAGGGGGCTGCCTTTCAACAGCTCCACTTCTCTGGCTCGGCCATCCTTAGCACACCTAGCTCGTCTCATAGGCTCAGGCTGGCTGTACCCCACATCTGCTGCTGTTCTTGGTGGTCGTCCCATGGTACTTACATCTCCAGAATTCTAGGGTCCACAGCAACTGGGCTGCCTGTTCACCCGTCGTCTCCCCTAGGCTCTCTTCAGGGACTTTGACCCTGCCACACGGTACCGAGTCTCCCTCCATGACCCCTTAAATGCTGAGCTTTTCACTGCTACTGAGGCTGCAACCATCCCACGGCCTGTCCTGGCCTCTCACAGCGCCGAGCCTCAGCTGATTCTCATGCCTTCAAAACCGGCACCACCTGGGAGACTCTTTACCAACTTTGGCTGCCAGCGCGACATGCAGCCTCAGCTGCCTCGATTCTGACAGTCCTAACAAAGTGAAAGCTTCAGTTTAGTGGTTCTGCTCTCTTCCAGCTCTCTAGTCCCAGCTGACCGGAACCACAGATTCTTAATTTTAAGATCTCACTAAACAGCCCCTTTAGAGTCGTTGCTTCCCTCTGAACTTCACAAGCCAGACCGCCAATATCAATATTGCTCTCAACGTTATCCTCCAAACTCCTACAGTGGTTCACCAGTCTTTGAACACACGATGGCTTTTCCAGCCTGAAGTTCCAAACTTTCTCCACGATGCTCCCCCAGACACGTTTGTGTCTGTCACAACCATACCCCGTGTGGCTGTCTATTCTTGGTTATCACGTTGGCTACACCTGGAATTAACTAAAACCCAAATGGCTGGGCACACCTGCGAGGGATTTTTTTCTTAATTAAATCCTTTGAAGTGGGAAGACCCACTTCTCATCCGGACCTTTGAGGTGGGAAGCTACATTTTCAATCCAGATTTTTTGAGGCGGGGAAATCCACCTCTAATCTAGACCATACCTTCTGCTGGCACAATATTTGATTTCTTCGTAAACAACAAATTCCACACTAAAGTGTGATCTTTTTCTTTAAATAATCAATTATTTATCACAAAAATTGAAGTTGCCTCTTTCAAAATTACTCTAGTGTCAAGCTGACATGAAACAAGCCAGCACACTCATCTTTTTTTCTTTAAGATAGATTTCGAGATCTGGGTCAAAGAGCACAGACACATTTTTTTCTTAGGCTTTGAAAATATATCATTCAATATATCTTCTCTCCAAGATTGCTGGGGGCGTTGGGTGAGGCGGAACACACGACCTGTATAAGGAAAGTTAACGAAGTCGAAACGGTGGCACCTGCACACTAAGGTTTCTGCAGGTCTCCTGCCTTTGCAGCAATTCCATCCAGCAGCTCTTCCCACTTTAGGCCGCCATCCGAGAGTGCCCCTCTCAGGTGCGTGTTCCAATGCCGTGGTTTTTAAAGCCCTTGCAAATTTCACATATCAAACTGGGTTTTGGTTGCTCTTTCTTTACTCTGACTTAAGAACATAATTTTCTTATATTTAGGATTAGTTCCTGTTTTAAAAATATTTTTTTTATTTTTGAAATTAAAATATAATTATATCACCCCCCCTCATTTTCTCCTTCCAACCCTCCCCATGCACCCCTCTCCTGTTGATCTCTTACCAGCTCAATCAATATCCACATGCACTAGAGTTGGATCATCACTTGTCCACGACAATTAGCAGACGTTTCTATCAGTCTGCTGTAACACATGAGCCTAACGTCATGGTGGATACAAACCAGCATGCATTTCTCCCTCACATGTGATAATCCAAGTTGCGTGCCTGCGGGGACATGCCATTCCTGTGGTAGAGAGAAAGGAATGAGCAAGAGAGAGAGAGAGAGAGAGATGCTTTCTGTAGCCTATACTCCTGCCTGTGCAGTCTCTTCAGCTCACATCTCACTGGCCAGGATATGGTGCCAAATGCAGAAAGCCCTACGTGGTGATGGATAGGAATTGGATCAGGGAACAGATGACTGGGACCACAGCTCGCTCTTCTCCAGCAGTTTGTCGTCCCAGTTGAGATGAACAGGTTGTGCACATCCACCCACCTGAAGTCGGGATTCCCCCGCTGCATGATTCACTGTTGTTCTTCGAGGGATGTGATGCTCCTAATTCCCAAGGCAACAGGTGACACTGGGTATCTTCCCATGTGCCCTAAGGACAAGGGAGTGCAGAGACACACTGCTTCAAGCAAACATGGGTCCATCTCGTCCCTCTTGCTCCATAGTGCAAACTTGCAGGTCGAGAAAGGCTCTGTGCCCCAAATAGTTTTGTTATTAAACAACAACTAGAAAAGAAGTAAGTCCCAGATGCTCTTCCAACCACAAGCAACACACACACACACACACACACACACACACACACACACACACACACACACACACACGCGCGCGGGGTGGGGCCGCATCCAGAGTAGGCAAGTGCTCCACACTGAAACACAACCCCTAACCTTAATTCTTTAGGCGAGTGCAATGGATTCCTTAGAACAAGGACAGGCTTTCTGTCTGAGCTGCATTGCCTGTGAGACCAGTAGATGCTGTGATAACTGCAGTCATCGCTGTGGTCATCATCTGCAGCAGCAGCAGCAGCAGGAAGAGCACGGTTGCTCTACCACTTTTAAAGACCAAAGCAGCAACCTCTTAGCCCCAGCCAATAGCTGCCCGGGTTGGCCAAAGGGACACTATCCTGCAGAGAGTCTCTGTCCTGTACTGTGAGCCTCCGGCTCCAATAGTCTGACTGGCTGGAAAATCATTAAACTGTTTGAATGCTCATAAAGATGTAGTTCTAAAATCCGATACCAGACAGCTTTAGAACTAATAGAAACGCATTAAAATTACAAGCTATTCTACCCTCCCCCCCAACCTGAAAGAAACAATTGCAGGAACATAAAAAGGGAAAGGGGTACCGCACGCTTGCTGAGGTATGCCACTTCCTATTTGAATCATTTACTTATGTAACAAGCCTTTCTGGACCGATTAGAGGAACTGCCACTTACTCTCGCCAGCCTTTCAGGTAGGGGAGAGGTGCCACGTGTCTTTCCTGCCCAGCTGGAGATTTTTGGTGCGCTTGGTCATATTTCTCTGCTTCTGACATTCTCATGAAGGACTCGGCGCCCAGAGAAACACCTGTCATCCTGGAGCAGCGGCCCCTGGGGCGGGAGGGGGAAACGGTAAAATCTTTACCTCCACTGGGCTGCTGAGCTGCTGGAGCCTTCGAAATGGTCAAGAATGAATCTAGGGTATTTCCTTCTTTAGCTGTTCTTAAACTCTACATCCTTCATTGCCTGAGCGCAAATCTCACCTCAGTGTGAAACATTTCCTCAAAATTTCCCAGTTAAGAGTAGTTTCGCTTCCTCTGAGACCTGATTCAACCTTCCCGTCTTTACTGCCTTGATGGATGTTCTCCACCTTGTGGCGTTGGTTACCGCCCTAGACAGGACCAGAGCAGCCACTGGTGGTCTGGGTGTCTTCCTATTTCCATCCTTTCAGGGTTTACAGTGGTTGGTCCTGGGCTAAGCCTATGGCCCCAATAGGACTATTCTGTGTAGTTAAATACATATAGGAAGCAGAGATAGGGAGCTGAGGTGACATATTCCTCACCTGCAATTCTCAATCATGTTAGGAAATCCATTCTGATTTCTGCTGATTGGTTTTTATCATCTCAACCCCAGGGACTGATAAGCTCCCTTGCAACTCTTTAAGAAAAAAGTGTGCTGTGGGAAGGATCCCAGGATCTCTCAAGCTTGCCACCCTGCTGTTGTCCATGTGTGTGAAGCCTCACATTTGAGGTCCAGCTGTAGGAAGGTGAGGAGTGGGCATTGGGTCAGATGCATAGTACCAGAGCTGGCATGTTTGCTTGCTCTTGTGTGTGGGAGGCAGTCAATGGCACGGCACACCTGATGCACAGAAGGCCAGGACTTGTGTGTGGTCTTCCCTGGGCAGGCAGCCGTGTGCCTGGATGCACCACAGGCAGCCCAAGCCACACCAGATGTCTGTGGCTTGAAATACTGAAATACTGTGTTGGTCACCATTTCATCATTGTGACAGAATGCCTGGCCTAAGTGAGTTGTAGAGAGGAAAGGTTGCATTAGCTTATGATTTCAGAAGCTCAGTCTGTAGCCATGTGGCCTGTTGCCTCTGGGACTGTGGTGAGGTAGAGCATCACGCTGGAAGCGTACGACAATCTCATAGCGGTCAGGAAGAACAAAGATGGAGCCCCAACATCCTCTTTATGGGCACACCTCCAATGACCTAGCTTCCTGTAGGTTCCACCTACTAAAGGTCCCATGATCTCTTGGTAACGCTACAGAGTGGTGACATCTGGCCCTTTGGGGGTCACTTATCCAAACTAGTAAACACCAGATACAACTGAAACACATGCAAGGTTGGGAGAGAGGTGAAGAAAATCCTACTTCATTGTTAGCTTCTTTTAAGATTGAGTTTAAAGGCATCGCTCCAAGAGTTTGCTGTGACACACACACACACGGGAGCAGAGCCAGACTGAGCGAAGACTTTCGTTCCCGAGTCTGCTCTCGCCTGGGCCAGTGGGAAGGAACGCTGGCGCTGTGGATGTCCCTTCTGAGACTCACACTGAACCTCAACTGCATGACAGTGGAGAGAGACTTTTAAAAGTTGGTAGGTCATGAGGGCTTTGCCAGAGGAGTGGGCTCCTGATCAGGGGATGTCTGTTCCCCTCCCCCTCCCGTCCCAACTATGCTATCATTCAGCAAGAAGGGCCTACACCAGAGGCAGCCCCACCCCTCATCTTGTACTCCCCAGCCTCCACCACGGGGAGTCACATAAACTGCTGTAGTTTATGACTCTCTCAGTCTGTGCTGTTCTGTTATAGTGATAGAAAATGAGCAAAGACAGTTACTATATAGAGAATCCAGAGAAAAACGCCCTCTGAAAAACACATCAAAGGAAAAGAGAGCGTCTCGAAATGAAATTGCAGACATGTGGTTTCTATGTATTTTCCATTAGATTGTTAATAATGGGATGTAAATCACCTGTGGAATCAGACGGCCCCGGCACAGGCACCGGTACCTACTGGCATCAGCTGCTTCTGATTAGCTAGGAGCCTGCTGCCCTGGGGAACGACCTGTACTGCTTGGGGCTTGTGGGGGACAGGAAATTAGCCGGCGGCCATCTTACCTTCGTCCCCACATTTTCTCAAGCCACATCCTGTAGACATGAAAGGGACGAATTGTGCAAAATGGTGTGAAGTCAGGCGGGGGTTGGGGGCTCACCCCATATGTCCCCGACAATTTGGCCATGAACAGAGTATATTCGCTCCAGAACCGTAATACCTGTTCTGGATGAGATGCCTGACCGAGAGGCAGCATCGCGGATAGTGGAAAGTGTGCATCAAAGCAAAAAATTGTTCCTTTAGCAAGGACTGTTGCTTTTTTTTTTAACAAAGAAACATCAGGAAACCATTTTGCAGCAGAACAACCGAGCTAAAGGCAGTGGAGTTTAAGACAAATGTTATGAAAATTTCATAAAACATCATATCAAAACCTCTGGCAGTGTCAAAAAGCAAGATTCCTGGATCCGGTGTGTAGCCAAAGAAGAAAATTCAATTTCATTTTTTCACTTTGTCTGCCAATTTTTATAGCACTTCATTTAAAATGAAATCTCTGAAGAATCAATTCAAATTAGCTTTACAGTTTTCCCCAAAGAATCCACTTTAAAATGAATTGAATCGGAGCCTGTGACATAAGTGAGCATAAAATTCATGTTAACTAGTCCGAAGGAGAAACTTCTCATTGTCAGGAAACACTGTCACATGACCAAACTAAAAATGGCCTTTAGAGCGTCAGCTTCAACGCAGAACAACAGGGGGACTCGTTGGAACAATGATACGATGCGTTCCCCCTAAAGAAATAGCCCAGAATTCTGTAGTAAATTACAGAACAAGAATCCTTTGGGCAAAATGGATTGCCAGATGTGAGTTGTTTTCATGGACGGAGTGGCGGCCACGGAGATACCTTTAGCTGGACTGGCAGTTCCCGCCCGCCATTGGGCAGCAGGCTCAGCCGGGCGTGGAACGAAGGAGCAGGCCGCCTAGACTTTGCTTCTCTGTTTTACTTTGGTGAGGCGGACCTATCACATGTATTCGCTGTATTTAAGTTCTTAAGGTCCTCCATGGCAGTGTCAGTATCTTAGCTGACTTAGTAACCATCCAGTATCTATCCCTGACACGCAATAAAGTTTCATAAATGTTTGAGGGAGGGACACAGAATGACTGAATGAACTTACTGTTTAAATTGGATCGAACTTGGTGTTTTTGATGCGTCTTTCTTCCCAGTAGCTAGGTTGGAGAGTGTCTTGTCCTTGTGACTGAGGAGGGGGTGGGGGACGGTGGTGAGCTTATATTTTTCTCTACTGAGGTTGAGAAACAACTGACTTGGTTAATCATGGAAGTATTTCTGGATACTTTCAAATGCTCTGCCTGAAATAAGCTACACAGAAGTTTATCTGAAAGGGACTCATTGTCACGAACTATATGGTCCATGCCTCCCCCACCACAATACCCACTGGGTAGGCTTCCTTTCCAGTCTACCATATCCATTCTGCATAACTGCATAAAGACTGCATTTCATTTCCCATTTATTTTTTTTTACTTCTGCTCCCATTCTTCAATCCATCCATTCATGAATCCATTCATCTGATCATCTTCCCTCAAGTAGTTGTCAGAGGCACAGTGATGAACAGAAATAGTAGCTATTGTGATACTTTAAAAGTGTTGCATGCCTCACACTATTATATGTATGCTAACTAATTTAATTGTCTCAAAGTCCATGAGAATACCGTTATAATTCAAGTATCATATGCAAGGCAGTTGAGGTACAGAAAAGACTACCCACCTGTCCAAAATGACAACTCCGTCAAGTAGGAAAATCAAGGCTCCAGAGTCACCAGTCTACTGTACCATTAGCTGTAGACTTTCTTCACTCTTATATTCTAGTGGGAGGACTGGAATTTCAACAATTACATCATAAATCACGTATTTTACATTGATTTATTTTTATTTTTCTGTATAGATGTTTGCCTTCATGTAAGTTTGTGTGCTGTGCGTGTGAAGTGATCACAAGAGGCCAGAAGAGGGAGTTGGATTCCCTGGGATTGGCGTTAGATGACGGTCAGCTACTGGCATTGAACCTGGACCCTCTGGAAGAGCAGAGAGTGGTCCTGACTGCCGAGCCATCTCTCTAGCACCCGGATTATGTAATTGTAACTATTACAGGGCAGCACCTTCAGCATCTTCTGATGTCAGTGTGACCAAATCTCAAAGCACATACGAGCCGGTGGGTGCTGTGGATCTTCCCTCACTGACGAGGACTCGAATTTCGGAGTTATGAAAGTCAAACATCCAGATAATTTGTCATTTCCTTCCTCATCCGGTGCCCTCTACAGATCTAATACATCAGTAACTCTTGTCTCTCAGTGTCTCTGATCAATTGCCAGCCAGCAGAGACCTTGCAAAGCCCTACCTCCTGAACTCGAGCTGTCTGCGGCATGCTCCTGCACTACCGCACTACCGTGTTGCAGATGCCACCTGCCTGAAGATGCGTTAGGAAGATAACCGCCTGTAAGTCAACAGAAGAGCTTTGGAAGAAGATAAGCCTGCTGACATTCTTAGTTGGGTCTTCTGGTTCCCAGGACTGTAGGAAAGACATCTTGGCTATGGGAGGCAGTGCCTGAGCGGATGAATATGCTTTTCTCCACAGAAACCTGCCACGGTCACAGTCTGCTTCATCATCTAGTGGCGAGACCCCTGACAGGAAGGTGAGCTACGAGAGAGTAGCGACTGCCCGGGTCTGTGTCCACCCGGCCAGGTGTCCCCAGAGTCTCGTACGGGTGCCTGATACAAAGTTGACACTCAGTAACGTACGGGTGCCTGATACAAAGTTGACACTCAGTAAACGTTCCCTGAATGGATGTGTAGACAGGAAAGAATATTCGAGTGAATGGATGAGAAGCAGCAATTACGAGACTTCTCTGGGAAGACTCGCGTTGGACTGGTCTGCATCCAGAAGCAACGGGGGCTCTGGATTGGCCGCTGTAGGGATTAGTGGGCATTAACGCCGTTTCACTAAATTCTGCAAATTCCTAGAAGTCCAAGTATTTAGTTCCTCGGAGAAACACTAGTCAATGAAATTTAATCTCACGGATTTTATTTTTAAGGAGGCAAGTATGTATCTCTAGGGTTAAGAAAAGATCGTTCCTAGAACTATAAATCCAACATTATTGCAGTTGAAAACAAGCAAGAGAAATGTCCTCGTTTGATTAAGAGCAACGCCTGATTTCAGGCTGTCCTCGCTGGTTTCCACAGGCGCACTGACACAGAGGGAGTCCTGTAGACCTGCCACGCGGAAGGGAGGCTGGGAGGCGAGGGGCGGTTTCTGTTGAAGTCTTCAGAGTACTCCTCTTTTCTGAGGAACTCATTATTCACTTAATTATTCATTCTGTTTATTTACTGTATAGTTATTACACATAAATATGGTGTAACTCCCCAGAATCCTCAAACACCAGATGCCAGCTCCCCTCCGCATTCCCCAAAGACAGAGCAGAGCCATCGCCGTGAGAATTCAAACAACTAGAACCCAATTAAAACCATGCCAGCATGTTCACTTCCGAAAGAGAAGCCCTGAAATGAATCAGCTTTTAGTCACCCTCCTGACTGCTTCTGCAGAGACAAAACAGAGGAATCCTTGAAAACTAAAACTGGAAATAACATTGGCATTTGAATCATGGCTTTGTTGGACTCCAGTGTAGGTTAAGTCGACTTTGTATCATTTCTGGCTAATTCAACTCAGTATCGTTTCCTGCATCTTCGGAACCAAAAGAGACAGAGTAAAAACGGTGTTGTGCTTTTCAAGTTTCCTACATGTCTGCCACCTGGAGCCCTGAGGTGACGCACCCTCGTTGGATGTGGGACCCTTGGGTTGTGGGACTCCTCTACTGTATTTCTCGTCTACCTCCAGGCTGGCCTTGCATCTTGTGGATGCTTTTTAAAAGGGCAATGGCTGAGGACAGCTTCCTATGAGGGTTCAGAGAAATCCTTTGATACTGAGGGAAGTGTGAGGCTGGCCATTGGGGTAGGGGAGCGCATTTGAAGGTGTGTGTGACTGTTCAGACCCCGTTTCCCTGAAGACTTATATTATGAAGAGCAGAGTGACCTTTCAGACCAGTGTGTGACTACAGCCTCGAGGGCTGTATACTTGAGGGGCTTGGTGTACCAGGGAGGCGCGTCTGCACTTTTATTCCCATGTCCTGTCTGCCGTGACTGGCATCTTCCTAGAAGCCACTACCTCAGAAAGGCCCCTATTTCCATGATAGGAAATACTCGAAGCTCTTCAGGATCAGCCAGAGGACTTTCGTGTTTTCCTAAGCTCAGCCCAGAAAGGCCAGGGGTCTCCACTCCTGGTGAGTGGTCTCGGGGGTCAGCCCGCCCCGCGCCATTAATGCTATTCCTCCTCCAGAGACATGGCTTGTGTCCCTTCTTCCTGTGGTCACGAGAGAGAAATGCAACAGAGTCTGGGAAGCTATGAGAAGAGCATGGACATTCAAGAAACACTGGACTTAACATCAATGTTAGTGAGTTTCGATGCATGTGACAATTCACCGCAGCCCAGGAGTCAGACGGGAGGGACACCTGGACTCTCTTGCTTTTTTTTTTTAATTCCAAAGCAGGGGATAGAATGATTTTTTTTTCCTTAGCAGTGAGAATGTTGCTGTTGCTGGTACTTCACATTAAAATATGTCCACCGCCTCTTCCCTCACAGGGGCTCATGGCCGTTTTTGTTACCTGTTGCAAATATTTTCTCCTCACGTACCCTGATCTGGAGGCTTTCTGCTGAGAAGGCAAAAGCATTTTCTAATCTATTCCACAACCACATCGGAAAGCGTCAGACCCTCCAAAACACAAAAGGCCTTCATAAATAATGTATGGAATCAGAATTCTTCGAAACGTCTCATTATTGTTTTCTTATTAACCCAGCATTAATAATCTGTTGCTACTTTAAGAGGGCGCCTGTGTGAAAGCCTGGTACGTTGTTACGGCTCCAGTGAGATATATTAAACAGTGACACCCGTGATATCACGAAAGAGATGTGGAGGAACTGAAAAAAAAAAATCAATTTTAAATTAAAGTGAAATAATTCTTATGTTTCGATTTTCAGGGCAGCTGCTCTTTTAGATCGGCAGTGACGTAACTTCATGATTGGGAGTCAAAGGTAAATGTGCCTGTACCCTGTGGTCGGCATTTTCAGTAGGGTTGTTCCAGTATCTCCTTGTGGGTGGGGCGGGAGGGGTGGAAAAGAGTGAGGGGGTGGGAACTGAGGGGTGGGAGGGTAAGCGTGTAGTTGTATGAGCTGTATGCCACGACCTGAATCAGCAAGACTTTATCCAAATCGTTACAACATGGACGACCCTGCAGACAGCGAACTAACTGACCAGTGCTCAAGGCTGCCCACTGCCCCCAAACACACACACACTTAGGTAAGTCTTACAAGCGCTGTATATTTTACCACAGTTCTTGGAGTGCTATAATGGACTTGAGCATTTTAAAAATTCTATGAATTCCTAAGTTAAAAGAAAACAAACCATTTACTATCTTTGACAGTGTTGTAGTCACTGTTCTGCTGCCGTGAAGAGACACCACCACTCAGGCGACTCTTGTAAGCGAGAGCATTTATTTAATCCGGGGCTCACCTACAGTTTCAGAGGTTCAGTCCATTATCATGTATAATGTTTACTGCTTGGTGGTGATTTAATTACCGGAATGGAGCCTCATGAATAGTTAGCGCCCTTCTAGAAGGGACTCAAGAGTTCTCTTGCCCCTTCTATAAAGATGTAGTTAGAAATTCATCTACAAACTGCAAAGCAAACCTTTCCTAGATACCAAATCTTAAGGGACCTTGATTTTATACTCTCTAGTCTCCAGAACTTCAATAAAAGGATTCTATTTAAACCCACAGTGCAGCTATTTTGTTACACAGTCCAAATGGAGTAAGACAAAAGGCCAAGGGACTGTCTTCTTCACTGAGATTGATGAATAAGAGGAAATTGAGGTGCTAGGTAGGGGGTGGTCTTGCTGAAGAACACAAGAAATAGGGAGTGGTTCTTAGCTCCTTATTACATGACCTTACAGAGAAATACCCCTCTAGCTCTTCTGTGTTCCAAGGCTTGAGTCTAAGATCAGCCATGGTGCAGGCATAAACATCCTGGCCTCCAGGAAGCTCCCTGGTGACAGACAGGACAATGTGTCAATCAATTGTACTACAAGACAAAGAGAAATCTGAAGAGACCTCTGAGGGTTCTGAGGGAGTCTGACTACCCTCTAAAGCAGTTGGGAGGATTCTCTTATGGACGGGGGGGTGTGTGGGCATGGGGCTTGGGAGGGCGTTATAACTAAGGCTTGTTACTACAAAATTAATGTTGAAATTTAAGTGCCACTGTAACGTTAAGCGGTAACCTTTAAGAGGTGAGCAGTCCATGATGGCTCTGCTCTCTTGAGTGGACTAAGGTAAGGGGAAGTGGGTTCGTGATAAAAGGGTGAGTTCAGACTCAATCAGTCTCTCTCCTCCTCTTGCCCACTCTGATGAAATAATACAGCAATAAAGCCAGTCAGCCAGTCCTTGACCTTGGACTTCCAGCCTTCAGATCTACAGCAAGTACGTTTCTATCCTTTGTAGAAGAGCCAGTCTCAGGTGCTCTGTTGTATGAGTGACAGAAGAGTGACCAGGCAGTCTGCTGCACAATGGTAGCTAGCCCCCCTCAATCTCCTTCTAAGGACTTTACACAATAGCTTCTTTGTATGGGGCAACATTTGCATAGTTGGCCATACTAGTGTCAGAGCTGGTATGAGATGACTGGACTAGGGTGGGCACTGGACCCCAGAGCAGCCAGATGAAGCACTCTATGGAGTTGTCCAGGATACGGCGGCCAACAAAGCTTGCAGCAATGAGGCGCATGTTCTGTTCTGCACTGTTCTGTACGGCAGCTACTAGCCACTGTAGCTTCTACTGGACACTCGAATGACAGTCGTGGCATATGGCTACATGGCAGTTAGTGGATAGTTCTTTTTTTGATTTTTTTTTATTATTTCTTTGAGAATTTCATACAGGCACACAATGTATTTTGATCCTATTGACCCCATCTCTTCCCAACTCTCCCCTAGATCCCTTCTTCTTCTTCCCCTACCCCTTCACAATTTCATGTTTTTATCATTTTTAAACAAAAGCATAGCCCATTGAGTCTAGTTTATCTCACTCATATACCCCAGGTGTGATGTCATCCACTCGAGTTTGTGTGGGAGACATAAAAAGGGCAACATTTTTTAAAGAAAACTGACTTTCTCTCCCTCAAAAGTCATCAGCAGACAACAGCTCCTCAGATATGAACGGGTACCTGTAAGCCCCTCCACGCTGAGATGCTGACTGGCTAGATCATGCGCAGGGCTTGTACAGGCAATCACAGCTGCTGTGAATTTATGAGCACAGCCAGTCCTATCACGTCCAGAAGTCGCCGATTTGCTCCTGCTTCCTGTATCTCTGGCTCTCACAACCTTTCTGCCGCTTATTTTGTGATGGTCCCTGGGCCTCTGGGAGGTGGGCTGTGACGTAAACGTCCCATTTGTGGCCGAGCCATCTGCTAACCCTTATTCTCTGCACTTTGACCAGCTATGAGTTTCTGCATTCACCACCACTGACGACACGAAGAAACTTCTCTGGTGATGTCTGAGAGCTGCACTCATCTATGAATTTGGAAATATGAATTTAGAGGGTAGGTTGATACTGTGTCTATTTAGCAAAATAGTAGCCGTAGTAGGTTTACTCCTGGGGCCTATGAGCCCCCAAACCATAGGTTCTTGGCTAGATTTATAGTACTAGAATGTTGTTGTTTACGCCTGTGTTTGTACCACGGCTGTACCCACAGGCATATCATGCCGTGTTAGTCCTTACTGTAGCTCACAGAGTTTAAAGCTGGGTAAATTGTTTATGAGTCTCCTCTTTCCCAACAGCCTACTCAGCGTCTTCCATTTCTATGTAATCAATACAACAATCTAGAAAATATGTGACTTTTGAAAATATTTTATTACTTTATTCTTGAAAATTTCATACACATATATTACATATATTACATTCTGGTCACACTCCTCCTCACCCTCCCCCCCATCCCCACCAATCTCTCTCTCCTTACGAGTCCCCCTCCCACTCTCCTGTCTTTGTGTGCGTCCAGTGTAGGCCCGGGTGTGGAGTTTTCCACTGAATCATAGGCGATGTACCTGTGGCTCTACCAGCTAAGACAATAACCAGTAACGCTCCCTCCCCTAGCATCCACCAGCTGCTGATTACTCTCCTGGAGGGACTGGGTCCCATGAGCCCCCCTACAGTGAAGACCGAATGCTGATGGACTCAGTCTGATGCAGGTCCCATCTAGGCAACCACAGCTGCTATGAGATCCCGAGTGCCGCTGCCACGCCCTGTTGATAAAACAGCGTTGCAGGGCCTTCTTCCCCATTAATGGACTCTTGTACTCTTTCCTGCCCCTAAGCCATGAAGGAGGCAATGTGGATGCCCCATTTAAGGCTGAACCTTCAACAGTCATTGAGTCTTAGCTCTGCATCAGCAGCTGTTTGCTGCGAGAAGAGGCTCCTCTCTGAGGCGGAGAGGCTGTCTACAGGAGTTAAAGACAAAACCACAGCGGGAGATGAAAATGCTCTCAAGAGAATGGTCATGGAGATCAGACCAAAGCTGGAGGCGGAGCTGTGGCTAGAAGATGCTTAGAGCCCTACATATATGAATAGGAGAAGAAGATTCTAGGGACGGAGAGGTGGCTCAGCAGTTAAGAGCACTGGCTGATCTTACCAAGGACCTGGGTTTGATTCCCAACACCCACACGGCAGCTCACAATTGTCTATAACAACAATCCTGGGAAATCTGACGTCTTCTGGCCTTCACTGTCACCAGACATGCAAGTGGTGCACATACCTACATATAGGCAAAACACTTATGCACATAAAATAAAATGTTAAGAAGTGATATACTAGAAATCCAACACCTTAGCATCTCAAGAATCCAGGAAAGGGGCAGACAAGATGGCTTAGCGGATAAAGGCATCCTGAATTTGATCTCTTGAGCCCGGGTAAAGGTGGAAGGAGAGAACTGACTTTACAAAATTGTCTTCTGACCTCCACTTGTATGCAATCTATGCAATCACACACACACACACACACACACACACACACACACACAGTTTTCATGAACGACAAATTAACTTTGTAAGACAAACTAGTTTTAGAGCTATCTCCCAATGGCTATGTTGTGTTTTGAGCTGTAACTCTGGAACAGGCCGAGGCACTACCAGGACTTCAGGGAGAACAGTGGTTAGCAGGGTGCTCCCTTGTGAATGGGCCTTTCTGAACTGCCCCCAATACTATCTGGGAACCCCACCACTTGCTCTTTTTGGTTTTCTCAGCACTGTGAGGAATTCTGATGTTCAAAAGAAATATAAAGGGCCTTCTTTTCAATAGACCCAAAGCTAAGGGTTTCTTTCCTTGAAATGTATATTGGAAGCACACAATAGGGTACTGGGGACTTTTTTCTTGCTTTTTGAATGATCTTCAAATGTAATTCAAAAGTAAGTACTTTAAACTATATGAGGTCTCTTTTTGTCAGAAACCAATCAAAATCACACAACAGGCTTGTGAACATACTTCTCTACCCCAAAGATCTGACTGCAGAAGAATGTCCTTGAGGAATCCCACAGACGCCTATAAAGTTGCCGTGGTAGTGGTCTGATGTTTTCATTATTATTTTCATGTATGTGTATGATGTAGGTACGTGTGAGTATAGGCATGTGTGTGTGTGTGTGCCTGCGTGCACGCCACGACACTCATGTGGGGGTCAGAAGACAACTTTGGGGAACCAGTTCACTCCTTCCACTTTGCATGGCAAGTGCTTTTACCCACTGAGCCATCTAATCAGCCTCTGCCAAGTTTGTTTGGCTTTGCTAGTGTATCCTTTAATGTTATTTTGAGTTGTTATATACTACCTTTTCATATTTTCATTAATATTCTTACTGTAAACTTAAATAGTGTCTTGGGATCTAGTTTCTACCACATACCAAGATCTGAGTTGTTAAGAGTTTACTTAACTTTAGGGCGGTTTTACATATTCAGGAAAATTAGAAAACAGTATGGGCAGCTGTGTCCCAGCACTGAGCTTCTGTTCGTAGCATCTGGCATTGGAACGGATGCTTGTTGCCACCGATGAACAGGTGCGTTCCGACTAACCAAAGCCCCTGCTTCATTCCTGTTTCCTGTGTCTCCATCTCATGCCCCTTTCCTGTCCGATAATCCCATTCAAGCTATCACAGGTAGTCATCATGGCTTCTGAGGCAACTCTGGGGGATTCTAGGCTTCCTTGCTTTTGATGGCCTTGACGGTTTTGAAGAGGACAGTGCAGATACGCTACAGACTACCCACTCAGTCCTTAGAGGACCCAAAGTGGTTGTTTCTGTTTCTTGAAAACAAACAAACAAACCATTATGAACAGGCTGCTATAAATACTCTGTATGGGCATGAGTTTTCAAATAGTTGGGTAAAATACCTAGGGGCTCGGCTCTCTGGATCATGTGACAAGTCCATGTTTAGCCTTCTAAGACTGTCTGCCTTCCAAAAGGGCCATATCACTTTGCATTCACTCCCGGCAATGACTGAGACTAGATATTAATCAACTAAAATAGAGAGAGAAAGGAGGGAGAGGGAGGAGCATGCACAAGAAGAGGGGAGACTAGAGAGCGAGGGTATGTTAGATACGCCATTTACTGGAGTGCAACTGGAGTCTTAAATGGCTCAATGAATGCAACTCTATTTATGGTTGTGATAGAACAAGAAGGAAGGGAGAGAGGGAGGGAAGGAGGGAGAGAGGGAAAGAAGGAGGGAGGGAGGGAGGAAGGGAGGGAAAGAAGGAGGGAGGGAAGGAGGGAGGAAGGGAGGAAGGGAGGGAAAGGAGGGAGGGAAGGAGGGAGGGAGGGAAAGAAGGAGGGAGGGAGGGAGGGAGGAGTCCAGTATCAGTCAGTAGCATTAGGGAAGCTTGTTAAGAAGTTGATTCAAGCACCGTCTCTAAGACATTTGACCTTAGAAAAGTCGTTTAAAACCAAGCTTGCCTTCCTTATTCAAAATAAGAGAGACGCCCGGCCCTGGCTTCTGACTTACAATGACTGTTGCTATGACAATACATTTAATATATTTCCAGCCCCTTGGTCAATTTTTTTCCTATAAATTCAATATTATTGGAATTGCTCTTTCTGAAGTGATATATTTTAGAAAACTTAACTGTTCTGCTCTCACTCAAGTCTTTCCAGATCGACAAAGCATAAAGTAGGGAATGTATTTCAATTTTAGTTCATGTTTTCATATAGATTAGTCTGTACTTTTCTCGGAAGTTAGAGCAATGTTCTCTTCTATCACATCTCTGGCTACTTTATCAATTCAACTAAGAGAATTCAGATCACTAGATTATTTTTATTGTGTTAGATTGTTTTCGGGCTACTTTTCAGTTCACGTGGCCAATCTAATTTAAATTCGTTTTTACAAAAGAAAGGTTGCTTGCGAGTTGTTATCTTTAATGGCAATGAATTTCTTCCAAAAGTTACAATTTTTACTTATTTATTTTGTGCATGTGTTCGTGTAGGTGTGTGTGTGAGTGTGTATGCGTGTATGTGTGCATGTGTATGTGTGTGTATGTATATGTGTGCATGTGTATATGTGTATGTGTACGTATGCATGTGTGTGCATGCGTATGCATGTGTGTGCATGCGTGTGTATGTAGAGGTCAAAGGTTGACATCAGGTGTCTTTCTCAATTGCTCTCCACATTATTTTTTGAGGCAAAGTCTCTTACTGAACCCGGAGCCCACTGACTCTGCTACACCAGCCCCGTGAGCCCTGCGGGCTGCTCCTGTCTCCAGCTGCCCTGTGCACATTGCCACCAACAGATTTTCACGTGGGTCGCAGGGATCAAACTCAGGTCCACATGCTTCCACCCACTGATCACTTTCGCCAAGCCTCTAGATTTTAATCTGTGTGTGTTTTCCAAAATTGTCTAATCCGGTCACATCGAATTTTTCAAAAGTTAGAAGCCAAGAAGAAGTAAAACAAAGCTTGTTTTTATTAATCCTAAATATATGAAGTATAGTGTGAATTCTGAATAGAATGACTGAGGAAATATATTCTTCAGACTTTATATACCAGAGGTGTTGCTTAGTGGGAATGCACACTCGTGCAAAGACGCTTCTGCTGTACGGAGCATTTGTAGACTTTTCTTTGAATAGTGCCTCCAGGGTCCGAAGCACCTTTCATCCTTGGTCTCTGAACCTGAGTTTGGTTGGTAAGCAATTGTAACTGTGGTTACGTCTTCGGTGGTGCCTAAGATGGGGGCTGATTCTGAATGCCTTCCATGTGAATCCTTGAACTGGGTTGGCCAGTGGCTCTGGGTCACCTCATCCGAGTTACAAAGTGTGACTCTACAAGGGCCTGTGAAGGCCGAGTCGGCAGGCCTGTCTGCTGTCAAGCGCCTTTACTTCCTCCGCGTACCCCCCATATCTTGGCCTGAACTGTTTCCTAAGACTGCTTCCTCATTTATTTAGGGGGGGGGGCGCTGATATCTATTTCCACAATTTTAGTAATAAAACAAAATGCCCAGCATTAGTCCCTTATAAAGAGACAACCGTGAAGAAAAAAAGTTTGTTAGGCTACAGAGGAACCTATATTTAGTGTTTATTTTTCCTTATTTTTTTTTTAATAGGGTCTCATGTTGCCTTGTTTGGCTTTTAGCCCAGCTAATAGAACTTGCCTTGAACTCCTGGTCCCCCTGACTCCACCTCCCAAGGGTTGGAATTGCAAGTGTGCACCACCAAACCTGGCTTTTCAGTATGATTTTTTTTTAAATGAGAATTATTTATTCATTTATTTACTGAGACAGGATCTGCCTATGTAACCCAGGCTGGCCTGAAATTCAGTATGTAGATCAGGCTAGACTCAAACACAAAGCAATTCTGTTTCCTTTCTTCCCAAGTGCTGCACTAACGGCTTGAGCCACCGCACCTGGGCTATCTTTTCTCCCTTACATTTTTTGGGGGTGCATGTGCATCTGTGAGTGTGTGTTCATATGGGTATGCGTGTGCACATGTGGAGGCCTGTAGAAGCCAATGGTCAACCTATGGTTTCGTCCCTCAGGAACCATCCACTGTCTTTGGAGACAGGGTCTCTCGCTGGCCTCAGTTCACTGAGTAGCCCAGGCTGGGGGGCCAGTAAGCTCGAGGGACCATCCTGTCTCTCTAGTGCTGGGTTTACACACCAGCACACTTGGCCTCCTGATGTACGTTCTGAGGAGCCAACTCAGGCCCTTGTGCTTGCAGGCACAGACTGAGCGATCTTCCTAGGCACTAAGTCTTATTTGTCATTGTTTTTCTTATTGTCTCATCAGATATTACTCTGTAAAAGATTATTACTTTTCTACTTTGAGCAAAGATTTGTTGCAATTTTTGTGTTTTTAAGTGATGGGGCTGTGCATGTGTGCCTCTGCGGTTGCTGGGCATTATGGCTGGAGAGTCATGAACAGCAGAACTGAAAATATAAAATCGATACCCCGATATAGAGGTCTTTGAACTGGCATGTTACAGGGTCAGGCACTGTCCAGCAGAGAAGATGGATGCTGGAAGATTGTGAGCACAGGAATGTCCCTGACATACCAGACTAAAAGGTCCTGATGGCAGTATTTGTACACACCTCTCATTCATCTTTGCATGAATAAGCAAAAGAACAAGTTGCTGGATGGAAGAACTGGCTAGGAGTAAGAACTTGGGCAGAAAGATCAGGACGGAGTGGAAAACAGATCAGGAATGTTTTACAAGGACAGGCTCAAAAGGATTTGGTGACTGAATGTCAGAGAAGACAGGGAGAGGGGAGACTCCGAGGCAGCTGGCTCCGGTGACAGCTTGGGTGGGGGATGGGTGGGGAGGTTGTCATCAACAGGAATAGAAAACACAGGCTAGGAAAACAATTTTGAAAATTGAGGGGAACAATGCATCTGATTTTAGTTCAGTGAGTCTGCACCGAGGTGGAATGTCTGCTCGGCGAGTGAAAACACAGGCCTGGGATCGAGCAGAGGTCAAGAGGAAAGATAAAGCCTTGTTTGTGGAGACCTGTCAATCCAGGCGATAACTGGACTCTTGGCAGTGGATGAAATCATCCTTGGAGACCGTGTCGATGGAGAAAGATTGGCCAGTTACGGGGCTTGGGAGAATATTCTCACCTAGAGACCGGCTCTAAAACAGGAAACTGGAAGAGACAGCGGGGAAAACGGGCACAGAAATGGGTCATGAAGGCTGCAAGGACTCCAAAGGCCCTGCCGCCACCTCAGACCAGAGAGAAGGGGTGCAGGCAGTGCTGAGGTCTGTGAGGGACTGGCATGCTTGCCCATTAGCAGCTCACGGGCAACCACTCTGAAAGCTAAGGGAGCAGGGAGGCCCAGAGCTGGAACAGTGAGGGGCCCAGAGAAAGGCTGGGGTGTGAGTGGCTGCAGTATCCTGCTGCATCTCCCTCTATTTCTCTTCAGGAGAGTTTTCTCTGCTGTCCCATAAATGCTAATGTCACCTAGGACTCGTCCTTGGCTGGAAGCTCACAGCAGTGAAGGTTCTCTGGGTTTCAAATAACGGAAAGTAGCTCCGGCTGGCTAGAGCTGAAAGATTTATTGGAAGGATGCAGTTACCTCACAGGGCCCAAATGGCTATGACTGGGTCTTGCATATGAGCTCTATCCAGAAACCAAGCCGCACGGGGCTGCCTCTCCTTTGCTGCTCCTGCTATCTATTTTTAAGCCCCTCTCTGCTTATTACAAACCAGCTGCTTGGACTTTCCAGGCCGTGTGATGGGTAACATGTCTGCTACCCGTTCTTGAGTCATATCCCTTGCTCAGCCACTCAGAGGAGCACCTGAGCTGCACTCACAGGCTCCATGTCCTCCATGAGCAGAGACCGAATTTATCAGCTTGACTAGATGCCTGCCTTTAAGTCGCCCAGCTGGGATGGGACCAGCAAGGTCACACTGCACAGGCAGTAGCATGGGGACTGGGTCCAGGAAGTAAGATGCTGGGGAAAGCCCCTCCCAGATACGGAGGAGGATGAGTCCTAAAAGCCAGGGGTAAGGAGAGGGAGGCGCATCACAGTTTCTCTGACCCTTTCTTTGTTCTTTCCTCAGAGCCTGGGTGACCAGAACAGCAAATTCAGGGACATGTATCTTCTTAGAAGAGGTCCTAGCCAGAAAGGCCGCCGGGTTGTTAACTACCTCCCATGACCAGCTCTGGCTGCATGCACTCGGGTCCCCAGGGGACATGTCCACATCCTCTGGGTGAACCAGAGTTGAGTGGGGTCGACCAGAGCCTGTCCCTGGATGCTCTGAACTTGGATCTGGATGGAACATGGACCAGTGCTTTTTGAGGATCCTGCAAGGATGTTGGTAACTACAGTAAAGAGGGAGAAGCTGGGGGGTGCTCGTGTTGTGGGTCCTGGAACCTAGCTGCACCCCGACCTTCCCTCTGTTAAGTCTCATGAGTTTGCTTAGTGATTTTCTTTTCTTTTTCCTTTTTTTAAAGTAAATTCTCTTTGGGTAGTTTTCTGTCATTGGGATAAAAATATCTAGGCTAATCCAGAGTCATGGGGCTTGCTCAGTGGCCATTCCCAGACTCGCCTCTTGCTGCCTCCGTCCATGGTAGGGAGTGACACCTCCCTCTTCCTTGTCATCTTGCTCAGGATCCAAACAGGATTCAAACAGGAGTGCGATACAGAAGCTTGGAACTCTGGCCATTACTGAAATCATGGTTCTGATAATAAATACTATTAGTGTATCAGTATGTATTTTTTTGGTATTCAAGAAGTCTAATATCTCCTTTATGCGTTGAGATCAGGGTCAATGACTCAATTTGGATACGATGCTGAACCAAGCCAGAAACTGAAACATTGTACGCAAAACCATACCCACTTCTGGAATGTACCAGTGGTCCATTTCTGTCTCTGGAATAATATTTCGCTCGTGTTGAGAATTGATTTTCATTGCTTCTTCATTTAGCTTGTGAATGTTCGAATAGGCCTTTAACTTTTAACAAACTCAGTTTGGGAATAATCTTAGAGTTCTAGAAAGATCATGAGAACACTCGAGCTGCCCCTCACCCCTCTCTCACGCTGTCACAGGTGGCAGAGGAAGCCTGAGCTGGCTTCGTCTCCACCGCGTGTTCCTCCAGGGGTCCATCTAGGAGACCGGATTACATTTTAGTCAAATTACATTCGGTTGCCCTGTCTCCTTAGGCTCCTCGGGTTTATTACAGCTGAAAACTTCGTCTTTCTTGAGGCTGCCTGCTGATAATTTACGTGAGCATGAAGGTTGTTTAATGTTTACTATACGAATTTATATTTTGACTTAATCTTTTAATGTTTTACACTTTAAAAACATGAATTACATTATTTTTTTTACAAATGTTAATGTGAATTCTGAATACTTACAATGACAGTGTCAGTATTTCAGAATTGTTTTCAATAGATGCTAATATTGTATATGCTTAATTTGCCTTGATTTGCTCCAGGAAAGTAATTGCTGGAGCCCAGGGGCATGGCGGGATGTGGAGACTCCTAGCACCTCAGGATGGTTCAGCATGGCCTAAACTACCTAGTGTGCTACAGAGGGCTAGCTGTGGGCTAGCTTCTCTGAAGTAGGAAGTTCAGGCCCAGGCAATCCCAAATGGACCCAAAATCCCACCCTTTTGCCCATTAAGACTCCAATTGCAATCTGGTTTTCCCTGTAGAAAGAATGGCTGGCTGCCTAGTCTGAGCTGCTTCCTGTGCTTTGTGCAGCCAGTGCCCCGGCACTGATTTGCACTCCTGGGACTTTATCTAAGAGAAGTCTTTGTTTTCCTAGCAGTTGCTCATCGCCTGGACCGCAGTAAGCCTAACATTCAGCCAAAGCTGCGCAAACGAAGGACCATGACGCCACTAGCAGAACAAAGCTATCCTCCACCCAGAGCTGATGCGAGCTAGGGACCCAAGTAGGCAAAGAGCGGACGGAGCAGTGCCTCCAACACACAGTATGGCGGATGTGGAGCTGGCGGGACTGGAAAGGTAAAAAACCCCCGTGTGGCAGGGCTCGCAACAGCACCGACTCAGGGCTGTGAGCGAAACGGGAAGGAGATGTCCACCTCTAGGTCCAATATCATCATTCAAAAGCTGTAATTATGTGTTTGCTCCCAAGTACACAGTATCACACCCTTCTGTGTGACCTTCAACTAGATTATAACTCATTGATCTGTCCGGAATTTCCAAAAAGAGTAGTTCACGAGCGTCCGGCTTCATTTCGCCTTTCCATGGTTCATGGCGTACTCAAAGTCTCGGAAGCTGACGTGACCATCTGAGTCTTGATCTGCTTCCCTGGAAAACGACACAGAAAGTTAGTTACACATCATTCCTGCTGGCACCTCCATGTCGAGAACATGCTAGAACCTCCCCTTTCTCTGTATATTGGCGCAAGGGAGGGACCAATCTTATCTTGAAGGCCAAGGTTGGTGCCTGAGCTTCCCCCCAACTACATTGCTGACATGGTATGCAGGAAAGAAGGGGTACTTATTAAATCCTACGGAAACACATGTGGAATGCATTTGAGGGATGGATAAATGTATAAACTATACAAGAAAAGGAGGAATAAGGGGCCAAGAGTGTTTGACTAGCAGGCACAAAGCCCTGTTCTCCCGCTAGTACTGCATAAAACAGCGGGAACACTGGTACACATCTATGATCTCAGCACTAGGGAGGTGGAGGCAGGAAGATCAGAAGTTCAAGGTCATCTTCATCTATATAGTGAGCTTGAGGCTACCCTGGGCTACATGGGGCCCTGTTTCACACAAAAGTGGGAAGAACGATTCTAGCGGTCTCGCACATATTACATATATGATATACATACATACACATACATATAGATGCATCATATAACAAGAATGTGAGATAAATAAGAGAAACAAAAAACACTTTAGTAGCTGATAGTGATGGAAATGAAGTCTGACATCCTACACAGCTCCGCCTGTGCACCCCCAGATTGCAGACTCTCAGCACCGATTCTGGGACTGGCCCAGATAACAAACAGAGCTGCTGAGCCTTAAGGAGACCTGACAGTTTTCTAAGGATCGCACTGCTGGAGAGCAGCTAGAAACGCAACTCAAAGGAGGGCGGGGAGACTCTGAAGCCAGGACTACGTCACCTCTTGCCGTTGCCTCCCTACATAACCAGGACAGCAGCCAGGGAGAAGTCCCTACACTGCTAACCACACGCCCGCAATTCCTTGCCGGCGCTTTTCCAGTTCCCACGAACAGTGGAGAGGATGTGAGCCCATGACTAAGGGTGTGGGGAGCCTCCAAGGCTTTTGGAACCTCTGAGACATGGGCTTGGCTCCCTGGACGGGCAGCAGAGGGTGGCACACGTTCCGTGTGGTTAAGATAAGGTACAGCACAGGAGCCCAGCAGCGGCAAGTCATCAAAAGAGACGTCTATTAAAGAGCAGGTCTCAAAGGATCGCACGCCCGTGGCCCCAGTTCCTCCTGGGGACATCTTAAAACAGTGCAACGCTTGCCTCCCAAGGAGCTTCTGCGGCTGAGGCAAATGACATTCTGCAGAAAGCAAGTGGTACCAACCACGACGTGGGGCTTTTAAAAGCAAAGAGTGGCCTCAGCAAGAAAGCCACTAATCACTGTAATAGTTTTAAAGCAGGCTTTTAAAATATTGAATTCTAAAATAAACTTTCTGAATATTTCATGCCAAAGTCTCTCAAGTCAGTAATGGTTCTGGATAGAGTGATGATAATTTTTCATTCTTTTGAAGTAGAGGAAAAAAAAAAAAAACCCTACTTCTCTACCCCAGGGTAAAAACCATGTTGTAGTGTGTTGGGATAAAGTGACTGCGCGCTGTGGAGGCGGTTCTTCTAGTTGTAGCTCTTGGTGAAATATATACTCGGCGGTTTAATGTCATACAGCGTGCAGAGCATAATGTCAGGTCTCTTCTAATGGACTGAAGATGATTCCTGGATGGCACTTCACTGACTAAGGGATATAAACCACCCCTTTAAAGAAATTAGATAACTGTAGATTCTTCCTAGCGCCTAAGTATCTGATTAGATAAATAGCCTTTCCTCTCTTTCTGCTCTGAATTGGTATGTCTGAACTATAAATCTCACAGGGCAAATAACCTACAGGAGTACTATTAAGATAGACTGCTTCTGATGATATTTTGAGTATGTTTTCACTCATTTATTGGGATACTAGAAGCTTGTAGAAGAGGGAATCCCCTCTGCTTTTTTTCTTTCTTTCTGTAAACAACCTGTTGTTATTGTATTAACATTTAATTTCTCTTGTTGTCTTTGCTACGGCTTCCCACTGGAAGGTGGTACACAGTCACCAAGAGATGTGAAAGGGGAAGGCCCCCATCCACATGGCTTGGAGAGGGCACTGTATTCCTGCACCGAATGGAGAGATATCCGATACATCCTGCTTATATTTAGAACGAGACATGGAACAATATTAGATGCTTGTTCATGTTTCACACATGTGAACAGATTTGGTCATTTCTACTTGAGCGAAGAAGAAATTGAAGTTCAAGGGCTAAAAGTTTAAAAGCTCTGACACACGGCTTTCATTACCAGCAAAAGGATTCTGTGGGAGACTGTGACACGCACACTCCATCACGGTGTGATGGGGACAGAAGGGCTTGTGCGAAGGGCTGCAGACGTGGGGAGGGAAGACCGCCATTAAGGAAAAAAGAACATCATTTCTGTTTATCGTAAAGCTGACAGCCCTGGTTCTGAAACCAGCACGCACCGCTTCAGTGTCACCTGCAAATATTTGGCACCAAAATACTTCTCGTCACCTCTCACCCCCACTGAAACAGTCCCCAAGAGTGTAAGAACTTTTGCTCACAGCTGTCCCCACCTCTTAGCTCATAGCAGGCAATGACCGCGGGTTGAATAAATGAATTTGTGGACTAAATGGAGCTGGGGAACAGGGAGTGATATTATGGGCAATGTATCACCTCCCGGGAGGTGTCGGGATTGAATAAAGAGACTGTCTTATCACTGTCAACAGCCGGGAAGGCAGCCCAGTGAAATAGAACACAGGGAAGAAGCCAGCGACAAACTGCTACCCAGAGATGCACGAGTAAGTCCATTATGGTCTCTGTGCTGGTTTGCATTCGGCAAACACAGAGTAGGCATGGGGAGGACCACAGGAGGGATGGGCTTTGGAAAACCAGGCTGCTCAGTGTAGTGATGGATCAAGGAATCCCTTGAGCGTCAGGCAGGACAGGTAGATGTATCCAAGCCAAGGCTCACGTGCAGCCAGGGGCAGCTGTGAATGCGGCACAACATAAAAATCTAACACTCACTTAAAACAAGAGAGAGACAGACAGACAACACCATACATGGAAAGACATGGAGACAGTGTGTGTGTGTGTGTGTGTGTGTGTGAGACTTGATTATGTGGGTCTCGAGGGTGACCTTCATGGATGACAACGCTCTATCACAGCATCAGAAGGGTTGGACACACCTGGGAGAGCTAACACGTAGGACACTGTGAAGCAAAGCTGAACCCTGGATATGCATGAGTCTAATTTCCCACGGCGGAGCCAGTGAGGAAGCCGTTCTCTGATGATCTGACATGCAGATAGAGATCTGGTCACACATCCAAGCTCAAGGTTCAGGATTGGCCGTTTAGAGGTATTGAGCTTTTAACGATATCTGAGAGGGAAATAAGCTGCTCTTAACAATAACAAGTGCTTTCTAAAAATGTAAGTTCAATGACATTAAATGACATAAAAAATGCCTTTTTAAAATTTGCTTTTAAGATGTACTTAATGGAGGCCTGCTTGGAACAGCTTTTGGGGAGCAGGGACTCCAGAGAGCTGGCTGCTCTGTATCACTCCCTATGAACAACTGAGGAGCTCATGGGAGGGAAAGATGAGAAGCTAGAAGAGAGAGGTGCAGGAAGAGGGGTACACCACACAAGGGGATGATAGCAGAGTGACTAAGGCCCTCCGGTGAGCTGCTACATTCTCAAGGAGCAACAGCTAGGATAGCCTCTTGCTGACCTCCACCCAGGGCTGTGACGGACACACACGAGGAGCCTGGATTCAGGGGCTGGGAGACCCAGGAGAGAGTTGTCTGAGCAGAAGCAGCAGGGAAGGGGAAAGCAAACGGGGAGTGGTAATGTAGTCCATCAAGTGCACTACTTCACAGAAGGGAGAGCTGAGGGCCAGACGCTCTCTGGAAATCTGCAGGAGCCTTGAAAAGTGTTTTGGTTCCTCCAGGGTATGAGACGGGGTTCTACGCAACCCACTGTGGACTCAGAAGTGCAGGAAGACCTTTACAGACGGGGAAACAATGGGACTTTCAGGCAGGATTGGACAGACCACCTAGCTGAGCGCCAATGTTCTCGCTCTTACCAAATCAAACATTTTTCCACCCACGGTATTGCCGTCAAAAGTGCCGTATGGTTACTTCCGTGAGCACGAGAATCATTGTCTTCCTCCTTTACATCCTGATTGGTTAATCAAAGCTGTCTCCTGGCGATGCTCTGATGCTGTGTGGACTTTGGAAGTCAGAGTAGGTACTTCCTTAACCAGGAGTTCTGAGCCTCGGGGAGCCAGGGTTTCCCACCGTGACCTCAACCGAGGCAGGGCACACTGTCGCCTGCTAGCTTCTGAGGGGAAACACAAGGTTCTTTGTGGGCGTGTGTGTGCGGGTATCTGTGGGAGCCTTGGGTGAGCCTCAGGTGTGGCTTCTTGGGCGACGCTCGCCTTTTGATTTGAGGCGGGGTATCTCACTGGCCTGGAAACTGACTGGGTTAGGTGGGCTGACTAGCCAAGCAGCAGGGATCCCTTGGTCACCTCCTCCCCAGGGCCTGGATTACGACTGTGCGTCACCACGTACGGCTTTTTTTTTAACGTGGGTTCTGGAGCTAGAACTCAGGTCCCTGGGCTTGCGAGGCTACCACCCAATTAACTGAGGCGTCCTCGCAGCCCCAAGAGTTCTCACTTTAATAAAAAGTATGTCAACAGTGAGTGGCTCCTCTATAGCAGTCGCCGCTTCTTATACAAAACATTTCTAGCAGAACAGCTTCTTAGAATGCCCTGAAAATAGTTATTTCTTGAAAAGTTTTTTTTTTTTCTCCATAAAATCATTTTAGAGTAACTCTTGGCAGGTTTCCAAAGGCAGACTGGAGTGCCAGCGTTTCCAAAGTTACTTAAGGAAAAAAGAAAAACAGAACAAAGAAACAAAGAGGGAAGGGCTTATAGATGGTATTACATTAAAACAATGCAATGATCTTTATTAAAAATGACATAAAGACTATGAAAACGACATTTTAAAACTGGAGAAAAGGATGCAGGCTAGTACCTTATTACCACTGCAATCCTATAAATATCCATATTCTTTTGAGCAGAAGTTAGAGGTTATGCTAAGTTGAATAAAGACGATGGAATGATGGGTAATTCTGGTTTTGTTTTTTGCTTTTTTTCCTTCCCGAGACAGGGTTCTTCTGTTGTAACTCTGGGTGTCCTGGAACTCACTCTGAAGATCAGGCTGGTCTCGAACTCACAGAGATCACAGAGATTAAAGACTCGTGCCACCACTTCCTGGCTGGATAATTCTGTCTTAAAGTATTATTTAAGGGCCGAGGAGATGGTTCAGTGGGTAAGGTGCCTGTGGGAGCCTGAGGACCAGAGCTCACATGAAGCTGGACAGAGTAGCACATGTCTGTAATCACAGCGCTCTCACGGGGAGGCGGGAGGCAGAGACAGGAGAATCACAGAGCAAATAACAAACAGACCCTGTCTCAAACATGGTGGAAGCCGAGGACTGACACCCGAGACCTCTGGCCTCCACGTCCGTGCCTGTGTACACAAAAGGTGAAAAAAAAAATCCAAAGTGTTCTTTAGCGTTACAGTTTCTCTCTTTAGTCTGAGTATCCCAAACAAACAGCCTATATCCGTGTGCACATATCCTCGGCAGCTGGAGCACAATGAGAAGCTTCTCCATCTCAGCACAGAGGCAGTTTTGGACCAGAGAGTGCTGTGTTACTGCTGAACATGACTATACACTGTGGATCTTAGTAATACTCCAGCTTCTATCCATTAGATAGTAGTGGGAAACACCGCCCCCCCCCATTGTGCCGGTTAAAAATACCTCCCCAAACTGCCAAGTGTTCCTGGGGGAGTGCAGGAGGAAAGACCAAGTCATCCTTGGGTCAGGACTACTGAGCTAAAGGGGCCATAGTTTGAGGCAATCGTTGGGAATATTCTAGCTAAATTCCCATGTACTAAAATAATTGTCTCGGCTGTAGGATGGCCCAGTGGATAAAGCACTTGACACAGGAGCATGAAGACCCTTGTTTGAGTCCTCAGAACCCACATAAAATCGAGACAGGAGAATCCCTGGGAACATGCAGGCCAGCTCTCCTGGCCCATGGAGTGGTGAAAAGCGTCAAAACGCAAGTTGTCTCAAATAAGGTGGATGTGAAGATGCACACTGACGACTGTCCTCTGACCTGCACACGTGTACTACAGCACACGTGTGTCCGCACAATAATACATGCGTGCAGACACAAGGAAACATCATGGACACATGAGCGCACACACGCGAAGATGATAAAGTAATTGCCTTAAAGACCTTGCTTCAAGTGGTCTGAGTGTCGCCCGAGGCACTTGCTTCCTGGATGGGTTCTACAGATTGTGGCCCCAGTGCTGTGTCTGGCCAGCGTTAGGTTTCAGATGGTACACTGAGCCCAGCGAAGACCCACAGTGAGGGCCAAGCTCCTGCCTGCGGAAGCAGGGCTGCCAGACGTCTCTGTGTTCTGGCAAATGATCTTGACAGTCAGTAATTATGTGAGTCGCCGCCATTATCAAGCACGGGTTTTTTTTGAAAGCTGACACTGCGTTTGATTTTCTGGAAGCATGTGGAAGCAAAAATTTAAATGAGAGAAGTTTTTATGGGGGGGCAGTTTTGGAGAAAGAGAAAAGGGAGAGAGCACGGGCTCTTTCCTCTTAGTTCTATAGGGAATAATTTAAATGAAAGTCAAAACTGCCATTCTATTAGGGACAGAACTGTCATACTGACAGAACAGGAAGAGTAAAAATTACCCACGGAGCAAGGAGCCCCTGCTGGGGAAGAGAGGACCCGCCAACTGAAGATGCAGTTATGACAGCTTCCCACAGCAGCCTTCTCTGTGAGGACCCTGCCGCTTCTCCCTACTGGCGAGCTCTCGCCTCTTTGTTGATGAGAGTCCTGCAGGGCTTTGCAGCATTTGCGTTGGTAATGTGTTTATTAATTTTACCTTTTTAAAGACACGCGTTAAAGGAAGCCACTCAGATACACAGGGAAGTTAAAGAGATACGGGATGATTTCTGGGCTTTTCGGGGCTTCTACATGACTGGCTGATGCAATCTCTTCGCTGTACACTTGGCCCCCTTTTGTGCTCCCCTTACACTCCGCACCCTACTTTCACCCCCACCTTTGCTGGGAACACCTTGCCTCAGCCGTGCCCCGCAATAGGGATCTTTAGCTATTTGTCTGACATTGTGTGAACATCTGGAGGGTGTGCACATGCGCCCAAACACAAACACGAAATACGGAAGAAAGCCTTAAGGCACCTCAGGGCAGCCCTTGACCAATCAGGCAACAGGATTCAGTGGGTAAACTGGGATGAACTGTTAGTCTTTGTCTCTTGGACAGTCAACTTTGAGGTCTTTCTTTTTGGTTCACGGGTGGTTCTGGCTCTGCTCACTGCGGTACTGAACTTGGTAACAGACGCTTATGGTGTTCCCCTTTCGTTCTGTTTCTCAATAACCTGCACTTTTAAGCCTTCATCACAGACTGTGTTTTCAGCAGGATCCCAGGCTCAGATAGTAGGTTTCTACTGGGAGAAGAAGTTCTTTGAACGGTAGGTCTCAATTGCCACCAGCAATAGAATGTCACTTCAGATTCTCATTTAGTTGAAAGGGATCTCAGGACTTGAAATAGATCCATCTTTAGCTATTTTCAAAATGCTTTTTAGACCAAATTAAATATTGCCTTTACAAAGACAGCTTGACATTGTAGATAATTGAAATGACATTTATAGAAAAACCATACAAGCAGACTTCTCATCACTGTCTCATACACATCTATTCAGTAATATTTAGTCTGTCAACAACAAATAGTAACATTAAGCCTTTAAGTTAAGTATCCCTTCATTGTGAAGACAACACATACCTGAATGTAAAACCCTTATGGGGCTATTTGGGAGGTAGAGGTACAGGTGAGAGCTCACTGAGCAGGTTTAGATGGATCTGCTGGGCAAACAATGAATGAAAAAAAAGGTGCCCAGACAAGAACCAAGAATAAAGAATTTCAAAAATTGGGTAGTGGTGGTGCACACCTTTAATCCCAGCACTTGGGAGACAGAGGCAGGCAGATCTCTGTGAGTTCGAGGCCAGCCTGGTCTATAGAGTGAGTTCCAGGACAGAGTTACGACAGAGAAACACTGTCTCAAACAAATAAACAAACAAAAAAGAATAAAGAATTTCAGAAGCCACAGAGCATTGGGTCTCATTAGCACTGAGCGCAGTTATGGACTAATAAGGAGGTGGGTGCCATTAGGTACCTCCCAACATCCAAGCTGCCCACCCTGCTATGGAGCAGCTATTACTTAAGTGCGACAGACCCCAACCTCAAGTTCTAGACACAGGATTGGACTGGTCTAAGTCAATCACTGTCATTGGACCCTCCCCATTACCACAGTGCCTAGTTCAAGAATTGATTGGCTTAAGCCAACCCATACCTGGCATCCCTCCCCCGGCTACCAGGGATTGGAAAAGAGTCGATTCAAATGTAACGGAGTCTGGAGACTCCACAAGCTGAAGAGGTTCTTTCAGTTTGGACATCTGGAATGTGAAGAGGACGTCTGGCCTTACGATAGCTTTTTCCTCCCATGAGGGTACAACGCGCCACACAGCCCTGGCATCTGATAGTACACGGATCTTATAATTTGTACACGGGCATTCACGTGGCAATTGTGAGCCTAAAATGGAACTATCCACATGGGTGAGAAGGCTCGGAACAGCTGAGGGAGCTATAGTCTAATCAAAACAAACCTGGAGCTTGTCTTGTGCGAAGGTTCTTAGTCACTGACCTAATAAGTCCCCTGGTGTTTCAGGCCTTTTGTAAAAGACTTCTTGTCGTTTGCAAGTGAAATCACCTTCATATCCTAGTGTCCTGCTTCCATCTTTTCTAAACCTTGGTAGATGAGAAAACACACAGCAGCCTCCCGCTTGCTTGGAGTGGGTATTTTCCCAGGGGCCCTCCCCCTCTGCCCCCCAGCATCTAGCCCTAAGAATGCTAGATTTTGCTCCATATAAGTATCTATGGCAATGTTTAATTAGGCACTGTAAGAGAGATTAACCACAGCAACGAGCAGTGCAATAGCACGCTGGTAACAATACATCATGATGAAATTGCCACCATTAGTACCGTCACACGTCGGGGCCACTATTAATTTAGTCCACAGATTCGTTTACCCGTCACACAGTCATTGCCTCCTGTGGGTGAGAGGTGGGGACAGCTGTGAGCAGAAGCGAAGGAGGCCTGCCAAGCAGGAAAGCTAGTGAGCAGCTCCAGGCAGCGAGAGAGCACAGGGCGGCTATGCGGGGCCAGCAGGTGACTCCCTACCACGAGAGACGAGTCGCATGCCACGTTACTGGAGTAGTGTGCCATTTCAAGCTTGTGAGTTATTTATTTCCGAAGCTCCCATTTAATATTTCCGGGCTGGGGATCTGAATAACTAAATTTAGGGGAGGTGAAATCACGGAGAAGAGGACTACTGTAATTTTGAGGAGGGAAAGATTCTCTCATTCAGATTTCTCCTCGAGATTCTGAACTGTTTTCTTTAGTTTTATAATTTAAAGAACCAACTTGCTGGCTGCAGCTATTGCGATGTCTGTTTACGATAGCTTTATTCGTTTTTGCTTTTTTTTTTTTTTTTTTCTGAGACAGAGCCTCGCATAGTCCAGGCTGGCCTTCAGTTTGGTGTGGACCCAAGGACGACCTTGAGCTTCTTGTCTTCCTGCATCCACTTCCCAAATGCTGGGATTATAGATTTTTATGTGGTGCTGATGGGTACGGGTACGTGCATACTAGGTAAGTAGCATACTTTCCTAACTAGGTTACATCCTCAGCTCTAGGGAGACTTTATCTGTGGCGTCTGTGTGTGCTGTATGTATGTATGTAGTGTACGCACACGTGTGCCTGTCTGTGCGCAGAGGTGAGAGGGGGACACTGGGTATCTTGCTCTATCCCTCATCACCTTACTCTCTTGAGACTGAGTTTCTTGAACCTGGAGCTAGGCTGGCAGCCAGCAAGCCCCACTGATTCTTCTACCTCTACTTCTACACCCCCAACAGCACCGATGTTATCCCTAGCTTTTTATGTAGGTTCTGGGGACCTGAACTCAGGACCTCGCGACTGCTCAAGTGTCCTTACCTCCGGAACCATTCCCCAGCCTCTAAGTGTTATTCTTAATATGTGGATTTCCCTCCTACAGAGAGACAAAGCAGAAGCTCCAGCCCAAGCAAAGGGGACGTGAGTAGAAAATGCAAGCATGGTTGGTAAAGGGATTCATCCTAAAGGACTCACTTTTTCCTCTTCGCTAAGTTTTAAGAATGGGGAATCGTATTTAAAGTTAGACATATTTTAAAAGGAGAAAGGGATATAAGTTCAGATGTCTAATTATCGACTGCTTGTGGGCCTGGGGATAATGCAATCAATATGTGGCCCAGACTCCCACGTCTGACAGTCTGATATTTCTTCTGTAGCAAGTGTTTTAGCAGAGTTGCTAACAAACACTGATGTTATCTTGTTCTTTCAGTTCAATTCTCTCAAAGAGGGGCTGTGATGTAAGAAAGTAGCAGAGGCTAGACAGCTCTGAGGATGGGGAGGAGAGTCAACACAGTATCTTGGACTGATCATTTAAAAAAAAATTGTTTTCTTGTACTTTTGGGTCACCAGCTCTCTCTGTCCCCAGTGGTGCGTCAGGTCTCCTGAGTACGCCAAGGACAGCGTGGTTCAGTAGAAGATGGTCAGATAGGAGCTCCAGTCTCAGTTGGGGTGCCCCAAGGATTTTGTAACCTTGGAGAAGGCTTTGTGACCACGGGAAAAATTCCTCAGCTGTTCCAATTCCTAGCTCCTTGCTTGTCAATCTGAATGGCTGGACTGGATGATAACGTCTGAGTGGGTTCTACGGTGTGATGAGCCTGAGCCAGGTTGTTGTCATACAATCAGTGTCTCTGAATGCAGACAATTGAAAAAGCAAACCCAATTCCGCTTAGTCATTTAAAAACAGTAGTTGGAGTCTTTGACCCTGTAGACGGTCCTAAGGAACCATACACAAATAAAAATGCAAATGAAAAGAAAAAAAGATCTGGTATTCAACAGTGGGAAATATGAATGGGACAAAGCCATTTCTATTTCAAATAATCACTTCAGCTGAGATATCCAGTATCATCTTAAACTTGATTATGAGATAAAAGAAACGAGACCGAGATGGCAATCATTTAATCTCTTAAGAACAGCTATTGTGGAGAGCTTTTCACTCCACGTTCAATAGATTTCTAGCAGGTTGTGATCTGGCTAGAAAGAAAGCATAATGATGAGGAAAATTATGTTTTCAATAACACATGCTCTTAGAGTACAAGTCTGTCCACAAAGGAGGCAATAAAATGAACTCTGACCACTCTAACAGATGGCGTAATGGCTCAGCACATGGAGGCGGCACCCCTGAAAGCAACAAGTTCACATCCTTGACTGGAGGTTTCGGAATGAGCTGAACTTTCAAGTGTAATGAAGGAAAGATTACACAGTGCTGGGCGGTTGCGCTGGGCGAGAGTGGGTTCAGGGGCTTGCAGAGACGAGCTTGAAGAATACAGCTTAATGAGCTTGAATTTGCTAATGCAACAAATAGAGTTGAAGTTGAGATATGAACTACGAACACTGAGCAATTTGTAGATGCCCTGCTAATAACACTGTCAGCCGCTGTTTGGTGGGAAGCTTGCTTTGCAAAACCACACTGCCTTGGAGTCAGGAAAAGACACAATTGTCAAACAATGCTTATTTTCTCTGATATGCATAATGTTTCTGAGTAGATTATATTTTTAATAAGATGCAATAGAAGAATAGTAGAAGGTTTTGTTTAGTTGTTCTTTTTAAAAGAAATTTAATAAATCCAATCTAAAATTTGTCTGGAAAAACAAATATTCCATAAAATTCAGAAGTAAAAAAATAAGAATGATTATAGACCAAAAATATGAGTCCTCCTTAATTAAAACAGTCTGATCATTATGAATCAGTGAGCAATAAACAAGGGCAGTGTTCTGAAATATGATACATGGGGTTAGCAAAGATCACATGAGACGTTTGGAGTCGGTGGGATGAGACACGGCTGGAGGAGCAGAAGCTTCAATAACCAGTTGCTTAGCTTGGGCTGGGGAGACTCATAATGGTAGCGCCTGCTTGCCAACAAAATTCTCCTCTCCTACCTGCAGTATGGTAGTAAGGCTACATTTCCAGGCTTCCTATAATTCCAGCAACTGTGACACCTGGCAATGGGATGCTACTATTTTTCAAAGGAGGGTCTAGGACATTATCATCTCCCAGGGATTGTGGCATGGCCAAACTCTGAAAGACACCCTCCAGAGTCAGCGAAGACTTCTTATTGTAAAACTCTGTGAAGTCAGGTTTTATTCCCTGCCCCAAGTAAAAGAGACTGGCCTGGTCACTTTGCTACCTGAAATATGGGAGCCAAGCTGCTGCTCCTGTGGCTGTGGTTGCTGCTTGTGGTACCATCTCTGATGGGGTTGGGGAGGGCACAGGCTGAAGCAATGCCAGAGGGCTGCAGGTGCAAAGGCTGAGGCGGCAGGATGGATGGATGGTGCTGGGATGGGGACTGGGCTCAGCTGTCTAGAGTCTCAGTGGGCCCCGATCCTGGAACATGCTACTAAACCTTGGAAGCAACCTGATTCTAAGCAACAGCAAGATGTCCCAGCCAAAGAATGTTCTATAGGTGAGGTTGAGCCTCCTCCTTTAAGGAGAGGCTTTGAAGGGCTCGGAATGCTCATGTGGACCAGGTCGGTTAGAGTTACATTTGCATTGCTGACACCACAGAGTTTGCCTGGTTTTATAAGGTACTGACTCTGGTGTGCAGTAAGGGGTCCTGGGTGATGCCCAGGCACCTACCTGAAATATGTAAGCTGGCATGGTGCCTGGGGGCCTGCAGGATGCCCAGTGCTTGTGGGATGCCAGGGAACCTTCAATATGTCTAGGTGCATGAGGGTTGGCCAGTTACCTGCAGGAGGATCAGAAGATGAAGATGTCTAGGTGTCTGAGGGATGTCCAGGTACTTGCGTGGTGTCTAGGAGCCTGTGGGAAGAACCTGTGTCTGCATGATGTCCAGGTGTCTGCAGGATGGCTGGTGCCTACAGTAGGTCCTAGTGCCTGTAGGATACCTAGGGGCCTGCAGGAAACCCTGCTGCCTGTGGAATGTCCTGGTGCCTGCCGGATGTCTGGGTATCTGTGTGCTGTCTGGGTGTCTGAGGGATGACTGGGTGCCTGCAATGTCTGTGTGATATCAATGTGCTTGCGAGATATCCAGGTGCCTGCTGAAGGTCTAGGGTCAGCTGGATGTCTAGGTACTCAAGGAATGCCTTGGAGCATGCAGGAGGCTCTAGTGTCAGTAGGAGGTCTGGGTCCCTACAGAATGACCAGATGCCTATGGGTGCCTGTGGGAAGACTAGGTATCTGTGAGTTGGCTGGGTGCCCAAGCATCATGAAGATTCCCTGGTGCCTGTTGGATGTCTGGGTCCCTGTGGGAGGCTCTCATGCCTGCTGGATGTCTGGGTGCCTGTGGGACAACTAGGTACCTGTATGATGGCTGGGTATCTGCAGGTAGGCTGGGTGTCCATGTGATGCCTGGGCATCTGTGAGACTCCCTGGTACCCATGGGAGGTCCTGGTTTTTGTGTGAGGTGGCTGATGCCTGAGGGATATCTGGGTGCCTGTGAGAGGCCCTGGTGCCTGCAGGATGTCTTGGTGACTGCTGGATGACTAGGTGCCTGTGTGATGTCTGAGTGCCTGAGGGATGACCGGTTTCCTGCAGGAGGCCTTGGTCCCTGTGGGATGTTGGTTGGCATGCAGGATGCCCTGCTGCTTGCAGGATACCAGGAAGCCTGTTCCGTGTCTGGGTTTTGGGGGTGAGGTCCAACTTCAGGTTGAACTCTGTCATGCTTCATCACCTGGCTAGTGTGGGCCAGGTGAGTGTCCATGATCAGAGCAGCCTCTGCCTCCAAAGACCATGGTGATGCCAGTGATTCATGGTCTTGCCTCACAATCTCAACTTAATTTTCTCCCCCCACCTTTTTTTTTTGAGAGTACAGGGGTGGGAGGGTGGAATGTGGAGGAATGGGAAGAGGTTGTATGAAACTCAAATTACTAATAAAAATATCATTAAAAAAAAGTTTGTACTTTAGTTTTAAATAATCCATTTGGGAAAGTAGATTTTACACTTCAGCCCATTTCTCAAGGAAGTGCATCACTGGGTCGATAGGAGATTTGGCTTTATTTCAGCATAATTATAATACATTATTTATGTTTCTTTTATAGCGTGCCCCTAGCATTTAGAAATTCTGGGCCTGCACAAAATAATAAACAACATGAAATGGCATCATATTTAATAATGAAACAGTTCCTCAAATTATCAGAAGTACTCTATTAATGAAGGCCCCCTGCTACCAAAAAGTCACACCAAATGAATGACCACGGACTTTTAACGATACTGCAGTCCACAGAGACAAGAGGTCAAAGGGCGTTACAAGCGTTTAGAAAATCATGCAACACACAGGGACTGTGATAAGGCCAATCACATCCCAGGATGAAATCGAGGGGCCCCAGTCAAAAGGGGCATTCAAAGACTGGCCCCTGGGCCTGCTTCTTAATTTAACAACTAGAAAAGCTCCCTCTTCCCCTCCAGCTGAACCTAGGGCCATGAACTAGCTAACCAAGTGTCACACCGCCAAGCTGTGTCACTAGTCCTCCCTCTTCCTTTTTCCTTTTTTTTTTTTTAAATTTGACATAGGGTTTCTTGTAGCCCAAGCTGGTGTTGAACTCAAGATCCTCCTCCTTTAGGCTCCAAAATGCTGAGGTTCCAGGCATGGACTTGTTTTCTATTCTGTAATAATTCTCAAAGCTAGTATGGAGGTGGAGGGGGGGAAAGGGAACTGTATCGCAGGGCAGCCTCACAGACTGCAGATGACACCCCCACACCCCTTCCAGACAGGCCTCTCCCTCACAGCCTGGCACTGAGCTTCCTGCTGAGCTGGCAGAACACTTGTCTCAGAGAGAGGAGGAGATGAGTCTCAGAGGCTTTAGGCCGAGAGCAGACACTGGCTCACCAGGGGTTTCAATAATGTGTAAATCACTAAGGGACATTAGAGATGTTGGGGGGCCCTTCCTAGCCTTGGGAAGAAACTGCTCTCCCATAAATTGCCACACTAATACCGATTTCAGGGATTCAAATTACTGGCCCGATCCAGCATGACATTTTCTGCCCATTATCTAGTCTCTCCTGCCTCCAGGCAGGGCCACATCATTGATTACGGAGCGTTTCAGCCACTAAAAAAGATCACGCTCATCATTAAGGACATTAAGTGTTGATCTGTGCTGGCTAAGTGACTTAAAAGGTTCGTGCCCTTCTAGTAACAACTCCAAGAGGCCATTTCAGGATATTTATTAAACAAATTAAGTATTTACATTATGCTCGAGCACAGAGGCACAGCGGTTGAGTGTGAGGGCATCAGAAGCCAAAGCCACGGGGCTGTGTGGGAGGGAACACTGCCTTTTCCGTTTCTAATGAGGAAGTGGAGAAACCTCCAAATGTTTGGGGAAGAGTCCGAATTGGGCGGGTCCGGACAGTCACCTGCCTCCCAGTGTGCCTTGTCCCCAGACATTCTCCTTCTAGAGAATACAGTCTACTCGGTAAGCAGTGAGAAAGACTGGGAAGAGATTTCAGAAGATCTTCAAAAGCTGAGGAATACGGGAAGTGGAAAAGTCTCCATTTCGCCCATGATCTTAGTGCCATGATCAGGATGGGCCTGCCCTCTGGAGCCTGTTTCTCATCCGGTCCTATCTGGATAAAGGAAGCCGGGATTCTTTGATACAGTGGCAGTCCACAAGGGCTGGCCCATCTCTGTGACTATTTCTGTTCTTCCTCATCTGTCTGTGGAACAGTGGGAAGAAGCAGCAGACATCTTGCTCACTGTGCTGTGCCCAGGACTTGGCCCGGTGTCTGGTAACACAGTGGTATTTCATGAATACGTGTTGACTGTATGAACAGACACATAGAAGCGTCTATAGGTGGGAGAAAAATATAACTGCCATCCATATTGCTGACAGAAGCAATTAAAGGAAAGGCTTATTTCGGCTCACAGTTTGAGGGGAAATCCATCATGATGGGACAGAATATGGTGTCAGGAGCCTGAGGCGGCTGGTCACATGGCCTCCACAGTCAAGACGCAGATAGTCCAATGTTGCTGCTTGGCTCGCTTTCTCTTCCGGGACCCCAGTCTGTGGGACGGTGGCAGTGACGTTCAGGGGAGGTCTTCCTATCTCAATTAACTCGGTCTAGAGAATCTCAGAAGACATGGCCAGAGAACTAGCAGATGGTGTACAGAGCAGGCTGTGCCTTGCCCTAAGTGACTCCATCCTGGGCAACGCTGTCAGGATGGAAGGATTCTGCACCACCAGACTTTGGGAGTAAGTAAATCCTGGACTTCCCACAGTTACCAACACATAGAAGAACATAGTAAAGGGAAAAATAACTATTAACATCATATTTTGGACACATTGAACTTCAATAACTTTTACTAATACCCATAACCAGTAAAATAAAAAAAAACCCACAGAAATAAAATAATATTTTCCCATTAAGTTAGCGAAAAGCTGTAAAATAGGTACGAGCTAATCGTTGGTAAGAGCACGGTAAGAGGCACACAGTGTGGGGCCAGGGCAGAGGGATCCCTTAATCAGGCAAGAAGCATCGGAACCAGAATGGTTATAAGGTAAGCTCAGCTCTCCGGTGCTGTATGTCAACATGTAGAAACTTCCGTGAGAATAATCAGAGAACATAGAAACACATGTTCATTGCGGGGCTGTTGATACAGCACAGCCGACAAACGGCTGAGAGGCGCAGTGCGCAGAAACGCTGCCTGTTTTAACGATATAAAACGCGGACACAGAAGAAAACTGCCAAAATGTGAACAAATGTGTTTGTGTAGGAATGTTTTTTTCTTTTTCAGACTTTTCTCTAGTTCAAGATATTCTCGAAGGACCACTTGTCACCGCAGTACACACACACACACACACAAACATCTCTTCCCATTTTGTGAGCTCGGTACCCACAGGTGACAGCTGAAGGAAAACTCATATTTGGTAAAATCATCCCGAGAGTGACGGACGACAGAGGAACGGCAGTTAGCACTCGGGGGCCTCACTGATATGAGTTTATGAAGATGGGACGAAAGAGACGATGCTCCGGACGCAACGTTTACAGAAACGTTTGAAGGAGAAGGAATGCCGTCTTGGGACTGGGTCTGCACGCATCCTTCTCCGGCAGTTTCCTCCAGAGACTGCGTGGCCTGACTGTATGACTCACCGGTAGTCTTTAGTAATACACATCGGAGCTTTCACTGAAGACAGCTTCTAGGGGGAGAGAAAAAGCACTAAGAATACTTCCAAAAATTCTGAATCGAACCTCAGGCATGAAACCAAACCTGTGCTCGATGCTATCCTCTCTGGAGCACAAATGCTCTGAGATAAGACTGTCTTCAGTGCCTTGCTGTGCCCACTCTTCCACCCCACAAAAGGGAGTTGCGTCCACGGCTTCACACCCGCCAGCACCCCAGGATCTGGCACACTGGGAGAAAGGTCTTTACTAACCTGCCTGCCTGTTCTGCTTCCAAATTCCAGCTCTCTCCTGGGGACAAGGACATGTGGTCATTTTCAAGGGGACTCAGAGGATATAGCCCAGTACACTCTACATTTTACAAATGAAGCTGGACTCAGAAGTACAAAGCTACTTCCCAACTAGGACAGGGAACCAGGTCTCAGCGGTCTTCCCAGATACTAATTCTGGCCTTCTAGAGCTCTTAAGACCCATGTCAAAAATCCATGTTGGTCCCCTTTACATAGAAAGAAAAGCTAGGTTGTAGAATACTGCTGGCCCCTTAAAAGCTGTGTACACTTCCCCCAGTGGTACTAGAAACGAGGGAGGAACCTCATATACCCTTCCCAACTCCGTGGCCATTCTGAGCTGAGGTGGGGAGAAATCCGGAGTTGGAATCATTTTATTGAGCAGTCATCCCAAAGCTTCTTTCACAGTCATGCAGAAATCAGAGCTGAGTGAGTCACAGAGATCTGGGCCCTGAACTTGGCAACCCCTCATCACATCACGCGTCCTCCCCAGGGCTCCACAGAGCAGCCCAGGGAAGCATTCTCACAACCGGGGGGGAGGGGAAAGGGAGCACAAAACATTTCAAAAATAGTGCTTGAGAATTACGTAGCAAGTGTGCATTTGAAACCTTTCCATTAGAGGTCTTAATTATGTTTTTCCCTCACAGATGCTGGATTGTGCTTAAGAAAAGAGCCCTTAGCAAGATTCAAGTTTACCAGAAGCACTGATATCATAATGAGAGGAATTTCATTATGAAATCTGTCTTAATTAATACTACATAGACAGCTATAAATCAGAGTTGGGAGCAGGGGTGAGGAAGTGAACTGTGTTCTTAGAACCTTCTGAAGATCACAGTTACAACTGATTTGGTGAATTAATTAGAAAGACAAAATTCGAGAAAGGCAGAACAAAGGGGAAAGGAGAATGAGCGGGTTCAAGATGGAGCGGACACAGGAGAACACAAAGTCCACAGCGCTTCAGGGCATCAAGTAGTGACATCTAGTCAAAGGGGAGACCTTTCAAGTTCAGGACAAAAGAGAAAAAGAGTCTGGTGTGTCAGGATGGAAAGTAACCATAGAAGAAGCATGCTCTTCTCATGAAGCAGTTTGTTCTTCAGTTTGCTTTATGAGTGCTCGTAAGGAATACTGGCATGTCAAATGGACTAAAGGGAAGTTCTAGGGCTGAGGAGATGCTCCGGTGGGTAAAGTGATTGCTGTGTAAACATGGGGACTTTAGTTCAGAAAACGGCACCCATGTAAAAAGCCATGTGTGCCTATGATCCTGACAGGGGGATGGAGACAGGTGGATCGTGGAGGCCTGCTGGCTTGCTATCTGGCTGAACCGTGAGAGACTGTGTCATGAAACAAGGTAGAAAAGTGACTGAGGAAGACATCCCCACATCAGTCTCTGACTTTCACACATTCCTGTACAGGAGAGCACACCTACACCCATGTGTGCACACATGCATACATCACACACACCACACAACACACACACACACAGTTCTGTGCAATAAATGCTACTCTTTTTTTCCCCATAATACTTTTACTAATTATCTAAGTTTGGGGGGGCTAGAGAGATGGCTCAGTGGTTAAGAGCGCTAGCTGTTCCTCCAGAGGATCCAAGTTCAATTCCCAGCACCCACGTGGCAGCTCATAGCTTTCTGTAACTCCAGTTTTAGGGAATCTAACACCATCATGCAGGCATACATGTAGGCAAAACTCCAATATACATAAAATAAAATTAAAAAAAAATGATCTGAGTTTTACAGTGTATCTCAATCACACTCTCTTCTCATTCCTCTACAGTCTACCCTCCCATCCCTGTGCCCTCAAAACAACAACAAAAACAGTAATAATAAAATTGAGTCCAGCCTATATGGTGGGAACATGGATCACAGACATCACAAAGGTTCATGGAGGCAGCAGGCCTTTCCAATCATGGACATTCACCCAGCCCACACCAGCCCAAGATCAAGCATAATCAAGTACAACCTGAAATTGGGCTCTACCGCTCAAACACAAAGGCATCCAGACACCAAGCTTGGACCTGGACTTCCTATAGGAACCCAGACATCTCTAGGCATCAGGGCCTCCCACAGGCACTCAGACCTCACACAAGCATTCAGCCATCCCTCATGCACTCAGCATACCACAGATACCCAGACATCCTGCAGGCACCAGGACATCCCACAGGTATCCTGATGTCCAGCAGGTACCAGGGCTTCCTTCTTGCAGGCTCCTGGACATTCCAGGGTGCCTGTGCAATGACCAGGTACCTGCAAGATGTACCTGTGTGTCTGTGTGCTGTTCAGATGCCTGTGTGATAAACAGGTGCCTATGTGATGTCCAGGTGCCTGCGTGATGCCTGGGTGCCTGCCAATGCTACACTTAATGAAGGCAGATAGGAGTGGTATGTTTCATAACAGTGAATTATAAAATATCTTTTATTCTCAGTACTGGGGACTAATCACAGGGCCTCATCTAATCTAGGCCAGTATCTTTACCACTGAGCCCAAATCTCCAGTCCTTCTTTACTATGAAAGACAGGGTCTTGGTGAGTTGCCTTTGCTGACCTTGAACTTGTTTTGAAGCCCAGGCAGGACATGAACTTTTGATCTTCCAGCTTCAGCCTCCTAAGTATCTGAGATGGCACATGCTCTTTATCCTGAATTTTATTTGATAAACTGTTAGGAGGCCTTGCCATTGTGATAAGCAGGGAAAACAAATAAGGAAAGTCAACACGAAAGAAGATTACTAATTATGTGCCAGCTGTGTAATGCAGTCCCAAGTCCCAAATACCCAGGGGTGCTCATCTACATAGAATTTTAGGAAATTAAGAATTCAGAAATAGAAAACATATTCTAAAAGTAAAAAAAAAAAAAAAAAAAGTGTTTCTGTAACAACTATTAAAATTTTCATTTCAAAGCTACATCCCATTTATAATGATGACAAACTATAAGTGTATTAACACATTTTATTGACTATCTACTTGGTAATCTGGAGTAGTATTCTGCATTAGTCCAAGCTAAATGCAACTACAAATATTTCATGAAAGAAAAAAAAATATTGCAAACATCATAATACCTCAAGTTAATTTACAGATTTAATAATTTTAAGTAATATAGCAGCCTATTTTATTACATAGAACTCTGAAATTCATATCAGAGATTAATGGTGAGAACAAGAAAGAATTTGTCATAGAAGACACCAGGATGAGTCACAAAGCAACCCACAGAAAAAGCGTGTGGCTGGCTTCAAAACTCCACAGTGACGGACAAAGCAGAAAATGTAGAAGCAGGACCACAGGTATTACAAGGATTGAACACAAAAAAATCTCAGTGTAAAGCATGGGGAATTGTTGAGTTTATGCAGCCCAGCCTTGAGTTCACTATCCTTTTGCCTCAAACCTCCCAAGACCTGGGATTACAGGTATATACTACCATGTCTGGTGTGTCTCTTTACAACGTTCGGAAACAGAACCTTACACTTACCTTATATCACAAAATCAAATAAAAGTCAGAGTCAAAAAAATTTAACATATGATTACCCAAATTTAGAAGAAAATTGTATTTGTATTGGCATTGTATTGTAGTGGGCATTTAGACTTGCTATTTAAAATACAGAAAATATTGCAAGCATACTGTGAATGTGGTAGGAGGGTGAGACGGCAGAGCCCCAGGCTTCGTGCATGCCAGGCAGGCAACAATCTCAGCCCTCAATAAGACACTTTGCAATAACTTGTGGGTCAAAAAAGAAAGTGCACAGGGAATTTTACGGTATCTTGATTCAAATGACATTGAAAATATAACACATAAGAATCTGTGGCATGTGGGTAAAGCAGCGCTTGGGTCTGAAACCTCCTCCAAAGACTCACGTGCTGGAGAAGGCTTGGTGCTCAGTGAAGCAACATTTGGGGCCAGGATTTGGGGAAGTGATTGCATCATCAGGCTCTGATGTCGTTGGTGGACTGCTCTATGCTTTTACAACTAGCGTGGACAGGGAGGTGGCGAGAACTAGGAGGTGAGCCTAGCTGGAGAAGTGTCTCCCTGGGGAGCGTGCCCTGGAATGGTATACCCGTCTCCCATACCTCACCCTACTTCCTTGCATCCTGAAGTTAAGGCGCTTGCTTGGCTTTGCCATGTTCCCTGCCACGATGTTCTCATTCTTTGAAACCAAGTGGCCGTGAGACAACAGCATATTTTCCTTCTCTAAGTTGGTCTTCACTCAGGTTCTTTGTCAAGTGACAAAAAGCCGACTAACAGAGACAAGAAAATATATTTTGAATGGAAGAAATGGAGACAGATGAAAAGATTAAAATCAATGATTAAAACAGCCATTCGAAGACAAAAAAAAAAAATGTGAAGCAAGTAAATGAAAATAAGCCCAAGGAATAGTAACAGGCAAATCAATGAAATGCAAAAGGAAGAGAGAAAATAAATGCAACAGAATGATGGTTCTTCTACAAGATCGGTGAAACTGATAAAACTCTAGTTATGTCAACTGGGGATGGACCACCAAGTCTGTACTGAGACGGAACGCAACACAGCGGCCGCAGAGGTAGCTCCTTTGCGGAGTGTTTGCCTAGCATGCATGCAGCCCTGGGTTCAACCCCCAGTACCACACAAACTAGGAGTGGTGGTACGGACCCCAGACTCCAGCCCCCAGGAGGTGGAGGCAGGAAGACCAGACACGGCCTAGAGTTATTAAAACCACCAGAAGGAGGCTAGAGAGTAGGCTCAGTGGTTAAGAGCACCTGCTGCTACTGTAGACAATCCAGCTGGTGCTGATCCCAGCGCCCACATGGTGCTGATGGTGGCTCACAACCATCTGTAACTCTAGTCTCAGGGGATCTGGTGCCCTCTTCTGAACTCCTTAGGTAGCAGGCTTGCACACGGTTACACATACATACATGCAGTCAAAACACTCATATACATAAAATAATAAAATAAAATTTAAAAATTGTTAAAAATGCCAGAAGGGAATTTATATAATTTATACTAATACTTCTGAATTATTAAGTGAAGTGGAAACTTTTATTTTACATTTTATTTCTTAAGAAAGTGCAATATGACTTAAGTAGGGCAAAATGTCAAAATATGTTGGATAAGGTTGGCTAGGTGTTCTACCTTCTGTAAGCGTAGAATGCCCATAAGTGAAACTGAAAATTAATAAAAGGAAAATTATTTCCCAGGATTATTCATTCAATATTGCTGGTTGCTCGTTGGTTTTTCTGCTGCTGTGAGAAATACTCTTGACCAAAAGCAACTTGGGGAGGAAAACAGGCACTGGAGGCTGGGGTTTGAGGCAGAGACCATGGAGAATCACTGCTTGCTCAGTTACTTTCCTTGTACAGCCCAGGCCCATCTGTCTAGGGACAGTACCGCCCACAGCTGGATGGGCCCACCTACAACAAGTGAGCAACTAAGAGAATGCCCCTGCAAGCATGGCCTTGGGCCAGTCTGATCTGGGCAACCCTTCAGTTGAGATTCCCTCTCCCCGGGCCAGTCTGATCTGGGCAACCCTTCAGTTGAGATTCCCTCTCCCCGGGCCAGTCTGATCTGGGCAACCCTTCAGTTGAGATTCCCTCTCCCCGGGTGATGTGGGTTAATGTCAAGTTGTCCACTGAAGCCAAATATGATGCCAGCTGTGTCCCCGAGAATGCAGTAGCTAAGAGAAAGAGAAGTCTCTCTTAACAGAGTGCACTTCAGTGGGGACAGACAAGTATGTAAATAGATAATGCATATATGTGTGTGTGTGTGTGTATGTCTACATACATATACACGAATGGTGAGAAGCAGTCATGTAAAGAAGAGGAAATGAGTCCTAAGAAAAGAGAATTCTATTATAAGGGAGCCCTGGGCCAGAGACAGCTAGACAGACAAGGCTACAGAGAGGGGGAAAACAGCTTGAGACGAGGTCAACGGGGTTAGTTTTATTGGAAATGCAGTAGGATGTCACTGGGGCGTTGAGCACAGGCATTGGCTTCGAGGTTCTTTGGTCACTGCATGGGCCTGGGAAGCTGCTACTAAATCACACGTGTGAAAAGAGGACAGTGGCAGTGGAGATGAAGAGTAGAGACATTTGAGACTTGTCCTACCTGACTTCTTTTGTGTATTTAGCTTTCGTCTCTTTTTTTTTTTTTCTGTACAGACAGTCAACAGAGTTAGACTGAGCCACCTCAGGTCCCTCTCCTGGACGTCGCTATTAACTGTTCTAACAGTCAGCTGTGGGAGCCACCTGGCCTGGTGAGTTACTTGCTGTGGGCACTTCATCACAATCAACCATAGGGGATGGCGGGATTAATCATGATGTCACTGCGTGACGCAGATTACTAACGTTCCATCTAGGGCCGGCGAGCTGCTGAGCGTGATGACATTTGGAGCACCGTTCTCAGGCCGCCTGGGACCACCATGGTGCCACTGATTTTATCATCTGGGAAGCAAAGTTAGTTTAGGAGAAAGAATTTTATATAAGAAATGAGCTAGACAGATAGGCTATTGGGGGATAAAAAGGCAAAAAGTAAATTCTGCAGTTAGTTTTTTTAAAGAAAGTGGTAACGATTAATTCTTGATGCCTCCATCATCCTTAAGGACCAAAGAAAAAAAGGGAAGGGAACTGGGTTTTGAAGGGGTGGAAGCAGGCAAGGGGATCCTAGGAGCTGGAGCAGAGCTTTTGATAAGGGGCTGGAAGCTGAAGTGGTTTATCGTCAATGAAGTACAATATACAGGACAAAAATGAGAAACCAGAATCCAGCTGCAGAGGAGTGGTGTTAAGAAGAACTGTTATTGGGGTGTTTTAGGGTTCTACTGCTGTAGGAGACACCACGACCATGGCAAGTCTTATGAAGGAAAGCATTTAATTGGGGCTGGCTTACAGTTCAGAGGTCTAGTCCATTGTCATCATGGCGGGAAGCATGGTGGCACACAGGCAGACAGTGCTGGAGAAGGAGCTGAGAGTCTACATCTGGATCCGCAGGCGTAGGAAGGCAGTGCGAGCCACTAGGTCTGGGTTGAGCTTCTGAAACCTCAAAACCTGCCCCCAGTGACACACTTCCTCCAACAAGACCGCACTTCCTAATAGTGCCACTCCCTATGAGCTTATGGGGGACACTGTAGTTCAAACCACCACATGGGGTGACCCTCAGAGAATGGCAAGTGGACCAGAAGGGTCAACTGCTTCTCCCTCCTCCCATTACCTGGCTCTGCACCTCAGGTAGAAGAAACCTAACGAGAAGGTTCTGGCAAAGGAGAGCTGCGTTTCTGAGAGCATGGCCCGTCCTCACTGAGTATGATAGGGTGGTCTGATGCTGAGCGGTGACACTTAGTGACCACTCAGATGCTTTCTCCACGCCCAGCTTTCCTGAAGGAGCCTTATGGACTCTCGGCACAAACCCTCATTAAATGCTTACGCCAGCACTGGACCTACCTTCTGAGACTTTAACTCGTTTCCAGAGAACTTCTTCCCATCTGTCAAAGTTGTGTGTTCCACACAAAGTTGTGTGTTTCGTGTGTGGGATTGGAACTAGAATTTTTTTTTTTTAACCAAATGGCACTACTGCGGCTTGGATGTGGTATGTTTCCCAGATGGGGATGCTTGGTCCCCGTTATCACGGTATAGTTTTTTAATTGACAGTATTATACATGTGTAATAACTGATTTCATTCACTCACAGCCACCTTTCCACTTCTCATCCCCACCAACCTACTTCTTCCCAATGGGCCCTTTCCTACCCTCATATCCTCTCCTCCCTCCCTCCCTCCTTCCCTCCCTCCCTCCTTCCCTCCCTCCCTCCTTCCCTCCCGTCCTCTCTTTTTTCTTCAGAACCCATGCAGGCAGCTACAGCTGTTAGGCATTTATGATGCATATCAGCCATGTCCCACCCTGAAGATGGTGCCCCCACTGCATTGCTCCCTAATTTCTGTTTCCACAGTCCTTCCATTCCCTCTCCTGCGTTGCTTTCTAGGCCTTGGAAGGGGTGACATAGATGTTCCTTTTGGGGCTGAGACTCCCAGTACTGTGTCCAGTTATGGGTCCCCACTGCTGAAAGAGGCTTCTCGAGAGAGGCCCGAGAGCTGTGCGAGTCTATGGGCATAAACAGAATAATCGGAAGGCGGCTTAATTACATGTCCATTTGGCAAAGCATCAGTAGAGATTCTTCTGCGACTGCTCTAGCCAAAGGAGTCTGACCACTTCTATAGTATGAGGCTTGCAACTTGCAGCTCTTATGAATTCACACCTTTTAAATCCCCTCGACAGATCTGGCTGCCTAAGATTGGCCGTTTCAAGTTCCAAACCACAAGCCAAAACCAAAACAAAAACACCGTTTTTTTCTTATGTAGTACCCATTTGGTATAGCAATACAAAAGGAACTAAGCCACTTCAGAGATATGTGTATAACATAATAGCTGTTTGTTTTTTTAAGTCAACTGGCGGGCCTGAGGATACAGCTCAGTTGATAGAGTGGTTGCCTAGCATACACGAAGGCCTACCTAGGTTTGATCCCCAGCATTGCTTAAACCAGAACCGGTAGTACACACCCGTAATCCCAGAGCTTGGGAGGGTGGAAGCATGAGCATCACAAGTTCAAGGCCATCTTCAGCTTGGGGCTGGTCTGGGCTACAGAGACCACATTTCAACTTGAGGTGTGATCTTTGTGATCTTTGGTGCATAACCAGCTTCTGTGCTGTGCTTTCAAAGGAATATTTACAATAGTGAGTTTATAACCGTAGGCACCAGAGCTAGCTGTGTGTTAGAAGTCTTCTTTGGGGCCAGTTTTATCAGATGACGTCGACTGTACATTCAGATTTATTATTGACTGAGGCTGTTTCAGGTTCAACCACACTATTTTCCTGAGATTCTGTCTGGAAGTGTGTTTAAGGAAAAGCCCCGGTTTATATTGAGTCCTACGAGGCAATGCTCCTTAAACGCCCTGTGGAAGAAGATCTCTTTTTAGACATTTCCAATCCATTGCTAATACTTTGAAAAAATTAATATGAGGAACTGTTAAGAAAAAAAAATGAAGTAAAGAATACATGAAGAGTTGTGGTTTTATGGTATTAGTTCAATAGCCAGGGGATTTTATTGCAATAAATACATTAAGGGCAGTAAATACTTTAAGGGTAAGCATAATGTAGGGAAAATGAAACTACATATTATTCTGTCCACTTAGGCAATAATATACGGGCTTTTTATCACACTTTTCAGTTTCTTTCCATTTCAAAAGGACAGGCCCGTCCTCCCAGTAAATGTCTATGGACTTTGAACAGACACAGCGCGATCTAAGGTTTCCAACATGGCCAATCGACTTGCTTTCTACTCAGTGATTTTTTGAGTCTGGGTAAGGTTGCCAATGAGACTCCTTGTGAGGGATAGTACATATCTACGTATCGAAACTTTCCCCATGCTTTGCTTAAATAACAATATGCAATAAATGAGTCTCGCAGACCAGAAGGGATTTGAGAGCAATTTCAGTCAGCTAGGTTTTCTTTTTTTCTTAAATCACCTAAAATAGAACAGGCACTGCTTCCTCAGTCCAGGGCCTCGCGGGGCTGGCCCAGCCACCTCCGGAGTAGGTAACAGGCCAAATGATCTTTCAATGGAAACGAGGCGCTCCCAAGGCCTCAGCTTTTAAAGCCTAGATCTCTTTCTGATGGAAAGAGGCATTTGGGACGCTTTCTCAAACCTGAGGTGCTTAGTGCAGGCTGTATCAAGATCACCACCCTTACCGCTGACGGTGGGCGGGCTTTGGAGCTCACAACAGAACCAGCTCCCAAGCTCCCACTTATGTTTTTTGTCCTTCCATCTTTTCTGCCCTTGAAAAAGTATGCTGCACTTCCGCCTTACATGGAAGTGTAAAGATCGCCAAAAGTAACTGAAGCAGGCTTGAGGGACGGTGGGACGGCTGGTTGCAAACCTGACAACCTGAGTTCAGTCTCTGGGACCCCTACGGCGGAGAGAACTGAATCCCAAAGTTGACCTCTGACCTCCACATATGGTATGCACATCCCTGTGCATGCTCATGTATGCATTCATGCTTGCGTGTTTGCATGTGTGTGTACAAACATACACGCTACGTAAATAAATAAATGTAAAAATATTTCAATAAATCCTGCTGCCATCTGATGACTAAGCAATCCTGCTTGCCCAGTTTGTATAACATACAAATTGAGGCCAAACCATTTTCTCAAAGGCTTTTATTTTATTTTTTCCATTTTTGATGCAATGGGGGCTGAACTGGGGCTCGGCGCACTGAGGCAAGCGCTCCACCATTGTGTGGCACCCCGAACCCCCACACTGTGGTCTTCCGGGGCGGAAACACTGAGAACTGTTCTGAACTTCCAGTGTCTTCAACACTCTGCTCCCTGAATGTCTTCAGACCTCGGCATGCAACAACAGCTGTTTATGATCTGCCGTAGGATCACGTGGACACCAGAGAACAATCCAGAACTGAACACACGAGCCTTTACCCAACTCCTGAGTTTCAGTACAACACTAAGCCCACTGTTTATTTCTGCCAACATTCCTTTTCCTAGCGGGACTTCCTCATGAGAGGCAGCATGCTGACTGACACCCCGGTCTGAGCCCCTCCGGGTAACCGCCACGGAATGTTTTCTGCACAGCCAGAGCTGCCTCCCACACAGTGCTTCAGCTCCAAATGTGCTGCCGACAGCGTCGTCCTTCACGGTGATGTTTGCAGCAAAACCGAAAGCTGTGCCGCCTTATCGCCATCATGGCTGAACAGCATACAAGCAGGGGCACGAGTGGAGTCATGTTCAAATGAAAAGGACTGCCAGCTTCAGCTGCTCCACGAGTCAGCCTTCCGTTTCACTCTCTGGTCCCAGAACACGCTGAGTGACGGTGGCCTCGGGGACAGGGCTCCCGCTACCTCCTCGGCCGTCAGCACCTTCAGCAGGGCCACGTTAATTCTCCACCGCTGCGGACGGTCCTCACTCTTGGCAGGCTGAGATGCTACGTGTTAAGAAGCATGCAAAGCCTTCACGTTTGTATGTGGGATATAAAGCATCTGCTGCTATCGGTCTTCTAACCCGGTATTCTCTCCTTTGAGATTTTTGAAAGGTCTTGTGGTTTTAAGCGTAATGTTTTCAAGTAAACAGCCTGTGATTTTTTTGATGGTTGCACTGCTTCGTGGCCTCCACAGACTTCTCCTTCAATCACTGGACACTGGTTTTTAGAATATCAACATCCCTTACAGCTAGAGACCGAACCCAGCACGTCGGGTTCAGCTCTGCGGAAACCAACACCAGCTCCTTGGGTCTCGGTTTCTCAGGGTGATTTCTACCGTCCCCATTCTGCTGCACACAAGAAACGTAAGAATTTTCTCTCCCCACTCGCCTCCCCATCCCCCAAAGCCAGCGAAACTCCTTTCATCTCCAGCGACTTGGGGGTGAAAACAAAAGCATAAAACCTTTTGCTATAATTACTCACATTAAACCACAAAACCAAAAACTGATTAGAAGTTAAATCTGGTACATGTCGCTTCTGACTACAAGTGGTTGTGCTGTTTTATTACGTACAGCTGACAAACTGACTGCACGCCATCACGGTCTGGATTCCGCCCCAGAGTACATGGGATGACTTGCCGCACGTGAGCCAGCGTCTTAGCTCGTCAGGACTGAAGGGTCCATACCCTGTCCAGGGGGTTCACGCTAGTGAACCTGGTCATCATGCCCGTGTCACATTTCTATAGGGGCTTCTAATGCTCCCGCCTTCTACAGCTGACTCGTCCCGCACCAGTGACCCAGCCACGGTCAGGTGGAGCGCCCTGCTCTACTTAGAACTGTCGTTAGATGTCCTAGCGCTTGCTGAGGGAGCCGGAAGGGTGTGGGAGTTGCGTTAGTCAGAGTTCTATCATTGCCACTGTAATAAATACCTGAGACGATCAGCTTAGAAAGAAAGGAGTACTTTTGCTCGTGATTTCAGATCGTGGTTGGCGCCAGTGCGCATTAGCGAAGTTACTTTCCGCATCTCTCCGATTCGAAGGAGAGGAGGGAAGAGAGGCCACAGGTATGCGGCATCTTTGGGGGACGCACCTCCCAAGCCTAAAGCCTCCACTAGTGTCAAGCTTCCAGTTTTCATTACCTCCCGACAGTACTAAGCGGGGGACTGAGTCTTTTATACATTGTTGGGGGGGGCATTCCAGATCAGAGCCACAGCAAAGACGAATGAAGGAAACTTAGGGTTACAAGGAAGGCCCTAGGCATAGGTGGGATGGTGTCAACAGCACACCTGGGTAAGTTGGATCCCCCATGCTTAGGAGTTGCCCAAGTAGGCGTGGCATGTGTGAATGTGTCTGGAAAGAAGGGAGTGGTCTGTGCCAAAGGTATACTGGAAACTATCAGCATCTCGATGCTGTTTGTTAGAAGTTTTAAACAAAGAACTCGCATCGCCTGGGAACACTGACAGAGACTGTGAACATTTTAAGTCTTTGAAATGATGTTGGGTTTCTATGCAAACTCTCAGACAGTTGTGTGTTTGGTAATGCGATTCTCTAAAACGAAGCAGCAGTTCTTACTGCAGCTTTAGATTGTGTGTTGGGGGTGTGTGGGGGGGGAGTTGGCAGGTGGGGAGAGGAGAGAGTGCAGAGCGCATAGAAAGGGAACTGAGGAAACAAGGCGAGGTCAGGCATAATTTGGAGATCTGAAACTCAGTCTCAGGACAGTACTGTATCTCTAGCCAGGTTTTGTTTGGCTAGTTCAAGGTTTTAAAATTTCTAAACCTGGACACTTTTAGGAAACCAATAAGCTCCTTGTCATGATTTTTTTCTTTTTCTTTTAGGCGGGTTCCACTGTGTAGTCAGGTTGGCCTTGAACTTACTATGTTGCCTAGCTTAACCTCAGACCCATGATCCTCCTGCCCCAGCCTCTCCAATGCTGGGGTTACAGGTATGCGTGCCATGCTAGGCTGCAGGCAACGACTTTCACACCCCTCGCTGTCCTGAATCCCATTCTGGCCTAGGTACCATCTCGGTTACTCTTCCGTTGCTGTGATGATATACCCCGACAAATTCAGCGTAACAGAGGGAGGCCTACACTGCTCACACAGGAGGGTACAGCCCTCAAGGTGGGCTGGAGGCAGATATTTCCTCCAGTTGGGAGGCGGAGGGAGACTAATGCTTGCACTCTGCTGGCTCCCTCATTTTCATTCAGGACCCAAGAGCGGAGACTTGTTACTCCCCACTATTAGGGTGGGCTTCCCCACTTCAATTAATCTAATCAGGACAGTCCTTCATAGACCTGCCCTGGGGCTAGCCTAACCTGAGTAACACCTCAAGGAGTGCCCTGAAGCTTGTCTACTAGCTAAATCCAGATCCTGTCATGTTGACAATTAATCTTAACCGGCCCAGGCATTCAGTCTGACTCTCCACAGACTGTCTCGGGTGCCCAGGTCACACCAGAAGATTAAGAGGATAAGCAGGATTTTCTTCATGCATCTTGTGCTTACCTTTCACCATGTCTATCTTATTGGGCACTAGTTAAAACAAACATGGCTGTAAGATCACTCAAGCTCTTCTGTTGTCATAAACAGGAATGGTACAAATGGACCTGACTGTGAGGATCCTTCCAGACTCCGCTCAAGGGTACAGTGGCTCCTAAAGGCAACTGGATGGCTGGCAAGGTGCAGGGACAGATGTCATCAGAACAGTGTGCTCCTTGAAACCATGGCTGAACAAAGTGGCGGCCTTTGATTGACAGAGTCTGAAGGTTGGGAAAAGAAACCTTAGCAGGTCAAGACTAAATAAGGTAATGGGTGATTTTGGTCGCTCTTTCGGCAGGTGTCTCTCCACACATCAAACAGCATCTACTCCAAAGTGACAGAATGGCTAGGTGGGGAGGGAGGGCGCTAAACAACAGAACGCACCACAGGGGCGCCTCTTTATCTCACTGGAAAGAGAGCCTTAAATAGTTCTCTTTTGAATTCTTTCTTCAAAGTGGGCTTTAACATTTAACGTAGCTGTGCTCAGGCCGGCTGCCATTCTCCATGTGGCACACCGAGCTAAGGGGGACTTTACTGCATGATGTGGAAGGGGACAGGCCATGGCGATTAATCAGAAACCTCCGGAAGAAAAACCTTTGAAAATGTTCTATTTTCAACAATCACGGAACACACTGCCTCTTAAGATTTGTTTCTCGGAACAGCAGACATCATTTAGTCTAGGGGAACGCAGTGTGGCTTCATTATTATTGTGTTTTTCTTCCAGGTTCTCTGCCAAGAGCTGCGGAGTGAAAGGAAACGCGAGGGCGGGAGACGGCTCTAAGTAATCTCTCTATTGCACTTCTCGCACGGCGGCTGCATCGGTTCTGCGGCTAACACACAGCAGTATCAGTTCTCAAACAAGCTCTTACGGCTCCCACCCCCAGTGGACTCTAGTCGCAGTAAGCAATACATCATGTGTAATGGGAAACGTGTGGCCCTCAAAAAAGTTTGTTCCTTCTTGTTTAAACTTTTAAAGACTTTGCAGTCTACTGCTTGAACTGAAAGCCGACAGCTAGATTTGCATACTTAATCGGATATTGATTGAGCACCCTGGATGCGCAAGGCCCTGCGAGTCTAATGAGTAAGAAGAGAAGCAGCCTAGGGCAGAGAGGGAGACAACATGAAAGGAAGGAGACTTGCAGGCGGGTCAGGAAAGCAGGAAGGGTAGGGATGTCAAGGGTAACAACCACGTTCGGATGGCAGGCTCAACCATGGGAAGGATGACAGAGAAGGACTGAAGAGCCCATTGGTTTTAGCAGCAAAGAAGTCACAGTCAAGCCGGGTCAGAGCAGTTTCTGCAGACTTTACCAGAGAAGAAACAAGATCAGAGTGGACTGAGAGGGATTCGGACGGAAGCAGTGAAGTGGTTGCTGCGTAGACACAGCTTTAGACAGAGGAGACAGCTGAGTGGGGAGGTCCAGAGGAAGCAGGAAGGGGCGGAGCAAAGCTATGGAGGGAAGATTTGTCTGAGACTGGGAAGAGGGGTTGGATGCAGCACGGTTGCCATGGTGACAGGAAGGGAGTGACAGGTCAGTGGTCAGTGTTGCTGAAAGCCTCCATCATTCTCAACCACACTGAGCATCAAACAGTAACACCCACAGTGTAACGCTGGAGGGGAACCAGGGAGCCAAGACACCGGCTGGCTCTGTGACTTGATGCTTTCTTAAAGAAATAGGGGGCAAGGTCGTTTCCTGAGAGTGAGAGAGAAGACAGAGGGACAGGAGCCTGAGGAAAGTGGCCAAGGTTTGAGAGTGTTTCTGGGGAGAAAGCTGCCTGAGAGAACACAGAATGATCCCGGGCAATACACAGATCCAGCTGGGCAGATCTATACCTCGGGCACTCAGCAACTGATTGTACAGCAAGAAACGGGGAGCCAGAGTCAGAGGCAAGAGGATGTGGAGCTGGGCTGACACAGTGATGGAGGCGTCCAGAGGCTAGGAGGCCGAGAGCGTGCTATGAGCATGATCATGCTAGCATGTGTTTATACAGGAAAGGGGATCCCTGCAGGGGCTTATGGGCCAAGAAAAACAGCGCAGGGACAAAGGACTGAAGGTTGTGGTAAAATCGGTGAAGCTGGAGGTAAGTGCTGTAGGATAAGCACCAGTTTATGGGGAACCATGCCTGCAGCCTGCAGGTTTGAACCCTCTCTACAGGGCAAATAATCTAGGACCAGGGCCTGTGGCCATCTACAACCAGTACTTCTCATCTTTTGGGTGACATTCTGAGTCCTGAGACCTCAGAATTACTTTCTTAAACAATTCTGCATCCACTCTTTTACTGCCTGTGCAGGCCTCTTCCTGAGGGGCACCTGCACGCACGCGTTGGCACACACACACGTAGTGGTAGTAGTGGTAGTAGTAGTAACAGTAATAATTGATAATGTAAATTTTCAAAAGAAGCCTTGTATGTTTCTGTGAAGAGAAAGTATTTCTTCATAATAAGATCCCTTAGCCTTCCTTTCCGAAGATTTATTTTTATTTACATGTATGTGTGTGTATCTCTCTGTGTGTATATGTCATGTGCATGTGGGTGCTCATGGAGGTCAGAAGGTGTCAGATTCCCTGGAATTAGAATTACAGGAGACTGGGAACCGAACTTGTGTCCTCTGCAAGAACAGCAAGTGCTCATAAACACTGAGCAATCTTCCTAGTTCCTGTCTATCTTTCTGTCTGTCTGCCTATCTATCTATCTATCTATCTATCTATCTATCTATCTATCTATCTATCTATCATCTATCTATCTATCTATCTATCATCTATCTATCTATCTATCTATCTATCATCTATCTATTTATCATCTATCTATCTATCTATCAGCAATCTATGTAGCAGGACACTTGGAAGAAGTTTTTGTTATTTTGGTTTCTTTAAAAATGCAAAATGGAGTTTGTACAAGGTTTATGTCCCTATCCCAGGTGTGGTGGACGATTGAGTTTGATCTGGAATGCTTGATGCTGGTGGCTATAATTTGGTTAAGTACGGTTGTTTTGGCACCTGTAGTTTGTTCTTGGGATTGTGTCCACTTGGGTTTATGGGAACTTTTTCTTAGCGTATAAAAAGTTTGAACCCCAGAGAACTGGGGTGGGTGTTGGTTTGTGGTTCACTGGTTGATTTGTCCATGGTTCGTGTATTGATTCTTGCATAGAAGAACATCGTATGGAAAGACTGGGTTTGCAGATAGTGAGCTGAAACGCTAGTCTGACTCACTGTCAGCTAGTCCTCTTCAAGCTTAGGACAGCCTAAAAAAGCTGTGAAATTTCTATCTTTCTCTCTTTCTCTATCAAGACCACCTGAAAAAACAGTGAAATTTTTTTCTATCCTTCCTTTCTCTTTCCCTAAATTGAGGGTAAAAGATTGTAGTTTACTACTACAAGTGGCTCCCATACTCGGCACCATTTGTAGTTGTTAGACTGCTGCAGGGGCTCAGCAAGGAAGACACGGTATGTGCAAACTCTTCCAGACCTCTGCAGAGGGAACCACTATACTGGCAGGCATCATGCTGGATAGTGGAACCCTGAGCATCTGAGCTCAGGTGTTTTTATTGATCCAGGACTCCTCAGGTGTTCTACTGATAGGACGTGTAGATCCTGAGCAAGCAAAGATCCCCCACATGAATCTAACACCTACAGAGACTATGAATCACCAAGAACTAGATAGCCCCTCACTCAACACTGCACAAGACAATATTTAATACATAACTAAAAATAAACTTCCACAACATACACATCTATCTATCTATCTATCTATCTATCTATCTATCTATCTATCTATCTATCTATCATCTTCAAGAGAGAGCTTCATGCTGGCTGGCCTTAGACTTTATGCTCTTTCTTTGTCGTTGTTCCTGGATGGTCTGGAGCTTCCTATGTAGACCAGGCTGGCCTCACACTCATGGAGATCCTCCTGTCACTGCTTCCCAAGTGCTGGATTAAAGGTGTGCGTCATCACGCCCACTCCGGTGCTTCTTAACTTATTACTTATTTAAGAGCTAAGGAACTCCTGGGACTGGAGTTGAGGGAATCCCAAAACTCTTCAAGGAGAATTCTTATAGAGAAAATCAATAGGAAAGTTAAATTCTTGATAAAAAGAAAATTCGAAAATATATGCAGCATGATTAAAGGCAATCCATTGATTGGGACTATCATTTATATCTGAGGAATACACACACACACACACACACACACACACACACACACACTTCTGAAAAGACTATAAAAAGACACCAAGTCACAAATGAGGGATCCTTAGCTACCAATAAGACTATAAAAGCAAAAGTTTACCAGAAGGTAAAAGTTAAAAGGAACTAATTGAAAATCTTGAAATGAAAAACTAGAATTAGAAGGATTGACAGTACTGAAGGGAAATTTACTGATCTGGAGGCAGAATTGAGGAAGCATCTCAAGATGAGCTACACACAGATAAAATGCAGGTAAACGCTGCTTCTCTTCATGTTACCACCTCAGCTTTTACCTCAGAAAGTAAGCAAGAAAAGATGGCTTGCTCAGCCTGCTTTCATATAAAACCCGAGACCGCCTACCCAGGAGTGGTAGCGCCCACAGTGAGGGCTGGACACCACCTCATAAGTCATTAATCAGAAAATGTCCAGACTTGCCTTCAGGCCAATCTGTTGGAGGCATTTTCTCAACTGAATCTCTCTCTTCACAGATGACTCTAGCTTTGTCTAGTTAACAACAACAACATCATCACCTTAACCAATGCAGACACCGATCATCATCCCCAGTCCTCAACATTGTATCAGAGAGCCTGACTCGTTGGAAAGAGTTATTTGAACGTGAGATTTCAGGGATGGTACATTTCCTAATAATGGTCTGAGTGTAAGAGAGCAGATTATAAAGAGAAAAGGTGGCGGGTCACTAGAATTGAGCAAGTTTACGAACTGAAAATCTAGAGTATCAGGAAGTTTTAGTCGAGGCAGGGGCTTGAGTTTTGAGGGAGGCAATAAGTAACACACGTGACCAGGAGGTCGGAAGATTACAGAACACAGAGGGCAGATCTGTCAGACGGAGGATGATCTAAAGAACAGTCTGTAAGGGTTGCGGGGTCGGGGTCAGGGGAGATGACAGTGTCCAAACAGCATTGTGTTTGCTGAGTCTGGTTTTCTCACAGGCCCAGCTGGGAAAGCTCTCAAGGACATGCTGAATTGCAATCGAGGCAAGAAGGCAGGTGCAATGTTTACCCTCCAGGTCTAGATGTGGAAGAGTTTCTTTAACATAAGAACAGGAATTTCAGGGATGTCCTCAGAGAGCCTGAGAGAACAGTAGGTTGTTCCACCAAAGTGGAACGAGGACCAGATAACCAGAAGAAAGACCTTCTGTTTTTTGTTTGTTTTTTAACAAAACAGACAGTAGGGCTATGAGCCTGTTGGTGCTTGTTGCATTGAGGAATGACACCTCAAAGCTTCTAGAAGAATCCATCCCTTATGTTAAAAAATAGAATTCAAGGTAGATTTGGGATGAATTAGAGGGAGGAGTAGGAGGTAAATCTGACCAAAATATACTGTATGCATGCATGACATTCTCAACTAATTAAAATGTTATATTAAAAAAGAAATGGAACGGAGTCCTTCTTGATATTACAATGGAAGACCAAAGACAAGAGCTAAGTGATGCTGAGGAACTAAGATGAGGTGCCTCAGAAGGTAGCTCACAGGGCCTCAAAAGGCAAAGTCAGGTCTGACTGCTAGATTAGATCCATGATCTACCACCTGTAGGCTTCTCCTTTAATAACGAGTGCCCTTGTACTGCTCTGTGGCCGACACCTGTATGGAATCACCACAGGAATATTAAAATTGATCAGTGTTAGATATCTAGGGAAATACTGATATGATACTAAAGTACCTGTCTGAAACAAGTACCAAAGTCTTAGATACAACAAATATTTACCAGAGGCTATACATTCAAATCCAGAAGTACCTAATGGATTAACCTTGTATCAAAGCGACTTGAGAATTTTACAAGAGCTTGTTTTTATAACCTGTTTAATTTACCCTCACAATAATAGATTTTGGAGGATGGTTATCTGATTCCCCAACGCAACGGACTCCATTGTGTCTGCCTTGTATTCTCTGATGCAGAACGTGGTATGCTGAGTCTCAGGAGGCATACCTTCCAATAATGACCACTGAGGAACAAGTAGCAAACAAGCAGAGACCCACATCTGCTAGCCTGTGGGTTTGTCTCACGTAACTATCAGTTACGTGAGACAAATACTCAAGAAAACAGCATCAATTCATTCGTCTTTTTCAAAATGGAAAAGCACTACGCTTAATTTGTGGTTCTCTGCATTTTAAACAGGCAAGTCAATGAAGCAATAAATGTGTTCGTAATGAATAGATTTTTCTACACAGAAAACTTAATGGCAGTGGCATAACAGAAGACTTAACCTGGTGAACAGAAGAGTAAACAACAGAAACAGATACGGATAATTTGCGCTGGCCAGAAAATTTTGTAAAAGAAGAAAGAAAGAAAGAAAGAAAGAAAGAAAGGAAGGAAGGAAGGAAGGAAGGAAGGAAGGAAGGAAGGAAGGAAGGAAGGAAGGAAGGAAGGAAGGAAGGAAGGAAGGAAGGAAGGAAGGAAGGAAGGAAGGAAGGAAGGAAAGAAAGAAAGAAAGAAAGAAAGAAAGAAAGAAAGAAAGAAAGAGAAAGAAAGAAAGAAAGAAAGAAAGAAAGAAAGAAAGAAAGAAAGAAAGAAAAGAGGAAAGGAAAGGAAAGAATCACTATTGTTGGGGATGAACTTTCTGTGAATCATTCTGTAAAGAGGTTAGATTGCCGTAATTGTATCATCAGTATATAAAGATGCAGTTCTCTACATACATAGTGTCTTCTTACACCACACCCTGTTTGTCCCTCCAGGGAACCACAGATCAGAGGACAACTTTCTGCTATGGATTCCAGGGGTCAACCTCAGGTCGTCAGGCTTGCATGGCAAGAGCTTTACTAACCATGCCATTTCTCCAGCCAGATGGCTTCTTTCCTAACGAAACTGAAGTATACCTCGGCTTCTGCCAAAGCTCATTTCACCTCAGGCCTTGCCTGGATCTTGGCTGAAGACATGGTCTCCTTCCACTTCTCCCCAAAGTCCTTTGTATCTGACTTTCTTGGAATAACTCATCCTAAGGATCTCATTCTCTGTCTCATTCTCTCTCTGTGTCCCTCTCTTCCTCTATCTCTCTGTCTCTGTCTCCATGTCTGTCTCTGTGTGTGTCTGCGCTCTCTCTCTCTCTCTCTCTCTCTCTCTCTCTCTCTCTCTCTCTCACACACACACACACACACACCTTTCTACTGGCTCTTCCTACAGAATTATAGTATTCTCAAATCAACCTCTTTAGAGCTCTTTTTGCTCTCTCCCTCCTGCTGTTTTCTATCTCTCTCTCCCTGCTCACTTTTAAACTGTTGGAGGTGATCATTCCACTATGTGGAAACAATGATTCAATAGCTGCCCCCTTCTGAATTCTCACTGTGTTGACGTGACAGTTCCCTTCACACCGACCTCTTCCCCCTGGACACTTTTACCTCTGTCTCAACGACCACATGGTCTCTGGGTTATCTAGAATCTGAGCGCTCTGCATCGTTTCTTTGCTTATTCCTTTACTGCTGCAACTGCCATGACCTCTTTCTCTGGCAGTTGGCTCTCCTTGTTCAGATCCTTCTCCTAAGGGCTCATTAGCCCCATGGCTTCAGTTATGATTTACATGCTGAGGATTCTCAACGCCATGGCTCCGATACAGGTGCTCCTGCTTAGCTTCAGAACCACAGGAGAAAATGATGGGTGGGCGGGTCCTCCTGGGCAGCCTATAGGAAGAGATAAAATGGACTTCCTCCTCCTGTTCTCTAAGCCTGCACCTTCTGGGCTCTCTCCGTCAGTGAACATAACATCATTGCTGATGCTAAACCTGGAATCTAGGTTCAACCCCGATGCCCACCCTTCCCTCTTTAACCAAATCCAATCTACACATCTCTCTACATCAGTGTCTTTAGAATCACCCCACTTCTCTCCAACTCTTTGCCTGCACCCTAGTCAAGGTTCCATCCTCTGTGTCAGTGTGTTGCAATGAATTCTAACGTGTCTCCCATTCTTTGCCGTGAGAGAGCTTTGTCTAAAATGCGAGCAAATTCCCTCTCTTGCCTTAATATCTCCTGTCCTCAAGGAAGGGCTTCTAACCCTGAACTTCCTAGGCCTTCCACGACTTCCTGCCACACCATTCCCACTCCACCCGGTACTCACATCACACTCCCCTTCTCTTATGTGTTTGGAGAAGATGGCTCATATGTCCCCAGAGTAAAAATCCTCTATTCTCTGCCTGGATAAACTCTCACTCGCTCTTCAGGAATCAGCAGGGCCACCAGTTCTGCTTGGAAACCTCCCTCTATTGGGTCAGATGCACTGCAAGCACCAAACTCCTGTCCTAGAAATTCTCACAGTCTGTAGAAATTAACTGTTTCATTTTTTTCAAAGATCTATTTATTTTTACCTGTTATGTGCCACAGAGGCCGGAAGAAGAGTGTCAGATTGCCTGGAGCTAGAGTTACGGGTGTTTGTAGGACGCCTGACACGAATGCTGGACACTGATCTCAGGTCCTCTGGAAGAACAGCAAGTGCTCTGAGCCGTTGGGCCTTCTCTCCTGCCCTTGTTTGATTTTAAGTAACCACTAGTTCCACGGGCAAGGTACACAGCTGACCAATCCCCCATGCTATGCACTGGCCAGGGCACAGTGCATGCTGGGAACTCTCTAGCGCAGTGGTTTCAAACTGTGCCTTTGGGATTCCTTTGTGCTCTTAAAAACTGAGAACCTAATGAGCTTCTGTTGATGTAGGTCATACCTATTGATACCATGCTAGAAACAATCACTAAAACGGAGAAAATGTTTAAATATTAATTCATTTTAAATTAACAACAGTAAATCCACTACATTTTAACATACTTTTATGAACATGAATTTCAACAACAAGACAATAGTGGAAAACCTGTCATGCTTTTATAGTTTTGCAGGTCCTTGAAACATATTGCACAATAAGTTATAGTTTGCTTGCACAGCTTCTTTAGGGTTCCCCTCGAGGAGATAGGGTTTGGGACGTAAAAAAAAGTTTGGCTTCCACTACTATGGAGGTGAAAAGAGAGGAACGTTGCGATATTCACTGCAGCCGATCAGACATTGCTTCTAAAATGGCTGTCCACCAGGACTGAGCAGGTGGCTCAGTGGGTAAAGTGATCACCAGGTAAACATGAGGGTCTAGTTCAGGATCCCTGGCACCCACGTCAATAAACAGCTGTGCATGGCCAAGCTCATGTGTCTCAGGCGGAGGGAGGGTGTAGAGGCAGGAGACTTGCTCTGTGTTCACTGATGGTAGAGAGTGAGAGAGGACACTCGGCACCCTCCTCTGACATCTGCAGATGTGTACACGCATGTGCACCCGTGCGCTCACACGCACACATCACACACACACACACACACACACACGTTTATAGTACACTGTAGCTTAGTAAGTGGCATTTTCGTAAAAGCCAGCCACAGCATAGAATTAGGATCCGTATCAAGCTCGCGTGGTTTACCACAGTAAGACGCACTGGTGTGTCTGAGGCCCTCAGTGGGTCCCTCACCTAAGCATGCTACATCGGTCATCAAAAAAATATCAATTCACTGACATATAGCTCTTGGAAATGTTAACACATTCCATCATACAATATAAAAATCCTATCTGTTAATAGCAGCACTGAACCCATCACAAAAGTCTATTGAGAAACTGTCAAACTCTCAAGGGTGTGCACAAAGTTCCCAAATTCTCATTTTCACTTGAAGGCTCAAATTCCATCATTGGCAACCAACACTGCCAGTTGTTTTTGTTGAAATGACAGGTTCGCTTCAATCACTTTTTGAGAAAATGCCGACCAAATACCACAGATGGAATAACAGTAGTTTGTCTGTCAGTCATTCTTTCAAGTAAAAACAATGTTCCATTAAAACAGTGGCCAGTTCAGATATCATGCAACCCACTGTGCAAATGATCAGGTTTTGTATGTGATGGAATCGGCCTAGGGACGTTTCCCAGAATACTGGAAAGATGTGCACTGAGGATTGAGGCTTAAATAATTTGTGCTGCTTCATCAGCATATTTTTATGTGAAATGGACTGTGCCAGCAAGGTGGGGAAGCACGTGATGCTCACTACTGGTACTGCTTCTCCAAGTAATTCATGCACCCGCTGCCGCCGCCGTTGCACCATCAGTGCAAAGTCAACAGAGGGGAGCAAGGCAGACAGTGTCCTGAGCGTGAAGACGGCTTTGATCTCACAGACCCCCTTGGGACTGCAGGAGGTCACATGGAGAGGAGTTCTAGGGAGATGAATGGATATAAGGCCATGACAACTGAACTTGGGTGTCTCTGATAACACAGCTGGGGACATACACAGGCCTTCTAGATTGAAACCCTTGCTCTATTCCCCAGCCCCTCTGCATCCAAGCCCCCTCTCCCACACCCAAAACTTGGTTTTGGCTCATCCTGGGTGTTAACATCTAGGTCGTTAGAAAACAACTCCCCGGCTCTGGGGCCTGTCTTTGTCCACCAGCCTGTCCTCAGGAGTAAGGGACCCTTCCCAGTATTTGATGGCCACTGCAAGGTAACCTGCTAGGTGAGTTTAGCATCCTGCATTGTGCGGGGAGGGGGAGGCAGTGGGGGAGGAGGGCTGTGGGTTAGGGAGGTGATACAAATCGATGCAGTTCAGGAGTGTGTAACATATGGTGTAAACCACAACTGTGTTGTTGTCTTAATCTTGCACGAAAACGTGAAACAGTCTTTCACTCTTGCAGAGAAGGCTAGAAGCTGGTTTTCAACTGGTCCAAAACAGAAAGAAACTCCCAGCTTGCATTTGTTAACCCTCTGCACACCTGTCTCTCTTTCACGAGCATCTTCTGCATATGCGGCAGGTCACCCAGGAAGGGGACCTCAGTTAACACGCTGCTGTTTAACTACGGAAGGTGGGGTGGAGCGAGCACGGGACGGTGAAGAGTATCGTTCTCTGAAAATGACTTCAGCAAGCAAGTTAACTCAGAACCAAAGTAACATCGTTTTCAAATTCCTTCCCGGGTAACTCACTTTTACCGTTCAAAAGAAATGCTTTTTCCCGTTCGCGCACTAATCTGCATGACTCTTCTGGACATCTAGGACTAAGACTTGCACATCAGCCTCACTCCCTCACACAAGAGCCTGAAAGCTCATCACAGGGCTGTGTGCGAAAGGACACCGCCCCCCACCCCACAGCCCAAAGGTACGTGGGCCAGAGACAGAATGCAATGCCCCATGTGCCACTGTTTTAGGGACGGTGCAGCGTTTGGCTTTTGAGGAGCTTTGGGAAGATGTCTCATGTCCCAGCAGTGACGGACAGTTGTCCTGTACAAAGTGACCGCAGGCTCAGGGGTCACTTAGACTCTGCTTGGGAGGTATGGGCTGACGATGGACAATGGGAAGACGGAAGCTCTGTTCTAGCAGTAAGCCTCTGGGCAAGGGGCTGGAGAGAAGCTACTCCTTCATTAACTAGCATGAACATACTGTTGTCTGATGTGAGGCAGCTTTTCGCAGTTAGGATCTTGTGCTCTAGAGGCATGCTGCATGGATTTCAATATTGGTTCCATCATTTACAGGCTGAGTGACCTTGGGCAAAGGACCTGACCTCTCAAATCTTCAGAATTTTCTCATCTGTAAAATAGAGATAGGAAGGAGACCAATCTTGGGAAGTTATTGTAAGGCTAGAAAGGAATAATCTATATAAAGTGCTTAGCACAGTGGCTGGCATGGAGTGAATCTTAACAAATGACAGTTATTATTACTAACATACTTCCCTATGTGTAAGTAAGCTGTCCATCTCCTGGAAGCTCAATGAGTGTATCCCTGGAGCTCAATAGGCAGCCAGCCTGACCTAATGGGCGAGCTCCAGAGGAGGGAGAGGCCATGCCTCAAAAACCAAGATGGGCAGCACCTGTGGAATGGCAGCCAAGGCTGACTTCTGCCTACACACACAAGAAGCAAGCAAGCAAACACAAGTCATTAAGCAAGGATATTTCTGCAATAATTGGCAGAGAAGTCTTCAGACATCAATTATTAACTAACTGTTATTAAAAAAGATCCAGTCTTGTTAGATGCAAACTATAAAAAAGATGCCTGTGTGAGGTCTCAGCCCCAGTTCTGTGCTTTGAATCCCTTGATGGCCTCGATGATGACAACCTTCACTTTTAATCTGTGTACCAAGGCTCTTGCCAAGTTCCCGGGACTTCTCTGCGTATGAACTGTTCAACACGGAGACTCCAGGGTCAGGTTACTATGGCAACTCTCTACTCAGACAGCGCCGTTCATTTACTCATCACTCCCTTCAGCACCCTTGAGACCCCTAGCACCCTGCCCGCTCTGCGTCTTCTCCGTCTGTGAATGGCCCCAGGTTCTACCTATCTTCTACTTAGCCCGCAGCCTACAGTGCCAGCTTTAGTCCCACTGCTACAGTCTTGGGTGCGTTGAGGTTACAGGCTCTGGAGCGAGTGAGGAGAGAGAAAGGACAGGACCTCTGTTCTGCAGTAATTATCTTCAGCTTCCCATCCCCTGGACTACTGCACTTAACCTTCGGGACCCAAGCACGGGAGCCAGCTGATTAAAATTCCACGAGGCTTTGGATCCCACCCCTCCGGACTCCTTAAGGACTTGGTTCCTTCCCATCATTCCTGTATGTCCAGCTTTAACTATTTTGTCTAATACATGTGTGTGTGTGTGTGTGTGTGTGTGTGAGTGTGTATATATTCTTAAGTATCTCCCCGGATTTCAAGCTACTTCTCATCTTCCATATAACACATCGCCCCAGTTATTTCTACCTACTTATCAGTTTCTCTTAGCTCAATCAATCTGGTCTGGGCTTCCATTATTTTATCCAAACTGTCTTTGTTAAGTCTGCTATTGTTTTTCACACTGTCAAGTTCAAGGAGTCTTTTTACAATTTTTACCATTTGTGATTCCTTTGTGATTTTTCCTTCCTTTTCTAAACCTTTACCTTGCCGTTTAAACATGAGCGTTAGCCATGGTTGTTTCCATGGCCTATTCTACAGATCCTTCCAGTGTGACCCCAACACACCCAAGACCTGAACTGCTCAGTGGACTCAAATGGATACCATCAGCTCGGAGGTCTCTGCCGAGTGAAGAGTCGTCCTGTGCGCACAGGGTGAGAACGCAGACTTGGAACTCACACGTACTTTCCAGACCGTTTCTGTACTTACTAGATGTCTGGCCATACAAAAGCTACCTGACCCAAACTTCTCTCTCCTCCTGATTTCAAAGTCCATACTGCCTTGCACTGACGGAAGGTTTAGTGCTTAAGTCCTGTGCCAGTGCTGGGACACCCATTTAGACATCTTCCTTTTCCCTCGGTGTTATCTAGTGACGGGCTAGAGAAACGGCTCTCGTGGAAAACCAATCTCTGATCTGCAGCACTTGCTGACTGTAGCTACCAAGAGAACATCACTGAAAAATGGGCACAACTTGCCGGGTAGCTTGCATGTGTTGGGCCAGCACTCCGCTAGACCCAGTGAGCCCCTACACTTGGATCTTGCGATCACTTGGCCTGAAGCCAACTTTAGTCCAAGTTGATGAAGATCAACCTTAAAAGGGAAGGTAAAGGTTTAGAAAAGGAAGGGAAAAAAAATCACAGAGGAATCACAAATGGCAAAAATTGTAAAAAGATTCCTTGAACTTGACAATGTGAAAACCGGTGGCAGTCTTAATGAAAACAGTTTGGATAAAACAGTGGAAGCTGAGACCAGGTTGATTGACTAAGGGAAACTCATTAGAAATAACTGGGGCGATGTGTTACATGGTCCAACTTCAGTCCAGGTGATGAAAATCACCATGTGGCTAGGGAGATGGCTAAGTGCTTGCCCTGCAAAGGTGAGGGCCGGAGTCCAGACCCCCAGCGCCCAACCGAAGGCCTGTGAGCCCAGCACTCAGGACTTAGAGACGGGGTCCCCGACAAGCTGACTGGCTAGGCTAGCTGAATCAGGGAACTGTGAATTCAGAAGACAGACTGCACAGACACTCGATATGTAGGTTAGAGGGTGCTGGGGAGGACGCCTGATACCAGCCTCTGGTCTCCACACACGTATGCATTCACACACACGTGCACAGTGTACACATACATGCATAAGCAAAAAATAAAAAAGAGAAAGCAAATCACAGCGTGGAAGCGACCTGAAGGACTGTTCGCTGACAGGCTTCACAGTGCTTCGCCTTTGTCTTCACTTTTCCCTGGCAGCTGAAGTTTGGTGAATCATTCCCCAAGACATCCAATGGGAAGCTGTTATTTGTAAGTTTCTTCTTATGCCCTCCCCTCCTCCATCACCCTTCACTCTGCGTAACCAGCTTCTCTGCACATCCTTCTGCTTCCCACAAGGGCTACTACACTCCGGTCTTTCTACACAGTGTGGAGGAAGTTCCCTCAGCCCACAGTGACCATCCCCCCACCCCACCACCTTTGTCTGGCCGACTGTTGCTCTTCAATTTTCTGTGTGGGTATCAGCCGTCGGGAGTTCCTTGGATAAAATGTCTGACAAAATGTCAGGCAATGGGAATTAAGTTAGAATGGCTCAAACGCCCAGTAACTGACAGCCTGCTTGAGTGGACAAATGTGGATTTTTCACATCACATACGGCATGATCCATTGCCTTAAGAAGGAGTATTTGGGCATGGTGGCACACACCTGTGACCCCAGCACTTGCAAGGTAGAGAGGTCGGAGGATCAGATGTTTAAAGCCATTCGTGGCTAACTAGTAAGCTCAAGGGCAGTCTGGGTTAATGAGGCTGTCTCACAGTGTTCATCTATATGGGAAGGGGTCTGAGAAGTGGTTCTAGAGGTTTCAGCAACGACGTTTGAAATGTGGTAGGCCTATGTGGCGTTTGCTTGCTTGTCTATAACCTGCAATACCCAAGGACTACTTCTGTAATGACAAATCCTGGTTTGGAGTATGGTACTTTGGTTGTTACTATTGTTATATCCCACTTGTAATCAGTTCTGGACTAGCTTACTGCTCACTAGGGGCAAAAAGACCCTGAGAAATAACAAGACCCGTAATATTTGAGAAGAAGCTCATCGTGTGTTGTACAAAAACGTCCAGAACTGAAGAAACCAGACCCACAAAATTTACTTTCAACATTATATTGGGCAAAGCACTCTGTGACTGTTGGTTCAGTCGTCCGTGAGTCATTCCCCTGCCCTTTCCGTTCTGTCATCAGGGTTAGGAGAGCAATCACAGAGCCTCTCTGGCCACAGGCTCCCCTTCTTCCTTCCCTCACCAGTTCCTTCCACTCCCTGCCAGCAACTGGCTGTTTGTTCCAGCAAAGCCAACCCTGTGAGCCCACAGGTGTCTCATGCGTTTGTACGTGACGCGCTCTCCGAAATGTCTCATGACACATACATGTGCATACAAACTCACAGGGCTACGGTGTGGTCATCATCATCATACTGTGCCATGGTAATGAGCCGGATGAGTGAGCCCCACCTCTCCCGGGGCACACTGGACCAGCGTTAAAGCACAGTTAATGTCTGTTAAAACTGCAGTGAGGGTTGGTAATGAGCTCTTTATGTTCTTACTGTAAGCAACCCTGATGATGTTCATCTTCTTGTAAATAAGAAAAGATGCTGTGGGGATCTTGCTGTCCTGACTGCCTTGAAGAGAAGGGCTGTCACTCGGAACCCAGGAGATAAGATTATTCAGTAAAAACCGAGAGGATTCAAGTTCATCTCCAGGATCCACGTTAAAAAGCTGGGGGTAGTGAGACACTTGCGATTCCAGTGCCATGGAGACAGTGACAGGCAGATTCTTGGGACTCATTGGCCAGCCAGTCTAGTCTAATCAGTGCGCTCCAGACCAATGAGCTCCTGTCTCAAAAACCAAGGTGGACTGAGGGATGGTTCCAGAGGTTGTCCTCTGGCTTGCATACACTTGTATAAACATACATGTGCACAGCTCCCTACACATGCACATCCATACGAATATGCACACACATATGCTCACACACAAACAAGAAAGGACTCTCAAACAGCCAGTTGAACTACCCTCATGACAGCGCCAGGCGTTTTAAATGTTGCAAGGACACTTTGAGAAGACTACACAAGGATCAAGGCTGATTCTCCTCACTCTACAAAGTATTGCCTTAGCCAATCCTGGGCCTTTTCAAGTGATTTGTACCAGACTTTTTGTTATTTTCAGTCTCAGGGCTTCTTAAACTTTTGCCCTAATAACTCCAATTTGTTATAGAAATCTTTATACAACCCCGTGTGTAGGGTATAATAAGTATACAAATCAGACATTACTGACAAAAAATCATAAAGAAAAAAATGTAAGCAATTATTTGGTATACATGTAATTTTACTATTAAAGATTAAAGCAAATATGCATACTAATGAGATGGGTGCACATGTCTATTTGTATATAAATAGTTGGAACGGGGCTGGAGGGATGGCTCAGCAGCTAAGAGTACTGGCTGCTCTTCCAGAAGACTTGGGTTTGATTTCCAGCAGCCTCGTGGTGGCTCACAGCCATCTGTAGGTCTAGACATAGAGAACCTGACTCCCTGTCTCCTGGCCTCCACGGGCCCGGCATACACATGGTGCAGAGACACCCGTAAAACACATAAAAAATTAATCAGTAAATGTAAAAAGAGAATTAAAACTTGGCTGAATAGTTGATGCTGTAGGGCAGACAGCATCGCCAGCTTCAGTTTCTTTTCGGAGCTGACTGACATTTTGATCTTCCTGTCATCAATGCCGAGAATGCCTTTGCATAAATGTATAGTACAAAATGAAAGAAGTGTGTTTTTAGGCCCACTAAAAATGGTTGGAAATTCTGTCCTAGTCATAATCATTCAATGATTTTTTAAATGAAATTCAAGCAACTCAAATAGTAATTTTAATACCAAACATTCTTACACGGTACAATCCAAAGATACATTAATTTGATACATGCTGAGGAAAGACCAGCTATAGAGTATTAGAAGTCTGTGTTTTCCTAATTAAATCATTATGTTTCTGTAAGGGCAGAAACCTTGGTACATACATAGGATCACTGCAGCTCATAACATACAATGGCCTTGGATCCGAGCTGAGATGTTCCGGCGGCATCTGTTGGCTGGCATGGCATGACGGCAGACACAGTGCCAAGCGTGCACGTTGTGGGTTCAGAACCAGGGCTGTGATGACATTGTGCGATGCGACATGATGAGCCCTGCCAGGAGCACCTTCCTCCACTCCATTACACATTTGGTTTTTTAATTAATTTCTGGTCGCTGCGCACCTAGAATCATTTTACTACTGCCAAAATTTTCACAACCCTCACATTCAGTTATGTATCTCCCCTATTGGGGGTCACAACCCACTGGGCTGGAGATGACCTGTTGGCATGTCTACCTAGGCCAGACAGGAAGCGCTTCTGTCGGAGGCTTAGTAGACAGACCACAGTAGCTGGTGTTAAAAGGGCGAGGCTGTGGTTGGTGCAAAGACCAATTTTTATTTATGAGGCGTGCTGTGATGGTCCTGTACCCCTTCTCTGGCTCTATAAGCAGGCTACCAGGCTGAGCTGGCTGGGAGACACTCTCCTGTGCTGCCTCTCCTGGTGTTGCAACATTAGGCTAAATAAAAGGCTTCTCTGAAGCCATCTTCTCTTGCTTACTTTTAGCAGTATAAGCTGAGGGTAATATGGGGGGAAAAAGCAGCAGAGACTGCAGGCAGCAGCAGCAGCAGCTTGAGCGGAGCAGCTGACAGGCTGGGCTGTAACAGAGGCAAGGGAGCTGGCTGATAGACAGCTAGAGAAGAAGTAGCTGAATGGCTCGACAGGGCAGCTGGGACAGGAGGGTGGTAGGAGTACAGAGGAGGGAGAGCTGAGCTGAAGGTAGACAAAAGGCTACAAAGAGTCCCAGAAGAGAAACTTCAGTCCCTGGTTGCTGGAAGAGTTCAGGAGAACTGTTAAGCCTCTAAGGCCAAGGATCTCGGCCAGGAAGCTATAACAATACTTGGTGTGAGGGGCTGAGGAACCCCAACACCCAGGTCTGCTGAGAAGCTGAGATGAGAGCTGCAGCCAGGAGCTAGAGAATCCCAACTCCTCTCCCTACATGATAGAGACGAGGAACACCTGGCTTGCCTAGGAACTATATCCACTGCTGCCAAAGGGCAAGGGACCTAACAGCCCAGGCCCACTCCACAGCAGGAACTCTTGCAGAGCTAGGCCAGTACCCAAGGCCTGTACAATACCGGAAGACTAGATGGGGCCTGCTGCCGTCAAACACAGGGATACAAAAGCTGCCAAAAATCATTACTTGGAGGGTTTCTCCCTGCTTACCCATGGTTTTGGTCTTGGGAGAGCAAAGATCCCAGCCATCTGATTGGTGGGGTTAATATTAAGTCTGCCTGCCTGGTGGACATGGTTATAACACCCCCACCACCACCTTTATGTTCTGAGAGTCTCAGGCTGTGTTATCCACTGTGCATTTTGCACACCAGTAGCGGAATCACTTGAGACTTAGTTTTCAGGTCCCATCACAATACCTACAAAAAATACCCCCAGCCTGAGATGGAGCCCAGGAAGGATAGTTCTAAAACCCTCGAGGTGGTTCTTGGGCACATCCAGTTTAATACACCATTCCAGGAGACTGTTAGTGTTGTGTAAGTGAAGACAAATAATTATAAACCTGAGACACAGTGCTTGTAAGACAGCTAGCTTAGTGGTTCTCAACCTGTGGGTCATGACCCCTTTGGTGGAACCAAACCACCCTTCACGGGGTCACCTAAGACCATCCGCATATCAGATATTTACATTACAATGTATAACAGTAGCGAAATTACAGTTATGAAGCAGCAACAAAAATAATCTTATAGTTGGGGGTCACACAACATGAGGAACTGTATTAAAGGGTCGTAGCATTGGGAAGGTTGAGAACCACCGATCTAGTGCCAACTCTTAAACTTGCCTTTCTGCATAAATACAAATAACAACACAAATCGGATATAATAACCAATCTTGTCTTATCAGAGGAGATTGATGAACAGGCTTTCACTGGACAGGACTCCATTTATGGTTAGTTAGTTGTCCAGTAGCTTCCTGGGTATTCTTAAACTGAATTTGTCTCATAAATATTAACTGAGAATAGAAAACCCTGGCCCCAGGAAGTGCAAGGCTCTTTCTATTCTTGCCTAGGCCCACAGAGCACCTTAATGGGAGGCCCAGCTTTGGCTTGAACGGCCTCAGGATGTCAATATGTTGCCTGGTCTGCTGAGCCACCATGCTCCTCCACCTGCAGTTATAGAATGTAAATAACTTGGAGAAGAGACCTGGGAAGGTCACAGTGAAGCCTTTATTGGGTGCTCTGACAATTAAATGTGCAAAAGCCCCAACTCTCTGACCCTGGCCAGAGTGATTTGTGGGCCGTAGGATACAGGCAGCCTTTTTACACCTCCTTCTATGGCTGCTGAAATCTTGGCTCGCACTCAAACGCCCCACTTGGGCTTTATTCAGGAAATATTTCTTTAGCTGTTTTATTTGTTCCATGATTGAATGTGTAAGCTTCCACAAAGTGCAAGATCACAAGTCAAATGAAAGGCTTCGGTTCCCAGTTCACATAAAGAGATAAAATTTGAAACCAAGGAAACACCACCACTTGGCTAAATGAAGGACTAGGTATAAATGAGGCAACAGTATTCCCACTAAAGGTCACCGCACGCTAAAACGCTCCAGGAAAGCACACTAAAACATCCGTGCTTACCTTAGTGTAGAATTTAGGGACATACTTGCAAAGGGCTTCAGGCTTCCCCTTGAGTATTTAGAACTGGATGCAAAGCAACCTGATAGAAATGAAAGTGTACTGGCATTTCACAATGAACAAATGCAACTATATAAGCAGGACTCCTGCTTTAAGACTTGGGAGAGTCTATCTAAAAACGAAATTTGGGTGTCCTGGAAATCAGCCATTGTTCAAGTTTAGAGCCTGGGCATCAGGATCAAGATATAAGAATACAGGGAAAAGGGCCAGCCTAAGAAGTTTAGGGGTGGGCAACTAACTTGAGGCAGATAGAAGGGTAAGTGAAGAACCTGTAGAGAGCTCCAGGCCATAGGACACAAGAAAAAGATGACCTTTGGCACAAAACTGGAGAATCTGCCAAAGTATATTATCCAAGGTCTTTGGCAGTTAAAGAAGCAAAAACCAGGTTATCCTCATGATTCTCCAAATATATACTGGGAAGTATTGGAGTGGGCAAAGGCTGGCCTTCACTGGAGCTCCAGACACATAGCCACATTTACTGGCATGATTAAGTTGTAGGACTGGTGACAGCAGTCTCCTGTATCACAAATGGGGGCCAAGTGTTGAGTGCAAAGATTAAACACAACGGTGCCTTCAGAAGACTATGCATAAACACTGATGGTGCTATCTGGCCCAAGACCTAACCGTTACTTTTTAAGTCTGTTAACAAGGAGGAAATACACGTCATTATAGAGGTTGTGCTGTGTCCTTTAGGTCCCCTAGCAGCTGGAAGAGTCATCTGTTGCTGGTTTACAGTTGGGACCCTCCTGAGATTCGCCCTCAGACAAAGGCAGCGACCTTGCTCCTGCTGGTTATGCCCCCGCCTTGGGCATAGCTGACATACCCAGGCTGAACAACAGAAGAACAAGTGCAAATCGCTCCAGTCCCCATCTCAGAGTCTGTTTCCCAGTCTAAATACTTGCACAAGTTAAGTATTTAATTGGAGACTTAAAATAAATTAGACATTTATGCTCTGATATTTTGATCTATGCCAGAACCTTTGTCTCTGTAAACCAGTTCAAGATCAACATGCCTTGTCATTTTTCATGCATAAATGACATAAGAAATTCGATATGCTGTAGGTGCCAGACAGTTTGGCAAGCTTCTTTTAATCTGATGAATCGGTTAAGAAAGTTCCTTCTATCATAAAATTATTAGCATTTAATGAGCACTTACTATGCTACTTAGTAGTATGTTAATCACATAATTTGCATAATACCCATAATCCCACAATGCAAATGTTACCGTCATCTTTTTTAAAAATGAAGTCTAGCTGCATTGTTCAGGCTCATCTCAAGCTCTTGGGCTCAAGTAATCTCCTACCTCCAGCCTTCCCAGTAGTTCAGACTACAGACTTGAGCTACGGCACCTAGCCTGTCATCTTCATTTTATTATGCAGGGACCTTGGGAACAGGAAAGTATTTAGACAATTTATCTGAAGTCACACCATGGAGAAGGGAGCAGGCTGAGAGTTTCAATCGATGTGACTCCACAGCTTGTCCTCCTGCCACACTGGATTCGAAAGAGAATTTAAACAACAGGGGTAATGAGAGCAGAGATGCAGAAGTGAGTCTTTGTTCTCTAACGGCATCGCACAACATGCCAAAATATGCCATGTCTAGTTTTTCTCTTAAAAGGCGAAGCTAGCAAACAAGGGATGCTCTTGAACTCTCAGAAGAAAAAGAGTGCAAGGAGTGTAGTCTGCAACTGTTATTTGTTTATACAAGAATGATTTCAGCTAATTAAAGACAGAAGAGTGGGGCAATATTTGTAAGGAACAACTGAAGTCAGACATCTTAATTATGCTCTCAGATGAGCACAAAAGAGTACGCTACAAAAAAAAAAAGCCTTAATAAAAGCTAACTGTTACACATCAGGATAAGGACGGCACAGAGAGGATCCGTTTAAAGCAGTTCAGATCAGATAGCAGGGACTAATCAGAGAGGTTTTGCGACAACTATCTGTGGCAACACGTATGTATGTGCCAAGCCACAGTTTTATTAGAGGTACTGTCCCTCAAAAAGAAAGCACAAATTCGTGGTTTTCTATTAAAATATGAATGTTATCTCAAAAGAGAGGTCTATAATACTTTTAAAAAGAAGGTGTCAAGACTGCCAGGTCATTAACAAATAGTATCAGGTTCCATGAAACAGCCTGAGGGAGCCATGGACGAAAGAAGGACCTTCACCCTACAGGACTTCGCAATGGCTCTCTTTTTATCTGCTGTCAGGACCACTGCTTCCTTCACATCCAGGATGCGGAGATAAAAAACAGCAGGAGAGAATCTCCACAGAGTAGACTGGCACTAAGTCATCCAGCCCCTCTCTACCAGGTTGTGAACTGACCTCATCAGACTCGGCTGTGCTGGGGCAAACTTTTCACTGGCGTAACAAAATACTTGACACATACCAAAAATTAAAAAGGAAGAAAAATTTATTTCTGACTCATGGTTCCAAAGGTTCCAGTCCATGGCTGGCTGGCTTGCTGCTCCTAGGTCAGAGTTGGGAACAACATCACGGGAGGGAAGGCATCATGGAGCAAAACTGGTCAGCTCATGGTGGCCAAGAATGAGAAGGAGAGAGAGGAAGAACACAGACAAGGCACCTTTCAAAGTCACAGCCATGGTGATCAACTCCTTAGGCCAGGCACTAACTATCTCTGGAAAGTCCATTCAATTATGAGCTCATCAATTCATTCATTCATTCACTAAATCAGAGATTCTGGGATCCAATGACCCGCCAGAGACTGCATCTACCAGCTGTGGAATACGTCTCCAAATGTAAACCTTTTGGGAAGGCAGTTCCCAAAAGGGAACCAGTTATCTGAGAGCCTGAGAACCAGTTATCTCCTAGAGAGAGCTCTTCTTCTATGGATACCTCTGACCTCAGCATCCATTTCTAGAAAGAAAACCTTCCCTGACTGTCCCATTCACGCCCTACATACCTAAGCACACACCTCGACTGATGTTCCCTGTCACACTGAATGGAAGCACCATGGACTCAGACGCGCTGGCCAGAGGTCTAGGGGCTTACCGCTTTCCCTCTGTGTCTGTGCACATCTCCCGCCACCACAGTCCTGCGGATTGGGACATAAGGCGTCCACTGGAATAGACCTGATCTCACAGCACTAGCTTTGTTTGTAACAAGGCCTCTCTGAGGCGACTGGGGCCAGCGGTTTGGCCACGGGGTCCGACAGCCTCATTTACTGAGTTTCCACTTCCCATGTCAACACTATGTTCATTCCTACATCCATCAGCATGGGTCCTTGGAAAGAAGGAACAGAGAAGGGCATTCCTTAGCATTCTCAGTGTGAGGAAGTCTTAGTACGTCTTTTAGCGAATGACGGCCATCAGGTAACACCAGAAATTCTACAGTTGAAAAACACAGGCCCATCATTCTTTTCTTTATACACACACACACACACACACACACACACACACACTCTCAGTTCATCTTCCCATCCATCCATCCATACACACACACTCACACACACACTCTCAATTCATCTTCCCATCCATCCATACACACACACACACACACACACACTCTCAGTTCATCTTCCCATCCATCCATCCATACACACACACACTCACACACACACTCTCAATTCATCTTCCCATCCATCCATCCATACACACACACACACACACACACACACACACACACACACACTCTCAGTTCATCTTCCCATCCATCCATCCATACACACACACTCACACACACACTCTCAGTTCATCTTCCCATCCATCCATCCATACACACACACACTCACACACACACTCACACATCATGAAATAAAGACATATAACATGAAGTAGAAAGTAAATTGGCAGATGAAGGTAAAAACTTACACCAAATGCCGAGATCTGTGCTATGATCATGCTGCACACAGCAGAAAAAGCTGACTGGACTGTGGACAACAGGGAAGAGTCAAATGAACCGATTTAAAATGAGAAAATTATGTAAAGAATCAATGTCTGATTTCTGGCTCACCTAAAAATGCCTTCTGATGGGTGTGCATGCACGTGTGTGTGTGTGTGTGTTGTGGAAGTTTAGTTATATATAAAATGTTTTATGCACTGTTGGGTGAGGGGCTAGCCTAGGAGTTGGCGTTCTGTATTGTTTGCAGGTGTTGGATTTCTGTGGAGGATGTTTGATTGCTTATGATCTGCACCTGAGAAGCTCTGAATCAATGAAAACACCTTAGCTGAGACGCTGGGGGTTCCACTGTCGACTGAGTATGGCGCTGGCCAGAATGGCGGTTCCCTCTGCTGAGGTCTGGGAGCGTTCGCATGTATGAGAGTGCCTCCTTGTCCCTCTTGGTGAGCCACAGCAGCGTACTACCACAATTGGCACCCGATGTGAGACTAAGATATTAATCAGAGATTAAGGTATTAATAAAAGGAAAGTTCTATAAGAGAGAGTTGTAAACGAGAAAGAAGCTCCTAGGTGAGAGCCATGTTTCAGACAAGTGTTTTGGATGAATTTTCATGGTAAAAACAGAGTTCATCTGGGAGCAGGGTTTCAGTGGCTTTTCCTGATCATGGAGCTGACTCTCCCTCCTGCTGCTGGCAGCAGCTGGGACCCAGGAAATGGAAACCACAGTGTACTGCTGTTCTATAAACTGAGTTTGTTGATGGCTTTTTGTGTGTGTAAAGCCCAAGTGGGTCCTGTGTTTGAGGTCTATGAAGAAGGGTGCATGTTTACCCGTAGCGGTGGTGAAAAAGAACGCCAAACCACCAGAATGTTTCAACCTGAAATTCTTCCCACTGGCCCAGGACCCCCTGCTGTTGTGGAAGCCACAGCTTGGAGCCAATAAGCCACTTAGTTAAACTGACCAGTTTTTTTTTTCCTCTCTGCAAACCTAAGAGAAAGACAAGCTGTCCAGATACCGGTGATGGTGATGAGAACTCCACCCCCAAGGACACCCTTACTGCAGACAAAGTGACCAGTTGCTTTTCCAGCAAGCCAGTCTCTATCTTAAAACCTGCAAAGTGTTTCCTAAGGGTCAGCACACGGAAATGTTCCCAGAATTGGCCAAGGTTGTATCTCATGCTGGTAGCAGGACTCGGCACCGTAAGACTCGCCCAGGTTTTACTGGTTTTGAAGGCATGAAGGGGTATTTGGAGAGCAACTGAGGCTTGGCACTGTGAGAGGCCAGGAGAGGCCACTGGTAAAAGTGAAGCCTCAATAGTAGTTGAAGGCCCAGATGAAGGGGTCGTGTAAAGAAGTTAGGCTTGGCAGCATGAAGAGAGCCCAGGAGAGGCTACTGGTGAAAATGCAGCCCAGTTGCAGCAAAGGACCCCAGCAGTTTTTGAGATACCAGCACCATGGTATGACCACCAAGAATATCAGCAGGGGTGGAGTAAAGTCAGCCAGAACCTGGAGGACAAATTGTGTGGCTGAAGAGGTCAGAGAAAAGAAGTGACCCTTTGGAGGAACCCAGAAGATTATGAGTGAATTCTAGATAACTGGACATTGATAATATTTTTCTGCTGTCCAAGAACATTGTAAAAGCTTGATAGATGTTTGGTTTCATGTCCTATCCACTAGCAATCCTCATAATTGTTCCTCTTGTAAATGGTTTTGCTGGTGTAGTATTAAATTGAGTTGTTAAGGTAAAGCAATTTTTTTATATAGAAAAGGGGAAATGTTGTGGAAGTTTAATTCTGTATAAAATGTTTTATGCACTGTTGGGTGAGGGGCTAGCCTAGGTCTTAGCATTCTGTGTTGTTTGCAGGTGTTACATTTCTGTGGGAGATGTTTGATTGCTTATGATCTGCACCTGAGGAATTCTGAATCAATAAAACACCTGAGCTCAGATGCTGGGGGTTCCACTGGTAGTATGGCACTGGCCATGACAGTGGTTCCCTCTGCTGAGGTCTGGCAGGGCTTCCACCTATGAAAATGCCTCCTTGTCTTCTTTGGCTGAACCACCACAGCAGCATACTACTACATGTGGGTGCGTGTGCATGTGTGTCTTCCCCTCCCATGTGGGCTTATAGCTATTAGCGACCTATTCTTTCTCTTACGTTTCTGAAAGTTCTTATTTTACATCAACAATAAAAGTTCCTGGTTCCACTTGCGGGAAGCTACAGTTTTACTAGATGCTTCCTTTAAAGGTTTATCCTCCCTGGCAGCTGCTCTCAGAATTGTACCTGAATGCTATGTAGTTCCTGCTGCAGCCTCCTGTGGAACTGTGCGAGTTTCTCCTCTAACCTCCACTAAGGCTTCTCAGGAAGGTAAGTCCCAAATTGAATTTTTTTCTGGATAGAAAAGGTTTGTACTCTGGAATGCAGACACAAAAATGGCATTTTAAAAATTCTAACAATTTTTTTTTTTATTTTTATAAACTCTGTACAAGAAGCCACAAAGTGAAAACCAGGAACTTGGATGTATGACTTCCATCCAAGGACAGAAACCAACCAAGGCAGTGACTCAGTACACAGATACCTTCAGAGCTCATCTTACCCACACAGTTCAGGTGGTGGGCTGTGTCTGACACTGAGGTGGTGGCAGTCCCTCCTTAAGATGGAGCCTAATCATCATCTCTCAAATGGGGAAACTGGGGCTTCTTTCTAGCTCCTATTGCTTCTGGATCACTTGCATTTTAGGGATCACCCACCAAGTCTTGAAGATATTCAAGCTACTCAACAAGGAGGCCACGTGCTAAAGAAACGATCACCACCAACTTGGCGGCACCTGAAGGAGCTACTGTGGAAGCCAGCCCCAGCCTCAGGTAACCCTCAAATGACCTACGCCTTAAAGTGTATCCTCATGTGACCCACGATGGCCCAGCTCAGCCGCTCAGAGCCCTTTTCTCCAGATACCAGGGAGATATCAAAAGTGTCAGGGCACCCTGCCATTCAGCAATAGAGAAGAAGTAGGTCAATCTGATGCCAGTGCTAAGGTTTTGTATTCTAGGGAGCACAATTTTCTCAGTTAAAAACAATCCTCTTAATTTTGTCCCCCATAGCACAAAAAATGCAGTGGACAGAGTGTGGGTAGTAGACAACGTGGAGTTAATGCTCAGGCTACATTATTCTGCCACTTCATCTCCCCCACCTCCATTACAAAAGGCTGAAGGAGAGGCGTGGCCTGTGACTTCTGAAGAAACAGTTTAAAACATGGCCACTGGCAAGGTAGCAATAATAACAAAAGCAAATAACAGCCAAAAAATTTATAACAATTAGGTAAAATAGCAAAGCAGGCCTAGCCACAATCACTAGGCAACAATGAGTTTTAACTTTTACCAGAACAATCTGGACAATTATGTAATTTATTTCATTTATTTAAATAAAATTTTATACAGGTAATACGGATTTGCCTTTCAAAGTCTGAGATGTTATATCTGCCAAACAGAAGGGCATTTTATTCTCATTTATTATTTATTGCTTTGCTCAAAGTTATATTCACTTATGTATAAACACTTAAGTACATCTAATTTCTGCCAGAAACGGCCCTAACCCTAAGAGTAAGATGACAGAAACTATTTCGGATTGTCTGGAGGACAGTCAGAGCTTCTCACACAAGCATGGCCTGTGGGAATATTTAAAGTAAATAGGGAAGGACCTTTTCTAGAACCTCAAGTATCAAGGGAGGCAGGCTGGGGCTTGGGTCTCCAAGTTAGGAAAGCAATCCAGTCTGATGCTTAGTTGGCATGGGGACCCATCAAGGTAGACAGTCATACAATACAGCCTGTAAGTAAAGATCCTCTCTGGGTATCTACCTGACCTGCATGGAAGAGCTGGGTGCTGTGGATACCACTCCATGTCCAAAACTAGGTAACGAGGTTAGAAGGATGGAAGAATCAGCCGAATGAAGAGAGGGGTGAAGCTGTTCTGTCCCTGGCACAGTTGCTCCAACCCCTCTAAGGAATACTGAGAGGGGTATGTGAAGGACACCCCAATTGCAACTCTAACTGTGGAACCTCGTGATGTGACAGGCTTCATTTGTAAACAAAGAACCAAGTGCTGGAGTTATGGAATCTGAGCTTTTGGATGTGCTGAGACCCAACAGACCCCTAATACAATCTCCGCAGCTCCGACACTCGGGCTGGCCTCCCCCAGAGTCACACAATAGAGAAGGGACGAGAACTGGGGTCCTGAGACTCTTGCTTTAATGCGTTTTTATTTTTCTTTTTTTCCCCCTTTGGATGGCTCCTCTTAGGATTAAAAGATGTCTCCAAGAAGAAGGACAAGGCCAGAGCATATTTCTCAATCAACTCCAAAGAGCAATGCTATTGGTACAGGCTACTACTCAGGCACGTCAATCTGGGGCTTTTTGAAAAGATATAATCACCCGAGAAAAAGTAAGGTAGATGCGAAAAATGAAAGATGACTGTGAAGCTATTTCACTTGCTACTGCTGGAAAGTGTTTGAATTTAAACTCTAGTAGGCATAAAATAAGCTTGCGGAAAACACCAGCTTTGGAATCTGAATCAATGACCTAGAAATAAATCCCAGAGAGGGATAAGTGAAATTTTGAAAGAGTGAAATCAGAGGACTTCAAAATATTATTTCCAAATGGTTTGTAAAAATAATGTTTTGGGGCTGCAATGTAGAAATAAGTACATTTTAAACCTACAGGTATTAATAACACACTGGCACTTTGTTACATAACGCAGTCAATCTAGGCGTGAATTTCCTTCCACGGGGCTCACTGAGGGGGCTGGGGACCGTGGCTACAGTCCTACAATGCCGCGTTCTTCCTTCTCAGAGTACCCCATCTGGCGATGGCTCCCACTACTCTGAAATTCCTCTAAGGTCAACATTTCGTCCTTCTCTTAGGCAACACTAAATTCAGACATCTTGTTTCTCAAATTCTTTTCTCTCTGTAACCCTGAAACACCGTCTTTGTGATTCTATAACCTATGACCAATCTTTACCTGCCTCCCTCTCCGTCCTGACACCATCCAGAGGCTCTGCCTGCTACCCTTCTCTTTCTAACCGTCCATCTACACTAACATGGCACCCTGGCTCTCTGGCTAGCCTCGGATACCATTCTTGGGAATGACCCTGACAGTTCTTATCACATTGTTTTCCAATATTCAATCATCTACAGGGGACTTCTGGCTCTCCTGTGTTAGCAAGCCGAAGATTTGACCTTCACGTCTCACGTTCATGTCCTTTACCCTGGCAATAAGACCTCACCACCCACGGACCAGTCTCTTCATTCCCTGGTAGATCCTGCAGCCTGCAAGCCTGATGAAGACCTCCCTGGTCATATTTTTACCTTGTACAAGAATTAGTACACAGCCCCTGAGTCTAACCCCAATGCCTCCTGCCTGTAACGAGTTTTTACAAACCAAGCTAATACACCAAGACTCAACACGGACTTCTCTCCTGGCTGATGCCTTCCCAGCCTGTTCCTCTTGCACAGTGACTCCTTGAAGGCTTGTCTGGATCACACTGTCTCTCACAGAGGCCACTGTGATGGATGACTGGCGGGAGGATCTCCGTGAGTGTTAGCCAACTGAACTGAATTATCTGGCTGCTCTGCTCAAGTTTAATTGTAACTATATAGAGAGTGCAGGGAAAATAGAATGCACACCACATTTCAACTGCAATAGTTATTATTTTGATTTCTCAAACAGTAATAACAGAAATGGATACTAAAAGCATTTTTCCTTAAATTAGAAAAATCACAGAATGAAACCGCTGAAACATTCTTGTTAGTTTTCTGTTCTTTGGTGGTTTGGATAGATTTTATCACTCTGAATATAAACAGGTTTTTTTGGCATCTAAGGAGCTAAGGATTGATGACAAGGGGAAGGCTCAAATATGTGAAGGATGAATTGTGTCCAGAAAACTGTGGGTCAGAGAGATATTTTCTAAATGGGAAATGAATCCTGACAGGAAGCTGCCTGCTGGGAAATGAAGGGAGGCTTTGAGAAGCTGGTAATCACCATCAAATTGTGGTTGTGTGCACTCGTGGAATTTACAATATGGAGGTTGTTCTGGGAAGAAAACTTAATTACAGAGAAAAAGAAAGCACAGATCTTTCAGGGTTTGAGCCTCTGTCACGGGACCTTGCTAGGGGGTCACAGACAGCACGCCTGTGTCACATGGCAGCCGTTGTTCCAGAGCGCTTTTCTGGGATTGTAAGTCTTTCCCCCCCACATCAAGGTTGGACTGGTAAGTAAAACCAGCAAGGAGTTGGCTTGAGACACTGATATCGCACATACAAAAATTAACCCCGTCCATGTGCACTTGTACCTAATTTCCTCTGCTTGTGGCTTTCTTTGGAATTGTGAAATATTTCCATTCATCCCTTGAACATCCACTGGACCTTCTCCATCTGTCTAAATATCCAGAGATTAAGTGACCCCTTTTCAGAAGAAGTTCACAGCCTTGGGGGCAGGGGGAAATGAAGAGTCGAGGACAGGAAAAAATGGACAGGGAAGGAATAGCACAAAATGGAAAACTGTGAGTTTAGTCCTAAATGTATTTAAGGGTAAGAAAACCCAATGACTCCATGTACGAGAAAGCCAGCTAAGAAGTCTATGATCAGATTCCGTCTCGGGAAATGCTCCTGTCTGAGTGTGTTAAGCCAAGTGATAGCGATGGAGTGCTGAGCACGCTGGGCCACTCCGAGTGCTAACTGTCGCGGGAGAGCATCTAGCACCTGTAGAAGAGATGGTCCTAACGTTTACTTCTAAAGAAATATTAAGTTGATGCCTTTGTCCTGTAGTTTGCTTTTGCCATACTCTTTTCAACACTGGCCAACACCCTACGGGACATGCACCACAATAAGGGAAATCTAGAATTAAGTAATAATTTAACTACTAATAATAAATATCTAACAATAACTTTGGAACAAAGACTATGATGCAATTAAAAAGCAAACTTAGAGCAGAGCATGGTGGTTCATACCTATAACCCTAGCACTCAGGAGGAAGACGTGGGAGGATCGGGAGTTCGAGGTCATCCTCAGAGATACAGTGAGTGCAAGGCTAGCCTGCTAGACGTGAGACCCTGTTTAAAACAAAACAAAACAAAAGCCGTAAGTGAACTTGCTCTGCCACTGGGGACACTCTCTTCTTTGTCAACTCTGGAAGTGCCCTCATCCTCAGTAGGCCTTCCTTGGGCTTTCCCTTTTCTAGGGAAAGATCATGCAACATCTCAGTGTGAAATGAAGCATTCCAGCAGGCACCCCACTCTGCACCCCTCACCTGTGGGCATGAGGGGTGAACAGCCTGTGGCTGGTTTCCACTTCTCTGCCTTTTTACGTGTACAGACCGTTTCCCACTGCCCAAGGTAAGGAAGTGTGCTTTCTGTTCTTCTGTCCCAGCCACCAGACAGCCCCCTGCCCAGGAGAGGTGTTCTTTGGTGAGGATGTGCACACTCCCATTTCTGGCATTATCTCTGGGGATGACAATGAATGTGGCTGAGAGAAAGGAAGGACCTAGGGTTAGGGTTTCCATGGTAAATACTGCACCTGCTTTGGAAACATTTCTCAAGATGCCTACAGAGCCCAGGGTTAGAAATGTAAACACTGAGATATGCAACTATTAGCATTTAACAAATTAAAAAAATCATTTCTGTGAATAATAAACTTCTTTAGACTTAGGTAAGATATAAAAAACAAGACTGTGTGGTGGCACACGCAGAGGCAGGCAGATCTCTGCGAGTTTAAGACCAGCCTGGTCTACAGAGTGAGTTCCAGGACAGAGAAACCCTGTCTCAAAAACAAAACAAACAAACAACAAAACAACAACAAAAAAAAAGAGTGTCAAATCTTTTCTCTTTAAAAATTATTTATTTATTTATTTATTTAATGTATGAGTATTGTCTGCATGTACACCTGCATGTCAGAAGAGGGCATCTGATCCTGTTACAGATGGTTGTGAGCCACCATGTGGGTGCTGGGAATTGAACTCAGGACCTCTGGAAGAGCAGTCAGTGCTCTTAACTGCTGAGCCATCTCTCCAGCCCTACCAACCCCTTTCTTAACCAAAACACAATTGTGTATTTTCCCTCTCCTGCTAACTCTAGTTTCAATGACTATTCAATGCATATGGAACTAGTTCCAGATAGTGTGTAAAGGATTTCTGTCACGGCACCCTGCCTGGCTCTCACGTAGCCTATCCAGAGTCCTTGACACCCAGCTTCAAATGACACAGGAGACTGTCAGAAGAAAAACAAGTAAGAATTTCAAGGACAAGACCAACAGTGGGGACCACGTTTTGGAGAGTACTAAATGGTCCCACTGTTCACCCTAAAACAGTCCGTTTCTCGTCTGCTTCTTCCTTGCCTGGAACTAGAGATACTATAGCACTCCACCACTGAGCTCTATGTCCAGCCTTCTTTTCACTCTGAGACACTGTTTCACTGAATCCTCCAGGCTGGCGTTGAACCCACTCAACAGCCGAGGCTGACCTTTGAACTTCTGCTCTTGTTACCCCAGCCTCCCAAGTGGCTGGACCGCAGGCTGGTACCACTTGGTACCCATTTTCTTTAGCATTACACACGGTGTCACGTGACTGAGACTCTGCAGTCTGCAAGCTGCCATCAGTGTTCGGGGCATCCCTAGACCCCGGGGGCCCTTGCCCTAATCTTGCCTCCTGCTTTCTGCGGTTCTGTAGGTGGATGACACCCAAAGCTCCACCGTTCAGCCAGGGTGCCCCTTGCCTTACCCAGGAGCGCTACTCAGATTATCAGGCACCCCTGGTCCTGAGCGTTGGCCGAGGGGTGTCTTACGTTAGAGAGAACCCAGAACTTCTGGCCCTTGAGCAGGAAAATACTCTTACCCTGGAGCTGCTGCAGGAAGAGTTAGCTCAAGACCACAGTTGACACATGGTGAGGCAAACGCTGAAAGAAGTCCAGTGGAAATAGGGCCCAAACTAGTCCCACCTCCGGGCGGTGCAGCAGACAAAGCCAACAGACTCTTTTCCTCGCTCCAGGCAAAGTCCACCTGTCCACATGCTATATTCAGGAAGGCAACAGACTGGCTCAAAATTGCTTCAGGTCCATGCACAGGGTCATAGTGGACAGAGCCTTTCTTGAAATCAGGCACTGCTAGAGAATGACAGGTGAGCCACCAGCCATCTGATGGGGAATAGAGGCATGGAGAAAGGGAAGGGGTATCTAATTTAAAAAGGAAGGGTTTTTTTTTTTTTTTTTTTAAATGTCACCCAGGATGCAATCTTGCCAGGCAGTTAGGAGACATGAGTTTTAAAAGAGATGGAGTTTTCAATTGTAGAAGTTAATTCACTTGTCAGTGATAATCAGAAATACATTTGAAACAGGACACACCCCAAATGGCACTGTGGGATAATGGCCCCTTCTAGTCTCCTTCAGATCCTAATCACCCTCACTAAGAGATTTCCTGGCTCTAAACCCATTACTCCACTGGTTGGGGCCACACAGTATAATCTCTTTCTCTCTCCAGTTTAAAATTCTTAAGGTCACATCCCACACGGTGGGGATTAAACCCCTTGTGATAGCCTTTGAGGCCTGCAGGAGCAGGCTGTCTATCTTCTCCAGGTCTCCCTCCTGTATACACCGTGTCTCCTCTTCAAGCCTGAGCAGCAAGTCCCTGAAGGCACAGGGAGGGTGGTTTTCTTCCAGGGTCTCACATGTGTGATTTGTTCTTGAGAAGCCCTCCCCGGGCCCAGTTCACTGTTCCATTGTTTCTCCAGGCCTGCCTTACCTGAATCATGGCTCCCTCAGAGAAGGTGCACGGACCTTAGCTCCCCTGGCTTGCTCAGTCACGATACTGGTAGCCTTTTGAGGCTGGCAGCTACATTTGTAATGATTAGTTTTAGTGTCTCCAGGTCAACTTCCCGCCTAGACTGTGAATTGACGTGTGAAGTGGGGAATCAGGTCTACTTGCTTTTATCACCAATTTACGGGGCTTGAATTACTGAATGATCCCTGGATTTCGGTTCTACTTGGTACCTTGCCTTAGCCTCCTCCTTTGGGCCAGCATCTGCGCCTTCTACAGATAGCATCTACCTCTGTTACTCTCTGACTAATGCAGAACTCAGAGTGCTACCCAGTCCTCTAGCTGCCTCCCCCCGCCAGAAGCCCCTACTGCTGCCAGCACGATGCTGACCCATGGCTCTTTCGGGAACCTACAGGTTCGTAAATAGTACAGAGGACTAAGCGGAGATCGACAGGGCCGGCTGGCGGTTCCAAGGGAGCAGGCTCACTGTCAGTACTTCCGGTCATCAGCAACCCTGGCCTGCTTTGCTTCGCAATGGGGTTTTACTAACCAGCCCAAGCTGGCTTCAAATTTGTGATCCTCTTGCCTCTGCCTCCTGAGTGCTGGTATCATGGGATCTGCGCCCGGTTCCCCTTATTCTTTGATTTCAGTCTCACTCTGTGCTTGCTTGACTTAACAAGCACGTGATGAAGCATTTTATTTCAATAATGCTCGTGTCTCTGGTAGGACCGAGGAACTGTTCATTCATGTGTTGGTGTGAAACAGTTAGATGAAAATACCTACCTACTACTAACATTGAGGCAAGCTACCCTGGGGAAAGAGATCCTTGCCAGACGGGGGCAAGGGAAGAAGTGGCTGGTCCTTTGCAGTGGAGCTCTGTAAAGATACTAGGAACCACTGAGGAAGGAGGGCACCCCCACAAAGGCTGATCTTGGTTCAGAAAGGCAGAGAAAAGTGTCCCCCCATTTCTCTCTTTACTTTAGCACTAATAGAATCCATTGGTTATCAGGTTATTACACAAAGGCTTAATGTTGTCTTGTGGGCTAGCCTGGGAAGTTAAGACACCACTTATGATTGGTGGATGTTGCCTTTCATATTTTAGAGTCAGCCTCCCAAACATCTGGAAAGCCATCTATTCTTTACTGGAGATTGTATGTCCTTCATTTCCACCAGACAGGGAAAACATGAACTAGCTCACAGTAAGTGTGCGACAGCATTTACAAGTGCAGTCCAGAATAAAGCAGTCCATGCAGTTATGGAAGACACTCTCTGGAGCAAACTGGACCTGGGGCCCTCAGATCTCCCCAGCACGAGTGCAATGCCAGCCTGGGGGGTCCTGGGGGAGGCTGGGTCCTGTTACTCTTCACTGCAGTTCCTTGTTCTAAGTGCTCTGGAAGGTCAGATTAAACTATCCATCTGTTTATTCTCTCTGTAGTCGGGTGAAGACGAACCTGCAAGCTAGGGCTAAACACTCTGCATCCGCAGCCTTTGAAGCCCATTCACATTAAGTAATTGACTTCCCTCACAGGGACCAATTATAAACCAGGAGGAAAGTGGCATTCACACCTTTCACGAGCATCTCAGAGACCAAAACCCTGGATAGACCCTGCCTACTTCTTTACAGAAACAACTACGTGTACATTAGGTCTCATTCCAGCTGGATGAAGAAATGTAAATATGACCAGCAACATTAAAGTATCTTTGATGTCCAGTTCCCTCCCCATCACAGTTTGGGATGTTAAATCCAGCTTGTCAAGGCATATGACCCATCAGACACCAGAGGTTCCATTTTGCTGGGAAGAAAACTATGATGTATATTCTTTAAAAAGGTAACCAGGGACTGCCAGAGTGGCAACCCTCCTGCCTTTTTACTCTCTAGCTTCTGATCATGACCATGTGGTACTCTGACTCCCAAGAGGCTAAAGAAAGAAAATTCAATAACCTTGCATTATACTGCTAGGATTAAAGGGTTAAATGGCACGGACCTGGCATGCTTAAAGGAGAGTTTTAGAATCCACAGAACTGAGTCTGGGCACTGGCCAAGAGTCTACAAAAAGTCACTCCGTCACTCTCTAAGTCCCTGCTTCTTCAGTGCACCTGGGGGCAGTGGTGACAGTCGCTGTAAGGAGTAGATAAAGCATAGGAAGCATCTTAGCTGGCACCATGTACAGCACCACATCCCAGGAGGCTTCACAGAGAACCCAGTGTCCTAACGTGCAAGGCCAGCCTTGTAGATAGTGAAGATGGTGGAGAGTTCCCGCAAGCCTTCTTGTAAGCTAAGCTGTTGTCAAGCTGTCATCCTCGGGAGCCACAAGAAGCTCAAAATTCCTAAGAGTTTTACTATATGCAAAAAAAAAAAAAAGTTTGAAGAACCTTTTTCTCTGGATTGGACAGAAGGTAGAACTGTGAGTCAGCTTCCCACTACTGTGACAGCACACCAGGGACAGCGGCTTAAACGGAGGGCGGATCCAGGCTGACTCACAGCTCAGGAGGTCTCAGTCCACGGATGCTTGGGGCAGCCCGGCTGTAGCCTGGGGTAGCTCAGTACATTATGGCTGGAGTGTGGGGAGAGGAGGCTGCTCACCTCAGAGCAGCTGAGAAGCCAGGAGAAAAGGAGGGAGGGCCCCCGAGAAGGGGGAGAAACAGTGCAAGCCAGCAGCCGTTGGTAAATGTCCTGCAGCCACAGCCCACTTCCTCCACTTCACAAAGATGTCAGACCCTGATGGCCTGGTTAGCCGTTAGCCGGGTCAACGTGTTTGCTGATTCCATGGACTTTCCTCAAGTCCTTGGTTAGGGTCATGCTTTCCTCATTTATTGTTAAGTCAGATTTCTGTCAGCATTCCATCTCTTCCGAAGAAAGGATGTTGTATAAGTTTATTTTTAGTTATGTACAAAATAATTGTTTTGTGCGCTGTTGGGTGAGGGGCTGCCTAGGCCTTGGCATTTTGCATTGTCTGCAGGTGTTGGATTTCTGTGGGGGATGCTTGATTGCACATGATCTTCACCTGAGAAGTTCTGAATCAATAAAAACACCTGAGCTCAGACGATCCTGGTTCTACTGTCCAGTATGGCACTGGCCAGGATGGTGGTTCCCTCTTCTGAAGTCTGGCAGAGTTTACACCTATGAAATGCCTCCTTGTCATCCTGGATGAGACACTTCAACAGTCTAACTACCGCAGAGGGACCTGAGAACTCAAGTCTCCTTGTAAGAAACCATATACCATAGGCTCACATATGGAAACAGAGGACTCAGGACTATGAGGCCAGACACAAAGAGCTTTGTCACTGAGCACAGCAAGTGACATTAGTTTGAGCGCATTTGTGTGGGTTCTCGTTGGCTTTAACTTCTGTGATGCAGATGGGTTCAGGTAAATGACTAAACATCTAAAGGATCGGTGTCACAGAAGAGGAACCTTCTGGAGAGAAGGTTCTAGAGACTCCAGGGACTTTTAAGTAATCAGCACATTGGTCTGCTTTCTGTCACTATAACAAAATATCGTGGGCCCCATAACTTCTTTTTTTTTAAAGGTTTAGGTCGTGAGATGGCTCGGTGAGTTGATGCATTTGTGGTACCAACCTGATGACCTAAGCTGGGTACTTGAAAAGCCATGTAGAGGTGGAAGGAGAGAATAAGTCCATAAAGTGGTCCTCTGACCTTCACATGGGTGCTGTGGCTAGTGCTCCCCACCCCTACCATGCATATACACACACTAATAATAATATTCTTGTTTAATTATGTAGTATTTATTACCAATTACTATTATTATAATAAATACGTTAATTTAGCTCTTATTTGTGGAGGCTACTGTCTCTGGTAAGAGAGCCCTGCTGACTGCACCAGTCAGAATAATGGCAGAAGCATGAAAGGGAAGGACGCATGAGGGAGCTAGGGAGTCACGGTGAAGGGCAGGGCTGCCAACGGTTTCACACTAGGCTCGCCTCTTTAAAAAAATTAATTTTATGTGTTATATGAGTGTTTTGCCTGTGTGTGTCCCTGTGCATGTCTGGTGCCTGTGGAGTCCAGAAGAAGACACTGGATTCCTTGGAACTAGACTTACAGACACTTGTGAGCTATGGTACGGGTGCTGGGCATTGAGCCCGGGTCCTCTGGAAGGGCAGCCAGTGCTCTTAACTGCTGATCTGTCTCTCTAGCTCTCAGCTCACCTCTTAACACCATTATTCTAGGGACTAAGTTTCCAACACGCGAATCTTTGAGAAAATACCAACATCACCTTTGGGAGTGGCAGACACCACCTTCATCTCCCAAGGCTGGATACCCACACCCATCGTGGAGAAGAGATCCGACGCTGTCAGTGCCCGAAAGGAGGTTCGTGAAGCCCAGTTCCCTTCGTATGTTATGCTTAAAGGGATTAATTTTAAAAACAGCATGACTCTTTAAAATTCTTTCTTGAACAAGGAAACAACAGCCATGTTTACAGAGCCTGTCAGAGGAACGTGTGTCCCTGAGCAACAAAGTTTCCCCCAGCAGATTCGTGCTGATTAACCCACACGTGAGGCTCGTAAGTTCAGGCAGTTAGGAGGTTTTGAGGAAATCTTCCTGCCTCAGATTTCCATTAAGCAGGAACAGTAATTTTTTCCCCCTGTAACAGTAGTTTGAAATTTAATTAACAGTTGTAAAAGACAAAGGCCTGCTGTGAGACGGAACTATAAAAAACACTGAAAGTTGTAGCCACTGTGTGTAGGGCAAGCAAGTCTTCCTGGTGTGTGGGAGGCTCTGGGCAGTGAAGCCGCTACTTCTCCCAACAGTTTGCACCTTTTCCTCCCAAATGGTCAGTATCCCCATGTTACTAATGCACTGACCTCCCCTTTCCATTACCCTGTAATTCAGGCCCTCTCTTTATGTCCATCATATTCCCTGCATTACTAACACGCTGACCTCCCCTTGATATTATCCTGCAATTTATACCTTTTCCCCCGACTCCCTCGGATTTCCCATGTCACTACTAATGTACCAGCGCTCACAATTTGCACACATTTCTGATGATTTGCACTCATTTTTTTTCTTTTTTTCCTTTAGAGAAGCTGGGGAAAGTTGCACTGCCACTAAGTGTCTAGCGTGGGAGAGCAGAGACTGAGTGCTCTGGATGCATGGCAGGCAGCAGGCTGTAAGGAGGGTGTGGGGCCGGCAGCCTCCAGGCAGGCTGTAAGGAGGCTGTGGGGCAGGCAGCCTCCAGGCAGGCTGTAAGGAGGCTGTGGGGCAGGCAGCCTCCAGGCAGGCTGTAAGGAGGCCGTGGGGCAGGCAGCCTCCAGGCAGGCTGTAAGGAGGGCCGTGGGGCAGGCAGCCCCTGGATGTGGGACAGTGAGAAAACACTCAGGCGGATGATATGGGCTCTGCTGAGCTGACAGCAAAGTAGAGAGATAAATTTTTCTTTAATATTTATTTATTCACTTATTTATTGTGTGCATGTGCATACGCGCATGCGTGCGAGCATCCATGTGATGGGGGTACATCCCACAGTGGAGGTCAGAGGACGACTTTTGGGGATCAGTTCTTTCCTTCCTCCATATGGGGCAGGGGAATTGAACTAGGGTTATAAGGAGAGAACAGGATGCGGACACATCCAGAGGCAAGGCCGCATGAAGACACAGAGCGAAGACAGTCAACTACAAGGCAAGGGGCGTGGCTTCAGAAGAGTGACCCTTACTGGCACTTCCTCTTAGACTTCTAGCCTCGAGAACTCTGAGAAAATAAGTTCTAATGTTCAAACCGTCCGGCCTGTGATCCTTTGTTACGGCAGCCAATATATCATGGATGGACGACAGTGGAGTAGAAAGAAAACTGGAACAGAGATGGCAGATTAGATACAGCTCAGGGATCAGGTGGCTGCCAGTGGTCAAGAAGAGAAGTCAGCCTTTAAAGGTTCCCACAACTGAGAGATGGTAGGTGGTGATACCATGGATGTTGTAGAAGGGGCCGGCAGCTCTGAGGTTAAGATAATAATACAGAGTATTCAGGGCATGACATTTGCAGGAGTGATAGAATGTTCCCCTTCAGCAGGGACTGAAGACAGCTCAGATCCCAGGGATGTTCCTGTCTTCAGCTCTCACCTCCCTGTAGGAACAGACACCTGCACTATCGTCTCTGGCCTTATGTGAATCCTGGGGATTTGAACTCAGTTCCTCACGCTTGCTCAGTCATTGCTTTACCACTGAGATGACTCCCCAGCCCAGTAATGACATTTATGCCCAAACATTTAGCACAGAGAGCCTGATTACTATGTCACTGAACTGTCTCCATGCCACTGAGTCTATGCCTGTTCTCTACCACTGAAGAATGCTGTGTCTTCACCTAAACAAATGGGAGTCGGGCCTCTGTTATTTCAAGACGATTACCAAGAAAAAAATCTACTTTGCAGGCAGAGCATATGAAAGGATGGTTCTGAAGAATGTTTAAGACAGTAATCCTTTTATTAGAGGAACCCTGTGGTAGCTGTGGAATGTGGGGTTTGTACTGCTTTCAGTTTTCACAAGGTCAAATCTAAGTCCACACATTGGAAATGCATCCTATCTTAACTGCTGCATATGGGATGAATTAATTTACTTATTTTTAAATACATCTACTGGCCTTTAGAAGCTTTTATTTATATAAAGGTACTTTTGAACTTTACAAGCAGGATGGGTACTAACCACTGTCCAAATATTTAAAATAGGCATTAGATATCTGCAGAGCAAAACAATTTCTACCCAAAATACGGGATGAAAATCATTGTCAAATGCCACTCCAAACCACCTTTTAGTAATTTCCACATATTTTCATATATTGTGTTGGAATACATGTGCATGTATATATTTCTACTGCCTTCAGAAAAGAATGTGAAGAACATTTTACACACCAATCAGTATCTTTACTTTGGGCAGTTATTCCAATGATGATTATAACCCAATGTCTAACTTTTAAAGGAACTCGCCTAGGTGGCAACAATAAATGCCATCATTCATCTTAACTTCTCCGAGGTCTCGATTCATTTTCCATCTTGACTTTCCTCGTTTTCAGCTTGCATGAGCTTGCTTTACAGGCATGTGCCTCCTCCTCCTCCGTCTTCTGTACTTCCCTTTTCATTCTTTAAGGTTTTCTGTTGCCAAGCAATGTGCATAACATTGAGATACACATCCTCTTATCTTTGAACATCATCTACTGGGCTTTATTTCCTTCTACTTCTTTGGCCAGATTTGAACTGGCCCAAACTGCAAATTCTTGCTTCTTTTGATCTTGTTTTGGCTAAAACACATTTTCCCATCTTTCAGTCCTTTGATGAGTACCTACTGTGTCTGTTCTTTGTTGTTTTTTGTTAAGCTCTGGTGGGCAGACTCATATCACGTGACTATTTTCTCTTTGCCCTCTTTTCTGTGTCTTCATTCAATTATATTTAAATGCATTAGGAAGAAACCCCTCGCCATGACCTTAGGTGACCTTCCTATCAGTTTCCTTTGATCACTTGCTGATCCAGATGTTGGCTCCTTCCGGATCCATAGCCCAGGGACCACTCTCTTCCTCACACCTCTCATTTATGTAGTGACATCAAATATGGCACAATGCTATAAAAACAATCTTCTTTATTCAACTTAAATGTTCCAATGAGTATTTTTCACTATGTCACAATGCATTTAATCTGTTTAGCTATGATAAGTTAGCCCAAAATATCCCTAAGAAGCAAGCCACAAGGCAGAACCTGAACAGCTCAAAGGCTTACAAACAGGCCATAGTTTTATATGTGTCCAAATAAATATTTTTGAAGAGCATTTAGGTCATACTTGGCTTCTGTCAGGGCAAATTAATTTGTAAGCTAACTTGCACAGTAGGTGAACACAGACTTTTGTTTCCATTTTTTATCAATGGAGACAAAGATTTCTAAGAAGGGAGTGGACGGATTTAAGCTTCAGGACGCTCACAGTTCCTCACTCTGTGATTACTTTCTAAGGTCCTGGCTTTTTCTAGTTACACAGAGAGAAAGTGGTGCTTCCTTTCCTACGACAACACAAGATGTCCTGTGACAACACAGGAAACTCCAGGCAAAATTCATTCTGTCTAAACTCTGTAAAACAAAGTTGTTCTATCAGAAATGTCAGATTCGTGCACAGCTGCCGGGGCTAATAGCAGTATATCCTCTTCTCGGATTTAGACTATCACAATTTAGTTCAAAATAAATTTATCTAATATATTTTCATTTATTTTTAACGTTGCACACAAACCTTTCTTCTTATAGGACTCCGCTGTTTCAAATATTCATACACCCTTCATTCATATTGGGAACCTTAACATCCACGTGATGGTGATGGAAGGAGGAGGCGGGGCCTCGTGCAGACAGTCCCTGCAACCGGATGAGGGGCCTTATAAATGAGGCCCAATGCTGCTTTGCCATGTGAACAAACAGCAAGAACTAAAAAAGAGAAAAACGTAGGCCCCTCACCAGACTCTGGCTCTTCAGTGCCTTGGCCTGGGACGTGCCGGCTCCTGTAACAGTGAGGGATCTGTTTCGGCTGCATCGGTCTGCGGCGCTCAGCACAGCGGCTCAACGGCCGAGGGCAGACTTCTTTCTCTTGAGCGCCGGACTGCACAGCCACATGAGAGGAGACAAACGAACTGATGCACATTAAAATATTTTAAATCATCTTTCAAGCTGATCCTAGATGAATCCAAGTGAAGGTGGTTTTAATTAGTTGGAAATGATGGAAACTAAATACCAAGATGGAAAAAATGAATTACTTGAGTAGAAAACAAATGACACACACATGCCAGCCGCCGTGCTCACCAACTCCCCAGCTTAACGAAAGAGCGGCGTTGGGGTGGGTCTATTTCTTTCCTCCGCTGTTTCATTAAAAGCTGGTGTGGCTTGTAGGGTGGTGGACCGCGGTGGTGGCGAGCGAGACCACCTGGCTTTGCTCCTCGCCTGACCACTCCCGCAGCAAGCTGCACGTGGCTGGACCAACCGCACTCCGCTCTCGCCCTCTGCAAAGTGCAACACAGATTTGATTCACAGGGTGAGGGAGGGGCTGTTCTGGAACCGCTCTTGCTCCTGGGCCAGAGTAGGACCTTTTTCTGAGTATGTAACTCCTTTCTTAATGTTTGCTCACGGGTCCACAAGGACCACTGCCTGGTCTCCGCGGAGCCCACAAGCACATGTGCTGCTCCCCTGCGGTCTCCACCAGTGCCGTCTGAAGCTACTGCCCCATCGCTGCCTTACTCTCAGCCTGGTATTTCCTTTGTAGGGCTGGGAGTGATTGGTAACTATACTGCTCTTATTAATAGCTGAGCTTACTTGATTACTGTTCGTTTTGTCATTTCATGCCATATTTTAAGTCTGTCTCATCCCCCAGTCTTGCCAATGTAAGCAAGTTAACAGGTGCCTCAGGATATATCTGTTAAAAGAACAAGTAAGTAAAAGGACGAATAATTATGGCCTTACCCATCTTAACATTAAATCTGAGTCTATCCAAAATTCAATATCCAGCACCCAAAATTATTTTTAACTCAACTTCTTTTATTTATTTATTTTTGAAAATAATACTTTTAGCCGGGTGGTGGTGGCTCAAGCACCTGGTGAACTCAGACAGTGTCAGCAATGAAGACAGATCTCTAACTGTCCTGGCCCACTTGGGCATTTTGAGGTTTCTATGATCCCTCTCAAAAGGAGGGGACCCAACCCCTAGTGTGGAATGTTCTTCAGGTGGGACATCTGGCTGTCACTTAGAATTGGGGTGACCCGGAGTGTTCAGGGTCAGGACTGGCTTGCGTTCTGACTGTTGCACACACTCCCCTTGTCTCCCTTATCACCTTCCTTCCCGCTGCCTTGACTCTGTGTTTGCAGCCCTTGGGGAGCACCGAAGTCCATTCTCTCCCCCTCCCTATCAGGGACGAGTAGCGGTCATGGCCACAGATATGGCCTCGCATGTGGTGAAAAGGCCCAGAGGACCAGCTGGTCACCAGAGGACAGGTCTCTTGCATAGACATTCTTCAGTTGAGCTATCCTGACCTTGCTCAGAAGCACGGTGATCCTGTGGTTTGGCAACTAGTTCGGGGGCAGGGCCTGGTCCAGCTCCAGTTGCTGCATCCCGCCCTGCCTTTATCTCTTGGCCTTTGTGCCTGCAGTCAGTAAGTGGTGGCGCCACAGCCTTCCTCACCCATCAGGGAGAGCAGCCATGGCCATGGGAGCAGCAGAACTGGCCTGCCAGCCAGTGGAGAGGCCAGGGTGTTCTGGCGGCAGTTTCAGGACCTATCCTTTGTTTGCCCTGGGCGTGCGCCCATGCTTGTACCTGCCTCCAACCACGCATCTCCTAGTAGTGCTTGCCGCTGTTCCCCATCTGCCCAGTCCCTAGGTCTGCCTCTCTTTGTAGTGTGTGGCTCCATTCTTGGAGTGTCAGCTCCAGCCTGGCAGCCAGTTTGTGGTCTCAGCCTCATGGCATTCCAAGACCCTAGCTCCCTTGTCCTCTTTCCTGTTTGTGACCGTCTCCAGCACAGTGTCTTCTGTGCAGGCCGAGCCCGTGGGCTTGCTCTGCCATCCCTCCTCTGCACTCAGGGCCAGCTGACCTTCAGGTGTGTTACTGACCTGCATTCTTCCAACCACTCTTAAGACATGAGGAGCCAGGGGAACCTAAGTGGAGGCGAGAGGCAGTGGCCAGAGCCCTGTCGGATTTTGCTTACTGCCCTGCTGCCATCTTGAGTTCTTTCTGCGTCTCTGATTCTCCATCCCAGGCTCCCCCGACAGCCTTCCTCCTCCATATCTCCAGCAGCACCTGTGGACTTAGCGGGGACTGTGGCCTGACAGGTAGCTATGGCGCCCAGCAGGCCCACTCCTGCATCTCTTTGCTGTGGTTTCCACCTTGCTCCTCTCCTCCCAGCTCATTCCTCCATGCCTTAGGCAGGACCCACAGGCCCAACCCATGGGCTGAGTGTCCCACTCCTTGCAGGCAGTGATGGGGCACCTCGGACCTGCCCTGGGGAGGTGCCGCTCCACCAGACTCTGCTCCCTGCTTGCCTCTTCCATGCCAGGGCCAAAAGCACCATCCCATTCTACCATGCAGATCTGTCATCCTCACTATGTCTTTCCAACCACTCTGAATTTTCATAGTTTTTATTGCTGGACCAGGCACCAACGTAGCATCTCCCATTCCACAAACAAGTGAAAGGCTGTGGCGCCCTGAGTGGGGGTACTGTTAAGCCATCTCTCCAGCCCTGGATTTATTTAAATGTAAAAATTTTAAATTGAAATTGTTTTTACACAATATATTCTGCTTAGTTTTCCCTTCCCCACAACTCCTTCCAGATCCTTCCATCTCCCTACTCACCCAAACCCACACTTTCTTGCTCTTCCTCATTAAAAAACAAACAGGATTCTAGAAAAGGAAATAAAATAAAATAAAAACAAACAAACCAGAATAGGATAAACAAACAGGATTTTTAAAAAAAGAGCCAGAGAAAATGCACAAGAAACAAATACAGACGAAGAGACACACACATTAGCAAACACAAAAATTCCATAAAAACACAAAACTGGAAACCCATAATATGTAAGCTAAAGGCCCGTAAGGTCTAGATACAAACAAATAAACAAAGCATTATGGGACCAAAAAAATCCCTCCAAGATAGTGGTAATTTTTATGTTGTGATCTTGACTCTCACCTAATCGCTGTCAAAGAACACATGGCTCCCAGAGAAAGTACCATGAAATCAAGTCAGAGAGACCATAGTAATACATCACCTGTGGTGGTTCATCCATGTGGTATATGCTGAAGTTCCATGACTGACCCAACCAAGCCATGTGCCCACCTCGCCATGCATCCATCCGCGTCACCTTACAGCGTATAAGTGGGCTGGTGGGAAATACCAGTGTGGTGTGGAACGCAACATATGTGCCTCTTTACTATCTTGGGAATGAGAAAAGGCTTGGTAAATGTCTTCTCCTCTCCTCTCAGTTACATAATACACGACTAAAGGAGGTGGAGGAAAGCGTTTGATGGCTACCTTAATGAAATAACAGCACTGTGCAGAACACCTTTGGATAAAAGGAACTCGCATTACATGAATGTTTTACAGTTTCTTCAAATCTGTTCCAACATAAGAGAAACATTTTCATTAACCTTTGTCAAAAGATGACTAGAGAGAGTGGAGAGATGGTTTAATTGGCAAAGTGTCTGCTGAGCCCGGGGATCCCTAGCATCCATGTAAAAAGAAAAGGTCAGGTTGGGGCAGGGGTAGAGAGATGGATTCTGGGGTTCACTGGCCAGCCAGTCTAGTAAACAGAGCTCTGGGTTCAGTGAAGAGCCCTGTCTCAAAAACAAGGTGGTAAACAATGAAGAAGGCATTTAAAACTCAACCTCTGGTCTCCACCTGCATGTGCCTGCACCACACGCATGAGAAGGGGGACGGGGGGAGATATATCTATTTTCTAGACTATCAGTCACTTTAAAACTATCCCTCTGTTCCTCGATTATTCATACTGAGTACCTGTTACATATTAACAGGGAGATTTAACAGGGTTACTCTGTAAACTCTACTGTAAGTAATCCCCTTAACCACAACAAATTAAACCATTACAAACTTTCTAAGCCCACGTTAGCTAATGGTGCAATACCTTTCCTAGTCTTGCCATTGACGTCTACTGCATCCATCAGCGCGATAAAAGGGGAAAACCATATATATATACCAACACAAGTGGAGGAGGCACTCCGCCACATCAGTACCAGCGTGAATAGAGGAGGCGCTCCATCTGTATGTATTCCTAGGAGCTCCCTTAATCTGATGAAGACTATCTACCCTGCCCCTTCCTTCTCCGAAAAAAATGAAACAAAACCCAGAACACTATTACAAACATCACATCTGGTGTGAAATAGTAAAGCCGTCCCCTCCCTTGCCAAGACAGGAAGGCAGCAAGATGTCTGGTAGCACAGTTCCGCATCCCAGCACAGGAGGCTTCAGCCAGTGCCACAAGAAAAGCGACCCAATGGCATGAGGGCTGGTAAGGCTACTGATCGAAGGTGGCATCACTGCACAAATATCACAGTTACGAAGATAAAGTCAGAAAGCCAACGCAGTATTATGCACTAAATGTCTCGTCTTTAGGTTGAAGCTCTAACCTGCATTGTGACCGCATTCGGAAGAAGGCTTTGAGAGGTAAGTAGGTAATAAGGGTGGCACCTCATGAGATGAACAGCCTAAGAACAGGAACGGAATCCTCTCCCCAGTGAGCACATCCCAAGGAAGGACCACGTAAACCCTAGGCAGGAAGGCAGCCATCTTGGAGCCAGGAAGAGAACCAGACTGTGAGGGTACCAGCTCTCAAACTTCTCAGCCTCAGAACTGGATAAAGATATGCGTCCTGTTGAAGCTACCCTGTCTGAGGCACACGTTACAGCAGTCACAGCAGACTAAGGCACTCAGCAATGCCGCTGACATAAAGACCAACCGAGGATCTATATAAACATTAATATCTAGTTGCATTGCAAAATATGCAGGAAAACCTACATTAAAACAACAGAACAACAGTAAGAACAACTAAAGAAAACCCTCAAAATGGAAGCACATACCCCACCAACTAGAATATTCAAAATTTAAGTTGGTCTAACTTAGTGATTAAATATAAATTCAACAACAACAACAACAAAAAAAAAACTGCAGAAAATTTTGTCTAGAGTTCCTTTTTTTTTGGTGGAAACTGAAGATCCATAGAGAAGCATGTTGGATTAAAAATGCTGCTTGGCACCAGATGTCAAGATCTACTTGCATAATTAAGAACATGGCGTTAACAGACCCACAAATTTTAACAGTCCCGGAAAGCTGATGCTGCAGGCTCCAGCGTGGAGGCAGCGTGGAGGCAGCGTTCCTTCTTCTTGGGAGATGTCTTTCTCTTAAAGCAACCGACAACACAGGACCCTTATTTCACCCCTTATGGGCACTCCGCTATGCCAGACTCTACTGATTTAAATGTTAGTCATATTTTTAAAATATCTTCACAGCCAGGTTTACTCCAGTTTTAACCAAAATTTGAGGTCACAAGGCCTAGCCATGCTGGGTGCGATGTAAGGCATCATATTCATGGTAGGCAAAAGTTTTTAACGTAAGACTGAGAAAGGTACCAGTCATTTTAAAAAAAAAAATGGCAAACGTCCCTTTATCTTTAAAAGAAAGTACTAACAGATTAGAAGTTATATCTGGTTTACATTAAAATCTTTTATAACTCAGGACTAAAAAGAAAAAAATTCAAATTCTGGGCAAGATTTAAATAACACGCATGTGGGCAAGGACAAAACCCCACTGCTGAAGTCGTTAGTGGTTTACCAAATGGGCATTTGAAAGTACCAAGGCCTGCCTGTTAGAAAGAACGCAAAACCCAACAGTTATCCAGATACCCTGGGTCAGCACTGATGCCCAGCAACCACTGGTAGTCATGTTTTGTCAGTGGGAACGCGGTGGGACACGCCACTGCAGAAGTGGTTCTCCAGCAAAGTAGGTCTCAAGTGCTAAGATGTACACAGAAGACACGAAGGTGTCCACAAAATGACAAGTGTGTGAGGCGTGTTTATCGACTACTTCAATTCAGTGATTGGGCAATGTATGTCTATTTATACGCTATGTAGTACATATAACTGTTTTATATGTAGATATATGTCTATATCTATATCTATATATAGATAGTCATTTTGTCACTTCAAATAAGAAGAAAATGGTTTGCCAGGTTCTGATATATTTAAAACATGTATGTCACTCAACTCAAAAGATCTGAACAAACTATTGACAGCACCATGATTCACAACCAAGACAAAGTGGCATGGATGCAAATGTCCACCAACTAGTGAGTCTGTAAACTGTGATGGTCCATCCGTCCTGCAGCAAACACCACTCAGTAACTGGAAGGAACTGGTCAGCAACCCGTGTGAGCACAGGGGTGAATCCCAAACACACTGATGAAGCCTGATGCAAAGGAGTCCACTGTGTGGTGTGACTCGGTGCACTCTGAGAAGGGCTATAGCATACGGACAAAACTCTGAACAGTGATGCCAGGGACTGGGGGACCAGGGAGGGTACAGAAGAGACAGAGTACGCCACACTGTGACCCTGGTCACACAAGTGAATACCCTGTCAAACCCACCAACAGAGATTCCCACCATATACAAGTTATACCTCATAAACTCAATTCTAAAATAACCACGCTGCAAGCCTAAAATTGTTTTTAAAATCACCATAGAATAAAATTTAATATGAGAAGAATAATAGAAATAGGAAATAGAAAATTCGACTAAGAATGCAAAACTTCATATTGCTGAAGAATTGTTCTTACAGCTTTCCTACATTTTCCAAGAAAAATTATCAGTATTAAACTACTATGGTGTTTGGATCCCACTAGATAAACATAAAACTTGACATTTCATTTTTAAGGTCAGTATTACACTGTGCCCGAAGTGTATGTAAACCTACTTTGAAGAGTTTTAGTTATCTGTTTAAAAACACGTGCGGAAGAACATGGCGTGGAGGAACCCTTCCCAGGGAATGCAAAGGCCACTATTCCCGGTCACGACTTCCAGACCAAGGCTAGCTGACAGCGTGGCTAGGCTCTCCACTCCGGTATCTCCGGCAGGCGGGCAGGGTGCTTTCAGCCGTAAGCATTCTACATACCACATGAATGTGCTTTTATAAATACTCTCACCGTCTGTGAGTGTCAGAAGTTGGAGAAGACTGCAGCGCCTCCCTGGCTGAAGTCTCACTCTGGAGAGCTCACTGCAGCAGGAGCTACAATGTCGAACAACTGAATCCACCTCCCCGAGAGACTAAATAAATGTTGGAATCACCATCCAGTGAAGCTGTAAATAGCAGTGAAAAGGAACGAACTATACGAGCTACATGCATCCACACAGAAGGATCTCAAAATGGGACGGCGAGTGAGAAAGCCAAGGCCAGTTACACACAAAGCACTACCATGTATGTCACATCTGAACACGTGCCAAAGAAGCTCATGGAGTCTGTGAATAACTACCGGTGTAGAAATACTGAGATGTCTATAAGGCTGATAAATAGGACAATATGAACCAGAAGGAGAAAACCACACACAAACCCACCCCGTGTGTGCTGGTTCATTTCTTTAAGGTTGTGAAGTGAGTGTGGCAAATGCTAGGTGACATCGGATGGCCGGGACGCAGGGCTGCTGTGTAAATTTTTCTGTGTTTAAAGTGTTTACAAAGGACACAAAGAAATCAAGGTCCTCTAAAGTCTGGCAGGAGCAGGGATTTGTTGCATTTTGGTGATTTACAGCAAACACACAATAGAGTCTAAAGAATCAGAAAATGTAAGCCTGGAAATTGATTATACCCACTGTTAACTTTCTAGCTAGTGACCAGACCCTACAGCGAAGGTTGGTCTACTCCCTTCAAGCCTCAATCTGAGGAAAATCTCATAGACTCGAACGAGTGAACATGGAATCTCCTTTCTAACACAAACAGCCCATTTGTCTGCAACTCCATTAACTCAGCAGTAACTAAGTGCCTGTGTACTCTTTGCTCACCCGGAGTTCAGAGGCCATCTGGAGAAGTCAGGCAGCTCTGCTCCTCTCATGCATCTTTATGGCCGTGAACGAGAGGTAGACAACATAGAAAAAGAGAGCCTCTCCAGGACTTCATAAGTGTGACCAATGACAGGAAGCCGGGCAGCAGCTGGGGGCGGGAGCCAGGGGGACGTCACGGACGGGGAAGGCCTGTCAGGTCGTATGCTACGTGATTAGGAGACTACAGATGTAGAACTCTGACGGGAAAAAGGCAGCAAGTGTCTCGCCTGGACGCACACGGCACGCGCATCACGAGTCAGATACAAGCTCTCTGAGTCTACAGAAACAGGGGGGACATTCATCACCTTGCAGTAGTTTGGCATTTGAGAATTCTTTTTTTAAAGTTAAAATCAGAAACAACTTTTTCTACTTAAGGTCAGATAGCATGATTCCGTATGGGGTAGCGAAGAAAAAAAATCAGTATTATACCAAAAGTGAAACGTCAAAGAATAGAAAACAATAAAACAGCAAGAAACCCTTAAGGAATCCACAGAAAGACATCAGTAAAAATCAGGCTCTTTTCTTACATATGTACCAGCCACTTAGAAAAGACAACAGACTGTAAATATATCCTTGGGAACAGGTGTTAGGGAATAATGAAAGCAAACAGGCAGGGATCAAAAAAGCAGGTGACTGTGAATGGTAAAATATTATTACAGCAAGACATTAAACATCTGTATCATATTTCAGCACACATGCCAGTGCTCTAACTTTTCTTGAAGCCATAATATATTTTCTTGGGAATGGATACACCACATAGCGGATCCTTTCATTTCACTGGAGGAAAAACACACTTACGGAGAGGCGAGCTCCCACTCAGGAGTTACATCCCAGATGGTTAGGGCACGGAAACACTATACTCCCTAGAGTCACCGTCCAGCTACAATGGGGCAGGCGACTCAACCAACGCAATACTTAGAATTGCAAGGAAGGAAATGAAACTGAAAACGCTCCAGCTGGGGACTGAATGTTTATGTCTCTCCAAAAGTCGTATGTTGAAAGCTAAGCACCAGAGTCTTTGAGATGCCATTAGGCCGATGGGATTATTAGTGCCCAGAAGGGGCTGAAGAGACCATACACAGCTGTTGGGATCTGTGGCTGGAAGGCGGGCCTTCTGCAGGGTCAGGAACTGCAGACTCTTGCTCTTATCTGCAGCCTTCAGAGGATGAAAACATTTCTGTTGCTGATGTACTACTCCATTAACGGCACATATTTTGGTTGGTTTTGGTGACCAGGACTCATGTATACCAGCTTAGTTTCAAATTCACTGTGTGGCCATGATGACCTTGAACTCCTGATCTTCTGTCTCCATCTCCTGAGGGTGGGAATTGCAGGTGCGCGTCACCATGCCCAGCTTTATGTTGGTGCCAGGGGTCGAACTCAGGGTGTTGTATGTGCAAAGCAAGCACTCTATCAACTGAGCTACAGCCTCAGCCCAGTTTATGGCATTTTTTGATTCAGTAGCTGACTTTATCTTCATGTGATAAACCATGGTGTCAAGATACCTTCTCTTTGCGTAGTTCTAAAGGCTAATTTCAGAGAAAACCAAAAGGAAATACAGACCAGACATCTATTCTGTAGAAAAACAAATGCTGACTCTAAGCTAGAAGCACAAAGGCTGAGAAAAGCCTCTGAGACCAGGCAGGGTTTGCATAGGGTAATGAGGGTGATTTTCCAAATCTGAGAATTAATAGCCATGAAACAGCACTGAAGATTAGAAGAGGCTAAAGAAAGTCAATTTCCTCTAATCAGTTTTTGTACAAATGTATAAAGCATATTATCCACGAGGTGAGACAACATGAAAATAATTCTTTACAAAACCAATAAAGCATTTGATAAAATAACAGGTTCTGAAGCCGGACTGAATTTTAATCCGGTTTTACGTTTTGTCAGTTGTCAGGCCTTGCCCCCGGTTTCTTCATTTCTCTGGGCCTCAGCTCATCTATGACCTGGTTGTCTCAAAGGCTAAATGAGGAAAGGGCTCCAGCGGTGCTTGGCATGCAGCTTCAACACGTTAACCCTCTTTCTGGGGTGTTTTTATTTATTATTATTATCGATGAATGTTTTCTATGAGAGAGAAAACTAAAGGGGTGAATCTGAGTGGGTTGGGAAGTGGGGAAGATCTGAGAGGAGTTGGGGGAGGGGAGCCATATTCAGACTATGTTATATGAAAAATGATTTATTTTCAATTAAAAAAATATTTAACCCTTATGCTTATGTAGAAGAGCTGCCTGTTAGGCTTGAACGCTGCCTTGCTCACAGACCTGCTTTGACTGGCATCTGGTAATTTGATTTTTAGGGAGGTTCCCCAGCATGCGCTTGTAAGAGTGGGCCACTGTGCCTTTTATTAAACTCTCTGTGCAAACCCCGTCTGTGTTAAAGATTTGCCTCTCTTCTGGGGGGCTGGACTGGTGGCACATGCTAGACATACAGTTCCTTCAGGCCGGCTCATACTGTAAACCCTGGGCACCGAGTCTCCAGTGAGCTGCTTTTAGCGACATCTCAGAATGCTGTCATAACTTGATGTTAGGGACAAAGCGGCTTCCACCCGTGAGCCTCTCCCTCCGCTGACAGTGGCCGGCGTCCTTTGCCTACAGTGATCGTGAGGATGGTCATGTGCTGGGAGCCATCGATCCACCTGGACACGGAAAATCAACTGCTTTGTACTAAATATAACTTAGTTCTAGTTGATGTCACATATGTTACATAAGATGGTTCTTCGGTGTAATAACTTGATGAAAGAAGCGTTCCACAACTGCACGTGTTGTTTGAAAGCAGCAGCAATGAAGCTGTGATCCAATGTTATCCTCACTAAGTTAAATCACTGTTTCCCGGAATTTTTTTCTTTTATTTTATGAAAATAAATATTAAATTTACTTCTTCTAAATAAATACACAACAGAAGCATACTAAGTGATCAAAATGATTTGTTTTTCTTCACATCCTTCAAATAGCAATAAAAAGTACAAGTAAAAGCCAGAATTATTGGACTCCAGAAACGAATCATTAATTCTATATTTTTTCTGTATCTCTTAGAAATAAGTGATTATTAGACTTATTAAAAATTGGAAAAGATTAGTCTACTCAAAAGTCAGCATTTGAAAGTGAGAATTTTTGGAAAAAATGGATGGAAAAGTAATAATTTGTGTGGCTTTCCAGTTTTGGATATTCAGATAAATTCTCTCACTGAAAAAAATAAAAATTTCAGGCTAAGACATTCATTCAAAATCCACTTTAAAGTCCCTACGGGTTAAAAAGACAGTGGGCAGCAGGCCGAATTCCTGGAGCAGATGGGGCCCAAAGAGGTCTCCGTGTTAGCTCTAGTCCACTTCTGTTCTGGAGGCACTGGCCTGCACCATGAATTTGAGCTTCAGTTTCGTCAACAGTTCAGCTCCAGGACTTGCCTAGGTGGGGAACCGTTTGAAACCCAAAGGGTTACATGAAAGTCTCCCTGATCCTAAGAGAAGTAGGGAAATCCTAAACAAGATGGCCCACCTCTGAGAGGAGGCAACCGCTGGGTGACCTGGTGAGACTGGTTCTCTGGACCTAAGCAAACCAAGCGGGGTAAGCGACATGTGGGTCTATGCGTCTGCTCTGACATGGCACTGTTCTGCAGTGCTCCCATTCCTCAGGTGGAAACAAATCACCCTGATGGGGAGCCCTGCCCCCTGGGCTCCTAGAAACCTCCCCAAGCGACTCTCCAAGGCTAGTGAGTATTAAAGGTAAAAGAAAGGCTACAAGGAAACGAGTCATGATGAGCAAGAGCCAGCAGAAACCCAAGGAGACTTCAAGTAGAATTTCTATGTTTAAAGATAAATCGCTTCAAATGCCTTAAGGATAAAGAAACCATAACATGTGATTTTAGTAAAAAGCTTTGTACTTTTAATTCTCTTAAAAACACTGCAGAATCTGATGGTGCTGCACACCTGTAATCTCAGCACTTGGGATGCAGAGGTAGGAGTACACCAAGTTCAAAGCCAGTCTAGGGTATAATCACTCACACACACACATGCACACGTGTAATAAGAAAATATAAATAAAAGTTTTCAGCTAGTGTAATGATCAGCATTTTAACTAAGAGCAGGCATTAAATTTTATATGTTTTTATATATATGTTGATATGTCTTTTCTTTTGATCTGTTAATCTGTTAACATCAATTCATTGATATCAATTTACCTTTTACATTTTCTCTAAAAACCTAATTGGACCATATTACTATTTTTATACATACATACATACTTTTTATACTTGGTAATATTTATTCTGCTACTGTTTACTTAGGATATTTCTGTGTGTGTGTGTGTCTGTGTCTGTGTCTCTGTGTGTGTGTGTGTGTGTCTGTGTGTGTGTGTGTGTGTGTGTGTATGTCTGTGTGTGTGTGTCTGTGTGTGTGTGTGTGTCTGTGTGTGTATGTGTGTGTATGTGTGTGTATGTGTGTGTGTGTGTCTGTGTGTGTGTATGTGTGTGTGTGTGTCTGTGTGTGTGTGTCTGTATGTGTGTGTGTGCCTGTGTGTGTGTGTCTGTGTGTGTATGTGTGTGTATGTGTGTGTCTGTGTGTGTGTGTGTATGTGTGTGTGTGTATGTGTGTGTATGTGTGTGTGTGTGTGTCTGTGTGTGTGTGTGTGTCTGTATGTGTGTGTGTGTGTCTGTGTCTCTGTGTGTGTGTGTGTGTGTGTCTGTATGTGTGTGTCTGTGTGTGTGTGTGTCTGTGTGTGTGTATGTGTGTGTCTGTGTGTGTCTGTGTGTGTGTATGTGTGTGTATGTGTGTATGTGTGTGTATGTGTGTGTGTGTGTCTGTGTGTGTGTCTGTGTGTGTGTATGTGTGTGTGTGTGTATGTGTGTGTGTATGTGTGTGTATGTGTGTGTGTGTGTCTGTGTGTGTGTGTGTGTCTGTGTGTGTGTGTGTCTGTATGTGTGTGTGTGTGTCTGTGTGTATGTGTGTGTGTGTGTGTCTCTGTGTGTGTATGTGTGTGTATGTGTGTGTGTCTATGTCAGTTAAAAAATTGGAACCGTAATTTTTGTCTTTTTTGTTCTTTTGTTGTTCTTGTTTGTTTTGGTAAAAGGGTTATAATGACCTGATATAGTGAATTAGTTAATTCCCTTTTTTATTTTATGAAACTTTTATTATTTTGATATAAAATATTACCTTGAAAATTTTATAACTTTTGAATTGTAAGCACGTAAACCAGAAACAGCTCACTTTTAAAATGCATAATTTTCTGCTGTTTTAAAAAACTAATTTCCTCAAACTCTATGTGCATGTGTGTTTGTGCCACCACATATGTGTGGTGGTCAGAAGACAAGTTGTGGGAGTTGGTTCTCTCTTTGCCCCAACGGGGTCCTGTGAATTGAACTCAGGTCAGACTTGGTAGGAAGTGTCTTTATCTCTGAGCCATCTTCTGGCCACAGATAGAAGCTTCTTTAATCTGATATACCTATGGCTATGATAAAATTAAGTGACAAATGTTTAAATCTTTCCCCAAGTTTCAGAACAAGACACTGATATTGCTGAAAGGTCTAGACAATGCAGTAAGTAAGAAAAATAAATCTAAAACAATGGAAAGAAGAAGGAAAATAGTTACTCTTGGGACTGAAGAGATGGCTCAGCAGTTAAGAGCACGGACTGCTCTTCCAGAGGACCTGGGTTCAGTTCCCACCACCCACATGGCAGCTCACACTGTTTGTAACTCCGGTTCCAGGAGATGTGACTCCTTCTTCTGACCCCCTCGGGCACCACAAGCATGTGGTAAGCAAGCATACATGCAGACAAAATATTCCTACACATAAAATAACTAAGTATTTTTTAAAAATAGAATAGCTACTATTTTATACTGACATTATCTTTGCAAAAAGAACTGTAGCAATATACAGGTAAACTAGCAAAGCTGTTAGAGATAAGATCAATATACAAAATCAATTTTACTTTTATGTAAAATTACAAGTAATTTTTAAATCATTAATTCCTAAATGCTATCATTTTACAACAACTAAAATATAACATGTAGAAAATTAAACAAAAGGAGGGAAACCTGCTTGGAGTACGGAGTTACAGTTAAAGGCATGGACTCGGTTTCTAGGTACCTTGGGTTGAGATCCTGCCTCTGCTACTTACTGTCTGGCTTTCCATGAGTCCATTAACCTTTCTGTACCTCAGTTTTCTACATGTGGTATCTAATAGTAACGAGATCCACCCCGCTAGCGTGCAGTAACGACTGCGCGTAAAGCAGGGGATGCGCCTGGTGCACAGGACAACTGTGTGTGAAAGTCAGTGGCTGCGAAGGTGCTGAGTGAGGGCGGGACCGGCTGCAAAGACGTTTCACAGGCTTCAGACACCAAACGAGGTGAACAACATGCCACACTGGACAGAGAGAAAGACACCACCACGTAGGGTGTCGATTCCCTAGACGCTGATTAGAAGTGTGATGTTAATGAAGATGTGAATTGTGTTTTAGGTTATGTTTCTTCCCCAACCCCCAACGCTAAGAACTGAACTTGGACTCCGGGCCTCGTCTTCTGAGTTCTTAACAAGTTAGTTCTAGAGTGTACATGGAAATAACCAAAAACAATATATAGAAAACTAAGTAGAGAGATTGTCCTGTTGACAGAAGGATTTACACTGGTGCGGATTAAATGACAATGAAACAGAGCACAGGCAAGGTGGTAGGGTAACAAGCAAAAGATGGACTGCCTGTCTCCTCAATTTAAAAAAACAAACCTGAAACTGCAGTAGTGCTCCTGTTGTGGCGGTTCGCCAAGGGAGACAGGGAGGCGTGTTCACAGACACAAATCCTGCCAGACCCAGCAGAGGGAACCACTGTCAAGGCAAGAGGCACACTGAAGAGTCGAAGCCTGAGCGTCTGAGCGCAGGTGTGTATCCTGAGCCAGAGCTCCTCAGGTGTCCTACTGATAGCACCTGCAGATCATAAGCAATCAAGCATTCCCCCACAAAAATCCAACACCCGAAGACAATACAAAATGCCAAGATCTGGGAGCCCTCATCCAAGAGTGTGCAAAATAATTATTTTATACGTAGCTAAAAATAAACTTCCACAATAGAAAATAATGATCATGCATTCACATGGAAAGAAAAGTGAAGTTAGATTCCTATGTAGTGTCCCATAATCAGAAACCAATCCTAGAAGAGTTAAGACTAAAAATTTAAATTTTATTAATACTGGTCATATCTCCCTGGCCAAGAAAAATCACTCTAGCTATGAGAAGGATTCGTACGTTCAGCTAGGTTATTTCAGATGAGATCTGTAGGCACGAGGAGCTTCGACAGAGAATGCCATTGGTCAGAGACAGCAAACCAAGCCCATCTGAGATCGGACCACTTGATAAGGAAGATCAGGGAGTTCCGGGTTACACCGAGAGTTGGTGAGGGTGTGGGGCAGCAGAATCTCAAAAGCTACTGGTGGAAGGGCAGACTGCTGTCAAGAATGGAAATGTCATTTGCCATTATGATACTTTGGTGTTATCTGAGAAAACATTTAAATATATTATAACCCAACAAATCTGCTTAAGTATACATCTGACAGTGCTGTATACCAGGGTGATATGTTCGTATAGCATTATTGGTTCTTGCACAAGTAAACAAAATCAGAAGAAAATACTAAACACCTATCAATACAACATATGACAAATTGTGATAAATTTGCATGATGAGGTACTATATACATTTAAAACGGTTGAATTATATATAAAACAATATAAGATAAATACTGGGAACGCCATCAAGCTGACAAGACTACATATGTTTCATTTTTTTTTATAAAAATTTAAAACTAGGAAGATTAAACATTAGGAAAATACACAGGTATATATGTACAATCATGTGTGGATGGTTGCCATCCCAGAATAGTAAATATTCAGCTCGGAGAGTGTTCCACTAGAAGGGAAGAATATGGGATAGAGGAGTATGTGGGTGCATCTGAGTTAATGGTATTACTTTTGTTCTTGGGTTAAATATGCTAATTTTATTGTTAACTTCACTAACTTAAATACAAACAGTCATGCGTGGAACATTATATTTAAAAATTAACCACACACATTTACAAATTTACATTTACTTGCAATCTGATTCAAAGTGTTGCACCATAGTTTTAATTTATGCAAACTGTTAGTGTGCCACTTTGGAATAATTTATCATAACATTTAACTTATTTATACAACCTGTTGGAAAGAGTAGCATGTAAATACAGTTGAATATAAAGAAGGAAAGCAGTACACATTATTTCCATAAAGCTAATTTAGGAAAGTATCATAAACATTTCCTTAAGCACTGAGAACAAAATCATTCTATAAACCAAAAGCCAAATGCACTCAAAGCTACCAGTAAAAAATAATCTAACTACAGTAATTTACCTCAACCTTAAGGAGACAGAATTAAACTATGATTCTGCAATCTATTGCAATGGAAAACACATTGTGTGCTGGAGGCTAAAGAAATATGTTTTTCTTGTTAGTTAGTTTGTATCAACTTGACACAAACCTAGACATATCTGGGAGGAGGAGATCTCAACTGAAGAATTTTCTCCATCAGATTTGCTATAGGCATGTATGTGGGGCATTTTTTTGATTAACAGTAGATGTGGAAAGGCCATCCACAGTGGTCTTACGTGGTATAAGAAAAGAAGCTGAGCAAGCCATGGAGGACAGGCCACTAAGCAGCATTCCTCTGTGGTCTCTGGTTCAGTTCCCGCCTCCAGGATCCTGTCCTGACTTGAGTTCCTGCCTTGGCTTCCCTGAATGATGGACTGTGGTCAGTGTGTGTGAGACAAATAAGCCCTTTCTTCACAAGTTGCTTTTGGTCATGGTCTTCATACAGACATAGAAAGCAGACTGGATTAGATCGCATGTGATCTCCAATGGATCTTTTAATCTCACATGTACAAAATGAGAGATAATACAGCATACACTCTTAAGGCTCATTTTATTGGCAAAGGTTATGAACCTAAAAGAAAAATCTTATGAAGAATTAGCAAAACTACGATACAGTCTCCTTCTGTAAGTACCATCATATGCAATTCAGTACTGAAGTGAACTTAGATATGATAATGCCCATAAGCTCTGAGGCATACTGTCCATACAGTAGGACTTACTTCACTGTGAGATGCTGTAACAAAATGTTTGAGGCTAGGGAACTTAGTAAGAGTTCATTAATTTATTAATTAATTTGTGACTCAAGTGGACATGAGGTCCAAACGGCATGGCTCTGGCATCCTCAGGAGGGAGGCTGTTGGAATTACAACATGACATATCAGAAAGGGAAAGAGCTACAGGCAGAGGAGCCAGCCTGTCATGGGGCCTTGCTCTAGAACAACCTGCTCTGTCAAGAATTAATCCATATCTGTGAGACCCAATCCATTTCTAAAAAAAAAGAGCATTAATTCATTCATGAGAGTGACACCTCCAAAGTTTGATCAGCTTTCAGTAAACCCTACCTCTTAAAGTTCCCTCCACCTAAACAGCCCCACACTGAAGAACAAACTTTCAGTTCATGAACCTGTATGTGTCAACCCATATTCTGACAGATCACAGCACAGTACTGTCATGGGATTGGTTGCCTGGGAAGAGCTGTGTTGCACAGAGTCCAAATAGTAGACAGATTTGTTCTTTTGGTTAGAAGTATTCTGTGAATCAGCCTTTTCAGGTAATGATATTAAGGCAGAAACCATCACTTAAGTACCAAGAATTAAATCCTATAATGTAAAATTGTATGAACATGGTGTACAGCTTGCAGAAGCAGTCCTCAAATGGGCTAACGTAGGGGGAAAGATCAGGAATCTTTTGTAGGGGGAAAGATCAGGAGTCATTCAAAGATAATATAAATGCTTCAACATGCAGATAATCCTAAGGTGGGTTCCACTGGTACGTTCAAGTGGCTCTACACACGATCTTCACATAATCCTAGAGCCAGAACATGTCAAATGCTTTTGTGTTTCCCCTGTTTTCCCCAAGTTCTCTCTAACATGTCTAGAAAAATGCATGCCCTATTTAAATATCAAAAGATATTCTCCCTTCCCCAAAACCTGAGTCAGGCCACAAATAACTGATAATTTATGTGGCTCATAAATAAGAAAAAAATATCACCTCAGAATACACAGAGAATCCCCACAAACGAAGATAAAATATATAGCCTGAGCTGGGTATGGCGGTCCATCCCTACAGTCTCGGTACATGGGAGGCAGGAGGGTCAGGAGCTCAAGGTCACCTTGAGCTGTAACAGTGAGCTGAGGCCAGCCATAGTGGTTAGGAGACGTGATGGATTTCACTAGTAGGAAAGGCGATTAGTATTACAAAGAATGTCCCTTCACGTACATGAGAGTGGCGAGAAGCATTCAGTAGCAAAAGCTGCCAAGGATGAGAGGAGGAAAGCCGACTGCAAGGTTGGTGGGCGTGTGAGCTGGCACAGCTACGCGGGAGCGAGCAGAGACGCGGGTGTGCACAGGCTATGATCCCGTCTTCCACTCCCAAGTGCATAGCCCACAGACTCTCCATCACCTGAGGACAAGAAGAAGCTTACCAGGACAGTTTCTGTGGCACTTCTGTAGCAAGAGATGAGTCCTTCCATAGAGACAAAATATAAATTATGGTATACTGGGAAAACTTTGCTTTCCTTGTTTTCATATGTCCGTGTAAGAGGATGTCCTTTGGAGACATTCCTGCCTTCCTCTTTGTCTCTTTACTCAGTCCTCCTAAAGAAGGGACTTGCTTAATTGGTCTCTCTTCCTTGGGAGGAAGCTTAGCCAGTGCCAGTGGGGTAGGCCTTCCTGTGGGGAGTCTGGGTAATACACGCAGCTTGCCACTGCGGAGGGAAATCTCAATTTGAGCTGCACTTTTGCAAGTCCAGCCCTCTAGCAGAGCGCTCTCTAATAAAATTGATGTTTTTCTCTGCTAGTCGCCTGCACTTGGAGTCTATTTTTTCTTTGATTGAGGGTGGTAAAAGAGGGTGCTGGTTATTGTGCCCTCTCGAGTTCCAATACAACACTATTAATCAGAAAGAATAAAAGGGAGATGCATACGTTGGTGCAGATAAAGTCCTAAAAATGCAAGAGAAAAATCAATTTATACTTACAGAGGTTAAAACTAAGCAACACAGCACCACATTTTATTTGGGATATATACATTTTGTCATAAAACATAAAGGCACACCCAGGTGACTGTAAAAAGTTCAAAGTACTGTTTGGCTCTGTGACAGAGGAACGGAAATGCAATCAGGCAGGACTACGTAGGGGGCTTCAGCAACAGAAGGAATGGGGTGTCACGTTCCTAAACCCCAGAGGAATATACAGGGCTGTTCTGTGATCGAAACAGCCCATGTATACATGCACACACACTTACAGCCCACATATGCAGTTCTGATTAAAATAAGAAGCAGAGTGGAAAAAGCGTTGAGAGATGCTCAAAATATCCTGCCCTGTCAGAGTCAGGCTTTGTCGGCTCTTTTCCAGAACCCTCTGAAAAACTGGGATTGGCCAGGATTGGGAAGAGACACCAACTGTGGGCACTAGCTCATTCAGTTTCTTTCTAGACAGAAGGACGATCTACAAAGAACCAGGGAGTTAGAAAGAAAACAGCAGAAACAGGAGAGGTGGAATTACTATCTGCAGGAAAAGGTGCTGACCTTCCTTACCTCTGCCATAATGCAACCTAAACTACTGCGTTGTTTCTCCTTTAACACGAAAGTCTCTATTAATTAGCTCCGAAGGAAGGTTCACTGGTTGTTCTTGGTAATGCATTTCAATGACTTACAAATCACAGGAAGGATGATTTCAGTGGAAACTTCAGGTGAGTATATTTTGACTATACATGGTTTGAAGACGCATGCAAAGGAAACAGTCTATTATTTCCTGATTCTTTAGTGTAAAAATCCAACCCCCCTGAGTCATAATAATCATAATGGTCTATAGCTTGTGCAGTTCCATGTAAAGGAATATGCATTTTTAAGCTTCCATACACTTTGTTAAGTTGTTAATGTAAAAGACTTACTCTATCTTTTCCCTTCAAACAAATATTCAAAAAGTACAATTTTTTGGCCTGATGCACACACAGGCCTCACGATCATTTCTCCATGTTCTGTATTCAGGCAAACAGATGAAGATTATGTTAGCACAAATTACTGACTTCTGGATTAAGTATTTGGCCCTTTAATATCACTTTGTGATTTGGGATAAATCACCTGGTAGAAAAGGTAGGTGCTCTGTGATTGAAATTGTAGACAGAATTGAGGAACACTGCCTTACACAAAAGCTTATCGCAATTTCTATTGCCCCCAGGGAGCAGAAGCCCCGAGTGAATGCGTATTGTTGACACGGGCACAACCACAGCGAGGACGCCAATGCCTCAGCCCTACTGGAGTGGCGAAGCTTGACCGGGTGAGGCTCGGTGGGACGGCAAAGCTTTCTTGGGGACTTCCGGTGGGAGCGAGTGATCAGTGTGTGCAGACTAGCTGCTGCAGCTTCCTGTTCCCAAATGTCTGCAACCTAAGACTGCTCGTTTACTGAGACCTCCTACTGAAACTAGATAACCCCTCCGACTGTGTTGTACACAATAAACACACTGAAGTTTCAGCTTGCTGGTGGTAGCAGACCCTAACTTGATCCAAGCTTTCTGGTATATGTGTCTGCATGTCTGTCTGTCCTTTCTTTATCCCTCGTTGCCCCTAGTCAGGGTTTCAGGACCCAAGCCTAGCACAAGTCATAGTAGTTACCTTTGTCTACAGTAGCTCAGGGAATGCACTGGCTTCTCATAGATAGTATGTACCCAGAAATTACCTCTTGAACTATATCTCTCACTGTGCATGTGTTTGTGTGTATAAGCCTGTAGGTGTGGCATGTATGTATGCACGTGCATGTGGAGGGAGAGGTCCACATCAGGTGTTTTCTTCAATCACTCTCTGCCTAAGTTTTTGAGATGGGTCATCTCACTGAACCTGGAGTTCACTGATTCAGTTACACCTGCTGGCCAGCGAACCCCAAGGTCATCCTCCCTAGTGCTGAGATTACAGGTGCACATCTTCACACCTGGACATTTACATAGGTACTAGGGATCTGAACCCAGGTCTTCATGCTTTTGGCAAGAACTAAGTCAACTGATACATCTTTCCACCCCTTTAAAAGATATTCAGAAAGAGCATGGGAAAGTATTGGAGGTTCATGAAAGGCACTGCAACCTACCCGCAAGGCTCTACTAGGAATGCCCTGCCCTGCACATATGAGGATGTCAATGTTCTTTCTTTGGCTGTCTTTGAAAAGTAGAGAAACATAAAGATATAAGAGAATACACACACACAGTATGATGTTGGATAACGATACAGTACAATGCGTGTGATCTAGATAGCAGAATACTGTAGATTAAATAGGACAGTGTTTGTGAATAGCATCTTCTAGCCCACGTCTACCTTTTAGATTTCACTTAGACTTGGCTGCAGTTCACCCTCTGCAATCTAACCATTCTGTGGCTTTCTTTACTCTCTCAGTCCTGCCAAGCACAACCCACTTTACAGCCATTACAACTGTGTTTCCCCTCTCTGGATGGCTCTTCTTCTAGATGGCAGGTGGTTTTCTGTCTTTAACTCTCAGTTTAACTGTCACTTGTCACAGAGGCCTTCCCTAACTTCCAGAACTAAAACAATCCCCTCCCTGGACCATTTGTTGTTTTATCCTCCTTACAGTGTGGCACGTCTACCTGGAGCTGTTACCTCGCTCAGCTGCCGCCTGTCTTCTCACAAGGAAGCTCGGGACTCCTGGAAGTGAGGGGCCTTCTCTGTTTGGATGGTGCACGCACAGCACCCAGAAAGGCATCTGGCAGACTGCAGTGCTCAATGGCCACTTCCTGGTTGGATTTGAGTATACACTAGGTTGATTTAAAATGTCTTATTGTCAAGGTTTCTGAGACCGAAACATATGCCCTTTTCTGTTTTATCATCCTCAAATTTTCAAAAACAAAAACGTGAAGAAAATAGAATACCTACGACAAGATGACTTTTAATAATTAAAATAACACATGAGAAATCTGGCATCACCAAGAACACCTCTGAGGTGCACGCTGCCATTCAACTTGTGTATTTTAATCATACCGATCTGACCTATTAAAAAACTAAAAATAAATCCTTCCGCTACTTTTACGCTAGGCACCTCTTTAATCATAGTCTGTTACTAGAGCTATTACATTATTTTTCTATCCAAACTGCCTTGTACTTTTTAGCAATGCTAGCTATCTGAATATATCCTGACATTCTTGTAGCACAATGCGAACATATTACTGAATGAAATTCTCGTAAAATGAGCTTCCTTCCCTCAGCTGGAAGGAGAAAGCACTGCATGTTAGGTCAGTCATTAGAAGTAAAGAGACCCACAAACAATGCCACGGCCGTGTTGTATGGAGCCTGGCTTGTATGCATGTCTAGTGGAATTTGAATAACTGTTTTACACATTTAGAGAGGAAAGCTATTCCTTTAAAAATGAACTCAAGACTCATGCAGATACAATTTTCCTGGCACAGTTTCAGAATTTCACTACAGTGAGATATTTTGTCTAGGCTAACTTTAAACCTCCTCATTCTTCAGGCTTACCTGTTATAACTAATAGGTTTTAAGATAATGAACAGCCACAGACTATATATAAAAAAAAGAGTCCACTTTTATAAAACCCAAGATCACTCTGTGTGATATGTGGTTTCATTTTTAAAACTTCATGTACTTGAAAAAATTATACACTCCTGGAAGAGATGATCATTTTCCATGAAAGAAAAATGTTACTGGGATAAAGCATTAGCACAAAAGTGAAATACACACTGTCAAGTAAAGGCTGCTTTGCCATTTGGCAAACATGGAGCTTCTTCCCTAATGGTAGAGGGAAGCAGGCGGGCGGTCTGAGAGTGGGGGAAAGCCTGGGTGTTCATATACCAAGTACACAGACGTGTTTTTAAAACAGAAGTGTTTGAAAAACAGACTTGGAAATATCTGCATTAAAATAAATCAATGTTAGCTTTAGATTATGTCCAAGAAACTAAGATGAAAACAGGACTGTCTAATATGAGAGTATGCAAATAATCGGAATTTCTTATTGACCTTTGAGATGACTTGATGGAAGTACAGAAATTTGAAATGCATTAAAGTCTTGGTTAAAGTAGCATCTCAAACCATACCTTCTGTATGCACACAGTGAGATAAACACTCACGGGCTGGTGGGGCCTAGTTTCATATGGAATCCTTAGTGGTAGGGTTGGAGGGGGCCTTTCCCCAAACACTGCTAGGTTTAATGATATGCTACTTTTTATTACAGTTCTTGTTTCAAGTAGCTTACAGAGTTAGTTCTGATTCATGGAGTGGAGGGTTCTGTTCTACCTCTCCACAGAAGGAGGACTGTCACTACAAAGTGGCATCTGGACCAGGATAGAAGGAGTTATCATTGGGCAATAAGCTACTTCTGCAATCTGTGACGGTATGGAGTTCTTTCCTGGGGAAACAGGTCTCAAAACAATAATTACTGGGATGTCCTAACCCTAGGAGCTCAAGCCATGGGATGAGGAAAGTTACCATTAAAATTCCCACCCTCACACAGACACGTGGAAGCACGAAGACTCACACAATCTAGGCAGCTGGCGATGTTACAGATAGCAGGGACGAATCTGTCCAGCTCTACCACTGAGAGGCAGATTGGATCCACGAAGAGTAACATAGCAATATCAGGCAAGTGGCTTGTGTGGCTTGTGCTTAGTGTAAAATGGAGGGAGATGACTCAAAAGTGTGTGACCGAGAACAGTAACTTCTCTAAGCTCAATTTATTTTCCTTTTGGTATTATTATTATTATTATTTTTAACAAGAAGAAAGCGTGACAAATACATTAAGCCAGATGTTTATACGCCAAAATGTCATTTAGAAAAGAAGGCCCAATGGCCCATTACAGATCACATATTTTTAAAAGTCAATTTCTGCTTCCTAATTTATTTCTTTTAAATATTTATTTTTTGATGATTTCATATATGCACACCAAGTATTCTGATCATACCCACTGTGGTGGTTTGAATGAAAATGGCCCTCATAGGCTCATAGGGAAGGGCATTATTTGGAAGGATTAGAACATTTGACCTTGTTAGAGTAGATGTGTCCTTACTGGAGGAAGTGTGTCACTGGGGGTGGGCTTTCAGGTTTCAGATGCTCAAGCCAAGCCCAGTGGCTCACTCTCTCTTCCTGTTGCATGCAGATTTGAATGTAGAACTCTCAGCTACCTCTCCAGCACTGTCTGCCTGTGTGCCACCATGCTTCCTGCCATAATGATAATGGACTAAACCTCTGAAGTATAAGCCAATCCCAATTAAATGTTTTTCTTTATAAGAATCTCTGTGGTCATGCTGTCTCTTCACAGCAATAGGACAGTAGCTAAGACACCATCCAATTCTCCCCATGCCTCCAACTTCACTTTCCTTTTCTCTTTTCAGATTGAATATCCCATTGTAAGCTCCATTTTCTTATCTGTAAAACAGGAATCCTAGAAATAGCGTACAACTCATTAGGCTATCATGAGAATTAAATGAAATAATGACAATGCCTGGTATTTATTACAGCCTTAAAAATGGCAGGCAGCTTTTGCCACCATCATTACTGACTTCAGCATCTGACAAATAGCCTAGTAACTCACTTTGCCTCATCATTACCCGATATGCCTTTATCAGGTTTACTTTTAGTTCAATACAACTGAGATAATTTGAAACAGTCTATTGTTTCAGACCTTATAAATGGCAGACCTTATAAATTTTCAACACCATTTGAGTCTGGGAAATTTATAACCTGGGGAAGGCTCAGATTCTATGACAAATTCATTATTGCAACTCATTAAAGCTAGCAGGTCAGGTGACCTATCTGGATTAGAATTGAACATTTCATGGCTATGGTCCCTAAGAAACATTACCTAGCATGGGCTTCTTGACACTGAAAAATTAAAAGAAAAGTATTATGCATGATTTAATAGTAATTTGCAACATGTTAAGAATTCCTTTTGAGATGGGTTTGTTTTGCTTGTGTGGAGTATGAGGAAGCAAGACTAAAGAGCACAAAATTTTATGGTAAAAATGTAGCCAATAAATGGATATTAGAAAGAAAGAGACTGAATGAAAGTGAACCCCAAGGAAGGCTCCGAGTTTAACACTACAGTTATTCATAATTCTGGGCAGGAAAACAAATGTTCACTGTGCACACAGTGGGTGCTTAATAAACACTTCTTTAAAATGCTGCAAGCGCTGAAACCAGGTGGCTTGTTTTGTTTTATTTCTTGTCATTACATCATGTAGTCCTTCCTGCCTTATTGAGCTTCACTTTACTTAAGTGCTTCACACGCATTGCCTTTCCTTTCCCATTTTCATGTGTGTATGTGTGATGTGGTGTGGTGTGCATGTGTGTGGGCAGATGTGTGGGTATTATGCATGCATGTGGAAGGGCCAAGGTAGATTCTGGCGATCATCCTGATCCTTCTCCCACCTGTTTCTTTGTGACAGGGTCTCTCCATCGATCAAAGCTTGCCCATATGGCAGTCTTGCTAGCAAGCTTGCTCTAGGATTGCCTGTTTCTGACTTCCAAGTCTAGAGTCACGGTTGGCTGCCACGATTACCTAACATTTATGTGGGTTCTGGGGATCTGAACCCTGGTCCCCATTCATGCATGAAAAGCGCTTTAACCACTAAGGCGTCTCCCCAGCCCTGTATCGTGTTTTCTCGCGAACTGAATGTGGCTATCTTGTATACACCAAGTGTGCTGGTGCTATTTCCCAAGCATGTACTTGATGCTGTGCTTTGGTAACTCATAGTATTTCAAACTTTGTTATTAGTTTTGTATCAGTTACAGTGATTTAGAATCTGTGGTCTTTGATAGTACTATTAAAATTTCTGGGAGAGGTACCACAAGCTATGTCTATATATGATGGCGACTTAACGTTGTGTGTTCTGATTGCTCCACCAATAGCCTTTCCTCCATCTCTGCCCTCTTCTCAGGCCGTGCTATTCTCTGAGACATGACAATAATAAGGCAGATTAATAATCCTACAATGGCATCTAAGTAATAGGAAATGGGTCTTCTGCCTCACTTTAAATCAAAAGCTAGAGGCGTTTAGGTTTAGCAATGAAGGGCATGTCAAAAGTCAACAGCCAGCCCAAAGGTAGCAGCCCCTTGTGCCAGTTAGCCAAGTTCCGAATGTGAAGGGAAGGATCCCAAAAGAAATTAAAAGTGCTACTTCAGTCAACATAAGGGTGGTAAGAGAGTCAGGCAGCTTTGCTGCTGATAGGGAGAAAGCGGCCTGGACAGCAGATCAACCAGCCACAATATTCCCTTAAGCCAAAGTCTAATCCAGAGCAAGGCCTCAGCGCAACTCCACAAAGGCTGAGGGGTGAGCCAGCTGCAGGAGAAAGGTTTAAAGCAGGGGTCTGTTCATGAGAGGCCAGCCCATGCTGCTGGCTCACTGACGAGGGTAGCTACACTGAGTGACAGGGTCTCAGTGTGGACCAGAGGCCTTCTGTTGGAAGACGGCGCCATCTACAACTTTCACAACCAGAGAGGAAAAGTCAGAGCTTCACAGCACAGGCTGACTCTCATGGAAGAGCAAGCAGTTACTGACTTTACATAGAAGCCAACGCCCATTCGCTGTTCGCAAAGTCCCAGGCCCTTAAGAATTACAGCAATCCTACTCTGCCTGTGTTCTCTAAGCGGAGTAGCAAGGGGCAGATGGCAGCACTTCTGTTTACACACGGCTTCGTCGGTATTTTAAGCCTACTATTGAGACCTACTACTTAGAAAAAAAGATTTCAAAATATGGCTGCCCATTAATAACGTAACTGGTCGCCCAAGAACTCTGAATCAGAGAGGTAGAGTGAGATTAATGTTGTCACACCTGCTAAAACAACATCTATTATGCAGCCCCTGGATCAAAGGATAACTTTAATATTCAAGTCTTATTATTTAAGAAGCAATGAGAGTGTAACTGTTACCAGCAGCAATTCCTCTGATGGGTTTATACAAATCAGACTGAAAACCCTCTGAACAAGTTTTGCCATCCTATGGAACTAGAAAAAAAATCATCCCAAGTGAGGTAACCCAGACCCAGAAAGATAAACACGGTATACACTCTCTTATACGTGGATATTAGCCATTAAGTAAAGGATAATCAGCCATGTTACAATTCATAGACCCAGAGAGAGCGGCTGAGTGATGAGGGCTCTGTGGGTGGTGCATGAATCTCCCTGCCAGAGCCTGGAGGCAGATGGAGGCAGCAGGAGGGATCAGGTGCAGGGGAGATGGAGGGAGAATGTACAGGGGGAGACAGTGAGAATAGGGGGCACCTGGGTGGTGAAGTAGAAGCCTAGTGCAGTGGAAACTCCCTGGAATCTATGAGGGTGACCCTAGTGACTCCTATTAATGGAGGCTAGGTGTCTGAACTGGCCATCTTCTGTAACCAGGCAAGACTCCCAGTAGTGGGACTAGGACACAATCTACCCACAAGACCTTTGACCTACAATCTGTCCTGCCTGCAAGATGTGCTGGTGCAGTGGTGGCACAGAACTATGGGAGTGGCTTAACTTGAGGCCCATGCCATGAGAGGGAGCCCAAACTCCACATGGCCTGGATGGTCAGAAACCAGAGCCTGGATAGCTCCGAGACCTAGGGTAGAACCACACATGACTGGCAAAAGTAAAATAAAATAAAATAAAATAAAATAAAATAAAATAAAATAAAATAAAACAAATGAAATGTTTCCTAATGATATTCTGCTGTACTCATAGATTGGTGCCATGTCCAATCATCATCAGAGAGGCTTCCACCAGCAACAGATGGGAGCAGATGCACAGACTCACAATCAGACATTATTTGGAAAGAGAGTCTAAATTGGAGGCCTCCATTTGGTCCTTCCCGTTGGAGCTCAGAGAACCCAGTGGAAGAGGGGGAAGAAAGATTGCAGGACCCAGTGGGATCGAGACCAGAACATGGCCCATAGAATCAACCAAGCAGGGCTCAAAAATAGCTCATAGAGACTGAAGCAGCAAGCATGGAGCCTGCATGGGTCTGCACCAGGTCCTCTGTGTATAGGTCAGGGCTGTGGGACCACTAACAATGGGAGTGGGGTGTCTCAGGCTCTTTTGCCTGCTACTGGGACCCTTTTCTTCCTACTGGGTTGCATCTCCCAGGCTCGATATGAGGGTTTTTGCCTTGTCTTATTGTATCTTGTTGTGTCATGTTTGACTGATATCTCTTGAAAGCCTGCACTTTTCTGAAGGGAAATGGAGGGGGAGTGGATCTGGGAGAGAAGGGAGGTGAGGAGGAGAGCTGGGAGAAGTGGAGGGAGGGGAAACTGTGATCAGGATGTACTGTATGAGAAAAGAATCTATTTTCAATAAAAAAGAAAACAAAATAAAAAAAGATTTACCATCCTGAATGTCATTGAAAACATTTGTAAATCATAGAGAGAGATCAAGTACCAATTCTGGAGCTTGGAAGGAGTAAAGTTTGTAAGTCATGGAAGGCACGGAGAGGTTCAAGACTTCAGTGGAAGAAGTACCACACGTGATGGGAACAGAAACAGAGCTAGGATTTGAAGCAGAGCCTGAAGATGTGAATGAATACTTTTTGCAATCTTATAGACTTGCGTTTCATACACGAACAAAGAAAAGTGGTTCCTTGAAATGGTCCTTACTGGCAAGGTTGCTGTGCACACTCTCGAGCTGATGTCAGCTGTGGACGCTGTCAAGATGACGTCAAAGGGCTTGAACCCTCACCTAAGCTTAGTTGACAAGCAGCAGCAGGGTTTCAGCGGGCTGACTTCGATTCTGAAAGAAGTTCTCCTGTGGGTAAAATACTACCGAACACACACAGAACCTATCTGTGTAAGGAAGAGGCAACTCACACAGTAAACTTCACTGCTGTCTTCTTTTAAGATACTGTTATAGGCACCCAACTCACAGGCGGCACCACCTTGATCAGGTTATAGCCACAGATGCATCGGGGTCAGCAAAATGGGATTTGTTGAAGGCTCAGATGAAGGCAATGAAGTACTCTTAAATCAAGATTCTGTGCATTGGTCTTAGAGACACAATGCTACTGCATGCTCAATAGGTGACAAGGGTATAGTATGAGCACAGCTTCCCTATGTGCTGGTAAAACTTCTGTTACTTGCTTTATTGTTGTATCTGGTCTGAAACTGAACCCACAACATCCCCAAAGAGTGACAACTGATTATACAATTCTTTACAGTGTAAATAAGCAAAGTGTATAGATAGACCCTGTAAATTAAGGATCAGCTTTTTAAAGCTACAAGTCAAGGGCTGGAGAGATGGCTCAGAGGTTAAAAGCACTGGCTGCTCTTCTAGAGGTCCTGAGTTCAGTTCCCAGCACCCATAGGGCAGCTCACAACCATCTATAATGGGACCTGACGCCCTCTTCTGGCATGCAAGCATACATGCAGACAGAGTGCTCATTAAAAAAAAAAAAAAAAAAAAAAAAAGCCAAGCAAACAAAACAAATAAATAAAGCTAGAAGTCCTTCAGAAGAGAAAGTCAAAGTCCAGGTGTGTATGTGTGTGTGTGTGTGTGTGTGTGTGTGTGTGTGTGTGTGTGTGTGTGTAGTAACAGACTCACCTAAACCAGTTCCCTGATTTTATGGGAGTCTACTTTTGAGACTTGACCAAAAGCCCTATACATATCCCGTCATGAAGAAGAAAGAGTTATAGAGAAACTCAGGGAAGTCAGTTCTGTGATTTGTTTGAAGGGCTAACAAAGGTTGATATCAGTAGGTGGATTCTGAGAAACGTGAACTTCAATTATTTAAGACATAAATGTTTCCCCTTATAATGTTTAAACAGATCATGGCAAACCTGATACAGATTTTTTTTTGGTCATTAATAGTCACATTTTATAGTATTGTGGTAGAAGGGTTTTGATATTTTTATCAAAAGATTTTATGAGCAAATTGTCAGAAATTGGGGAATTTTCTAGAAAAGATGTACAATTCAGTTCACAGATTCATAACCTTAGGTCTGTGAAAAGGGATATATGGCTATAGATTATATAGCTCTAGTTTTTGCTAGGAAAATTTATATGCTGTCAAGATCTTTATTCTATTGAAATTGAACTGGAAAAGGCCCTTAAATCTGTGGACTGCAATAGAGCTGATTGATAAAGAGATTCAAATCCCTTTTCAAGGTTACACTGGGAAAGGTGGCGAAGACCTTCCTCGCCTGAGGGGGCAGCCACCTGAATTTTCATCTAGAGTTCTGACTGTTAGGACAAAGATAAACTCTACCAGCTAACACGCTCTTAACCAGGTTACTTAGTCCCTTTGTGCCTTAGCTCCCTCATAGGCAAACCAGAAGTAGTTGCAGTAGCAGCTCACCCGTTGTGAGAGCCAGATGAATTAATACAAATAAAGTATCTGAGCAGGAATTGGCCCACAGTCAGCACTCAATGTGTGTCAGTTACTTGCTATTATTTCCCAACATAGGTACAGGAGGTACAGTAAAAGCCCTCCAGCGGGGCAGGGCGGCTGTGAACAGTTCTGAACTTCCATCCGTGCCCTCCTGTACTTGCTCTAGGATAAAGCCTAGGCCCCTTAACGGAAACAACGAGCAGTGAGCGCCTGCTGTAGGCTGGGGATTGTGTTTGTATTCGCATGCACTCACATTCTTCCAAACAACTCTCTCAGTGTCTACATTTTAAAGATGGGGAAACTGAGGTATGGAGATGTTAAGTAATTTTTCTAAAATCTATAAGCTAGTTCAACTCATCTTATTTCAGTCCATATTCTCAAGTTTATTGCTTCATGTGGACATGCTGTACCGATAGATGGTAAAGTATCTGAAATATTTTCAACTGTAGCGGGCAGAAGCGTACTAGGAAATTCCCCCAGGTCAGGCCTAGGCAGCAGGTGCCAACCATATACATTATACTGAATGTCAAATTCAAAAGAGATTACTGAACTCTGCCTAGACCCAGGGTGGCACCAAAATCCTAGTGGGTCTGAGCTGGAAGACAAGACAACGGGTTCTTTGGCAACGGTTAAATGAGGATCCAGTGGGTGCTTTCAGGAATACACTCATTTTAGAGCAAGCCCATAGCTTGATCAGGAAGTGTTCTGGTCTTCAAGACAGGAAACTAGACAAGGAGAGCTCAAGTCTGGGACAAGTTCTCACGCTGATAAGGTAAGTCCAAAGGGTGGACAAACATTGTGAGTAACTACCACGGATGAATCTGGGGGGGCTCCCGGAGACCCACCCAGACAGGCTGTTCTCACCGCATCTGAACCTCTGAACCGGTCCCCACACCAAACACAAAGAGCATGTTGATCTCTAGTCTAGTCATTGTATTTCACGACTTAGCTTGTAAATGGATTTGCGGTGTCCTTAAGATAAAGGTCAAATGTGTATTCCATGGCAGACTAGCTACATCAAAATCCTGGTAGTCACACATGCTGCCCTGCAGACCTCTACATGGAATGTATGTGCCCTCCCTCGCCCCAGTCAGGGAGCTCCACCCTGCAGTCTCACGCTGACCAGAGCTTCCGCTGAAGCCTGTCTTGCTCACGTTACTTGCTTGCTTGGGAAGAATGAGTATACCCTGAAGAGACACTTGTGCCCCTCTATTGGACTATCAGACTGTTGAAACAGTGGGCCCCAAGAAACTAGAATTTCCCCCCAAATCTCCCACTGACAGAAGAGGCTGTCCCTGAGGCGTCCGTCCAGAGGAAGAACCTGTCTGCCAGAGGAAGACTATGTGGCTTAAAGCTTTGTCATTTCGTTAGAATGACCTTGCAGGAGAGACTATGAGCTGAGACAATGGTGGGAGGAACCACACATTTAATAGTGTCATCAGAGACGACAATGATGGGGGTGTAGAGACCTGGCTTGTTGGTACAGAGGTGAAGCCAATCTTCATTCAGCATCTTTACCCTCAGTGGCTGGCAGTCGCCTTTCAGGGTTACCTACCCTGGACACTGGAGCTCCCATCTCTCCTCAGCTGAGTCTCTGGAGGGCAGGGCAGTGTCTGTCCTATTTCCTCCCACACAGTCCCAGTGGCTGCCGTGGAGGAGATGTTAACAAACACTTGTTTCCAAAACAAAGGAAAATGAAAGCCGGAGAGAAGAGGAGCACAGGGCAATGACTGAGGGACGCACAAAAGTCAGAGGACACTGGGCTGTGACACTGCAGGAAAGAGCACACAGACAAGAAGGCTCTTAGGGGCATGGAATGCCTACAGAGGGTTTACATTTCAGTCACTGGCTTGTGTAGCCACGAGATAACAGGTGTCTGTGAAGTTCCGGAGTTACTCAGGACATCACAAACCACTAGAAGACATGAGTTGAGCTCCTTTTCGTCTTGTGGGGCCAGTTGTGGAGTATCTGGGATACCTAGACAAAACAGAGAGGGTGACAGGGCAGGGAGAACAGAGGGCTTCAGAAGATGCTGACTAGTTCTGCTTGGAGTTGGCCTGGCCAGACAATTAGATGACAGGAAAATCTGCTGGGGTTCTAGGACAGCCAGGGCTTCATAAGAGACACCCCTCTCTCTGTCTGTCTCTATCTCTCACACATACACATACAGAGAGAGAGAGAGAGAGAGAGAGAGGGAGAGAGAGAGAGAGAGAGGTCTCAACAAAGAAAACCAGGAGTACACGGTGTAATATTAGAAAGTGGCAAAGGGCAAACTACAGATCAGGCTATTTTGTTTTAATCATCCACAAAGCTGCATCTAGATCAGACGTGTGTGCGTGTGTGTGCGTGTGCGTGTGCGTGTGTGTGTGTGTTGGGGAGGGAAGATAAATTAATCCAAGACTACTTATTTTGTTATAGCTTAAAGCAAACAACTTTTTAGCAATACTACGAAGCAAGCTGGTAAAATAAATAGAAATGAAGTCCAAGGGATTTAAACATGAAAATTTGGGGGAGAAAAGAACTCCACAAAGCAAAACAGACAAAATACAAGCCTAACCAAACAAAAGCTAAATCAAATAAACAGGAATTGCCGTGTGCCCTGGAGGGCTGCCAAGGAGCGTGAATTTCAACAAAGAACACTCTGCCACCAGCTCGGAAAAGATAAAGCGGCGAGTGCTACAGCCACTGCTAGAAAGGGGGTGGGACAGAGGGACGGAAGACGGCTAAGCTATTTCAGGCTCTGCGGACAATACTAGAACTTTCCCTAAGACCCATGTGGGCAAGCCACTTCTTTCCGATGTGTTCCTGCCACAGCTCCTTAGAAGACTCAGATCCTTGAAGCCGAGAGGCAGCTCGGCGGTGAAGAGGATGGGCAGCCCTTGCAGAGGACCCAGATTTGGTTCCCAGCACCCACAGGCAGCTTACAACTGCCTACAACTCTAGTTCCAGGGGATCTGACGCCCTCTTCTGGCCTCTGCAGGCACTGCAACATATAGGGTTCATAGATTTTCATACAGGCAAAACCATACGCATAAAATAAAAACCACTGAGAAGAGAGAGACTCAAACCCAGATCATTCTTGCACAATATCAAGCTCTGAAAAATTCCAGCACAAAGAGGATGGTGGTCAGGAAGTTCCACCCTTAGCTGAGGAGTTTCCTGGCAACTGATGGGTGCTGAGAAAGAACAGTCAGTTTTCTTCAGGATGCAGCCTCTGAGAGGCCAGGCTCCAGCAGACGGCCCTGTGTTCATGCACACGCTGCCAGCACGGCGTGATGACGTGGAGCCAGTGGGTGGGTGGAGCACACTGGAAGGGGACAGAAGTAGAAATGGACAGGGGAAGAGTGAGAGTGCGTAAGAAACAAATCATGACGGTCCATTTTCAGGAGGTGTGCTCAGAGCCACTAGGGCCCTTCCTTCCCCTGCGGCTGGTAGCTGAGCCCGCCTGTCTTAGAACCTAAGAGTTGGAAAATTACAGGCAGTCTGCTCTGTGACTACTTCCATGATGAGGGAAGAGGGCAGAATCAAGCCCCAAATTATTCATCAGATAAGGCTTTCTGTCCTAATCCAAGAGGTTGGGGAATTTGGGAAGAGGGCTATGCTAGATTGTCAATCTCTCAAGTCCTGGCTTTATGGGAAAAGAGGGCAGGAACCCCTCACACTCAGGGGCTTCCAACAAAACACTGCTCCATGCCAAATCAGAAGGAAAGTCATTTTTGCCTCTTTTTTCTACACTGGCATCGCCCTCTCCCCGCCCCACTTGCAGAATGGCATATTAAAACTGCCTTCTTTCCACTAGCCTCTTAATTTTGTTATTAAGGAGTGAGGACAGTATTTCCCACAAGGAGAGGCAACAGAAGGCAATCGTGAACAAAACACATTATATATATATGCACACATAAAAATTTCAAACGATCCAAAAAGTATTCCATGCTGGTCATGGGTGAGGATTTTACATCAAGGACTTCCGTGCAGCATCTTTTCTTCTGGATTTAGTAATAAGCATTACTATAAACAGCACTGAGCAGAAACAACGGGATAGCCCAAGTGAGACAAAGCACTGGCAGTTGTGTGAGCCTGGGAACAGTTGTGTATCATTGGGGCTGGAGCTGAAGTAGACTGACTGAGCCTTACTCCCCAGGCTTTGGCTGTTGGTAGTCATAGCAACAGTAGCCACACCACCAACAGTCCCTGCCAACTGAGCACTTACCCTGTGCTAGACAAGAGCCCAGCCCTTTGTCTGAATTATCCCCAGCAAGTCCCCAACAATGCATTACTTAGTCCTATCGCTACTCACTCTACCAGTGGGGAAACTAAGGCAAGTTGAGGTTCTTTTGAAAGGTCTCACAGCTGATAAGCAATGGACCGGGGATTTAGACCTAGTTACTTCAGAACACACTCTTTTAACCAACGGAATGTCCAAAACCCCAACAAAAGGCAGAGGGTAACTAACACGCATTTATTAGAAGGCACGGTATCTACTCTGAACTACATGAGATACAACTAGAGTAAAATTATTTTACTTAAATGAAAAAATAAAAGGATAAGAACGTCTGGGCACAGTGACACAGCCTGTAAACTCACGACTTAGGTAAGTGGAAGCAGGGGGATCTCAGGAGCCCCAGCCTAGCCTGGGCTACATAATGAGACCTTGTCTCAAGCAGAAGATGAAAAAAAGAAAGGAAGAATAACTAGAATTCCTTTACCTGCACTATCACAGAGTCTGGAACTTTACAAGCCTTTAAAGAAAAAGGACCCCCACTCTTTCAGATCTGCCATGTCTACCGGGCAAACGCTGAGGATGTTCATTCAATTTAAGAGACCAGAGGAAGAGAAGTTGCTTATATATCCTCCAGGATCTTTTTATGGGGAGGGGGAGGAACATTACGCAAAATGTGAACTTATTTGGGGGAAATTTTCAGACCGTCACATTCCTGAAGCTTTCCCCGGCTTTCTCCTCGTATTGCTCTCCTTATTGAAACGTCTGTGCATTGATACAAGCTTTTCTTTTTTCCATGACCTATTTTTCCAATGGGACTGAAAAGGGAAATTACAAATGCATCTTTAAAGCCACGCGAATATTTAAATTCTCCCTATTTCTTTCATGCATTCTTTAGTACTTTCTGTGTGCGATGAAAGACAAAAACTTGGATGCATGATTAATCGTAATGATGAAGAAGCGAGGCAGTTGCTTAAGAAACGAGAACAACAAAGGAATAAACTACTGCAGACATCACCAGGACTGGAATGACACTACTCTGTGTACTCCATTTCCATGGCAACTAGCAACGGGAAGATGAATGTTTCCTAGTCACTCCACTCTGCAGTTCACGTCTATAAATCAAACTTGCATAAAGAACGCACGATTTCTGCTTCGGACTGTGCTCAGAGAGGGTTTATTTTCCTGTTACTGTATAATTATGGAAAAGCAGCAGAAAACAATGAGGTCATTTTTACTGGGGAACAAACTCAGAAATCACTAATACACCTGCGGCGTGTGACGCCATTCATCTAAGCAAGAAACAAGAAGCAGGCAAGCCAGCCAGCAAATGAAGCCTGCCTGCTTCATGGGGCCAGCCAGCCGTTCCCGGCTCTGGCTGAGAACTGCACATGCCGAGCCTGGTGTGCCCTGCCTCCCCTTGCTGGGCTCTGCCATGGAGATAGGAGCTCCTTGATTACCTGCCTCAGGAGCAGTCCACGTTTGCATCGTGGTAACTGTGCAGGAATGCGCTCCGTATCTAGTATGGAAGTTTACTGGGGTGGAGCAACACACAGGTGTTTTTATTTACACTGAAAATGGCTCACTGTGTGAAGCCAGGATGGAAAAGTGACACCACACCATGGAATTGGAAGTCAGTTGATCCCAGTGAGGATCCTGGTTTACGTGACCTTGGGTAGACATAAACGTGAGCTCAGCCTCCATTTTCTGAGCTGTGAAATAAGATGGTATACATGACTCTTAAGCATCTCCATCATTTAACCCCAAGTGCTATAAAAGCCAAAACTCAAACATCTGAACCCATCGCCTGGATCACAACAAAGATGTCAGCTGTGCCAGTCCTAAAAAGAGTATGCATGCCCGACTCTCAGGTTTTTAACTTCTCTATTGACGAGAATGCCAAGTTGTAGTGTTTTGCTATTATCATTCAACAGGAGCCTTCTTCTGATTTGTTTCAACTTTTTAAACCCAAATGCAGAAAATTTAGAAAATTTACTAAAATTAACAGTTCAATTAAATGACAGATAATCCTATAGCCTATTTTTATAATTTTGTAATAAACATTTAAATCTGGGCATCAGGATTAGCTACCAATTCCCACACAGTGGATACATCTTGCAGCTCCTTTAGGTTTTTCTGTGGTGTCTGAGGTTTGAACCCAAGGCGTCATGCATGGCAGGGAAGTGCTCTACCATTGAACTACATCCCCAGCCCAGCATCCTGCCCAGAGACTCAGATGTGTTCAGGCTCTCCCGGAGTTCATCTCTGTAGGCCCAGGGGACACCAATGCTAAATAAAATTCTGTGGATCAAATAATTGGGTAGATGAACAGTGTCACCTCGGCTATCCCTTGTAGTAATGGGAACTTCCTTCTCTAACCGTAGAAAGCTTCAATAGAAATAAAGGCATCCCTACGGTGGAAAGAAAATGTCTGGAACCAAGATAAAACCATGCTAGTGTCTTTGGGGTAAATCTCTCTAACAGTTTTGTGGAACTGTAGGACCTAAAAGTCACTTTTCAGATGTGGAGCCTAAGGGGGTCCTTAGACATGAGGAAGACCTCTTGTCCTTTGCTAAGTCCTCGGGGTTTGCTAGAGTTGCCAAAAGAATAGAGTCTTTGCACACAGCCATGGAAGCACTAAGGTGGGCAAGAGCAAGGGTGTACCAGGCCTTGCGTTCCTGATTGTATGCAACCTCTGGGGAAGGCAGGCTGTAAGGACGCTGAGGGACTGGCAGGCAGTTATGATCTGTGCAGGAAATCCAAAGCAGGGTCAGCCTGTGCAACATGTAATGTAGGGCTTAAAGGGTTAAACTAAAGAACCTCCCCTGGAAAAGCAGTGTGCCTACTGTCATGGGGGTGGGGGTTGGTGGGGGTTAAATCCTAGCAGTAATAGCAAAAGTCAGCATCTTTAAGTCTAAATTTGACAAATAAACATGACCAGGAACACCACTCTCCTTCTCTAGCATCTGTTACTGGCCACACCCCTCTCCCCCCAGATGAGTGGGCAAAAAAGGCAGGATGGAGTTAGATGTTACACAACCCTGCAATTTCCAACGTGTGGGCATTAACGCAGGCCAATTACATCTACACAGGAATTTACTACAAATGTATTCTGCTGGCCATCTGAGAGACTTGATCTGTTTCTTAACCCTAGGAAGTACATAATTTGGGCATACACATTTTATGCTAAAATTTCAAAACCTAGTAAAGTACCATTTATTAAGAAAGGCTCCAGGTACAACTTCTCCTTCCAGTCAGTGTGTGTGTGTGTGTGTGTGTGTGTGTGTGTGTGTGTATTTTAAATCAGAGTTCTTAGCACCACCAACTGGATAAAGAGATCTACTACACATATGCTGGGCACACGATTGCTTCTGTTCCTTGAGAGTAGATCATATGTTTATTTCACATTTAATTTATGATAAAGTAACTTATTCACTCGTGAAATAAAATTAAAAATGCCTCTTTTGTCAGCCAAATCAATGATTACTCACACCGGCCTTTTCATACAAGGAGGCATATTTTGGTTAGCTGAAGTTATTAGAGAAAAACAAATCTACCTACTAGAGCTAATTTGATTTATTCTACTATAAACTCAAACTCAAAAGCAAAGACTGAGGACTGCAATAGAAATTAGCCAGGTGAGTGGCACACGCACGTCTTTCATCCTAGCACTCGGGACGCAGAGGCAAGAGGATCTCTGTGAGTTCAAGGCCAGCCTGGTCTACAGCGCGAGTTTCAGGACAGCCAGAGCTACAACAGAGAAACTCTGTCTTGAAAAAAACAAAGACAAAAAACAAAAAAGAAATTAGAAATTAAAAAAGAGCAAATCTGATGGAACCACATATCATGTTAGTCTACTGTGTTTACAGCTGACATTTAGTTGGAAGTAAAAATGACCGAGGACATAATTCACATTTAAATATTTTTTGAACTTGTCCAAGAGTCTTGATTTAATGAAGAGCATTGCCATCAGACACGTGGATATACGCTGTTCTTGATCTTGCCGTCCTGGTTACGGGAACATGCCTGGCAATGGGCACCAAACACAGGACAGGTGAGCCCCAGGGGTAAAGACACAACCTCTGCACAACAAACCAGCCTGTGAAACAACCAGCGCCAGGGAAGTAAGTCCTATTTATCCCCCAAACCAGCAGATTTGAGGATACTTGCCATCAAAAAAAAAGTACGTTCAATCATTTGTGGTCATGACAAATTCATATCCTGATGAGCATCAGAGGCAGTGTGAGAGCTCTAGTCACTGAAGGCCTCTCTGCTAGACAGTGTTCTGACAGGCACACAAAGGAGCTGTTGCTCTGGAGTGCTCAGACGGCTCCGTGGGCAGGAGCACTTGCAAGCATAGGATCTGTGTCTGGGCGTGGCTGCACGTGCCTATAACCCCAGCACTGGAGGATGGAGAAAGTGCATTCCGAGAGATTGCCAGCCAGCCGGACCAGCCAGACCAGCCAGACCAGCCAAAACAGAGAACTGCTGGTTCAGAAAGAGAACCTTTATAAAGAGAATGAAGTGGGACATAGAGAAAGACACCTGGCATCCTCCTCTGTGCACACACTCACGTTCATGCACCCCACCGATGACACACACACATAGCCCACACATATGACACCCCACCACCACACACACAATCAAATGCATGAAATAAACAAATAAGACAATTGGTAATAGGAAAGCATGAGATCAAAAGCCAACAGCTGTTCTAACCTAACAGGTGATTTTGCTATGCAAACTCTGAACAAGTAACTTACTCTTTCTCCCTGTTCACTCCATTTGTTCATTTGGCCATGTATTCACTAGATCCTCTCCAGTGAGGCCAGATACACTCTCAAAGAGGGAGCCTGAGTGAGAGACTGCCTCTGCCCTTCCTCTTCTTGAAAGAGTTGTTGATATGTCACCTCCAAGACAAAAAAGGCTTCTGTCTGAAGGCCTGAGTGGTTATGAGGGATCCTGAATTAACAGTTAAGAAAGACATTGTGCCAATACTCTCTTCTGGCTCCGCAGGCACCAGCCACACGTGTGCTGCACAGGCTTCCACGCCAGAACACCCCCACACAGGCAATTTTAAATAATGCTTAAAAAGTTAAAAGTCTTTTTAAGAAAGAAAAGCATTTTGTAAGTTTTGCTTTAGTTTCTATATATCCTGTAGCATGACTCTTGAATACTACTTAAGTTTCTATAGATAGAATTTTCTCTGAGGAATAATCACAAAAACTGTATGTTTACAGTATACAATGTGATGCATCTGACACAGTTCCTTCATGTCTGTGTATACTTTAAGGGTACTTAGGAATGATGGTTAAAAAAATACAGTATTTTTAATAACAGTTACCACGTGACAATTTAGATCACTAAGATGTATCCACGTTATAGCTAGAAGTCGTCCTTTTAGCCAACAGTTCTACCCTCCCCCCCACTGCCTGGACCCTGGCAGCCATCATTCTACTGTTCCTATCAACCTGATGATTTTTAGGTTTCACAGGTGAATAATAGCTATGTAATATCCGTCCGCCTTTGCCTGGCTTATTTCCTTCAGTATAATTTGCAAACTGCACTAAATGGTGAGTCTTCCTTCTCTCCTAGGAAATAACATTCCTAGCTAGGTGGTGGTGGCACAGGCCTTTAATCCCAGTTTGGGAGGCAGAGGCAGGTGAATCTCTGAGTTTGAGGCTAGCCTTGGCTACACAGAGAAACCCTATCTCAGGAAACAAAAGAAAAAACAAACAAACAAAATGTAAAAATTCCAAGATGATGATGATGATGAAGGAGGAGGAGGAGAAGGAAGAAGGGAAGGAAGGAAGGAAGGACATTCCACTTTGTGTCATGTCCACTTTATGTCATGACATAAAGACACTGTCTTAGGGTTTCTGCTGCTGTGATGAAACACCATGACCAAAAAGCAAACTGGGGAGGAAAGGGTTTATTTGGCTTACACTCCATACTGCTGTTCATCATCAAAGGAAGTCAGGACAGGAACTCAAACAGGGCAGGAACCTGGAGGCAGGAGCTGATGCAGGGCCATGGAGGGGAGCTGCTTGGTGGCTTGCTTGCTCTGGCTTGCTCAGCCTGTTCTTACAGAGCCCAGGACCACCAGCACAGGGATGGAACCACCCACAATGGGCTGGGCCCTCCCCCATCAATCACTAATTAAGAAAATGCCTTACAGTCAGCTCATATGGAGGCATCTTCTCAGTTGAAGTTCCCTCCTTTCAGATAACTCTAGTTTATGTGTCCAGTTGACATAAGACCAGCCAGCACAGATATGTATATACAGTTTCATATCATAATCATTTTTATCCACCCACTCATTGATGGGTATGCAGACTGCTTCATACCTTGGCTGTACTTATTTTGTCATAAGGCTGCACTGACATGGAACTGTAGGTTTCTTATTTTTTTATTTTAATTAAAATATATCATTTTCTCCTTCCCTCATTCTCCCTCCATTCCTTCCCGTGTTCTCCTTCAAATTGATGAATTTTTTTCTTTGATTGTAATTGTTACATACAAAAGTGTGTGTGTGTGTGTGTGTGTGTGTGTGTATGTGTGTGTGTATATGTGTGTCTGTGTGTGTGTATGTGTGTGTGTGTGTATGTGTGTGTGTATGTGTGTGTCTGTGTGTGTGTGTGTCTGTGTGTGTGTGTGTCTGTGTGTGTGTGTATGTGTGTGTGTGTGTGTGTCTGTGTGTGTGTGTGTGTCTGTGTGTGTGTGTTTGTGTCTGTGTGTGTGTGTATGTGTGTGTGTATGTGTGTGTGTGTGCATGTGTGTGTGTGTGTCTGTGTGTATGTGTGTGTGTGTCTGTGTGTGTGTGTCTGTGTGTGTGTGTATGTGTGTGTGTGTATGTGTGTGTGTGTGTGTCTGTGTGTGTGTCTGTGTGTGTGTGTGTTTGTGTCTCTGTGTGTGTGTATGTGTGTGTGTGTATGTGTGTGTGTGTGCATGTGTGTGTGTGTCTGTGTGTATGTGTGTGTGTGTCTGTGTGTGTGTATGTGTGTGTATGTGTGTGTGTATGTGCGTCTGTGTGTGTGTCTGTGTGTATGTGTGTGTGTATGTGTGTGTGTGCATGTGTGTGTGTGCATGTGTGTGTGTGTGTGTGCGTGTGTGTGTGTGTGTGTGTGTGTATACACACACACACACGCACACAATATGCTGAGTCAATTTAGCCTTGCTTGTGTATATATGATTCAGGGTTAGTATTTTGTATTATAATCAATTAGGGGGTTCATCCCCAGGACACACTAATTCTTCCTCTCTCAACAATCATTGGTTGCCTATAGCTCTCTGTCTAGGGAAGGGACCCTGTGAGATTTCCCCCTTATTATTAACATGCTGGTATTGTAGATATTTTAACTGTGAGTTCAGTCTATTCTCCTATTATTATCAGACTGGTATTCCTAAATCAGAAGATATATTTTTGAGATATAACAAAATGCTTAACCATTAATGGAAGAGCAATATGACATATAAAATAAAATCTCTGGATTATTTATCAGCTTTCTATGACTTTTATTTCCTTTGACCAAAAGATAAAGCAATTGAGAACTAAGTAGAGTGCGGTTTGAACTAACAAAAAAGGAGTCTAGAAAAAAAGGGCAGACATTACAGTTGGTGTGGAAGTCAAAAGGACTCAGAAGCTAATATGTAGATGGTATTGAGTGAACGGGAAACCATGGTCACTGTCCATGGAGCTACTTGGTGCTAAGAAAGCTGGAGAAGAGGGAGAATAAAAATCAGGATCCCTAGGCTGAATGTCATGGGAAGTTGATGATTAAACCCTTGAAAGGACAGAGAAAACTAGAAAAAGAGAGAAGGGGCAAGCAGCTTTCTAGGCTGGGGAGCTGGATGGATCTGGAGCAGGGAAAGAAGTTATAAATGGGAGAGGGAATGGCTGCTGAAGAAATGTCTTCCATCAGAAGGGGTGGGGGACGAGACCAGCACAGAGGAGAAGAGTTGGTGAAAAATGAAGAGAAGAAAGAAGGAGAGGCAAGAGACAGTAGTTGTCCTTCTCCCTTAAAAGCAACAGAGGGGACACAGAAAAGACTGGAGGTAAAGAGGAGGTAGCGATGGAACCTAAGCAGAATCTGAGATGCTCTCTACAAGGCAGAAGTCAGGACCAGCTGAGTGCGCTGTAGTGGGAAAGGTCTGTAACCATCAGAGCATGAGCCGTTACAGAGGGTTGACTTGGCATAGAGTGTTACCCCAAGAACTCTGTGTCTTGGCAGAAGAGTGTGGCCATGGGAGCACAGGAAGGGTCAACAATCTGCCAATGCTGTAACAGGGACTTGAAGGCAGCTCAGTTTAAGTGCTTCTGGACAGCAATGGAGTATGGCATATCAGTATTCTCAAACTTCCCTGGCTCAGAGCAATTAACTAAGTGCAGAAGATGGCTTTAGCTAATCCAAATTTTACTTTGGTGAAAGAAAGATTATTGTCTGTGTATGAATGTGAGTGTGACCCCATGTTGGGCTCAAGGTAGACTGGAGGAGATTTGTGCAAAAGGATCCTGTACCCATAGATTCAGGGTGAAAGGCAGTTTGTTCTTTGCCTAATTCAATCCCTAGTCCTAATCCTGGATTTTTGGAGTGTTTCAGACTCCATACGACTAAAATGTTCAAGCCTAGAACTGGAAGGCTTCAGCCTCAACCTCCATACAATCTAGAACATTTAAGCCTCCAAGACTTACTGCTAACTGAGCCACTCTGACTAGCTCTTTCGGAACTCAGCTGTACTGAACTCAACTGACTCTTCTCCAAGGTGCTGGTTCAAACTGACCTTCTGAGCCAGCTGGCTGTTTCTGATCAAACTCTTCTGACTCTGGCTGACTCTGGCTGACTCTCTGACTGCCTCAGACTGAGCTGCTCTGCTTGGCTTCAAATTGATTCATTCTTCCCATCTGATACTGACTTCTTCTGCTGAACTGCCTCTGTGTTTCTGCCTCAGACTCCTCAGACTCCTCAGACTACACCAGTCAGACCACCTGCTTCATACTGCTTCTGTCTTATTCTAACTCTCTGAGCTGAGAGCCTGCTTTTCTATAATGAGAGTTAGGCAGGTCCTCACTCTGATTCACTCTTGTAACTCTTCCTCTGACTCATCACTTTGCCTTCCTTTCACTCTGACTCATCTCAGATGTCACTTCCTCACTGACACTGACTCCTTCTGAGCTCTGCTTCCTGTCTCCCAAGTACTGAGAATAAAGGCATGCCCCACCACTGCCTTCTGAATAGTGGGATTAAAGGTATGTGCTACCACTGATTTCTGAATACTGGGATTAAAGGTATGTACCAACATTCTTTCTACCCTAGAACAGTCATGCTGCTGGATTAAATGATTAAATATTCCTCTGCAGGATTCAGGAAGATAGTAGCAGAATTCACATTGGATGAGAATGACAACATAAATTAATCAATCATAGGAAGGGTGCTATGTCTGGGGAGAAGGGTAGATGTACCAGAGAATGAAGGCAAGTGGACAGTAAACTCAGCTTTCACACTGGCAAAAAACCAAGTAGGCAGATGTGCCAGAGCCCATTTAACAGCTTAGGGCCTACAGCAGAGCTCAGAACCAACAGTGGGCCTCAGTTAAAGTAAGGAAGGGAAAGGGGTCTCACCATTCCTGGGTATTACTAGTTGCTGAGAATAATAAGATGGGGGATGTGGAAGATAGAGAGAGAAAGGAAGATGGCAGGAAGCGAAGGGATGCATGCCTGGCTCCCAGTAGCCTGTTCTGAGGCTGTACAATTCTAAGTTCTACAGGTGAGGACAGAACTGAGTGACGAGGAGACCAGATGCGGGAGACAGTAGAGGTAGTGAGAAATCAACGCAACTGTTCTGTTGCCTGAGGTTGTCATGGGGACAGGAGGTGAGCCCTCAGTAGTCTCAAGGGTTACAGAGGCCGAAGCCAAGGGAAAACGTGTAGGCTTCACATTGAGGGTACAGAGGACTTCACTGATACTTTGTTCTGATTTTCTCTAGCTGCAGGTTTCAAACAAGAAGGGGAAAAGAACAGAGGTGCAAGCAAGGTAGAAATTAGAAGCCACAATGTCGAACTTATTGCAACTGAGTTAAAGTCTTCTAATAAATCAAAGGATAAGCCTGCCTTATGAAGACAGACAATAAACAGTCAGGTTAGTACATCACCCCAGCCAAAAATATACTCCCATTCACCAGTTTTACTTTTTTTTTTTACAATGTACTTGGCAGATTCTTTGGTACTGTGCTATGATTCCCCAGGCAAGATGTGTAACACACACATTCCCATCAAAGCAACCTGAACCTGAATGCTTGCAGGATTTTGTGTGATAAAATGCTATTTCAGCTTCCTTTGTGCGTATTTTTGTAAACAGTGCCTTTTGTTTATAGTGCAGATAATCAAATGAAATCTCAACAATCAAAAGCAAACCGAACCAATTCATGGGAACAAGGAAGTGCTACGTAATTATGAAACCGGTTTATCAAGAACACTTTTTGGGCACCATGCCTGCCTTTCTCATGTTGTGGGGCCACAAAGACATGGCCCTGCCTGTAGAATGTTGATACTGCTGAAAGAAACAGAAAGAGATTGAGAGAGAGCAGAAGCTGCCACATCAGCCTGCCTGAGTCTCAATCTTGGTTCCTTTACTGACCAGCTGGTGGTCTGGGGCACATCCTCTGACCCCCTCCGAGACATTTCCTCACTTGTAAAGTGGGCACAGACAAATACAGAAGAGCCCGCCCCTGCGCTTCCACACAGTACCCGGCACAGAGCAAACCCCCAGGCAATAACAGTTACAGTCTCTAATAATGCTAACACGGTATTGCGTCTCAGCAGTTCTAGAGAACAGGAAGGACGTTTTGTGGACTGGAGCAGCAAGGGATACTGATTAGGTAAGTAGATGGGGATGTGGGAGGAGAAGAGAGCAGTGAACCCGGCATGAGCAGAAATATGGAGGACAGATGAGACAGGATCAGCACACGGTGAACGGACTGGAATGGCATCTAACCTGGAAAATGCAGGAGAACGTGCCAAAAAGGCATTCCAGCTTCTGTTTGTCTGTTACCTTTGTGTGCTAAATTTTTCTACGGTAAGCAATGAGATGCTAGAAAGAAAGAAAGAAAGTAGCATTAAAATATAATGGTAATTTACTCTCATTAACCTGCATTTAACTAGAAAGACAGATCAGTCATTTCTGAACTTTACAGTGAGTATCAATCATGACGAGAACCCTATTAAAACAAACACAAGTGCCTCAGTGGGGCTGGGACCAGCACTGCCGATAAGTCCCTGACGCTGACACCTGTCGCTAAGCTCTCTGCCCGACAAGGGTGTATGTATTCAAGCTGTTTGATGGAAGAGAATGGCCGGGTAAGGGAAAGGTAGACAAGATGTCGGAACTTAAGGGCGCAAGCACATAGGCTTCTATGTCATAGATACAAATGTAGTCCTGAAAACCTTTAATCTGATTTTAGGATAACAATTTTGATGTACTTTTTAATCCTGAACCTATTTTTCTATAACATTTAAACAGAATTTTGAGGCAGAGGGAGAAAAATGGCTTTGAGTTCAAGGCCAGGTTGACCTACATAGCATGTGACAGGCCAATTTGGGCAATAAAATTCTGTCTTGAAAAAAAGAAAAAGAAGTAAAATAATGTTATTTTAAATATCTCATAGAACATTAAGTTCTTTTAGCAAACACACACTTTTTTTATTTGCTAAATACAACATACAATATGATTAAAATCTCCCCCCCCCCAGTTCACTATCTACCTCAAAGGAAATAAACAAGAAATTGACCCCCTCTGCAGGAAAGCGGCATGAATCCATTCGTGATGCACAGCTATTAATAACACCAGGGATGACTGGGCAGGTTAGCAACGTTTGGTCGCAGAAAGAAACCACGGTGGCAGTTGAATTAAAGGAAAAGTGGCCCTTGTGCTAGTACAGCTGGAACAGCAGAGCCAGCCACGTATGTAGATGAGGAGCTGGAGACAGTGCCGTGACACTTGCTACAGTGACATCGAGAAAACTAAGCCGAGGACTGGACGGCTGTCAAGCCCAGTAATTTCCTCTTGAGAACAGTCTTTGTTATACTGATAGACCACATATGTATTCATACTGTGGAGGCTTCTGAATATCTGTGGTACACAGAGAAAATAAAAGTCTGCCACGCCGTTCCCCATGATAAATAACTCCACCAGTGCACTTCTGAGTTAGAAGAAGCCAGGCGGCCTTACAGTGGAAACGAAGAGTCCAACTGAAAGGGCTCTGTGATTTGTGGGAGGGCAGGCCAGTGGCAGAGCCAGGACTAGAACTCAAGTCTTCTTCTGATGCCTAGCTAGAGGCTTGACATGACTGGTGCCATGACCCTTCCGTGGCACCAGTGTCCCACCTGCAGAGGAAAGCAAGTGAGCAAACAACAGCCAAGTGTAATAAAATGCTGGTTCTCTGCTTAAGTCATTCATTGCAAATGTAGCCAACTGAAGTTAAAAAAAAAAAACAACCGAGCAGTGAGCTGCGTAGAGCGTGATGATAAGTATTCTACCATGCCTGCTCATGCTAAGCATGCACTCGAATGCTGGAAAGAGTGTGTGCGTACAAATAACTACGTGAAAGCAGAAAGACAAAGATGTTCGTGGCAGAAAAACTTGAGACAATTTCCTTGTTAGGGGATGGAAAATAGATGGGCAGAATATAGGGTAAAACCAGCTTTCAAGACAGGAAATAACCTTGCTCGCTGGGCCTTAAGGATGAGTAGAATTTGTATCTGGGTGAGTTTCGGCATGAAGAAAGAATACAGAATCTGGGGGTCCTAAACGTGAAAGAGATGAAGCGCCCACGCCTACCGGATCACATATCTTTGATGATAGGAAGTTAGGTGAACTGAAGAAATCAAAGTAACAGACGCCATCACAACCCCGCACGATGAAGCCATCGCTCTCCTCTCCTCTCTCCCATCCAGTTCCTGAACTTTATTTCATTCCAGTGCCACCTGTTCTAAACTCCGTGCTGGCAGAACGGCTGCTCCTCAAGCAGAAGGAAGTGATTTATGTCAATGGGGCCTCTGAGAAAACTGGCAATAAAAGTGACGAGCATAGAACTATTTACGTAGAAGGATTTTGTATTTTTCAATTCTGACTGACTTATAATAATCATGTGTATTTATGGGGTATGGCGTGATATTTCAGAAAACTACCTGTCTGGGGGGGGACACACAGAGATAGCTGGTGACTGCTGCCTACGTACGGTTATGAATAATGAGAAATGATTTCAAGTCTTTTTTGCATTTTCTTATACAGAAGTAGGTAGGTAATTACAGATGAACAACCACACTCACCCAAGTAGGCACTGACTATACGAACTCTGACCTTACCAAGGTCACACGACTATACTTGAGTCACATTCCGATATACAAAGCCAGGGAAACTCTTTGAAATGACACATAATGAATCGGTTGCTTGCTGAAGGGTGCTGGGGGCAGCCAAGGACACAGAGCAATCATGTTCCTAGAGATGCCAGTGACCTGAAGAGTCCAGGGCTGTCTCAAGTCACTGTCCTCTAGGCCCGTGAACTCTGAAAGACTCTTCATCCAGTAAAACAAAAGCATCTGTTGGCTCATTTTACCCCAGCTCAGGACAGTCTTTCCGTCTATTACAGCTGTGACATGAAGCATATATAATTATTTTTTGCCAAGAGAATCTCCATCACTCCCTTTTAAAACTGCATTCCTAAGCTCCAACCTCCCACTAACACTCAGACATCGATCATGTATTAGTTAATAAGTCGTGATGTTCCTACTTGCAACCAATTTTGAATACCCCTCAAAAGGTGTTAGAAGTACATAGAGGTCTATGTACTTTGAAGTCCCTCCAAGTAATATGAAGAAGGGGATTCTTACATCAAAAATATCATTTACAACTGGAATGTCTCCATACATGGCTGGAGGGTGTTTGGTGGCTCAGTGTTTCCACTGTACACTAGTCTGTAGCAATCTGGCTGTGCGCTCAGGATCCTGCTCTGGTGTACTGGTCTTTTGAACATGTACGTTCCATGTCATGGCTGGGAAGTGGAGGAGGCTTGCTAAGGCTCTCGGTCAGCTGACAGGTGGTGGAAAGGTACAAATACCAGCGCTTACAATGATGGAGAAGGCCCTGGACTGGTAAAGGTAACATATACACACAAGGGAAAATGCCTATTCCCTGATAAGGGCTGAGGCTAAACCATAAACTAACACCCCCATAAAGCAGAGAGAGGTAGTCAAGAGATTAATTCATGGAAATCACATGCAGGAAGAGAAGATGCAAAGCAAGACCACGTGTGCCCATCAGGCTCCGGTCTTAAGTTTAAAGTACTTTTTCCTAGTCTGTGAGAAAGAAATAAGCCATGAAGAAAACTAGAAATGAGAGTTTTTACTGGCACAAGGTATTTCAAATTAGTGACAATGGGCCAGCAATCATTTATTAACCACAACGCATAAGGAGACATGCCAGTGACCAGAGACAGTGGGAGATAGGTCCGTAAACTCAAAGAGCTTGAAGTACTTTATGGAGATAATCATAAACACTGCATTTTTCATTTAGCACGTAACTGATTAAAGTAATGTGCAACAATAAATTCTATCCAAGTTTAGAGAAAGGAGACATGATTGCTCGATGCAGGAACAAACAGGATTTATGGAGCAGTACAACAGAAGGAAGTCCAAATCTGCACAGCTTGGGGGCAGGACAAGCCCATGCCAGGCAAGGGACACGGAGCGAAGTAAGAACGCACGTCACATGATCAATGGCACAACTGTCATGCCAGAGGAAACAGGAATTCAAGACAAGTCAAAGATGAGCCTGGAAAGAAACCAGATGTTGGAAAGGGGGCCAGATGTTGGAGAGCTAGGCTAAAGAGTTTTAACTGTACTCAGTAGACTCACTAAAGATTCTTTTGAACATAAAAAAGACAGCACTATGAAGTTTCCAGTAGGTTCGATTAGTGTTAAAGAGGAAACAGGATGCTTGTTTTGCTCACCAAGAGCTTGAAGCAGCCTGTTAGGTGGCTTCGACTCCACAGTCACACAGTGATAGTCTGCTCATAATGCTAGTATCATCTCTTGTACTTCTGTCACATTTTAGTGTGTGTGTGTGTGTGTGTGTGTGTGTGTGTGTGTAGAAAGAGAGAGAGACAGAGAGGGAGGTAGGGAGGCAGAGAGAGAGAGAGAAGGAGAAATAGAGAGACAGAGAGAGAATATTAGCCAAGAACACCTGAACACAACACCATCTTGGATACTGCCCAGTGACTTCACTACATGAATACACAAATTGTGACTACCAGCTCTAGGATGAAAGCAAAGCTGCTAAGGTTCAAATATTGAAAGCAGTCTCTCTCCTCCTTCCCCTCTGGTTTGTTTTGAAATAGGGTTTCATGTAGTCCAGGCTGGGCCAGAACTCATTATCTAGCTGAGCTGGGCCTTGAACTCTTGAACCGCCAGTATTGGTCTCCCAAATGCTGAGATTATATGTGAGTGTTGCCATATCTTGCTTTATAATAAAATCTCTAAAATTAAGGAGATACTGTAAAATAACAAAAGGACAGGGAATATCAGCACATACAGCTCAATGAAGAAATAAAAGAGAAAAACAAAACCAAATCAGAAAATAAAACGCCACAATGGTCAGGTCACGTTGCAGAAACATACAAAGAGACATGGTGAGATGACTCAGCAGTTAGGAGCTTGCACTGTTCTTGCAAAGGGCCTGAATTCAGCACCCAGCACAAAGGTCAGACAGTTCACAACTGCCTGCAACTCCAGATCCAGGGACTCTAATGTCCTCTTCTGGCCTCCGTAGGCAACTGCACAAACCCTCACACAGATATACGTGCCTATAAATAATTTAAAATTAAAATAAAAAAACTTAAAAAGAAGGACTTCCAATGTAAGAATAAACAAGCATTTCAAACAAAAAGAAGCTGACTATAAAATTTTAGCATTTGAAGCACTATATAATTTTGTTTAGGTATAATGTTCCATGTAAGTATTTCTGAATATAAAAGACAATGGGAAATATGATTCTTGTGATCCTTAGAAGCAAAAACTATGGAATATGACTCAGAGGTGAGCTATGGAAGCACCTAACTGTAGGACTATCAAGACAGGAAAGGAAGAGGGAACAGCTACAGAACAGTCAGAAGAATATGACATATAGATATATGACCACATGTATATATTTATATGTACACACACATCATATATATGTATAGACACATATGTATGTGTATCTATACATATGTATGCATAAATGTGTGTATATACGCATGCATACATATGTATATATATGTGTATATATGTATGTATCCTGCCACACTGCTTTTACTTGTTACTTGCGAATTACCACTAAACACCAACAATGGCCAGCTCATCACCAACATTACACAAGTATCTCGTTCCTGTGGCTCTCTGAATTAACTGTGGACATATCAGTGTTCTTACCAAGTTAGAAAGTAAAGTAACTCTTCATCGCAACATGTCTAAGTAGGCTTTGCTTTGCTCTCTGCTCATTTGGTTTTACTGTCGTTGTCTGATTTGGTTTACAGAGTAAGAGTGTAGCAAGGGCAGCCACTTCTGAAAGTGTGCCCTTGATCTCTAGAAATCCCTCCCGAAACAATCATTACACTGCAAGATTCATTCCCCGCCCCCACCAAGTTATTCAAACCCCAAGGAGCTCTGGTCCTGTTGAAATTCCTCCAGCTGTTCCAGCCTCTCAAGAAGCGAGCCTCGCCTTGGAAACATGGCAGCACTGTGCGTCACCAACGGCCCCAGCTCATGTGTGCTTTCTGATGACTGGACACCCTTGCGCCACTGACACAAGGGTGCTCACTGTCTGTCAGACATCTCTGTTTCTTTGGCCTACTTCAATGGCACGAAGAGGAAATACTTTTCTTTCCCTTTTGAGCTTACAATTGTTTATATTTAGATTCTTTTATTTCCAGTTTATGGATTATGGTGTTGAACTGATTTTTCAAAGAGTCACCCAGTATGCGTAGAGCCTCTGCAAGGACAGGAGATGATCTTGACAGCCGGGTCCTTTCTCCAGCCCAATGTAACGCATTTAAACAAGGCACACTCAACCAACTAAAATGCCTTGCTTTGGTTGTATATTACAGTGGTCTCCAAATCGTTTTGGGGGCCCACAACTCTAGTAAACAGCACATGATTTGATAGTACAAAATCCACAGTAGAAATACATGCATTCACAGCTTATATGCACATGGGCTAATGTATTAATATATTGTGTAATTATAAAATATAATAGAAATAGCTAAGTGTTTTAATGTGTAGAATTCATTATTAATGGCAAATAACTGTGTTATCAGTAGAAATTAATAACAATGTGATTTAATTTACTTTATTACTGTGGGACACCTTGACTTAATCCTTTCTAACTCAGCAATTTAAAGTTCAATTTGTTTTAGACTTGGTTTTAACAGCTGCCATGGATACCTGATGAACTGTGCAGTTCTGAATGCGGCCAGATGATCATGGCCCTGAGACCCTCAGTATTTAGTTTCATACTCCGATAATGAAAATGCTTAGCTGGTTTTGAATTTGTTTAAGTAATACTGTTTTGTTATCGCTGCATGAAACCCAGAAATAAATGTCCGCCTTTTCTGATATCACTGGTAGGTCCTGAAAATGTGTTAAGGTTATGTGGTTTTCTTTTACAAAAATACTTTTTAACTTATTCTTTTGACAATTTTATAGACGTATATAATGTATTTGATTGTATTCACTCCCACCCCATGCCCTCTGGAACCCTTCTTCTCAACACAGCCCCTTCTTACTCTCATGACTTTCTTAAAATGACCCTCTGGGTCTGAGGGTGCCTGAAAGCATGGGTGTGGGGTTAGTTACCAGTGGCTATATTCCTGAAGACAGATGTCTGTGCCTTTCCCCAGTCGCCATTCATTGCCAATAGCTCCTCAGGGAGGGGTGGGGCGCGAGGAAGGGGTGAGACTGCAAATACCCCTTGCCCGTACATACTGTTACACTTGGAAAAAAATTAAAACTATTAAAAGTGCAAGATTTTTTTTTTTTAAGCCAGGTCAGGACATTCCATCTTCCAACTTAGCAAACACACGGGTATATAGCGTTTTAATAAGGCAACACACACAATTTTGTGAAATAAAGTCGTATTTACAAACGTCTTCAAAAATGACTCCAAGTTCGGACTAGCAGCTGCTGCTTTCTCCACTCGTGGTTAGGCACTGTCTCTGTCTCAAAGGGCTATACGTAAGGAACTTTTCCGAGCCTGGCGTGGTGGTATAGACCTGTAATCCCAGCTATTCAGGTGGCTGAGGCAGGATAACACCAATTCAAGACTTGCCTGGGCTACACCCAGAATGAGTTCCAGGCCAGCATGGGCAACCTAGTGAGGTCCTGCCTAACATAAAAACTACAAAGCGGGCTGGGGTATAACTCGGTTGTAAGGCAACTGTCTAGCATGCAAGAGGTCCTGGGTTAAAGCCCCAGTACCAGAAAAACAAACAAACAAACAAAAAAACCTTATTTTTCTCCAAAAATCTCTACAAGGTAGCATCTACTATAACCATGTAATAAATTCTTAAAGGTCAGAAAATTTGGGCAACAACTTTTTTTCTTTAAGAAAGGGAAATAAATGGCAATTTTAAACTCCTCTCAAAAGGTAGAAATACATTGATATTCACCACTCATCTCATCACGAAGCACATAAACAGATGCTAATACACATTTAAGAACTTGCTTTTACAAAATCACCTACATTCTCCAGTAGCATTTTGTATGCATCAGGATACATGCTCTCCTTCAATAGCCTGCTCAATGGCTTGCTTGTGAGCGAGGCAGCAAATGAATTTCATATATGTCACTGTTAATGATAATGCATGCAATCCTTATTCAAATAACCTGCTTGATAATTTCTATTGAGCAAGGCTGGCTTCCGTCCAGATTCCATTCAATTACTTTTCTCCCAAATGGGAATATCTGCCAGATGTCCCCCAATATCCATTCCCTCTTTCTTCTTCAGTATCAGAACCTCTATTAAGTGGGCAGAAGATTGTCCAAGCTGCCCACACACCCCCACAGATAAAAGCAGCCTTGAGCCTCAGTGTTGGTCACTGGGATGGAAGGGAATGATATATAACATCAAAAGAAGAGCAGGCTTCTGCGTCCCCTCCTAATAACTGCTGGTATTCAGACCAGACAGCTGCAATTTAAACAGCCATTCCAGAGGAAGCAGCTAGGAATTAAAGCAGCCAGAGAAACAAGAAAAGGGAACCCGGGTCCCTCACAACTACGATGCTCATTCAGCCCTGGGTTGCCTACGTTTGCTGAAAGAAACACACGTACATCGTCTTGTGAACTTTCAGGGTTTGGGTTTTTCTGCATGTTGCTAGCGATTAAGGTCTAATTAATGCAGCTGACGATGGGCTCCGTCTCGGGATCAGAGACCAGGCAGCTGGGCCGCTTTCTCAGCGTGCTGGAACCTGCGGCTCTACCATGACACTCCGCAGGTACCAGCACAAACTGCCTGTAAGCTGCTTGCTCGTTTGCGGAACTGCGTCTCACGGTTAGCAGCCGCGCTCCACGTGTAAACCACAGCCAGAAGCGGCGGCTAAGGCAGCAAACGAATCAGGGGCCGCCACTGTGTCCGAGGTGACATCACTGCGCCTCCGACTTGGGAACCGCGTGCTGCCTTGCCGACAGGTGCAGACTGTGTCCAATATCAACAAGGCTTTTCTGCGGTGCATGAACTCACAAGGTTCTCCCACTCCTCGTCTCCCCAGCCCCTGTCGAAGGAGTACCTAGACTCACAGGCCGTAAAACTGCGAGAGGGAACTGTCCAACAGTAAAAGGCCAGCACAGACGCGGGTTCATGTTCGACTGAAAATACATGAAAGCGAATGGTAAACACGAGGGTAAGTGCTGGACGCAGCACTGCGTGCCCTACCTGAACACCTCCAGCACAGTCCTGGCCGGCAGCTTCGGGGCCACTCGACTGAACGCCCTTTGGAAATCCTCGAGAGTTAAAAATCCGCGATCTACACAAAAATATTAAACAAATTAAAACAAAATATTGAACATTCACTTACTCCTATAAACCCTGGGAAACTATAGTAATAGGAAGTGAAATTTTTATGCAGTATTAAAACTAGAAAAAAAAAAGCAGTAATTTACAGCTGATCTTACATAGAAGGTCATTATACTCCCGGTGAACACTCCTTCCAAGAATTTAAGAATGTGGTAATGGTACTCTGCCCTTTAGTGCCATCCTAGACAAGCTGGGAGGCACAGCCAGCCTGGCACTTTCTGAGTCTCTGAGTCTTAGGAAAAGGACCGCATAGGCAAGACTGTAATGGTGCACTGGACTTCCGAGTCTTTGTGATCTGCCAGAACATTTCAGGCTTCCAAAGTCATTGCTTTCCTGACTTGGCATTTAGACCTGAGATATGTAGATCTTTGGGAGAAATTATCACCATACACCAGTGCCTGAGTCACAACACCTAGTGCGTCATGATTCCAAACCTAGTGTGGGGAACAATTCCTCCAAACATGTGGGGTCTAAGGGAGAGCTGCAGAAGTGTCTCCCGCGTGTCCACAGGTGGCTCACGGCTTCCATCCCAGAGCGGCCGCTCTTCTGGCTATCACCACTACAGCATAGGTACAATGGGCGAGCACACAGGTATAGTACACAAATCCAAACATGTAATTATAACATTTCATCCAGGGGCGTATGCCAGAAACTTAGCAACCCGGAGCAGGAAAGGCTCCCCACCAACACCTGTGGTCATGACCAGCGAGTATGGTGGCGATCGCCCGAGTATCCCACGCGTTCGGTCTGCTGGGGATGCATTCCTAGCCACAATTCCTCGGCAGCAACTTTTACATGAAAACACTTCCAAGACACTTACAGTGCACGTCAAAAGCTGTGAAGATGTGCCTTATCTCATTCCGATAGAGCTGCGCTTCCTTCTTCTTCTTTACGATATTTAAAAACCCCTCAAGTGATATACCTAGGAGGAGAGGGGGCAAAGATGACTATGTTTTTCTTCAAGAAAAAAATAAGTCAGACACGAACAGTGATAAATACCACAAATAGTCTGGTTTTTCTCTTTCACAAATGGCGTTTCCTCATAAACACAGGCTCTCATAAACACCGTGTTGTGCTGCATGCTAAGCAAGTCCAACCCTAGCCATCAATAGTGAAACCAGAGACAGGCGGGCTCGCTGAGCTTCTCAAGGGCTGAAGACCGATGACCTTGAGAGCGTTAACACCCTCCCTCTAATGGATCCAAAAAGACAGCCATGGAACCACTTATTAAAGAAAGTCGCGTGATTTTTCCTCCCTTATGCTGCTTTAATGCCTTTTTTCTTTCCTAGCCAGATGCCATTTCAGCAGGTTTTCTCCCCCAACTGGGAGGTAGGGTCAGAGAAGTAGTTGCTTAAAAGTCAATACCGATTGTATGCCACAGATAAAGGTGGAGAGAATATTACATAAACAATGGAGCTGGCACCGTCCCCAGCCCTGGATATACCCCACAACGTGTTCCGCAGCCTCGGGCTCGGCTTCCTGCGACTCTCATAATAAAAGAGCCCAGCGTGATGATATGAGATTGGGTACTGTGCTTATAATGTCTATTAAAATGAATTCTAATGTAATCTTTGTAACAGGTTTAAGGAGCAGAGCCAAGAATTTAGAGATTTTAGTGAACTGAGCCTGAAATATATAGAAAGAGAAAGTTCATTTGCATAACATAGGATTTCCATTAAAAAGTTATCATTTTGTTTTAAAAATAGCCCCAAACTATATATATATAAAAGTACGTGTGGCTCTATCCTCTGGGTGACGTAACTAATAATATTGAGGCATATGCCTTTCCCAAAGTAGCATCAAGAGTTTACAATGTTAAAACAATATTCTTAATTTCATGATTCTCTTGTGTGAGATTAAAGATTTATAAGCTTAAGAAATCTATGTAGTTTTATGCCTTTAAATGGTTATTTTACAGCTTTTAAAGACCCACTATGTGCCACTGTAATAAATATTGATGGTGGAAGGTGACAAAGAACACAACTCCAATTCCAAGGGAAACAGCTTACTAAGGGAGGTGGCCATGATGTAGTCCCACTATGTGCCACTGTAATAAATACTGAAGGTGGAAGGTGAAATACTGAAGGTGGAAGGTGACAAAGAACACGACTCCAGTTCCAAGAGAAACAGCTTACTAAGGGAGGTGGCCATTATGGAGTGTGACTGCAAGTGCGCAGGTCCCTGAAAAATGAGGGGAGGGAGGGGAAGTTGTGAAAGAGGGAGCCAGGAGCCCTTGTAGCATCGTCTTAGAGGAGGAGATATTTAAGCTAAGCTCTAAACCATGAAAAGACTAGAGAGTACAGGATGAGAAAAGCAATCCAGGCACTGGGACAGCACATGCCACGGCCATGGGTTAGGAAATGAAAGAGGCCATACAACTGGAATGGGTTCAGAGAGAGAGGAAGGAATACAACCAAGGCTGGTGAGGGACACGGGGAGTAGGGACAGCAGGGGGCAGCGGGGACTGCAGTAAATAACACGGGCTTTGCCGAACTTGCAGTAGGAAGTCAGTAAATGGTTTTCATTGAGAAGTGATGTGATCTGATTCGGACTTGGGAAAGGTCTTTCAGGTTACTGTTGCTGTGAAAAAGGACTGTGAGTAAAAGCTACAATGTAAAAGGCGGGACGGGTTAGGAGGCGAGAGGCCCATGGGCGCTGGCGGTGGAAGGCCATGCTGCAGAACAAAAATGGCAAACTGGATGAGGAGTTAGATGTGGTAGGTGAAAGGTCAAGTATAACACAGAGATTCTAGATTGAGAGCTGGGTGGTCTGAGGTGTCAGTTAGGGGTGAAAAAGCCCAGGGGAAAAGCAGGACCAGGAGACAGATAAAGTGCTATGGTTTAGATGCAGCAACTGCTCAACACTTTGGAGACAACTAGAGGAAACCGGCTGGGAGACAGCTGACCTCACTCTTCTAGGCAGCAGTGTTATCTCCCTGCACCGGTGTCCAGCATGTATTTAATGAATACAGTCATCCACGTCCATTGGCGTCCATGGAGGATGGAGGTCCCAGTAACCCCCAGAAGAGGTTGCAAAAATTAGAGAATGCAAAAAATCCCTCATACAAAATGATGTGATGTTTGAGTATAGCCCCACACAACTCTCCTGAAAACTTTAAATAATCTCCAGATCACTTGTAGTAGCTAGTGAACATAACCACTATCTATGTGATTTGACTGCTTTGTTCAGGCAACAACAATGAAGAAAAAGTCCAAATGCATTCAATTTGGATATGACTTTTCCCCCAAATATTTTCCATCATAGAGGCTGAAGTGTAGCACCTTCAGGTACAGAGGGCAGACTGCATTGCACTGAATTAACATATGCAGTATTTTTTTTCCTGCAGTTGCTAAGGACGGAGATTGATGCAGCTCCATCCCCATCTAATCACCCTGTGACCAGAGAACATATTTTAAGATGCTAGCTGAGGTTGAAATTGAAGTCTACCCATGCATGTTCCCAAAGATCATATCCATAACTTTAGTTTCATGAACTCCAAAAGCTAATAAATTAAATCACATCTAGAGTTGTTGAGATTCCTGAATAATTTATTAGTGGGTGATGTGCTTTCCGTAAGATCCATCAGCATCCCACCCCAGCCCGCTCTCCAGCCCCTCTAGCAAACATCCTGGTGCTTCCTGTATCCACAGGCTCTTAGCACCTGCTATCCTGGTACATGTGAACACACTGCCTGAAAGCAGTGTGCTCTTCCTTTATTTCTCCTAATGAAATTTTCTTACACACCTCCTTCCAGATGCACCTGTAGCATTATCTCCACATCAGGTTCTCTGATGTTCCTCAAGCTGAGTCCCTTTGCTGGGATCAGCAGCCCAGAGTTCACACAATATACTCAAGGAATGAATTAAGCTCTACAGCAGTGATCTGATCACATGTGTAGCTCAGAGATGCTAGGGAAAAGTAGTATGTTCTGTTGAAAAGTCCATCCCCAGTGATCAGCTTGATGCCTGCGTGTAACAAGCATCCATTACATGCTTGCTGAATAAGTAACATGTAATGAACATGGAGATATCATTTCTAGTTTTCAGTAAAAGCGTTAAAGTTGGGGAAGTTTATTTTTAGTTATGTTTGAAATTGTTTTATGCACTGTTGGGTGAGGGCCACCCTACATCTAGGACATTTTGTATTGTCTGCAGGTGTTGGATTTCTGTGGAGGTTGTTTAATTGCTAATGATCTGCACGTGGTATCCGTAGATTACCTGAGGAGTTCTGAAAGAACAAATACACCTGAGCTCAGATGCTCGGGGTTCCACTGTGGAGTATGGAATTGGCCATGACAGTAGTTCCCTTTGCTGAGGTCTGGCAGGGTTTGCAGTTATGAAATATGCCTGTGTCTCCTTGTCTTCTGTGGTAACCCACCCCATAGGCCTAACTACTACAAATGGTGCATCAATGTGGGGCAGGACATCTCCCCAGCTAATCCAACTTGGAGACAAAGAAGAAGGGACAGAAACTAGAGACCTCACAGAGTCCAGTAAAGTACGCTCAGAGAAGCCACTAGAAGATAGAAAGATTAAGGTATTAATTGAAGGCTCCTGAAGGAAGAAGAGAGAAAGGAAATAGCCTCTATAAAGAGAAACGGCTCTGAAATTAATAAATAAATGAGGAAGAAGCTCCTAGGTAAGAGCCATGTTTTGGACAATGTGTTGAATGAATTTTCATGGTGAAAACAGAGCTCAGCTGGCAGCAGGAAAGAAGCAAGGTTTCCATGGCTTTTCCTGATCATGCAGCTGACTCTCCCTCCTGTTGCTGGTGGCAGACAGGGCATGGAAAACAAAACCCAGAGCATACTGTTGTAAAAACTGAGTTTGCTGATGGCTTTTTGTATGTGTGAAGCCCAAGTGGGTCTTGTGTTTTAGGTCTATAAAGAAGGGTGCATGTTTACCCATAGTGGTGGTAAGAAAGAACACCAAACTGCCAGAATGTTTCAACTGGAGATTCTTTCCGCTGGTCCAGGACCCTCTCTCTTAGTTAAACTGAACAGTTTTTTCATTTTTTGCTTTTTTTTCCTGCAAACCTGATTACAAGTGGTCCAGACACTGGTGATGGTGATGAGAACTCCACCCACAAGGAACCCTTCCTGCAGACAAGGACTAGCTATTTTCCTGCAAACCAGACTCTATCTTAAAATCTGGAAAGTGTCTCCTCAGGGTCAGCACACAGAAGCTGTCTTCTAGAACTGGCCAAGGTTGTATCTCTTGCTGGCAGCTGAACTTGGTACTGTGTCACCCATGTGATGCTGGTTTAAAAGGAATGAAGGGGTCTTTGAAGAGCAGCTGAAGCTTGGCACCATGAAGAGAGACCAGAAGAAGCCATTGGTGAACATGCAGCCCAGTTGTAGCAAGGGACCCCAGCAGTTTTTGAGATGCCAGTACCATGGGACAGCCACCAAGAACAGCAGCAGCAGTGGAGTGGAGCCAGCCACAGCCTGGAGGACTAGCTGTGTGTGCTGCAGAGGGCAGAGCCAGAGAAGTAATCCAAGCCCTTTGGAGGATCCCAGAAAATCATGAATGAATTCCTGATAATTGGATATTGATGTTTTTCTGCTGTCCAAAGACATTGTGAAAAGCCTGATAGATGTTTGGTTTCATTTGGTCCTGTGCAACTGCAACACTCATGATTGTTCCTCTTGTAAATAGTTTGGCTGGTATAGTGTTAAATTGTGTTGTAGAGATAAAAAGCAATTTTTTGATTGGCTTATACAGAAAATGGGAAATGTTGGGGAAGTTTATTTTTAGTTATGTTTGAAATTGTTTTATGCACTGTTGGGTGAGGGGCCATCCTACGTCTTAGGGCATTTTGTATTGTCTGCAGGGGTTAGATTTTTGTGGGGGTTATTTAATTGCTAATGATCTGCAATATGCTATCAGTAGAATACCTGAGGAGTTCTGAAAGAATAAATACACCTGAGCTCAGACGCTCAGGGTTCCACTGTGGAGTATGGCACTGGCCGTGGCAATGGTTCCCTCTGCTGAGGTCTGGCAGGGTTTGCAGTTATGAAATATGTCTCCTTGTCTTCTGTGGCAACCTGCCCAGTAGGTGTACTACAACACATTAAAGTGTGTGTTCTGAATAATCTTTAACTTCAAAAAGTAATGGCAAAAAGTAAGTCATTTTTTATTTCCATGGCTAATAAAATACAGCATCACTTTAGGGAAAATGAGAATTCAGAGACAAAGAAAACACATGCCTCATACGTGCTCTGATCACTGATGCTCACTCAGAGAATGAGGGTGGAGTATAGTTGCATGGTTCAATGCGTGATCCATTAATAAGAGGGAGCATATGAATGCTGCTGTCTTTTAAATTGCATATTCAGAGAACGCATCCATATTTAGTGTTATAAAGTAGGCAGGTCATCATTTCACAAGTGTATAATACAGTGGTTCTCAACCTGTGGGTCACAACCCCTTTGGTGTGTGGGGGTCAAAGGACCCTTTCACAAAAGTCGCCTAAGATCATCTGCATATAAGATATTTATATTATGATTCATAACAGTAGCAAAATTACAGTTATGAAGAAGCAACAAAAAATAATTTTGTGGTTGGGGGTCACACAGCATGTATTAAAGAGTGGCAGCATTAGGAAGGTTGAGAAGCACTGGTATAGTATGAAAAGCAAATGTTCTTTAGTTTTTAATAGGAAAAAATACATACATATTTAAATTGTATGTTTGCTACCACTTAAAATGAAAAACAATCTAATAACATGAATAACTCTATTATGAATAATCATGTCTTTTCATTCCACTTTCCCCACGGAGTCATTACTTCATATTTTAAACTCAACGGGGGCCAGAGGCACCGTGTACACATCAAACCATGTAAACACATGCTCTGCAGCGTGCCCTCGGGTTGTCTTCCCGGGCCACACGCATCCAAATGCAAGCCTCTTTTCTGAAGACTAGGCTTTCATTTATCATGGCTTTGCTGCTGCAATACCACAACCACTTTCCAAAGCTACTAGTTAATAGTTCACCATCTAAAGCTCGGCAACAAATGCGCTGATACAAGGTTTGTAGATCTTGCTGCCTTTTAAATTTGCTGCCTTTTAAATGGACTAGAAAGAGAATTCCTACTACTAGCTCCACCTGCTGTCACAATATTCAAACTGAAAACCACCACTTCACAGAGATGCTCAATAATTCCATTTCTGTCAGATTTCATACCCAATGCATGATCTGTGCCCCTACCCTGGAGCAAAAAGGTATGTTCTACAAAATTCTAAATTCAAACACAACATTAACTTCTCTATGTATACTGTACAGTTACCTTCACACACACACACACACACACACACACACACACACACACACACACACACCACTGGAGTTACAAATCAGGGCCACGACAAGAATTACAGGGTCTGAATGCTTATTTGTGGTCACTAAGGTCTACAAAGGTGTGTGCAACCTGCCAGTGTACCTGGACTTTTTTTTTCTGTTAGCAAGATCCTTTTTAATAGCAAGTCAGTCTCCACGCTTCCCTGTTCAGTGGTGTCACTGGGAGTGGCCTCACAGGATGCCAGATCGAGGCCCACAGCTTAGCGACTGTTAGCTTTCTGCCATGTTGACAAATAGGACAAATAATCCAAAAGAAGCAAAGGTTTATTTTTGCCTCTGGTCCCAGAGAGTTCAATTCATGGTTCCCAGGCCCTATTAACAAGGCTGAAGTACATGGTATAAGAAATCGGCTCTTTAATAGTGTCAGAGAAAAAAAAAAAGAGGGGATGACAAGCACCACAGTGTTCCTAAGGGCACACCTGATGACCTAATCTCCTTAGACTGGGCCACGCCTCCTGATGGCTCCGCCCAGAGCAGCATCACAGGCTCCTGACCCAGCTGACAATACAGCCTATGAAGACCATCATCCAGTCCAAACAATATGTTTTACAAATCCTTCCTGATTCTGTAAGTCTAGGCATTTTCTGCACGACTGGAAAACATGTCCTTCCATTTTGTAATCTATCTCCAGTAAAATGAATGCTTTTCATGTTCTATAATGAAGATATGTATTTATTTTTAACTTCCCAAACTACTTAATATGTGTGATACAGATATGGAATATAGCAACAGACTAAGGAGGTGGTGTTCCCCCCTACTTTTTGAAAAGCTGTTTCCTAGGAGGGTAATCAGCTTTCACCACAGGGGTTAATGTATTCAAAAAGTCTAATAAAACTATCGCAATTTTTTTTCTTTGAAAGTTCCATTATGTATATCCTTTTGTGGTTCACAGTTCTAAGCTTCAGGGTCAGTGCACGCAGAGAAGTCCTCTCGAAAATGTAGCAGTCTGGTGTCTGGCTATCATAGGGAGCTCAAATTAGAAACTGCAATAAACCCAGCAAGAGTGAAGGAGAAACAATAAAAATGCCAGGTTGCTTGGCTATGAGGCTGGTCCCAGGCTTAGCAAAGAAGGCCAGGTTCACGCTCACTACACCATATATTAATTTTCCCCAAGGACGGAAATGCCTAAAACTGAGGGCTTAAAAGGATGAAGTGGCCTTTTTAAAAAGGCATAATGTAAGCCTTGTCTAGTTTGAGGAGTAAAATTCAGATTACAGTTTTGGAAGCCATGATGGGGGGTGTATAATGTGTTTGTATAAAAAGACTGTAAGGACAGAAGGTAAAGGTGACATCAACGTCACAGCAGGCTGGATAAGTAAATTCAGAGGGCTAACATTTTCTTCCAATGCCCAAATAATGGTAGAAATAGAGAGAAAGGAATCTATATTACTAGACGAAATCGAGCTTCTCTGTATCATCTGGAGGAAAATGGGTTAAAAACAGGATTCGGCAGAATAGAGATCTTATTCCTATGAAACACAGACAGGAATCATTACCTTTTTATTATGCACATCTCCTGATCATAAAGCATCAAAGGTGCTTGGTACTAACAGTGCCAAGTCCTGCCTTATTCAGCAATTTAAAGCTTCATCCTTTCTCAGGCAAGCTGGCTCTTAACCTCCTTTCCAGCTCTCGGCTCCATGAGACCAGTGAATGAGGCTGAACAGGGGCCATTTCTAGTCACACAGTCAACCTTATGGTGCAGGAGGTAGTGGGACTCCGAGGATGGAATTCTGGTTCAGTGAGGATACTTCCTTACTAGATTGAGAACTGACAAATTAGGGTCCAGATCTAAGAGGAGAGTGTGGGGACAGGGGTACCATGAGGAGAGAAACAGAGATCTGAGAAAGATCTCATCGGGGAAAGAGTCTTCACAGTGTGCAGAAGAAGCCGTTAGGGAGCAGACAGTGAACCTGCCTCATCCACAGCCAGCTGTCCGCTCAGCCAGGTGATGAACACCTCAACAAAGCCGTGATGATATCTAGGTCTCGGGTGGGAGTGGAGAGTATGGGGAAGCCTGAGTCTACGCTGAGTTCTGCCTAGTAGAGCTAGAGGGATCCACTACAGCAGCAGTTCTCAACCTTCCTAATGCAGTTCCTCGTGTTGTGGTGACCCCCAGCCATAAAATTACTTCCAGTGCTACCTCATAACTGTGATTTGCCACTGTTATGAATCATAATGTAAATATCTGATATGCAGTTGGTCTTAGGCGACCCCTGTGAAAGGGCCGTTCGACACACACACACATACACACACACAAAGGGGTGTGAACCACTGAGCTAGTGCTAGAAGAGAGCCACTGGAGCTCTCTACATTTATTGACTGCATTCTCCTCTTGGCTCCACCCCTTCCCCAGATCTCACCCATCTTCACTGTTAGCCTCCAGGAAGGAAGCTTCCCATCCTCTCAAGTGCTTTTGTCTACAGTATTAGCACAACATCCAACCACAAAAGAAGTCGCTAATATGTCTTTCCTGTAGCTCTCCTAATGGCATATTGCGAACAAAACCTGTTCTTAGGTCAGTGTCTGTCTCCTAATTCTTTCCTGTCCCTGCAATGAAGCGGATTCGCCATTCTCTAAATGGAGAACGAGATAAGTGTATGGATGTGGTCAACACAACTGGCCCTCAGATTATAATTTCAAGATATAGCAGTTACAGTCTATATGAGGCTTCCTGCTTATACAAAGAACTAAGACGCTCAATGAGATGTGAAAGACTTCACTTCTGTTACACCCTGACATTCGTTCTCAAACAGGAGCCCAAACTCTCAATATACATACAAGTGCAGGACCTAAAAAGATTAGAAAATGGAAATTTAAACTTAGGAAAATATCGTATTTGCTCAGCTAACATATCAGACGAGACAGTAATAGACGAGACGCACAGGCCAACTGCCCATTAACCTAATCATCTACAAATTACTTTTCAATTGAACTTACACTGGACAGCATGACTGAGTCAAGCAGCCCATAACTACCACAATGATGAATCAATCCCTTTGATTTTCCCATCATTCAAATTTGAAGGTTAAAATTAACTTCCAAGAAAGCCTTTTCCTGTATAAGTATGAAAGTAAAACATGTTACTTTTAAAGAGGCTATGAGAAAAGGAAACAAAAAATTCTCAATCTAGTTATTGAACAAAAGCAAAATTCTGAGTTACTCTGTCCTGCCCCTCCTCCCAGCTCCCAGACCATATTCTATAAATAACTGAGATTAAAATGTAGATAACAGTGTAAGACTCAGTGAAATATACTCACTCGGTTCTTATCTGTAGTGCTCAGCACGCAGTGAGCAAGAGTACCATAAAACTTACACACTGCTATTCATGCAGTGCCCTAAGGCTTATCCCATTATGGTGACAGATCATCTGGGAGTCCTATATTCAGAGCACATGGGCTTTGGCTTTCATAAAATCATGCTGACATGTCCTGGCATTAAACATGGACTTACACTGAAGAAAATCTAAGAAATAGCCACAAAACTCCCTGCTGTCTGAACCAACTGTCTACGGGCTTGGATATCCCATTCAGTAGCCTCTCCCTGTAAGACACCACGGAAGAACTTTCCCAGGCCAGGGATGGGCTGTCTGGAAGGTTTTTACTGTGTGACACTGACCACTCTATTTGTGTATTTCTATTTGGCCCGGATGCTAGGATTCAGAATAAACTCTGAAACCAGTGACTACTGATACAGAACCTGTTGACTTGGTGTTTGTAAAACTGACACCACTCCAGATTCCAACTCACTGTGTTCCTTAAGGGAGCGAAGCCCGGCTTCAGTCCTGTTGCAAGCATAAACAGGATCCATGGCACTATTGAAAACCAAGGGTGAGGGCTTATCAAGAGGTCATGAAAGCAAGGCTGCAGGTCACATGGCTTTGTCCGCTCCTTCCTAGCCAGCTGTGGCATTCTGGGTAAATGACTTAACTACTCTAAGGTTCATATCTATCTGATAGGATCGTAAGTTGGTTAAACGTCTGCTACACAGAACTCATCACAGATCTGCACGAACTCACTGAAGAAATGACAGCTGCGATCATTGTCTGTGAAATGAGAAGTAACGTAGCACATGCAAGAGTCTTCTGTAAAGAGTTGTACAAATGTCGAGTGTGTGTTCTCTTACCTATCTTCTGAATCAGCTTCCTCATCTTAAAACAGGGGACTGGTGAGTGTTTCTAGGTCTCTCTCAGCTGCCAGTTTCTTCCACCAAAGCACTCAAAGAAGTTACGAACAAAGCCATCTGAGTGTGGAAGCCTGTTTACTGACACCAACCTCGTTCAGTCTGTCGCTCCCTTACCTAGGTGGCTTGAGTGTTCTTTTCTCTCCATTTCCTTTGTCTTGGGTACCCGGATGGTTGTTACTTATACTCACTTGCTTGTTGGGTGACAGAAGTACCAACACTACCTTTATGAAACTCATTTGGGAATCTCCCGAAATCCCTCCAGTGTGTATCTTTCTTCCAGATACTTGATACCTATTTCTAACAGCTTGGATTCAACACTGCAGTATTCTTAATTTTCATAAGGAACTTCCGACAGACATGGCCCACCTTCTAAGAACACTACAAGCCCTTGAACAACAGGACCTGGTCAGCCCTAATCCTAAACCTAGCCCTTAACCCTAACCTTTATGCCTAACCCAAACTGTCCCAAACTGGACGTGAAGTGTCTCTTCAGAACTTTGCCCTTACTTAGGAGCAGCTGAGTCAAGGACATGTGTCCGGACCTCATGTGGGATTCTCTACAGCTGTACAGACAGCTGCCATGACCTTGTCTTCAGAAGAGATATGGAACCAGGAATGGTGATATGGGTCTGCAACGCCAATAGGTGGGAGGTGCAGGCAGGGGGGTCAGGAGTTTGGGGTCATCCTTGACTAAAGTTTGAAACTAACCTGGGCTACATGAGATTCTGCTTTAAAACACACACACACACACACACACACACACACACACACAGCAGAAAGAGAATGCCTAATCACAAATACCCAGAAGAACTTTGGAAAATGGATTATCAAAAGAGGTACCAAGGAAACCAAGACCAACACTTAGCTTCAATGTCAAAACACTATGAAGAGACTGGAGACGGTTCAGCTGTTACCAGTCTTTGCTGTCCCTTCAGAGGACCTGAGGTCAGTTCTCAGCACCCACATGGTGGCTCACTACCTCCTACAGGTAGGTACACACAGACATGCAGGCAACACATTCAAATACATATTAAGAAAATTTGAAAAACACATTGCATATAGAGAAAACATATTTGAAGACATTTAAACTGTACATAATCCATTTCTTAAAATGGATTTCTTAAAATTTCTTAAAATTCTTAAATTTCTTAAAATGGAAAAGTACCATGTGGTAAATGTGACCTTTATGATCTACTGGGAAGAAAAGGAGTTGATAGTGTGAAACTGGTTTAGGATTGGCAGTTATAATAGAAGGAATTCATGTTAGCAGCAGGGTTCGCTGGTAATTTCTTGCGGAATAGCTATTTAGTTGTTCCTCTTAGACATTTGTGGCCCGAGTCTCACCAGTCAAGTAAATATAAACTGAAGCTGGATGGAGAGACCTGGTGCCCTAGTTATAAACCTATTCCTTTAATCCTGAAGAAAGCGATGCTTTAAGAAAGATAATTTGATATTGATCTCAAGTCTGGAAGGAGGGAAAATACTAGAAGCTTGGAGACTAAAGCAGATCTTCACAAGTAATTTTGGAACAAGATACTACGCACCTACATTTGATCTCAGCCTTCCAAATTAATCCTTCCTCTGACAGCCCCCTGAATTTCTCAGATGTCTAATTTACTTAGTGACCTTTGAAATATACTTTAAATTAAATTATGGAAAGAAGCATCCTAATGATTTGGCTGAGAAATGGATATGAGAATCATTCTTTGATATTAAATTCAGAGAAACGCATAATGGAGCAAGTCCCGAAGCGCATTATCAAAGCTAGAAAGCCTGAGTCTGCTTCAGGACTGAGACACTCCAGGTGAAGCCACCCTTTGGCCATAACAAACCTGGGAAAATGAGCCGGGAAACGGCAGTCTTCGTTATGCATTGAACGCAGCAGGCACGGGAGGAGCTGTGACGATGAACTGAATGTGGCATGCTTGAGCCGGCACACTAAAACCGTCCAAAGGCACACCCCACACCACTCCCCTCCCCCACCCCGCGAGGATGGCAAAAGAGAAACATGGCGCGGAGACAGCATCCGAGCGCTACGAAGTCATCAAGGACGGTAGTTCACGACCATAAGTTATCTTCCGCCACAAGTCAAACCTTTCTCAGACATCAGAACTAAGCGAACATAAAGAGGGGGAAAGTGCAGACGGCACACTACAAAGCGCCCCTTACTTTATTGAGGAGCACTCACACGCAATGCAAACACCTCTGGAATGAAGGTAGGAAACCTTCAATGCACACCCCACCCTGTACACTGGGGAGAAACCCTGTGAACATAACTCACGTGAGAACACCTTTTCGTGTAGTCATGGCGTACTAAATGTGAGAAAGCGTTTATTAGGGGGGACCTAAGAACATGCCGAGTGTAGGGAAAGTTACCCCGGAAACCAACATTCATGTGAAAGAACTCACTACACAGGTCAAGAGTTAGCACGTCTGTCTTTCAGATCCCACACCTCTCTGTACACCTCAGAGAACTAAAGAAAGTTATGTTAATCTCACAGTTCCTTCATGATGGAAAGAATTTCTTCAGTGTGAGGGCTTGCAGACATATCTCATTTGGTAGAATGCTTGCCTAGCATGCAAGAGGCCCTAACTTCAAATCTCAGCTCTGCATTAAACCAGGCACAGGGGCCCATGCCTGAAGACGCAGAACTGGGGAGCGGGGAGACATCTTCAGCTTCTTAGAGAGTTTGAGACCAACTTGAGCTGCATGAGCTCTTATCTCAAAGAAAGGGGGGGGAGTAAAAACCAACGACTAAAAGTTCTTCATGAAGACAGACTCTTAATTTAAAACAGGAAAACATACATAAGAAAGAGCCATACATAATGGATGACCATTAAAATGCCCTCAGCCACAGTCGTACTCAACATACCAGAAAAGTCACAGGGCCCAGAGATACCATACAAAAATTACGATCAAGGGAAAGATCTTTGTCCAGGCAGACTAGTCCATTGATTATCAGGGGACTCCTGAAACAGAAAAGCAATCAACACTAAGGAAGCAGAAAAGGCTCCCGACAAAAGACAGAATTTTTTGTAGGCTGGAATATAAACACAGAAACCCCAAGAGGGAAAATGTAGGAAAGGTCTCACCAAGATATTACAACTAATTGAACATCAAAGAAACAATATTTTGAATATTTTGAAAGTGTGAAAAATTTCGACAGGAGATTAAAAGCCTAGGGAAGCTATATTAAGTTAGGGATTACATAAAACACCTCTTCTTCTGAAAATATTGCTCTAAAAGCCATACTTTATACAGTGTGTCTAAGCTTGTTTACTTTTTTAAAAATAGGCTGGGGAATTAGTTCAGTAGTTAAGAGCACTTGCTGCTTTTGCAGAGGATCTGAGTTTGGTTCCCAGCAACTACATTAGGCCTCACACATGCCTGTAAGGTTCCAGGGGATCCAATGTCCTCTTCTGGCCTTTGTGGGCACCTGCACACATGGTACACATAAAGATAGCAGACACATTTGCATAAAATAAAAATATAAACAAACAATAGTGTTTTCAACCTAAGCATTATGAAGACATCCGATGGTAGCACTGAGCTGGTGGCTCTGCAGTTAAGTGTACTTGTCACCTTTGCATAGGCCCTCGGATTGGCTCCCAGCACCCACATGGTGTTGTACAACCATCTTTAACACTAGTTTCAGGGAATCCAAACTCCTCTTCTGACCTCCACAAGGACCCGCGCACTCATGTGGTGTACGTACATACATGCAGGCAAAATACCCACACGCACAATAAAATAAATTTAAAAAAACTTACTCTATGATACAGTATGTGAAACCATATTTAACAATTAAAAACAGCATGGCACTATGCTTCCTGCAGTATAAAAATGGGATTGGAAAGCGAAGAATACATACTGGTAAGCACTTGACTGGGATGCATGAGGTACTGGGTGCAACCCACAAGCAGAGAGTAAAGAACGGTTTAGGCCCCGAAAGTGACAAGGCCGTTGTGAGTTTTCAGTAGTCTCTCCATCAGGAATGGGGTCTGTGGAACCGATGTTTACACAAGGTTTGCAAGGATAAGGCTTGCAATTGCAAACAAACCTAAGTAGCTGAATAAAACTATGAGTATTACTCATATACTACGAATGTGTACAGAAAATATTTACTTGTTTTGCTTCACATTTTCAAACCTTTTAGAATGGAAAATTTCACAATATACAAAAGCAGAGAGAAAAGTATGCCAAACGCCCAGAGATCCATGACTGTGATTTAAAAAATATTCAGAAAAGAGTAAAGACTGTAAATCGCACTACATATTATTATTATTCTTTCTTTGATATTTGGGTGGCCTCATCACTGAGCTTTTTTCATGGGAAGGGTTTTCACTAAACAATTCAATTTATGAGAGATGGGACTTGTTACCATTATCTCTTTCTTCTTGGGTTTCTAGTAGGTTCTGTCTTTCAAGAAATCTAGTGATTTCATCTAAGTTGTTAACTGTTGACAGACGTTAAATACCCTAATTATCCTTAAAATAACCATAGAATCTACCTCTGTTATTCATGATATTGGTAATTTAAGCCCCCACCTATGTGGGTAAGCTTCTCAGTTTTATTGATTCAATAATAAAAAAAAAGTAAAGCAGCTCTTAATTTCTTTGTCTTTCTCCTCGTGGTCTAATTGACTTCTACTTTAATCTCTGTAATTTCTGTCTTCCACTTATTTGGGGCTTCATCTGCGTTACATGTATAAATACATTCACACATACCAAGACCAGTTAGTTGTATTTTTGTAGTTAAAAGTGGAAGCTGAGATCACCAATTTGAGACCATTTTTCTTTTTCATTAGACAGGAACTTAGCCCTACTTTCAAAGTACTGTTTTCAATGCATCTCATAAAGACGTGAAATGTTACATTTTAAGTCAAAATATTTTCTAACTTTTCCCTTTGATTTTATTAGACCTATGAATTATTTAGAAACACGTTACTTAGTTTCCAAATACCTGGGACTTTTCCTGAACATCCCCTGCTATTGAGTCTAATATAATTCCACCTCAGAGAGCAAATATGTTATTAGATGTGATCTGTTATATGAAATGTACTGTGAAGACTTGTGAAGAACTTGCCCAGCGGTTCCTGAGCGGAGAGAACTCTACAGACGGCAACTCGGTCAAGCTGGTGGCTGATGGCGTTCTGGGGGTCTTCCACAGCTTCACTGACTGGAGTCCACTTGCTCTATTATCCATAGGTATGGAGGCACTGATTGATGTCGGCTTGCTCTATTATCCGCAGGAATGTAGAAGGCCCGGCCATCATCACGGACTTACCGTGTGCTTCATCTCATCTGTATTTCCTTCCGTGTACTCAGAATTTTGAATAGCGGTATACATGTTTAAAACTATTTAGTATTCTGGATGAGCTGACTCTCGTAACTATGAAATGACTATACTTACCCCGCAACATCCCGTCTTCACTATGACTTTCTGCTACGAGGACCGTACCCTGGAAATATGAACCAGAATAAACCCTTTCCTCCTCAAGTTGTTTTTGCAGGTATTTTATCACAGTAGCAAGACAAGTAACTATCTCAACACACACACACGCACACGGAAAAGTAAAATGGAATCATATTATGGATGTTAAAGTGTAAGTGACATTTTTGTCTTCATGCTTTTGAATGGTTTAAATTTTCCTATTATAAACTCATCATGCCTATAAATTAACTCAGTCAAAATTAAGAGAACTTCTTGATAGGATAGTAGACATCTTAGTTTAATTTATGTGTTACGATAAGACACCCTGACAACAAGCAATCTGGGGAGAAGAGTTTATTTTAGCTCACAATTCCGGGATAGAGTCCTCACTGTGGGGAAGTTGCAGTGGCAGACTTACGGCAGCGTCACATCTCAGCCGCGGTCAAGAACAGAAAGAAGAGACCGCATGCCTGCTTAGTGCTCAGCTCGCTTTCTCTCCCAGTACAGTTCAGAGCCCAGCCCACAAATGGTGTTCTCCACATTCAGGGTGGGTCTTCCCATCTCCATTAACCCAATTAAGAAAAATTCCTCACAGGCATGCCCCACAGGCACCAACCTGATCTGGGCCACACGGCACTGAGACTCCGTCCAGGTGATTCTTGGTTGTTGTCAAGCTGACAATTAAAATTAACCACTGCTGTAGATGAGAGGGTGCCTCTGTATAGCCTGGTGTCGTGTTGCTAAGAGAAACAGAGCTGAAGAAAGCAAGAAATAAGCCTAAGCCAATGTGAGATCTTCACAGAGAAGCAGCCAAGAGTGGCGCTAACAGGTGTCCAGTTATACCATGGTGCTCGTCTGCACTGGAGTCAGGGTAGCTTCCGGGAGGTGCTTTCTTTTCCTAGACATGGGCACTATAATTAACAGTGAGCTAGAGGAAAACTGGGTGGGTTGCAGAGATCCAACCAGGGACTGAATATACTCCATATGAGTGAAAAGATGGCTGGAGATGTGAGGGCTCCATAAATGGAGGCAGAAATGGTACAGGACCCTGAACGTGCTGCTCTATACCTGTGCCTGGGAGAACATAGCCTGAGAAGGAATCATCTCCACCATTGCTTCAGCCAATATCAGAGAACCTAAGAGGTGTCCTGAACCATTGCCCCAGCAAGCATGAGTAAATCTGGCAGCCAGGAAGAGACACCTAGGCACAAAGGTAAATCCATCCAGCCAGGCCTTCTACGCTCTTCAGAGCCCCAGGTACGCAGAATTCCACATGGAAAGTATCATCCCCGAAATGCCAGAGATGAGGTCAGTAACTGGTAGTGAGGGGTATAGGGCTCAGACTAGGGGATTCTGGAAGGAACATGAATCCCACACAGCTTGAAGAACACAGTGACTTAAACTGGGTGAATTACTGAAATTACAAACCTCCCCACATCAGCAGAGACCAGCACTAAAAACATTCCAGAAGGGAGGAGAAACCACATCCATCCAATTAGGACACACCGGCTGATTTTACAGTATCTCCTATTGCATTTTACTTCTTTCACTTTTACTTTTATTGGTACTTTTCTTCTTTACTTGTTCTAGTTGCTGTGATTTAAAAAAAAAAAAATCCTGACCAAGAAGAGTTTTAAGAGAAAAGGGGTTTATTCAGCTTGATCCATCATAATGGGGAAAGGCAAGGCAAGAACTTGAGCAGCCAGACACAGACACAGTCAAGAGCGGAGAGAATGTCTGTGTGTTTCTTGTGCTCAGCGCACGCCGCCCACTTAAGACAGCTAAGGATTCCCAAACCCAGGGAATGGCGCCCCCACAGTGGGCCAGGCCTTCCAACACTTGCTACAATCAAGAAAATCCTTCACGGACATGCCCACGTCCCTGTCAGATTCAGACAACGCCACATTGAGATACCCAGGTGCGTCTAGGTTGTGTCAAGCTGATGACGGAATCTATCACATTGTTTCATTTTGGCTTACAGCTTGTCCAGACATAACCTCTATAGCTCACTGTACAGCTTTTCTGAATATCTTTTCTTCGTCTGCACCAATTCTGTATTCCCTCTACTATCTGTCATGCCTCTGGCCCACACATTAACTCTCCCACTCAAACCCTGACACTAACACTCTCCCTTCACTCACGCTTTATTCTCTCATTTCCCCCTTTCCAATTCTCTCTTCCTTTTACTACTTAATTATTAATACTTTAGCTTTAAAAAACTATTAAGCGCTATTAAGAATTAACTAATTTTCAATCAGTTCCTTAGTGCTTCTGTTGCTGAACCTCACCAAGGACATGGTTAAACATACAAGAGTTTGTTGTTGTTTCAAACAGTCCTGTCAATTCCTTATTATCCGTTACTGCTTGCTTACATCAATACCTTAAGTAGCGAATGTCTCAGTATGCACAGCACTGCCTGTGAGCCTTCACTCCCAGCTGGTGTTTAAAGAGAGACTTTTTAAAACTGACCATTACTGTATTTATATACTGGGCCTGTCTATTAGCTGTGCTTGCTTCTGAAGACAGTATTCTAGTCTTGGAATAGTACACAGGTCATGTCTGGTACCCTGAACACCTAGTGGTCTTGACTACTGAGCTAAACCCCCAGATCAATGGAGACATTTGGATTGGCTTTCACCAAATCTGTAAATTGCCTTTGCGACTACATCAATTTTCGCTCTGTCGACTCTGCCAATCCACGAGCGTGTGAGATGTTTCTACCATTTAGCTTCCATGTCTGCAGTATTAACAGTACTTAAGAAACAGAACCAGCGTAGACGTCCATCAAAAGATGAATGCGTAAAGAGAATGTGACACGCAACTTCATAAGGTAACATGGAATTGGGGCGTCTGCAGGAAATGAACGGAGCGGCATGGTACGCGGAACATGCCGGATCAGAATAACAAGTACTCTCAAGGGGGGACCTCAGATTTTAATACGTGTGCATGTGGGCTGGGTACAGGTCATGACACCCGAAGCGTGGCCACGAGGGAACAGAGATCTTAAGCAGGGAAGAGAGGAAGCAAGAGGAGAAAGTTAAAGAGCACGTATGTGTGGCATGAAAGCAGACGGCGGGCTACGAGGCGAGGAAGGGAAGCAGCAAGAGGGGACGGAGAAGGGGACGAGTAAGGACAAAGCGTGCGTGAAAGTGCTGTAACGGAACCCATTACTCCGTATACTCACTTAGTTTTTTTAAATTTAGAGCTTTTGAGTAATGAGAAGCAAAGACATGCTTCAATCAACGTACAATCTGTCTTACTCTTAATTGCTCCTAATTTTAGTTTGGTGAACGTCTACAAAAAATATTAACTTGCATATTACCAGAGGCGTTGGGGTTTACTGAAGACATCGCAGAGTCCGCTTCTATCTAGAAAAGAGGAGAGATGAAGAGGGCATGAAATTTGTCAGCTGTTTCACGGTACAAGTTCAGAATTCCTGGGGTAAGGGAAGCCATCTTTACTGAACCTAATGCTGCCACCCTTTAATACAGATCCTCACGAGGTGGTGACCCCCACACTAGAAACGTCTTTCTTTTGCCACTTCATAATTGTGATTTTGCTACTGTTGTGAATTGCAATGTAAATATCTGATATGCAGATGGTCCTAGGCCGCCCTGTAAAAGGGTCGTTCAGCCCCAGAGGGGTCATGACCCACAGGTTGAGAACTGCTGTGTAGACATTAACCTCACTCGACATTATGATGGTCATTTTCCTTGTTTATTAACAACAACAAATACTAATCTGCCATTATGACTCCCAAAACTTCATTCTACTGACCAACAGCTTAAAAATATGTAATCAGTTTGACTGTCTTTTATAGATTATAACCTAAAATGTAAACTTTCTGCTTTATAAAACAAACAAGTAGTTATTACAATAGCTTTATATTTTAATTTTCCTGATGTTAAAATAACTCAAGGCAGGTACAGTGGTCCACATCTGTAATCCCAGCACCTGGGAGATGGAGGCAGAAGGGGAGAGACTGAAGCCATCATGGGCTACACAGTAAGAGCCTATCAATAAAAGAAGGTAACATGGTAAGACCATGGTAAGTCCATGATCAGTGCAGAAACATGGAGAGTATAAATTACAAAGAAGATATTTTTAAATTCAGTGGCTATCCCAAGCAGTCTGGTCTGGTCTAGCGTTTTGCTTGTTTTTGCCTATGCAATGTAAAACATTTGAGAACACACGATGTGTAAAGCTCCAGGACCTGCTTTAAGTAAATATTAACCCAGAAGCATTTCCCTCCCATTGGTGTAGGGCTTTATTTGTAAGCACTGAGGAAGTCCAGCCTTGATAGCAACTGACTCTTTTTTCTCGTGTTGCCAGTCTTGAATCTTCCATAATCTTGAGTCTCTGCACTTTCCTGGCTCCCCTGTGCCCCTTCCCAGTGGCTCCCAGTTTGTATTTTTTTAATATATCACTTTTTTTTTTTTTATTATACACTGGTGTTTTGCCTGTATGCAAGTCTGTGTGAGGGTGGAACTGGAGTTACAGACAGTTGTGAGCTGCCACGTGGGTGCTAGGAATTGAACCCAGGTCCTCTGGAAGAGCAGCCAGTGCTCTCAACTGCTGAGCCCTCTCTCCAGCTCCCTTCCAGTCCATCTCCGTCATTAATTCCCTGCCTATCTTTAAACGCAGGCTTCCCCAAAGCTCTTTCCTTGGACGGGTCCTATTCATACCCTTCAGAAGTGCCCTACGGAGTGCCATTCAGTCTCACGATTTGAGCTACCCCTTACAAACTGAGCCTCAAGCCCACCTCCAGCCCCCACCTCTCTACCCAGATGAGGTTCCTATAGTTAAGAGGCAGAACCTCGAAACTCCACACAGCATATGACAATCAAATGGACAGGGAAACCCATAGCCACCTCAAACTCAGTTTGCCCCAGCCTCAGCGGACTCCTCTGAACCCGCCTCCGTCTGAATTCTTACTTGGCGGTACCACCGCTCTTCTACCGCCAGCACACCAAGGCAAACACCAACCAGGGCATAGCTTGCCAGACTCCCACACAGGGCTCCTGGTGCTTTCACGGAGCATTGGCCAAGCTTCTCTAGCCTAAGTGACACCTCCTATCGCTGCCCACCTGCTTCGCCCCTCCTTCCTATTTGTTAAGCATCTTCTCTATCTTAATGTCCAGCACAGTTTTCTAAGCTCTTTCTACGTTTTCTAAGCAATTTCAAAAATGACATTGCTTCAAAGAAAAGCCCATGTTTATTCATCTTTACATCCGTAGCAACTGGCAAACACTCCTTTTATTGAGCAGATTTAATCAATTTCATTGTGCGAACATCGCCGTGTAAGTGACTCATTATATGTCTTCTATGAAATGCTATTGTAGTTGTGGTTGTTCAAAAATAACAATTCATAGTTAATTCTTCAAAATGCACGCATCGTGTGGCAGGAATCTGTCATATGTCTCATTCAATTTGCTAACTTACAGTATTTTATGTATCTGAAAACAGTATTTAAGAATTAAACTCTAGCAGTTAACCTAGTATAAAATTTAAAACACAAGCAGGTGTAATGGAACGCGACCTCTGATGAAAGATCACTGTACACACGCCTGGCAAGTATACAGGTGATTCGCTGGGTCCATGCCTTATTGCTCAGTGACCGATAACCAGTTAAATATGCCATTTGCCTAAAAAATACAATTTGAGGGCCGGTAAGGTGTTATAGCAGGTAAGAGTGCTTTATATCATCCCTGGCAATTTGAGTTACCCCTGGGACTCACACAGTCAAAGCAAAGAACAGACTCCCATCATTTGTCCTCTGGCCTCCACAAATTCCTCCAGAGACACCCACCCACGTAAATTATGTAAGTTTTTAAAAGGATTTAAAAAAAAGTTAACGCTCAACCCGGAATGCAAAGTAAAGGTTGTAAGTGTAGGTACCCTGCCACACCACTGCACCTGTCACTAAGTTCTTCACATATTCTAAAGTTAAAATAGAGAGACTCGAGGGGATAAAAAGGAAAAGAGGCAAGTTAATTTCCCAGGTGAGCCCAGGTTAAACATAATGCTTTAAAACACTCAGCCTTTACAGGCCATTGGGCTTGGAACTCTAGGTGAAATGATTTCAGGTTAGCGGGACAGCTGCAATTCCAGAGCCAGTCCAGGCTAGCGCTCTGAACTCATGACTGGCCTCTCAGGAGCTAAGCATCTCTGACCACTCTGAATCCCCCAGCTGTCTGCAAACCTCTGAAGTGGAGTTTGGAGGGGCAGAATATATTTACTGTGGACTTGTGGTGCACTCAAGCATGCTGAAGGGCACAGAAATGGGGTATCACAGAGGCCCTGGCTACACTGACTTTCAGAAAGGCACGGCTTACTCATGAGGTTAAGGAGAGCCCAGTCAATTCTGGGGAAAGGGAAGCATTCTAGGCAGACTGGAGCGCTGCTTCTGCTTTATGGTTGTAGTTTACTCTTTTGAATTTGGACATTGTCTTGACTCTGATTAGTTCCAGTTCAGTAGCTTAACAAGAAGGGATCCGTCTCTAGCCTGCTTATAACAGGCAAGCAGAACAGCACAAAGACAGGGGTAAGTAGGAAACTGTCTTACTAAAATAGAAGGTTCATTGGGGTTCAGCTGTGGTCTAATTACTGGGGAGCTGTGCAGCCTGTTTTGGAGAGTAACAGCCACAGCATTTCAAATGCACCCTCTAAGACTCAGAGAATACCATGGAGAATGCGGGGTAGAAAGAATGGAAGAACCAGAGGAAATGGGGGTAGACACGCAGAATGCTCACTTCTGGGCAGACATAGTTTCTGCATCCATCCTTGAATCCACAACAGCTATGATTACCTGCCCAAGTCTGGGCCTATCAACACCCTTTCAGGAAGGGGAAGAGACTCATGGGACCCCGTCCTTCCTGAGCATTTATACAGAGTTAACAGTTGATAGGGAAGGGAGAGACATTTTCTTCAGTGGTGTAGACCCCTGGTTGAGGTGCCCATGTTCCTGTAAACAAACTCTTAACATGTTTCTATAAACAACTTTAATGAAACTACTGGACCACAGTCTGTTTGTCTCTGTCTGTCTGTCTGTCTGTCTGTCTCTCATACAGAGAAGGAAAGAAAGAAAAGGAGAGAAGGAAGGAAAGGAGGGAGGGAGGGAGGGAGGGAGAGAGAAAATAAAAAATTCAAAATTCAAATGTGTATATTCCGGGACTTAGCAATTATATTTCTAGGAACCTTTGGCATTTTTGTTTGTTTGCCATTCTTTTAACATACTGTGTCATCATGTAGTCCAAACTGGCCTTGATTACTCTGCCTCGTGTTCCCAAGTACTGCAATTACGTATCGTACTGTATCACGTGTGTGTGTGTGTGTGTGTGTGTGTGTGTGAATATACATACCATGGGATGGATGATAGATAGATAGATAGATTCCACAGAGACGTAACCTATGTGTGTGTTTGATGGAAAAGGATGCTCACTGCAGCAATGCTTGCAGGACCTGAAATCAATTCAGACAACAACAAAAGGTAAACTGGCTAAAGAGAAAACTACCCAACTATTTTTAAGGTGGCACTGGTGTGTGCTTTGGGATTGATGTTATCATTAAGTGAAAAAAATGCGTGTTAAAATAAAACAGAGTATACAGCTAATATTTTCAGTGGAAGACTGTGCCTACCCATGCATGTAGAACAATATAGAAGAAATTGGTTAACTTCTGGTAAGTGGGACCCTAGTCTAGTGAGAAGAGAAGGGATTTTGTGGACTGTATGAATGTATTCAATTAAATAATTCATCTTGAAATTCTACTATACATGTCAGCAAGTAGGTGAAGTCTTCCTGTTACAATACACCTCCCCCCCAGCTTCCCCTCTCTACCATCCCATATTTCTTATAAATTTTAGGAGGCTCGTGGAGATGTTTTGCAGGCTCCACATGCATAGATGTGCCTGAGATGGGCCTTTAAAAGAGAAAGGGAAATTCAGCACTGGGGACCTTTTAGGAACAGCTTATAAATCAGCTACCTGCTCTACAGATATCAGAAGGTAGCCAGTTTTCCTAGGATCCGTTTCTACAGCATTATCTACCCCATCCAAAGAAGGGAGAAAGGAGAAGCAAGAGGTTAAAAGTTCTAACCTTGGAGGGCTTGTATCCAAACAGCATTACAATCGCAACCTTAAAGTCCTCTCGGCTCAAGTGGCCTTTGTTGTCTTCATCACATGCTTTAAATACCTAAGGAATATTAAACATCTACAGTTAGTATGTCAGAAACAAGAAACACACAACATCTAAAACTCAGTCCGGTTGTGGGACTTTTAAAACGCGGTTTCATCACCCTAGTTTTATAGCAATATAAGGGCTAAATTAAAATTTTTCTCTCTGTCTTCCAAGTCCAAAGTTCAAGCGACTTGACTGGCAAATCAATTCCTCTGAGTCACTGGAATACACTGTACACAAAAGCTCAGTCGTGGGATTCGGAAGGTGATGCAAAGGGGATGGGAGAGAGACGGGAGTGCACGAAGAGGTGATGGTCCACGGACAGTGTGTGGGCGGGGAAGCGGTCAGAGTCCCGCAGCTACGCCTTGGTTCCAAGCACAGTTCATTTCAGGGCCGACTAGAACTCGGCTGAGGGACCGCCAAGAGCGGAGACCGAGTGGCTCTGGGGAAGCTGAAGTCCGACCTCGAGCACCCACACCTACTTCCGCCCACTTCCTGCGTTCCGAGGCGCTGGCTTCGCACGCCCGCGGCCGGGCGCCGGCCTCCGACAGGATCTTCGCCATCGCCACCGCCACGGCCAAGGTCTAGACCAACCCGGGCGGCTCCGCTACCCCAGCGGGAGCACGAACGTCCCACCGCGGCCACGCCCGCCTCTGCTGGGACTCAACTTCGCCGCGCAACACCAACGTCTCCTCCCATTGGCCAGGCTCTGAGCCACTGGCGTTCATTTCGTAGTGCCATTGGTCCACAGCGGGGCGGGGCCACCAGGGCCCGCCCCCCCAGTGCCTGGTTCCGCCCCTCCTCTGTTCTCCGGACTCCTTGAGTGCCGCTGGGGGCGATCCGGTACCTTTAGACGTTTTCTTAACACGTTTTGATCGCTGTCAGGCTCTCTGCCAAGCTTGCAATGAACTCCCTTTGGTTATTTCGAGCCATGTCTTTACTAAAGAGAGCAAACACACCAAAAAAGTTCAGTGAACCCCAGGATTCACTTGTAAATCAACGAGCCCTTGGATGGCGTTCTCAGGGCAGCTACTTAGTTTGTTTTCGCCCTCTTGGTAACCCCAGCACTTAACACTGTGTCTAGAACAGTTAAACGAAATGACTCCATAGAATCGGGTAGCGATGATGCCTTGACGTGAGACCGACTCAAGGAATGGCACAAGGATTCTACAGCAGACATCTTTAAACAAGACGCAGAATATGCACCAGAGCTTCGCTTTCCTGACCGGCTTCTATCAGACCCCTCTCTACCTTTCTGGCAGATCAGTGAGATTGGCAAGACTACTCCCGCCCCAAAGGAGAAACAGTCATTCGAGGTCCTGAGCTTTATGGGAACGCATCGAACGTTTGCTCCTGCCCGTCTATTTTAAAGTCTGAAGCAGCTGTCTTTTACAGCAGCTCTCCTATCTCCGAAAGCACGCCGCTCGCTGTCTTATCTCTGAGGCTATTGACCACGAGAGAAGCTAGCGGACAGCCTTCCGCTTCTCCCTTCTTAAGAAGGCAACAGGAAACGAGCAGAGAGTGAGGGGAGCCGGGTTTCCCGAGGCGCCGCTCATCACTTGTCCGTGATTCTCCCTCAGGGAGCGGACTTTAGGACCCAGCGGCGGGCTTCCGGAAGGGGAAACTGCTCTCTGGCTGGGCCGCTGCGCCGGCGCGTTTGAACGGCTTGCGCGTGCGCGAGCGCGCCGCGGGGCGGGGTCTCGGCGGCGGCGGCTGCGGACCGGCGGGTCAGGTAGGTGTCTGCGGCTGCTAACGTCGGCTCGGGGCGGTCTCTGGCGGCGGCGGCGGCGGCTCTGCGTCCGCCCTCCTGACGCCGGCGCGCCGGCCCCTGCGACCCGATGTGGTAGTGGGAGGCCGGCGGGGCTCGGTGCGGACCGCGAGGGCTCCGTGAGCAGGGTCCTCTCCGCTCTGGTCCCCGGGGCATGCTGCCGGCCTCAGTTTCCCCAATCCGGGAGACAATAGGTCGTGAAACAGGTTGGTCTTGAGGGTGAACTGAGTCTGCACTCTTGGAATTAACGCCTGGGCAGAGCTGGTTGCCCGGAAAAGTCGGCAGCTTCACGGTTTGCTTAGGGTACCTCCGTTTCTTGATGGCTATCTTCAGCACCCCGCACCTCAGCTCCTGCAAAAGCGTCTTTGGCGCCACGTGTTCAGAGTTGCAGCGGATATAGTCATTTTAGAAGGCTAAGCGGGCCTAGGCGTGCTTCCTACTGAAACACTCGATGGGTGGTTCCCTTGTTTTTAGAATAAAATTCAGCTTTTAGCAGCCTTACCTCACTTCTCCCACCCCTTTCTTTCTGTCTGGACCATTGCTTGTGTTAGAACCCAGTTACCGCCTCCTGGCCCTTTGCGGGTTCGATCCCATCTGTCTGGAATGCTGTTCACCAGTCTTATTAGCCTGCTGATTCCTTTTCCAACTAAGGCCTCACCTGCTAATCCAGAAACAACTCCAAGAAAGGTCATCCCTGTGAAATGTAATGAGCATTTGTGATCATCTTGACCTTTGGATTTTTTTTAATGTGTTAATTTGTGCTTTCAACCCTGAAATTAAACTTGCCTACAATACAAGCTGTGTATTGTTAACTCTTTATGCTCAGTTCTTTTCCTTTTCTCTCTCTCCCTCTCTCTTTTTTAACTCTTGTAGACCAGGCTGGCCTCAAACTCCCCTCTGCCTCCCTGCGCCGCCGCCGCCAGCACCACCTGGTCTATTCTCATTTCCTGATTCTGCTTACTACTGGGCTCAGGAAGCACCTCCGTAGAGGAGTCTGGTCCCTACATCTTAAAGGTGTGAAGAGGTACGTAGTTGTGGAGTGTCCTCCTCCTTTGCTCTCGGTCGTCTTCTGGTGAATCAGGGTCTCACACTGACCCGGAAGATGACCACTTCTTCCAGGGTGGCTGGCCATTGAACTCTTGGCACCTGCTTGCTTCTACCGCAATGCTAGCCTTAATAGGCATAGGAACCACGCAGGGCTTTTAGGTGGGTGATGGGGATTGTCGAGCCCTCTTACCCACTGAGCCAAATCTCTAGGGCTCCGTGGACATTTTTTTTTAATCCTTAATAAAATCTCTGATGATAAAACATGAGTTGCTGTCTTGTGAAAGGATTTCATGATTTTCTTTTTTCATCTTGGTGTAGTGTTTGCCAAATTTCATTCCCTCACCTGCCTCCCTTGCTTTTATTCTCTTTACACATATGCTATTGAAAGGATTTAAGAAATATAAAGCCTAGGAATTCACCTCAGTGCTAGCAGTCAGGGGAGTTGCACCTGAGTGCCAGCAGTCACGTGCAGGGGGAGATGCCTCCTATTGAGAGATGCCTTCCCAAGTACAGCCATTAACAGTACTCTTCAGTCTCCTCCCCACCCACAGGGAAATGACCATTAAGCTTATCAGCAGGATTCTTCCTTCCGCTGCATACCAGGCGCCACCCTGTCTCAAGGACGGCTAGTCCAAGGGCATGGATTGACCACCACCACCCCCAGCCCCCGCCCCATCCCGGGCGCACGAAACTCCCAACCAATTAGTCTAACATAGAGAGCTCTGAGCCTATCAGAGCTGCACAAGCCTCCATCCCCAGACCCCTTTCCCCTGAACCACATAAAAGTGCCTCAGGGGAAGATCCGTGGGGGACCCAACACGCGCCGGATAAAAAAATAAAGCCTCTTGCATTTTGCAGTGGTTCCTGAGAAGTCCGCCCGGCTAGCCCTAACACTATTATTTGCTTGATATTATTTTAATCCACTCTATTGTGGAAGTTTGTTGTTAGTTGTGTTTAAAATAATTGTTTTTGTGCACTGTTGGAAAAAGGGATGCATAGGCCATGGTATTTTGTATTGTCTGCAGATGTGTGTATGTGCGTGAGAGGGTGTGTTTGATTGCTAATGATCTGCACCGAGGAGTTCTGAATCAATAAAAACACCTGAGCGCAGATGCACGGGGTTCCACTGCTGAGTATGAGGCTTGCTGTGACAGTGGTTCCCTCTGCTGAGATCTGGCAGAGTTTACATGTATGAAAAAAATGCCTCCATGTCTATTGTGCTGAGCCACCCCATAGGTGTACTACTATACCACTCCTATGTGACTAGTATCTTTTAAAAGTAAACTTTATTTTGCTATTGTAGCAAAATACATTTTAATGGAGCCATGAGCTGCAGAATGCCTATAGATAAACAAGTGTTACAGATAGAAGAGTCCAGAGTAGTTCAAAGGCAAAATGCAAAGCTTTTTTTTTTCCAACTCTACAGCCTTAATTTAAGCAGAGACTGAGTTGGAATGGGAAGGGAGGTGCTGTCATATGTGGTCAGTCAGCGGCAGGCCCAGTTACTTCCACTGTAGGAAACACTGCTGCCCTGAACTGGGGCTGGGACTTGGCTGGGTAGAGGGAGTGTACCTACATTGTAATTCTCATCCTTTTGACATCACTTACTGCAACTGTGACTTTGGACTTGTGAGGAAGCAGTAAAAACTGCTGCTGACCACACCCCGCCCTCCAAATTAGAAGTCATTTCCTGCGTGATCTTGACATTTACATCACAGCAGCCCCTCTTGAACAGGCAAAGGACCTTGTTTTCATAATGAGGTTGGTAACCTGGCGGACAGAATGACAAGGTACAATTTCACTAATATGTCACAAAGGCTATTTGCTTTCAATGGTAAACAGCCCCTCCGGCATGGTTTTGAATGTCAGCAGTCTCCAAACTTAAACTCTATGCAAAGTCTGGACCAAACAAGGGGCTTTGTTTTCTGAGAAATGTCTTCTTCAGAGATTTGTTTGTTTTATTTCACCAACTTGTCTACTTAAGGTAGGGATGCCACCCCAACCCCACCCCCACCCCCAGCCCCACCAGGTTCTAGAAAATGTAGATAACACTAAAAACTGGAGAAATCCTGGGAAGAAGAGCTTAGAGTCACTAGAATTTCACCCAGAGTTCTCAAGGTTCCAGGATTCCGATTTGGTGATACAGGCCCTGGTCTTTGCATCTCCCTGGGTAGCAAACAATGAGCATCTTCTGGATTCTGCAAGCCCTGCTCCTTACAGCAGTGCATATGCAGCCAACATCTGAATGATAAAAGATCAGCATGGCCTCTGTGCGAGGATGGCGCTCAAATTTGTGAAACAGTCCGTATATTGGAAAGGGGTGGAGAATGGGTTTGGTGGTACACACCTGTAATCCCAGCACTGTGGGAACTGCAGCAGGAAGAGTGCGTCTTCAAAACAAATCTGACTACAAAGCAAGACTTCACAGGTCCTTTCCCACACAGGAAGCAGAACCATTTCTCACCCCAGATTCTGAGACCTACTCTTTGCTTTAGAATGGAGGATAAATGTAGACAGTCCCAGAACTTAATTTGTTTTACTTTTTATTTTGAGCAGCGCTGGGGATGGAGCCCCCAACTCAACCTGAGTACTTTTCAGTTTTGTTTTTTAAAGGTGTGTGTGTGTGTGTTCATGTCTCTGTGGTTAGTGCACATGTGCATGTGGAGGCCAGAAGACAACCTCAAGTGTCATGGCTCAGTCTGCTTTTGAGTCTTTTTTCTTTTCACTTTAATTTAAAATTTTAAATTAGCGTACAAAGTATCGTGTCATTTTCAAACAACCTGTGTTTCCAGTTGATGTCCCTCCCAAAGTCCCCCATCCCTGTCTCCCTGTGTTTTCAGGTGACATTCGTCTTTTCGCCCTCCCTCCATGTTTCCTCAGCCACCTGTTTCACCCTTTCTTTATCCCCTTCCTAGTGTTCTAAGGCTTTACTCATATTTACATCCATTTACGGAGACGCACACACGCACACGAAGAAAACAAAACCCTACATGCATATGAGAGAGCATGGGGCTTTTGACTTTCTGAGTTCGAGTCGCCTCATACAGTACACTATTTACCAGATCTACCCATTTCCCTGAGGGTTTCGTGATTTCATTTTTCTTTACAGCTGAGTAAAATCCCACTGCGTGCATCCGCCTCACGTTCACTATCCACTCACCTGCTGATGGGGATCCAGGCGGGTTCTATGTACTTGGCTACTGTTAGTAGATCAGCAGTAGATAAATGTGGCTTGGGTTTTGTTTTTGGACTGGTTGGTTTCACTGGCTTGGAACTCATCAAGGAGGGTAGGCTGGCCGGCCACGGAGCCCCAGGGATCCACCCAGCCCTTGAGATCACCAGTCTCTGCCTCCCTGTCACTGACGTAGATATATGTGACAGTGCACCCAGTTGTTGTTGTTTGTTTTTTAGAGAGAGCAGGGTGGCTAGAGAGATGGCTCAGCAGTTAAGAGTGTGTAGGTTTGCAGAGACCTGATTTCTCTTCCCAGCATCCATGTCAGGAAGCTTACAACCACCTATAACTCTAGCTAGAGGGGACTCCAGGCCCTCTCTCCAGCTCCCCAGTTACCTGCACTCATGTGCAAATACCCCAATGTAGACCCAGGCATACACATAATTTTTAAGAAATTTTATTTACTTTGTTTTAATTTTAAGATAGTCTCACTTATGTAGCCCAGGCTAGCCTCAAACTTAACTATATTATCCAAACTCAAGATCCTTTTTTTTTTTTTTTTTAATCTCTTCTACTTCCTGATTATAGTTGTGTGGCACCATGCTCAGCCTGAGAACTCTTAATTGAAGATTCTGGTACTCCTGAAAGTTGTCCTCAGACCTCCATACAATGACGCACACATACCTCTCTCCCCCGACCCCCAACATATAAATATACATAAAAGCAAATATAATATTTTTTTAATTAATGGCATGGTCGTATAGCAAGCACAAAGTCCTGAATTGAGTCTCCAAAATACCAAAATAAAATAAAAAACGAATATGTTCAGAATTACTTGTAAAAGTTCCCTAAGATTAGGGCCTTATTCCCTTTCCTAGGGCTTCTAAGACCAAGGTCTAGACTGAAGGGCAGCAGGGAGGACAAAGGGGCTAGGTTGTTCCCCTACCTTGTCAGCCCCTCATGAGAGATCGTGATGCAAGGTAAACGGTTCAGCCTCTGGTGACAGAAAGACTGCCTGGATTGCAGTCTCTCATATGATCGGGACTTGGAGAGTGGCAAAGTTAGGTTGCCAGTTGCCTACTGAGTGGAAAATAATGTTTCCGTCATTCCTTTTCAGAAGTACGATGTCTCAGGAGAGCAGCTATGGGAGGTGGACAATATCCAGTAGTGACGACAGTGAGGATGAAAAGCCCAAGCCTGACAAGCCATCAACATCCTCTCTCCCCAAGGCTGGACAGGGAGCAGCAAAGGAGCCCGCGTACACTTGCTCGGAGGCCCGCAAGGCTGCACACAAGAGACAGATCTCACCCGTGAAATTCGGCAACACAGACTCAGTGTTACCCGCCAAAAAGCTGAAGAGTGATTCCCCAGAAGGTCTCGGCTGGTGTTTGTCTAGCAGCGATGATGAACAGCAGTCAGAGACAAAGCAAGAACAGCCTGAGAACGTGGTGGTTCAAGAGAAAAACCGTGTCTCCTCACCCAGCGTGACTACTGCCCAGAGAACTGTAGATCGCAGCCCTCCTGCCAGCCACAGGCCCCAGAGGGCAGAGGATGATTATGAGACCTCAGGGGAAGGCCAGGACATCTGGGACATGCTGGATAAAGGGAACCCCTTCCAATTTTACCTCACTAGAGTCTCAGGGATTAAGGCCAAGTACAACTCGAAAGCTCTCCACATCAAGGGTAAGGACAGCAGCTTCCCTCTTGGTAAAGCGAGGTGGCACAGCTCACAAAGCCTTTAAGAGGGCTGTTTACCCTGAGTCCCTGTGGCAGCAAGTTGTTCCCTCAGGCAGGTGGCATTCCAAGGGTCCCCCTAAGGCCCCATAGCTCAGCCCCTATTAACGCTTGGTGTGGCGCTTAGAATTGTTTTGACTTTTCAAGTGAAGATTACACTTGACTGGTAGTGCTGTTAAGCACCATAAGCTTCGTGGTGGTTCGCTATGGTCCCTGGGCCGGCAGCATCAGCATCACCTGGACCTTGGAATTGCCAGTTCTCGGCTCTGTCTTTGATTCTTCAAATCAAACTCTTAGGGGTCAGGGCCTGCCACCAGGGCTTCCGCTGTCCCTCCAGGGAATGGCAGTGCCTAGTAATGTTTGAGAACCTCTGCCCAAAAGCCTAGTTTTGGTTCCTAGGACAAAGAAACAAAAGCGAGCGCTATAATATGCAGGCGGGTGCTTCAGGTATGAGGCGGAAGCGGTCTCCGGTGGCTCTCTGCATCCCACGGAGGAACAGCGGAACATGTGGCCTCAAGGGGCAGAGCCCCTCCTTTGCCGCTCATTCTCTCTCTGGTTAAGACGGGGTAGGGAGAGGATTCAGAACAGAGCAGATGTGTGAAGTGAGCAGCTCTCTTCATATGGCGGATAGACACAATGAGCGTTCTCTCGCATTAATGTTTTTTCTAGCTCATAGTCATGACGTAGATTGTTTATTCTCCACAGTTTTTCCATATCAAATGTGTGATAGTACCCTATATTCTCGTGTATAGTGTGCAAATGTTGGTAGGTCTAATTCTGTAGTAGCAAGTCCAGCTCTACAAATGTTTGGGCATTTCTTAGGTAGGTACTGTGAAGATATATAAGACCGTTGCTGGTGGTTTGGTTTTGTCTGGGAGAGACTGACAGAGGAACCAGTCTGGTAAGCCTGTTCTGCATAATAAAATAGTAATGACTTGGCCTTCGGCACCAAGTTTAAGGAGGGGGAGATGACATCATGAGGGTTTTACATATATTTTAATTGTCAGAGCGGCCTAATAAGATCATCAGATGTCCTTGGACATGTGACAGATCTGCAGTTCAGAAGAGTTAAATCGCTTGCCCAAGGTCACAGCTGTTAAACAGTAGAGCCACACTTGAATCCAGTTCTTGTACCGAACCCCATGCCATTGGTGTACCCTGCTCCACTAGCCATAATTGTAGGTTCTCTAGATCTCATGGAGGACAGGGGCCTTTCAGTGGACCCTGGAAGGTGGGCAAAGTATAAAAAGCCAGAGGTGCAGATGGAGGTCACCTGGAAGACTGCTGCAGTTATCCCCTAACTTTGCTGACCTTAAAATAAGAAGGGGCTTCCCTACTTGTCGTTTTGTTCTTTAACTCTTTGTATCCAGGCATCTAGCTCAGTGTCTAGAGGACAGGAAGCACTCAGTGACCATCAGATAAATGGACTAGCCCACTTCCTTCTCAGAGGCACCCAGACAGGTACCAGCAACCTGGGTCAAACCTTAACTCTCTGACCCTTCCAGCTTTCTGGTCACATACAGCCTCCTTCTGAGACTCCTTATCCAAAAAGGAAGAGTAACACCGTATCTAAAACAATCCCCAGGAGTAAGTTCATTCACGGAAAGTTCTAAGAATGGTGTTTATCCTCTAAGAAGTCTTATGGTGGAAGATGGTATTGATCATGGTGTGGTTAATGAGCAGCACCCATTTTAATCTGACCAAAGTCAGGCTTGAGGGGAACCAAGTGGGATGTTCCCAGAGGCGACCAAGAGTACCAAGGATGTGCGTGTACTGTTGCGGGGAGCAGATGTCCTCTGGCTACAGGGGAGCAGCTCTGGGGACTTGAACAGTGGGGAGGGGGTGAAGATTCAGAGCCCGGGAAGAAGAATGGACGTCATGGATGACACATCAACGGTCCAAAAGTGAGCAGTCATCCAGGACTTAGGTTCTGTATTTTAGTTTCCATTCTAGTTTGCCAAAGAATGTGTAAATACTAAGTAGTACAAGGAAATGTTTTCGTGGGTTTTATGGAACATTACAGTCTAGCCTTGTGGCAGCTTTTCAGTTTACTCTTTTCCTGATGGTCACTGGCTGTTGAAAAGGATAGTTGATTCTATCTGAGAATCCATTTGCCTTGTCTTTGTAGATATTTTATCCCCTCTGTTCGGGACACTTGTCTCTTCAGCTCAGGTGAGTTTATGGTAAGTTGTGTTTTCTTTGAGAGACAGCTAATTAAGCAACTTTATGAGAAAATAGGACAGGGGATGGACTTCTCCGTCCTATACAGTGTCCCCTGAGCTGGCATCTGCCTGGCATCTGGTCATAGTGTGGGATCCTGGTGTGGCAGTCTCTCTCACTTGGCCCCCATTAGCATAGAGCACGGGTGCCGCCTCTCAGGCCATGAAGACCGGCCGAGAAGTCACTGTGCACATTCCTACCCGAAAGCCTTTGGGAGACACTTCCAACTTTATGGGATGCTGGTACAGCCCTTGAGGAAGGGTGGGTGGCATGGTAAAAACCAAGTCAGGTTTGAATTGCTTTAGAAAAATGGGTGCTCTGCACTGTCCAGAAAGGAGGGATTAGAATTTATGGCCACTTCTGTGTGTTCAAGGGCTCCTGCTGCACTGAGATGGTCCTTGGTACTGATAAGTCATCATAACGGCCTAGAAGCTCAAGGACTAGTCACAAAAAAGGGCCTTGTTCCTGAAGCAAGCAAAGGTGCCATCTTCCTGTATGATATGGTCCTGATCACTAGACAGAAACCAAATGGGGTGCATCTGCGCATTCTCTCTCAGCTAGACCTGAGCTCCGTGCCCAGGATTGGCTAGGCATTAAGAGGAGACCCCTCATAAAGGAGACCACTATGTAACTTGTGCTCAGTAGGTACTAATCATTATCAAGTGAGAGTGTACCAAGCTAGCTGATAAGTCGTGCTGAAACGAAACGGCCTTTCCCAAAAGTTCTGGGATCTTTGTCTCTGTCAGCTCAGGGAAGCCATTAGAAATAATGCAGTAATACTATTGATAAACAGAACGTCCCCAAAGCGTGTGCAGATCATATCCTTAGAACCTGTTTTGGGCATTTGGCTCCATTTATGTAGGTTCCTTTAACCAAGTGTTCTTCAAGATAAAATCTGGGTTTACTTTTGCATATTGCAGCCTAACTGACTAGGTTTGTGGGCACTGTAGCGCGTCGTAGTTTTAGAAATTTTCAGTTTAACAACAGTTCTTATGCATGTTCCTGCAACTTACTTCTTTTTCTTTTTCCTTGTCTAGTTTAACTACTGCTTCGATGTGGACTGGCTCATAAAGCAGTATCCACCGGAATTCAGGTGAGTTCTGTGATGCCAGACTCTCAAGCAGTGCTGTAGAGTTCGAGACTTGTGCTTCTCAGACTAACCGTCCGTCCCTTCTCCATATTTCACTTGACATCATTGTAAACAGAAGACATCTATTTTGGGAGAACAGAATTTTATTTAGTTTTAGTTTGTGTTGTGTGTGTGTGTGTGTGTGTGTGTGTGTGTCTTGAGTATTGATCTTCAGGAGCCATCTCCTCCTCCTCCTCCTCCTCCTCTCTCTCCCTCCCCCTCTCTCCCCCTCTCTCTCCCTCTCTCTGTGTTTCTATTTTGAGACAGGTTCCTTTGCTATCCCAGCCCCAGGGATCTGCCTGTCTCCACCTCCCCAGCCCTGGGATTACAAGTACACACCACCATGCCTGGCATCTTTTGCATGGGTTCTGGAAATGAAACTCAGGTCTTCGTGTTTACAATGCAAACACTTAGCAAATGAGTTGCCTCCTCTGCTTGAGAACAACACTTTTTAACCTATCTAATCACACACATTCTTTTCATAGACTTCAGCATCTTTCTCTTTGCTCTGTCTAGAAGTAGACAAGGAGAGATTCCAACTCAAGTAACCAGGCCTGATGGCCAGTGTCAGTGTGGCGGAAACAGTTGTCTCTGTGTGGTGCTAGTGGTGTGCTCTGTGCCCAGACATGGCCAGCGTCCCACTCCTGGCTTAGCACATCAAAGCTGTTCTTTTCTAATGGTCTTTTTGAGCCAGCCCCCAGATGATTCTTCCAGAACTATATCTGGAGTTAAGAATGGGGATCATGACCCAAGCTGAGGTGTTGATAGACTTCCAGTGCTGCCTCTGGCAATTTTTCAGCCTCTTGTGAATCAATATAGACCAGGTAGATGCAGCCATGCACAGTGATACAGAACCATTTGTGTTCATAACACAGGTTTGTGCAGAATCCCCTACAGTAAATAGGATGAGGAAGACACACACACACACACACACACACACACACACACACGGAATGCCAACTTCGTCAAAGTCCTTGGTACATTTAAGGTGTCATTGTGGACGTCTCTGTTGTTAGAGTAAAATGTGGAAATCTCCCCCGCAGCTTTGCCACTCAAGGGCTTGCATTTGGCCAAATAAAAAAGAATTCACTGTAGCTGCATATTAACAGAAAACTCAAAATAACAGTAGCTTAAAAAACAAAAAACAAATCTTTGCAGCCTAAACTCCAAATGGTAGGCATCTGTGGTCTAGATAGAGAGTACCGGGGTTTTCTGTGACTTAGCTACCCACCTTTTCTGCCATTCTGTCCCACCGTCCTGATGTTTGACTTCAGTCTTCAGCAGTGGTTCTCAACTTTCCTAGTGCATATGACCCTTTAGTCCAGTTCCTCATGTTGCAGTGACCCCGCCACCATAAGATTATTTTTTTCTTGATGCTTCATAACTGTAATTTTTATGGATCATAATGTAAATATCTGATATACAGGATGGTCTTAGGCAACCCTTGTGAAAGGGTCGTTTGACATACACCCACAAAGGGGTCAAGACCCACAGATTGAGAACTGCTGGTCTCCGGTTAACTCATGGTTCAGGATGGCAACCTAAGCTCCAGCTCACTTGTCTGTGTTCCAGGTAGCAGAAAGGAGAAGAAAGAGACTTCTCATATTCCATCCATGCTACTTAGATCTGTTCTGGATGTTTCTGAGTCTCTTCTGTTTTATGGAACAAAGCTCAGTCACATGACAGAAGCCATCTCTAAGGCTAGATTTGTGGTCTTCTAACTGAACCCACCTTGTCCTACATGAAATCAGAGTTTTGCTAGGAAAAAAAGAGACTGGATTTATGGGAGTAATTTGGTCCTTGCCTCCAGCTTCTCTTGGTAGTGTGTCCCTGGGTGTTACACTGTTGCTTTCTGATCTTTTTCCCTTGCCTCTCAAGGACTTTGGAATTGAATGTCACCTTTCCACAGTATTGGCAAAGTGTGGACTATAATTCCTTTAATGCTTCTTATGGGTTGAATTGGTGTTTTGGATTTCTAAGCCTTAGAACTTCTGCTTGTGACTGTACTTATAGGTTGAGACTTTATAGAAATCCTGAGGCAGATTGAAATGAGCTCACTAGGAAGCCACTAATTCAACATGCTGGTGTCCTTACCGAAAGGAAGAGATTAGTCATGCCGTGGTGGCTCATGCCTTTAATCCCGGCAGAGGCAGAGGCAGAGGCAGGCGGATCTCTGTGAGTTGGAGGCCAGCCTGATCTACAGAGTGAGTTCCAGGATAGCCAGAGTTACAACAGAGAAACCCTATCTCAAAAAATAAAAAAATAAAAGAGAGAAGAGATTGGACACTGAGACAGAGAAGACTGAAGACACGAGGGGACTGCCATCTGTAAGCCAAGCAGTGCCTGAGGCCCCCAGAGCCGGTGTGGGGCCTGTCTCAGGTTCTTCCTCAAGCCTCTGCAAGAACCAGCCTGCCGGCACCAGGACTGAAGGAAGCAAACTCCTAGCACCAGATAACAGGCTTAACTGCTTCCAGAATTGTGGCACACTAGATTTTTGTGCTATAAGCCATTTATTTATTTGGTTTGTGGTACTTCATTACAACAATTCTAGCAAAGACAAAGGATATAGTCCTTTCTTTCTCCACCCTTTGTTACCAAATGCATCGTGGGAAAGTCATGAAGATACTCTAAGGCTAAAGACTTTTCTAAATGGCAACTTCAAGAAACATCCAGAATTAGCTAGTGGAGAATTGCAGGGGTGAGAGTCTACATCCCACTCTGTCCAAGTGTTGCCCTTCTGGAACAGGTCACAGAGCAGTAAATCTGAGGGCCTGAATCTGTCCAGCATCTGTCCTTAGTGCTTAGCGTTTTGATATTTGAAGAACATGTAACCCGAGAACATGTTTTCTCTCTGGTTGGCTAGCTGCTCTGTCTCTAAGTAGGAAAGCATTAGGGATGCGCGCTTCATCGGTTTGTGCGCCAGTCCGGCTAGAGCACAGCTAGTGTGGACGGGAGGCAGACGGTACCTCTGAATTTGCCCATCCCGTGGCGCTTTGCAGCTGAAGGTCGCCTTGCACGCCTTCTGCAGTGTAATGTGAGGCTGCAGTTGTTTATCTTGCTTGGGTGCTTCTCGGAGAAAACTGTGTTTCTTGTTTGGAGAGAGCTTGTAAAGATACATTGATTTCTGAGGATTAGCTGAAGAAGGTGAGGTATCTCTTAAAAGCCTTTGAAAAACCAGGTGTGGTGGTTTGTGTCTGTATTCCAGCACTGGGGAGGCTGTGGAAGGATTGCAGAGTTTGAGGCTAGTCTGGACAGCATGAGTTTAAAAGGCCAGACTGGACTGACATCAAGACCCTGTCTCAAAATAAGTAAGCAGAAAAAGTCTTTGTAGTATGTTCCTAGAGAGCATTTTATAGTCTTTAGGGTTGGGGCATGTGCAGTGCACTCAGCACTGCAGTTCATTGACTGACTGGTTAGCAAGTCTGCACCCTGCGCAGGGCGTGGGCCTGTTTGCTCTTGTGCCCCGGGTCTTGCACGGTGCACAGCACACACAGCAGCTTGGCGAGTAGCTGCAGGGCGAAACATGAAACTTACCGGGCAGGGCGAGGAGGGAAGGGGCATCACCATTCAGCAACAGCTATCTTTTTCAGGAAGCTGATTTCTTTCCATTTGTTCATTTGTAAGAACATGTATACGTGTGAGCATACAAATGCCAGGATGCACTTGTGGTGAGAGGACAAGTTGTAGAAGTTGGTTCTCTCCTTCCATGTGTGTTCCAGGGCATCAGCCGTGGCGGCAAGCGCCTTTCCTCACTGAACCGCCTCACCAGCCCACACCTTTAGTCAACTCCTTAAGCAATAGCACAGAACCTGCTCTGCGCTCCTCTGAACCACGGAAGGCAAATGCTGGGGAACGCTGTGGGGCTACAACTCACCGCTATCACAGCTCACCAGGCTCGGGAACCAATAAATGAGCACTGACAGCTGCCACTTGATGTTAGCCACGAAGACCAGAAGCAAACGAAGAGGGTTAGGCAGCTTGTGTTCCCCAGTGAAGCAAGAAGTCAGCTTTGGGAACGATGCATTTTAAACACTTCTGATCTCTTTTCAGGAGGACACCTATCCTGCTTGTGCATGGTGATAAGCGGGAAGCCAAGGCACACTTACACGCCGAGGCAAAGCCCTATGCAAACATTTCCCTCTGCCAGGTAAGCTGCCTCTTGCCTTAATCTCGTGCTCAGTCTGCAAGTTGGTTTGTCCATCCTTGCCCTGGGCAGCAGTCCCCCTTTAGCTTTACCAATAGATAGCTTACCTTGTCTTACTGGGGTTTAAACACTCCTGAAGTAACTCATTTCAATAGTTAGAAAGATTTTTTTTTTCCTCCATCTTGATTTGATGTCTCCTCATAGTGACTTCTCCATGTTGGTCCAGATTTCCTGCTTTCTGGAACCACACAGAACAATACATCTTCCTAGCTCATGCAGAGACTCATATCTGAGGTCAGCTGTCCTGTTCCCTTAGTCTGTCTCAGGCTAAGCTTTTCTCCCTTTGTTTGTGCTCAGTGCAGTGAGCACCTCTGCTCCAGCCAGCCGGCACTCGGCCATGCTTAGCTTGTCTTGTGCTTCTTGCATCCTGGATTTCAGCATGGGACAAGTCTCCCGGATGCGGTCTGATGGCTTTGGCTCTCTCTGGATGCAGCTGGTAACTGTGCTCTGACACCTCTGACTTGTCTTAAGTCCATCAGCCAGAGCAATGGAGAGACCCATGGACGAAAAGCCTGTGGGCAACTGAAGGAAGCCCCACGTGGCATGAGATCCCAGCCCAGTGAAGGGACATTGAGTGATTGCATACTGGAACAAAAGCACAGTGGAAGATGGGAAGACAAAGCCATTGTCCAGGTTCTCTGTACGTTCCATAATCTTGCCTTCTGCTCAGCGTGCAGCGTGGCTGATGATCCTTGGGCTTTTGTTACGGCAGTCACTTTATGCCCAGGACTAAAAGGATCTCTTTTTTTCCAGGTGTTATTTTGAGCAAGCAAAATGGAAGAAAAGGGATTCAGGGGACTTTTTTTTTTTTTTTTTTTTTTAAGTTTTCCTTTCTGTGAAAATGTTAACTGTGAAGTAGTAGGTAGAACATTCACCATTTCCTGTCACTATTAGCACGATTACCACCCATTCCTGAGGAACCACAGTGAAGCACAGCTACAGTTTTCTCTCTCTGTCTTCAGTGTAGTAAAGTGGGCTCGAGGCTTCCATTCTTGGCCTGGGGAGACGGCTCACTGATCGAGAGTATTCCTGCACAAACGTGAAGATACCAGTTTAATCCCCACACCCACCTTAAAGGTCGGGGCTGCATGCACACCTGTAACCCAGTACTGTGGGGACGGGGGAGAAAGGAGGCCCTGGGGCTCATTGGCTACCAGCCTTGCTTCAGGCTCAGTGAGAGAGACTCAGAAAATCAGAGAGAAAGCAGAGCATCAGAAGACCTCCTGGACGCCAAGCACGTGCATGGGCGTGGACACCGCACGTACCTTACACACATGCACACACGAAGATTTCTACTAAGTGGAGACATGTCTCCACTGGATCCTTTCTTTGTAATTTTCCTTCTGGGGTCTCTTTCCTCACCTATGACAGAGTTTCAGCGCCCATCTGATTACTCTCCTTCCAGCTCTAAATGGTATCCATGTTTTTGTTTTAAACACCTCACAGCATTTTTTTCTGATTTAACCCATTGCATATTATATCACTGTGGCTTCAAACCATGCCTCCTCCTGGGCTGTGGATGTAGCTCAGTGCTAGAGTGCTTGTCTAGTACCAGCAAGGCCCTGGATTCCATCCTCACCGTCACTAAGAAAATCCTCCTCCACGAAAGGTGTTTGTGGTTCATCTTATGCACAGAGATATCTTTATGCCTTTGTTTAGCAGTTACCTAAAATTCTATTGTGTGATTTCCACCAACAGAAGATGTTAGTTCCCATCTAAAAATAAACTGAGATAGGAATCCTGGAAGCCCATGATTGAGTGGTCTTCAGACAGCAGCTACCTAATACCAGGTTTAGGAGAGCTTTGGTGCCTGAGAGCAGGATGGCCACTAGAGGGCATAAGGACACACATCTCTCAAACATCTGCTAAGAACCTTACAGGAGCACCGACCCCATCCTGACCTACTGCCTTCCATCTTGAATCTTTCTGGTAATACCGTTCATCAAGGAATCAACTGGGTATGCATTTAGCGCAAGGAGATGGAAACTGGGGCTTGATGGTGAGGAGCCATCAAGAGGTCACTGTCCCTGAGTTCTGCCTCAGTTCTATGCCTCTATGTGAAGATGCCTGGGATACCATAACAATTCCTGGATGGAAAACAATTTTTTTTGGACTGGGCAGCTTCAATAACAGACATCTTGGAAGCTGAGAGTTCGGAGTATAGTTCAGATCACTACAGTTCCTGATGAAGCCACTCCTCCTGCCTCGTACATGACTGTGTTCTCACGGTATCCTCACATGGCAGAGAGAGTGGGGGATGCACTAGCACACTGGTATCCATGAGGACACTGATTGTATTGGGCCCCACACTTGCCCATGACTCTATTTGACTTTGCTTACCACCATCAAGTCGCTCTCACTAAATACTGACGCTCAGGTCTGGGCCTCAGTGTATGAGTTGGAGAGGGGCTGGCACAAGGTTCATCTCACGATGCCCATGCTGCCCTTGCCACTTCCCATTTGTTCAGATCTAACTTGTTCATGTAGAATATGGATTGCTAATGCATTCATTAAAGCATCTGAGAGAGTTGGTGCATTAGCCAAAAAAGCGCACATTAAAAAGTATCTATTGAAGTCACTTTCAGCCTCGTTAGCACTGAGTCCTGCCTGAAAACATGTAACTCGCAGCCAAAACAAACTGAGAAGCCAGTTCTCTTAACCGCTGTTCTCAGTTAAAAATCAACTGATAAAATGATTTTGTAATTTTAAAGACATGAAGTACAGTCCGTAGCTTTCTTCTCTTGCCAGAGAGCACACATGTATGCTGGTCTGCACGTGTCCCTGAAGCTGCGCGGCCCTGTTAGCATCTACAAACTGTATGGAACTCCACGCATATTCCAGCTGTGCAGGCGTGCTCCCAGCAGCCGGTGCTGTCCTTCCCTGTGGAGGGCAGAGGGCACTGTCACCGCTCCCGTGTCTGTGTTGCTTACAATGAACAGACCTCTTCCCTAAGCACTCATGCGTATTTCCTCATCCTCTCCTGACAACTGTCTCGTGACAATCGTCTAATTTAAAGAGGCGAAGGCATAGAACATAGTTTTTTTCCAAAGTCAGGCAAATTGTAAGGTAGGATTTGCACTCAGGTAGTGTATTCCTAAACTGATCACTCGGCTGTTTGTTCATTCCATAACTTGTTCTCTCTGCGTATTCTGCTTGATCTTGCTGTGCTAGATGTTAGATAAAATGTTTATTCCCCAAATACCTGCACTTACTTAAAAAGATGTCATTCTGGAATACAAAGTGGGTTTGACATCCTTTAGTTCCAGCTTTTTCTGCCTTTGTATGAAGCTTTCTATTTTAATTTAACATTATAATGTCTTTATGTTGCAACCACACTAGGTGCTCCTTTTGTTGATATTATAGCTGGCCAGTGGTGGCACACGCCTTTAATCCCAGCACTTGGGAGGCAGAGGCAGGTGGATCTCTTGTGAGTTTGAGGCCAGCCTGGTCTACAGAGCAAGTTTCAGGACAGCCAGAGTTACAACAGAGAAACCCTGTCTCAAAAAAACAAAAAACAGCAACAACAACAAAATAACCCAAAACTTTGTTCATATTAATTTTTCACAGAAGCCAAATGTCTCATTTAAAACTCTGTTTATAATCACATTTATTAGTTTTTGGCAGCTAAAGAAATTGGGCTTCTCACTCATAATTATTGTGATTAAAAATGCAATATTACTAAATTGTGTTGGATAACAAAAAAAAAGTTTTAAATGAGCCTTAGTAGGGTGCTGTAATAAAAGCTGTCTTCTGTTTATCCAATAGAGGGCAGTAAAACAGTTTTTTTTAAAGTTGGCTTGGTCCCTTCCCCATTTAGTTTCCATTAGATAGGAACACTAACCATTGAGTGAGACTTTTTAAAATAAATTATTTCTTTTCTTTCCTAGGCAAAGTTGGATATTGCATTTGGAACACACCACACGTAAGCAACTTTTATGAAATGGGGGAAGGTGTGATTTTAATTGGTCAAAGGACACAATCAAGGAGCTTTAAGACCTGATACCAAGATTCAGTCCATCAGCAGTGAACCTGTGACTTGGAGGTGTCTGCCTTTTGCTCAGGACATCCCGTGCGGCTGCGTGGAAGCACAGAATTATAAGAGTGGTTCTTGTGGTCATAGATCGTTGTAAGTGCTCAAGTCAGTCTTATGGCCGCCCTGCTTTTAAGAAGGTCTGTGATTTGGGCGGGAACTATTCAATAAATAGTCTATTATTGGCCAGCCCCACACTGATTAAAGGAAAACTAATTACACCAAAAGTTGCCAGTTTGCAAGGTCTGTCCCAGCTCAAGGCAGCTCCTTCAGAGACGTTAGCAGCAGACAGGCAAAAGTGGCCTTCTTCCCATCTGATTCATTGTGCCGAATGGCAGCTTGCTCCGTTTTTCTTAACTTGGTTTTACAGCAGTTTAACTGAGTCTTTTTACAGAATTAATTTGGCTTTACAAGTGAGAAAGACAAAATAAAACACGGTTGTCCTTATTTTAATATATCATAAATTACATTTATCGGGAAAGGATTTGTCAAAAGATGATGACAGAGCCTCTTCTCTCTTTTAAACCAGTGGTAGAGTGTGGGGTAGAAAGCATCTCCTAGTGCTGGTTTTCTGACTGACTGTGACGCTGCTTCCTGCCGAAATGACAGCATCGTGGTTACTTTCCTCCTTGTGTGGGTAAAACAGTATTTTTGCCAGTCTGTTGTGAAAAGGAGCCAGAGTAGAAGCAGTTAAGCCTCTCCATGAAGCCAGAGTCCCATCATCTGGCTTTAATACCCTGAGAAGATAGAGTAGCAGCTACAGTCCACCCCTAATTGGTAGCTTTTGTCCACCAGGGGACAGGGTTTGAGGATTGAGAGTGAACTCAAGCACCTGACTCATGCATAAAATACTCATTTTCTAGCTCTGAGCTCACAGGATGCCAATTACAGCTCAGAATACAGATTGCCATCAATGGGGGCAGCTTAGCCAGAGGGCAGAGCACCAAACAGGAAGTCCTTGTCTCCCGCCCTTAGCTGAAACCCTGGGATAAATACATCCTTGATTCTAGAATGCCTTCCGCCAGCCCCGCCACTATCTGGGCTCTGGCAGGATTTGCTAGGCCGGATCCCTAATGCTGACCGTGTGGTCTGCAGTATGCAATGAGCTTTACAAGCGAGAAGCCCCGGTGCACCTCTGGGCCAGCAAGCAATGGGGCAGCTCGTGCTGTCGTTTGCTGGTTACGCTGCCACTCCTGGGAGGGATTGAAGGTTCCGAAGGCTGCTCAGGAGCTGGCATGGCCATGCTTCACTGTGATGGAGCAGGGAGGGTTCAGGGGAACTATCCTTTGTTTAATCACGTCAAAATTATGTGATCCTTTTAATATCGCAGACCGGAAAACCAAGACCCAGAATAAACGAGTTGCTTTTCTTGGGGGTGAAATAGGAGTAGAACTCGTTTTTAATTTGCTCGTTTGCTCACTGCTACAGTTGACTTCATTATGTCTTTGCCCCATTCGTCCTTTGTTCCTCATAGCGGCTCTCACGTGGACATTTTGTAGGTTAGATCTGATAGTTCTCAATTCAGTGAAGGTAAGTAGAACCGTTCCCAGCTAGAGTGGCCGTGGTTTACGTTTTGCTGAAATGGCGGTATCTCGTAAAGGATTGAGCTCGTGTCTGGAAGTTTTTGTGGTTTATTATTTTAAGAATTTCTATCAACCCAGGGATGGTGGCACATGCATATAATCCCAGCCCTTGGGAGACTGAGGCAGGAGGATCAGAAGTTCAAGGCCAGTCTACATGAGGTCCCCATCTCACTCAAAAAAAAAAAAATTAATTCATCAGATACCTACACTGTTATTGAGTCTCAAGTCTGGAGGATGTGATTTTTGTCCCTGTAGCTTTATGTCTTTTGATGAGAGCACAGAGCATACATGTGAGGTAGAAGAGGAGAGAACCCCAACTCCCCAGCCTGGAGCTAACAGTGACTGTGGGCCAGTTTCTGGGACGACACACTTGAGCCAGCATGCACTGATCGGCCAACTGGCCAGGTACCATGTGCAGAGCACATAGAGATGGCTAGGATCCCGCCCCATCTTCCAGAGCTAATAGTCAGCAAGGCGCTGGGTGCGTTCTGTCCAGGGCGCTCAGCAATCCCAGGCGTGGGTGTTGCACGGTACTCTAGAATGGGAAAGCTCTTTGGCTTTCCCCAGAGTTGGGTACAGTCACCTGTGATGACTCTGAGAATTAGTAGGGAGAAGCAAAGCCCAAGCAGACAAGGTCCTCATCCAAGCAAGAGGCGGCTGCAGCCTGCAGGGCAGCCCGGGCGTACATCTTGCCACCAGCTCCTCCAGCTGGTCCTCTTTCTCACCAAGACCTCATCTCCCACTCATTGTCTAGTAGCATAAAGTGTTCACCATCCCCACCTCTAGCCATGTCAAAAGTACACAAAGTACCCTGGCTTGTGGGCGTGCGTGAGTTCAGCCATCTTCGGTGGGTTCTCTGGTGACCTAGATAATAACCCCTTTTCCTCCAGCCACAGATTCTGCAGTTGTAAAATGAGAATTACTTCTTGGGATCGTCTGACATGCACTAGATCATGTAGAGCATAAACAGTGCCTGGCATGGAGGTGCCTGACGTGCATGCCCTCGCTTCTGCGTAGCCGGCCTTCACGGTTGGGAAGTAGCCCTTTTGCCAGCCCCACTGCTGAGGGGCGGCACTGCAGCTCCTCCTCCTCCGTGGGACACTCCGTTCCTTGTCTTTCTATGTTTTTAACTGTGACCTTATTAACACATATAATGTTGTCTATGAAAAGATTAATATGTCTCCCCTTAAATTAATTCATAATTCTGTTTGATTAGATTCACTGACATCGATACATGATTTCCTCGTAATTGATGCCTTGATTAATGGAAATATTTGTAAAGCTTCTATCACGAACTCCTAGCTGGCTTCTCCTTAATTATAATCAGCTGCTAATGTGGCAACTGTGTGTCAGTTTTCAGGGACTGTTTCCTAACTGCAGAGAAGATGGCTCAGCAGCTGTCACTTTTCCAGCCTTGCATTAATTTATTGTCCGCCAGCTTGAATTACTTTTTCCTTTTGGCAAGAACTAAATACCTTGTCCTCTTTTCTGTCCCTGTCTTTTTTTTTTTTTTAAGAGACAGACTCTTATCATAACGGACCATAGCCACATGAAGTGGCCTGAAACCCATCAGCCTAGCCCTGAACTCATAGGCACCATCCTGCCTCGGCCTCCCAAGTCGCTAGGATTACAAGGGTGTGCCTCCACACTTGGCCTTTTCCCTTCTCTTTCATAAGCCTCCTCCTTCCCAGCTTGAACTCAGGGGGTGGCTTATTTGGGGGAGAAACGGGGGCTTGTTGTCACACATGCCTACTGAGTTACATCGATGAGTAGTAAGTAGTGTCTTGGCCTCAGCAGAAATGGTAGGATAAGACAAGCTGCAGCCATGAGAATTGCACTCTAGTTCTAGAGAGAGAACTTGAAGTCCCTTAATAACTGGAAACAGTCTGGAGATAAAAGTCACCCAGCACTAAGTCACAAAACAAAGCAGGACACCAAATGGGATAAATGTCCAAGTGTTTAACCTTTATGCTGTAGGGTTTGATTTCATTTTCATCAGTCCCAAGTTGGGGTTGATTCTTCATGATCCGCGTGAAAAGAGATGGCGCAGGCATACGAAATAGTTTTTACAAAGCTCATGTGGCTTCCAAAGGACAGACAGGTCTTCAGACTTCACTTTGAGAGCTCTTGTGTATATCTTCTTTCCTCTCTCACTGGAAAAAAGTTAAGAAAAATATGCTTAGTGATGCAAGAAGCCCCAGTGGAGAGAGAGGGCGCAGTCCAGTCCCACTTGAGTTCTTGGAGGAGAAAAGTCAGGACTTCCTCAAGCCCAGATGCAAAATGGTGACTAGCGTGACACACGGAATGCATCTGATCAGGACAGGCCATCTTGCAGTCTCCAAACTGCAACCGTCAGTAAGAAATATGTTTTTCATCTTCAGCGTACTGCATGTGTGCATACAGCTCAGGCTGAAACAAAGGCTTCCTGAACTGATACGTCAGACATACGCCGTATATACTTCAGTTGTTTGAAACACGCCAGCCAGGAAGTTCTCCTACCGTGCTTGCCCCATAGTGAAGTAGTAGCCCCAGATACTGAGGGACGGGGAAGGCATGTGAGTTCATGACCCTGAGTTATTCTGAGCCTCTTTGGGAGATGGATTTCTGCATATCACTCTGGAGTTTTGGAGGCAGTGTGGAGAAGGGGAGTCTAATAACTGAAAGTCTGTTTAAGCGTTCCTCCATTTGCTTCTCGCATTCTCATGAGAAAACCTGTTCATTTGGGAAACGCTGTTCGTATTTTTGTTCGCCTCCCTCTCTTTGAAGGAAAATGATGCTCTTGCTCTACGAAGAAGGCCTCCGAGTCGTAATCCACACCTCCAACCTCATCCGGGAAGACTGGCACCAGAAAACCCAAGGGTTCGTAAGGCCGGGCGCCGCATGGCCATCCTTTGTGCTGGGAAAGGGAAGGCGAACGTTACTCGCTTGCCTCTTTTTCATCCTGCTTTGTACAAGTACATGTGTGTAGAAAAGAGGCATGCCAGAAACAGTCAGTGTTGTACCCAAGCCACACCTCCATCCCCACAATGCTCTGCCGCTCTCTGGCCTCTGTCCCACTCTCTTGAGGTGGCCAGTGGTAACAGCTTGGTGCAAAGTCATCTGTAACTGTCACTGGTATACAGGAATATTTACATGCAAGTGTTTTGTAGAATTTACCATTTTGTCTTTTTATTGTTTGAGGACTTGACACGTGCATATAACGTTTTTTATTAAATCTGCCCCTAGTTCCTCCAGTCTACCCCCACCACTTTTCCCATCCAGCTTCACGCGCTCTCTTTTCTTCCTAAAGCCCACTGAATCCACTTAGTGCCACCTGTATGTGCGTGGGCGTGCAGGGTTCTCAGCCTATGGGTCGAATGACCGTTTCACAGGGGTCACCTAAGCCCACCTGCATATCGGATAGTCATGCTTCGATTCATAACAGTAGCAAAATTATAGGTCAGTAGGTTGAGAATCACTGATCTATGTGATGGGAGGGCAGGGTAGAGAAGTGGGTTTTGTTTAATCATTGTGTGCATGGTTGTGTGTGAGCCTGGGGACATGTGTGCCACCACGCACGTGTGGAGCTCAGAGGGCAGCCTAGCGGGCCAGTCCTCAGCTTCAGCCATGTTTGAGACAGGGTCTCTTGTTCCCCGCCCCTGTGTATAACCAGACTAGCTGGCCCACCAGCTTCTGGGTCTCTCCTGTCTCCACCTCTCATCTGGCCATAGGACATGGTCCTCTACTTTCCTAGTGCTGTCACACTTTAATGCAGTTCCTCATGTTGTGGTCACACCAGCCATAAAGTTATTTTTGTTGCTACTTCATAACTGTACTTTTGCTGCTGTTATGAATCATAATTGAGACCCGCTGCCATAGAAGGACTGGGATTGTGGATGTCAGTAACCGCCCTTCTGCTATATGGACTGTTCAGATCCAACCTCAGTCCTCACAACGGAAAAGTTCATTAACCACTGTGCCACCTGCCAGCCCTACAGTGCCCTCTCCCCAGACCTACTGTGCCACCTCCCAGCCCTACTGTGCCCTCTCCCCGGCCCTACTGTGCCCTCTCCCCGGCCCTACTGTGCCATCTCCCCGGCCCTACTGTGCCCTCTCCCCAGCCCTACTGTGCCACCTCCCCAGCCCTACTGTGCCCTCTCCCCAGCCCTACTGTGCCACCTCCCAGCCCTACTGTGCCCTCTCCCCAGCACTACTGTGCCCTCTCCCCAGCCCTACTGTGCCCTCTCCCCAGCACTACTGTGCCCTCTCACCAGCCCTACTGTGCCCTCTCCCCAGCCCTACTGTGCCCTCTCCCCAGCTCTACTATGCCCTCTCCCCAGCACTACTGTGCCACCTCCCAGCCTTACTGTGCCACCTCCCAGCCCTACTGTGCCCTCTCACCAGCCTTACTGTGCCCTCTCACCAGCCTTACTGTGCCCTCTCACCAGCCCTACTGTGCCCTCTCCCCAGCCCTACTGTGCCCTCTCCCCAGCCCTACTGTGCCCTCTCCCCAGACCTACAGTGCCCTCTCCCCAGACCTACTGTGCCCTCTCCCCAGACCTACAGTACCCTCTCCCCAGCCCTACTGTGCCCTCTCCCAGCCCTACTGTGCCCTCTTCCCAGCCCTACTGTGCCCTCTCCCCAGCCCTACTGTGCCCTCTCACCAGCACTACTGTGCCCTCTCACCAGCACTACTGTGCCACCTCTCAGCCCTACTGTGCCCTCTCACCAGCCCTACTGTGCCCTCTCACCAGCCCTACTGTGCCCTCTCCCCGGCCCTACTGTGCCCTCTCCCCAGCCCTACTGTGCCATCTCCCAGCCCTACTGTGCCCTCTCCCCAGCACTACTGTGCCCTCTCCCCAGCACTACTGTGCCACCTCCCAGCCCTACTGTGCCCTCTCCCCAGAACTACTGTGCCACCTCCCAGCCCTACTGTGCCATCTCCCAGCCTTACTGTGCCACCTCCCAGCCCTACTGTGCCCTCTCCCCAGCCCTACTGTGCCCTCTCCCCAGCCCTACTGTGCCACCTCCCAGCCTTACTGTGCCCTCTCCCCAGCCCTACTGTGCCACCTCCCAGCCCTACTGTGCCCTCTCCCCAGCCCTCTGTGCCCTCTCCCCAGCCCTACTGTGCCACCTCCCAGCCCTACTGTGCCCTCTCCCCAGCCCTACTGTGCCCTCTACTCAGCCCCACTGTACCACCTACCAGCCCTACTGTGCACTCTCCCCATCCCTACTGTGCCACCTCCCAGCCGTACTATGCCCTCTCGCCAGCCGTACTGTTCCCTCTCCCCAGCCCTACTGTGCCCTCTCCCCAGCCCTACTGTGCCATCTCCCCAGCCCTACTGTGCCCTCTCCCCAGCCCTACTGTGCCCTCTCCACGGCCCTACTGTGCCCTCTCCCCAGCCCTACTGTGCCATCTCCCCAGCCCTACTGTGCCCTCTCCCCAGCCCTACTGTGCCACCTCCCAGCCCTACTGTGCCCTCTCCCCAGCACTACTGTGCCCTCTCCCCAGCACTACTGTGCCCTCTCACCAGCCCTACTGTGCCCTCTCACCAGTCCTACTGTGCCCTCTCCCCAGCCCTACTGTGCCACCTCCCAGCCCTACTGTGCCCTCTCCCCAGCCCTGCTATGCCCTCTCTCCAGCCCTACTGTGCCCTCTCCCCAGCCCTACTGTGCCCTCTCCCCAGCCCTACTGTGCCCTCTCCCCAGCCCTACTGTGCCCTCTCCCCAGCCCTACTGTGCCACCTCCCAGCCTTACTGTGCCCTCTCCCCAGCCCTACTGTGCCACCTCCCAGCCTTACTGTGCCCTCTCCCCAGCCCTACTGTGCCCTCTCTCCAGCCCTACTGTGCCCTCTCCCCAGCCCTACTGTGCCCTCTACTCAGCCCCACTGTACCACCTACCAGCCCTACTGTGCACTCTCCCCATCCCTACTGTGCCACCTCCCAGCCGTACTATGCCCTCTCGCCAGCCCTACTGTTCCCTCTCCCCAGCCCTACTGTGCCCTCTCCCCAGCCCTACTGTGCCCTCTCCCCAGCCCTACTGTGCCCTCTCCCCAGCCCTACTGTGCCCTCTCCCCAGCCCTACTGTGCCCTCTCCCCAGCCCTACTGTGCCCTCTCCCCAGCCCTACTGTGCCCTCTCCCCAGAACTACTGTGCCCTCTCCCCAGCCCTACTGTGCCCTCTCCCCAGCCCTACTGTTCCCTCTCCCCAGCCCTACTGTGCCACCTCCCAGCCCTAATGTGCCCTCTCCCCAGCCCTACTGTGCCCCCTCCCCAGCCCAACTGTGCCACCTCCCAGCCCTACTGTGCCCTCTCACCAGCCCTACTGTGCCCTCTCCCCAGCCCTACTGTGCCCCCTCCCCAGCCCTACTGTCCCCCCTCCCCAGCCCTACTGTGCCCCCTCCCCAGCCCAACTGTGCCACCTCCCAGCCCTACTGTTCCCTCTCCCCAGCCCTACTGTGCCACCTCCCAGCCCTAATGTGCCCTCTCCCCAGCCCAACTGTGCCACCTCCCAGCCCTACTGTTCCCTCTCCCCAGCCCTACTGTGCCACCTCCCAGCCCTAATGTGCCCTCTCCCCAGCCCTACTGTGCCACCTCCCAGCCCTACTGTGCCCTCTCCCCAGCCCAACTGTGCCACCTCCCAGCCCTACTGTGCCCTCTCCCCAGCCCAACTGTGCCACCTCCCAGCCCTACTGTGCCCTCTCCCCAGCCCAACTGTGCCACCTCCCAGCCCTACTGTGCTCTCTCCCCAGCCCTACTGTGCCCTCTCCCCAGCCCTACTGTTCCCTCTCCCCAGCCCTACTGTGCCCTCTCCCCAGCCCTACTGTTCCCTCTCCCCAGCCCTACTGTGCCCTCTCCCCAGCCCTACTGTTCCCTCTCCCCAGCCCTACTGTGCCCTCTCCCCAGCACTACTGTGCCCTCCACTCAGCCCCACTGTACCACCTACCAGCCCTACTGTGCCCTCTCCCCAGCCCTACTGTGCCACCTCCCAGCCGTACTATGCCCTCTCGCCAGCCCTACTGTTCCCTCTCGCCAGCCCTACTGTGCCCTCTCCCCAGCCCTACTGTGCCCTCTCCCCAGCCCTACTGTGCCCTATCCCCAGCCCTACTGTGCCCCCTCCCCAGCCCTACTGTGCCCTCTCCCCAGCCCAACTGTGCCACCTCCCAGCCCTACTGTTCCCTCTCCCCAGCCCTACTGTGCCACCTCCCAGCCCTAATGTGCCATCTCCGCAGCCCTACTGTGCCCTCTCCCCAGCCCTACTGTGCCCTCTCCCCAGCCCTACTGTGCCCTCTCTCCAGCCCTACTGTGCCCTCTCTCCAGCCCTACTGTGCCCTCTCCCCAGCCCTACTGTGCCCTCTCCCCAGCCCTACTGTGCCCTCTCTCCAGCCCTACTGTGCCCTCTCCCCAGCCCTACTGTGCCCTCTCCCCAGCCCTACTGTGCCCTCTCCCCAGCCCTACTGTGCCCTCTCCCCAGCCCTACTGTGCCCTCTCCCCAGCCCTACTGTGCGGTCTTTCATCTTCCCAGTCCAGGGGTTTGTTTTTCAGAGGGATTTTTAGGGAAACATTCAACTCAAGTTAAGCTACTTCTTTCCTCCTTAGTAAATAACTTTAATTCCTTTTCTTTCACTGGAGCCACTTCTGTACATCCCTTCTTTCCTGGGACAGAGCTGGCCTTCGCTTTGTACAGTACTCTCTGCTGCTGCTGTGTCTTCGTGTGTCCCCACCCCCGCCTCACATCCCCAGTGTTGTTGCCTAGCCTGCCTAGAGCTACTTAGATAGTCTTGCCTCCAGCAAGCTCTCCTGAGCCTCGGCCCACGGGTTGAGCTGAAATAAGGTGCCTTCCAGCTCATCCCCTCGACCTGCTTTGACCTGAGTGTGGGCTCAAATGTTCTAGTGTTCCCCTTTATCTGTGCTTCTCAGAGTAGATGTATTCTGATTCCTGCAGGATCAAGGGGACCCTGCACTGCCTCTAAAAAGCCTTGGCCACAGGACTTGCTCTTCTCTGTCATCACACCCCCCGCCCCACTCCCCCCACCACACACCCCTTTCATTGTTTTAGAAGAATCTTCTGTGTAACTTATGCTGGCTGGGAAGTCACTGCGTCGCTATGAAGCCAAAGCTGGTCTTGAACTCTTGATCTTCCTGCTTTGCCTCCCACGTGCTGGCTAATGGGACTGTCTTGATCTGCTGAGTCCTCTGTCCGCTGTGCCCACTGCCCAGGGAGGTTTCAAGCTGAGCCTCTCTGAGCCGCTGACTAGACCGGGGACTCGTCCACAGCCGCATCAGAAGAGGCGGGATTTAGATAAGCGCATCCTTAGGGAAGCAGGGTCATGAAACAGGTTTATGAAGCGGCCCCAGTCTCAGGTGGACTCAGAGCCCCACCAGTGCCTCTAGCTCATTCTGGAGTTGTGAGCTTGAACTTATGGGCAACAGCTTCTCAAGTGTTGTCATGAGAGGACATGAAAAGCGGGGCATGGCTGGTACTTGTACTCCTTTATTAAACAGCAAACACCTAAAAGCATGTTTTTATATTAGCTAGGTTGTATAGCTTAGATAGTTCAAACTCAAATAGAAGATATGAAGTTTCTCTCCAGCTTGCCTACCAGCTACCCTAGTACAGGCCCTGTTGCCCTGGGCTTTGTCCGCTCTTGATTCTCTCTGATAGTTTGCAGTTTCATGTTGTGATTTAAAACAAACAAACAAAAAACTCAAAGTGGGACTGAAGAAATGGCTAGGCAGCTAAGATGTGGTCCAGGATCTGGGCTTCAGCCTCAGTCAGCCCTGTTCCTCCCGTACTACGTTCCTCCTGAGATAAGCGGGGAGTGAATGGAATGCCAGCCTGCTGGGAAGGCATAGAGTTCAGACATCATCCAGAGTCCTCGTCCGGCATACTCCCCATCCTCGTAGCCTGTAGCTCACCAGCTTCCTTGGAAAGCAGCTGTAGTACACATACCACAGTGAATGAGGAATGGGGCCATTTCTGTGTGGGTTTGGTTGGCAGAACTACAGGGGAAATAGCCGCAGAAGGGAAGGTCAGTGACAGCGAGTACAGTCTGGTGTCTGACCTGACCATACATCATCACCTCTTACTGCTCCTTGCAACAGCCCTTTGAGGCAGAACTCTCAACCTGGTTTTGCCTGTATCATACTGTATCGTATCTGTTGGGTTTAGATGTGGTTATTTCCCATTTGTACGCATGTTGTAGAAGTTAGGTTAAATGCATTCTTTCTTTGGTCAAAAGGAATTTATGAGATGAAAGATGTGTAATGATTTATCACTGTGTTAAGTGCTCAGGAGTTTGAAGCTAATGTGAGATGTGTTAGATACTCATTCTAGGCACCAGAAAGCATAGGATATGATAACATCTCAAACCACTATAGAATGTACATTATAGAAAAAGAGTTTTCTTACTGAAAATAAACTTGCACATATATTTTTCCTGGTTATAGATAGCTTTTGATTCTTAATTTGGCTAAAGAACTGCACTGGTAAGGACATGATTTTATATAAAGAGATAGCATTCATGTTTCTGTGTTGGGAAGTCAGGGGGTCAGTGTGATCAGATCCGTTTCCTCCTTGCAGAAATCACTCAGTCTCCAAGTGAAGACAGTGGCAGAATGTATAATCATTACAGAGGTATTGTTACAGTGAAGCTGCTGGTGCTAAAGGTTACCTTTTCCATTCCAGAATATGGTTGAGCCCTTTGTACCCACGAATTGAGCCAGGAAGCCACTCGTCTGGAGAGTCAAGCACCCACTTTAAAGCTGACCTCATCAGTTACTTGATGGCGTATAATGCTTCCCCTCTCCAGGAGTGGATAGGTGCCATCCAAGAGCACGACCTCTCAGAAACCAAGTACGTGCCCCCTTACTAGTGTGGGAGACCACACGTCTGGAAAGCGGGGCTTTGGGAAGGAGTGGAGTGGCATTTGACTGCGGCACGAGAGGATGAGGGGTGAGAGCAGATCTGATCATCTGCATCCTGTGGTTCACAGGCATCGAGGTGATAGGGGGTCTTCAGCCTCATACGGTGGTGCTCCTAGAATTGCTGAGTTCAGTGTTCAGTACCTTAATGCAGGATTCCTGCCATTAACTAGTTTGGCTGAAAGTGAACTTGAGAGTAGCAGCTACTGTTAAGAAGGCATGGCCCTAGAGCGAATCGGCTCCCTGAACTCTCCCGGGATGTTAGCTCTGATGTGTATTCTGTGGGTTTGGGGTGACAGGCACAACTTGCATATTACTTTATTGTATTTTACTTTATTTAGTGTTTACCTTATTGGTTCCACCCCTGGACGCTTTCAAGGAAGTCACAAAGATAACTGGGGACATTTTAGACTTAGGAAGGTAATAAAACTTTTACTATCTTAACATTAACATTTAAAATTATTCGATGTGTATTCTTTCTCCCTTTTCATTTATAATGGATGCCCATTCCCAGGTTCAAATCCCATCCTGTGACATCCAGGCCTTGTAGTCTTGACTTCTTCCTCAGCCTACCTCTTGTCGTCTATAAAATGGACAGAACTGTGTCAAGTAGTGAATGTAAAATAGAGTGTAGGTGAGCAGGGGAACTTGCAGACTAATGCTGTCCGGCCGAGGTAACAATGCACGTTGAGTAGCACCTTCCCGTCACAGCTCACGCTGCGTCACAGCTCAATTCCGGGGCAAGCAGCAGGTTGGGAGTCAACACAGGGCTTTTCTCAGGAAGTGGAGTCTCTCCGGAGCTGAGCACACAGTAGAGATGAGGTCCAAGAGTTTAGTTATAATTCCTAAGCGTGCTGCAGCATGTGAAAATTGGGAACTTCAGGCTTGTGTGTGTCTGTCTGTCTGTCTGTGTATTAATGCCTAAGCTATGGAAAGGAAGGCAATACATATTAAATATCAGTCAAAATATGAGTTCTACTGGGGCAGAAGCCATGTACATCCTTGATGTCTGCTGTCTCTAGGTAGTGCACATGTAAGTGGATAAAATTTCCAAATACTTCCTCAGCTGCTGCTTCAGCTTAAGTGTCAAGGCAGGAAATGCACATCAGCCTTCTGTAGGCTAGGTGGTTCATCTCCATATGTAAACATCCCTTTCGCATTAGACAGACACACTGGAAGCCAAAGGTTTTGTCTATGCTTCCCCCCCCTCTCAGGCCCTTGCACACGCTAGGCTAGGGCTGGCCACTGTGCAGCTGTGCCCCAGCCCTGAGTGCTGTGTGAGAGCTGGGAGCTCTTTTCAGAGGGAACGGGCCGGAATGCACAATGGTTTCATCACGTTGGCTTAGTTTAGATGTATTAGACAACTGACTTCAGGGTGGGTTCATCTTAATGTTTCTGCTCTAAAATGGGTCTTTAAAAACGTAGTTTCCAACGAAGGGGGAAAAGTGTCTATGGGCATGACAATGATTGCTGATGTTTTCAGGGTTTCCTTGTAAATTAGGTATTCCGAAGGCAGCAATCTGCGTTTTTAGGCATTACAGCATTTCAGTCATCATCATCATTATTATTATTACTATTACTATTATTACTGTTATTGTCATTGTTATTGTTGTGACTGTTGCACCCATCTTTATCTTGGAGCAGCTTCTGAAGGCACATGCCCCATCTGCACCCAAAGGCGAGTGCTGGCCCATAGTGGGTCAGTTTTCAAGCATTGGCTCTCTGGGGCCTGATGAATCGAAGTGGTTGTGCTCGGAGTTTAAAGAGAGCTTGCTGGCACTAAGAGAGGATGGCAGAGCCCCAGGGAAAAGTGCAGTTCCTCTTCATCTGGTGAGCCAGCTTGCCCCGCGACCGACTCTCTAGTCCACAAGATTAAAAAACAGCCTTCTTGTCATAGTGCTGCCCTCTGTGATGGGGTGGGCAGGGCTGACAATCTCCCTGTGGCCCTGGAGCCACCCAGGGCCAGGGCCTCTGTTGCTTCAGAGCCTCGGGACAGCACAGATCGCTGTGCTTGCTCCATTCTTTCAAGCTGTCAAGCCGAGGGAGGAAATACCCAGGCATGCCACTGCACAGAATGATAAGCTCTGTTAATTGCGTCGAGACCTATGAATTGACGGTTAATTTTACATTTAAGTCAGTGTTAGTTTGGCATTTCAGAGGGAAAAATATTTAAATTGAAGTATAATTTTTCATCAATTATATACATGCTTCTTGTAGCTTAATTACCAGTTTATTTTTCAGTAAGATGGGGATTTTCTTTTAACTTAAAATACAATTTCTAAGTTTTTTAGTTAAACATTTTTCATTAAAATTTCCATTTTCTTAAAAACTAGCCATTTTCTTTCAGTATGACTCCTGCCAAGCTCTATTGTTTCTCTCTCCTTGCTTATTTTTAGATCTACCCTTCAGTGGAGAACGTGCGGACCAGCTTAGAAGGCTATCCCGGTAACTGCTGTGGACTCAGCTGTGGCTTCTCTGTATATTCCCTAAACGCCTTGGGCCGTGTTTGTTTGGTTTGGTTTTTCACCAGAATCGGTTAGAAATGTAGAACTGGTTTTCTCTTAACCACATAAAGCTAATGAAACAGGTGGTGTTGAGCTCTGCAGTGTTCCTGAGAAGGGCAGTTTGGGCATGCTGTGTCACCCTCAGAGTAGCTGTGCGGTGTGGTTCTCCTCGGCTTTATTAACCAGGTGTCCAGCGGGTTGGTTGGATACAGGCAGCTCCCCTGCCACTCACTGTCGCCTCGACGGCGTGGCTAACATCCTTCCCTCTGCCCGTGTCTACGGTTCTACATAGTCCTTCCAGATTGACATCCCTGACACAGAAGCACTTAAGGCCTGGAGTTAGTGGTCAGTATTACCTTTTGTGTAATTTTCAGGGGCTTCACCTGCAGATGCCTGGTATTGTTTTCTAAAAGTCTCCCAACTTTATTCCTCATTTCTCTTTTTCCTCTCCTGAGCACTGAACTTTGAAACAGAAGCAGCCTCTATAATATGCCTCTGGAAACAGCTAAGTCTGGTTGGCATGGTATTGACTGGTAGCAGAAAGCACTAAGTTAAGACTAATTTTGCCCATTTATTGCTTCTTACCAAAAGAATCTCAATAAATCTCACGCTTTCTAATGGCAAAATAAAATTACCTCACTTTGACTCTGGGACTTGGGTAATCTTTCTTTATCTACTTCTAATAGGCTAGATCTATTCAAAATGCACTCTTAAAAGGGGAAAACATGGCATTCTCAATGAAGTAAATTTGTAAGTGGTTCTAAAGTGGAATATGTTTTTAGCCATTTGCAGTAGGGGACAGGATATGCCTTATTGGGCGCTGGAGTTGTTTAAAGCCCTTTCTGCACATAGATTACTGTGGGGATGCTCCAGTGTGTGTTTGGACAGTCATTGATGAATCTACAATAAATTTTTCTTCCTTAAAAGGGGGGGGGGTGGGGTGGGCAGAACTGTTTGCTGTTCATTTGTTTTCTTATCTGGTTTTGTAAGAACCTCCTCCTTAGCCCGCTTGTTTGGAAATGGCAAGTAGGCAGGACTGGGTTTTGTCACCCACTGCCTTCCCAGATTTCCTGCCTGGGACAAAAGCTGAATGATGTCCTTCATACCTGCCTGTGGTTGTGAAGCAGGCCCAGATTCTCCCTGTGTGTTTTTCTAATACTTCAAATCTGTATGGATATTATCCCCACTGAGTAATTAAGTAATACCTTTTATTTTCAGATAGTAAACTGTTCTTATGTCTCTTCTCCCAGGGAAAGGAAGCCCATGAAGAGAATGTACTTAATGTGAGTTCTGGTAGTATAGGCCTTTGATCCCAGCTACTCTGGAGGCTGAGGAAGGAGAATCAGAAATTCGAGGCCAGCTTGGCCTACAGAGTGAGATCCAGGCTAGCCTTGGCAACTTTGTGAGACCATAAATAAAAAGTAAAGTTCAGAGTGCTGGGGAATAGCTCAGTGATAGGGCCCCTGCCTAGCCTGTATGAGTCCCATAGGTCCCCAGTACCGAGACAGAAACAGAGAAAGAGAAGATGATGTGCCTAATGTAAGCAGATACTTTCTTTCATTGAACTGTTACTTAAGATGAAATAATGGAATCAGTTGTTTTTCACTTACCTGCTCATTATTTATAGAGATTTTTCTTCTTAATGAAGAGGCTTCAAATTATATTTCATTATTTTTATTTGTTTTCTTTTCCTTCTTTTAAAAGCTGGGGGCTCTCTTCCCTATGGCATCCAGACAGCTGAAAAACAGACTTGGCTGCATTCCTACTTTCAGTAAGTAATTGGTTCTCGATGCTGCTCTTACTTCGTTAGGACTAAGAATTCTGTGTCAGTCTGTTCTTTAAGAAGTACCTTATATAATACAGCTGTATTCTTTCATCTACATATGTAAGCGATAGAAATAATTTAAAACAAGGTTTTGAAAAAAATCCTGAATAGGTTTTTAATACCAGAGTAAACTTTATCTCTGTGTGGTTTCTATTTAAACATTGGCAGGCAAGGAAAAAGATAAATAAAAGATCATGTTGGGTAGCTTATGTTTTACATAAGCAGCGTCTGGTTCACTTTGCCGAAGCATAAAGCAGAGCCATGATGACTTGCTGAGTAGACCCCATGCCTCTGTCCCTCTTTTCCAAAGCGCAGCATTTGGTATTTCGGCAGAACACAGTAAATAGGTGATGGATGGGAAAGGAAAGCTTGTCTTTTCCTCTTCCAGCTGCAGCACTTGCTCATCCAGAATGTTCTAGACCGACCCCAGTGTTTTTTTCCCTTCAGCAGGCAGAGAGAGAGGAGGGTAGGAGTTCATTTCTGTAGCTTTTTGCAAAAAGTCCTGCTGGCCCATGGCATCTCTGTCCCATTCTCTCCAAATGGGGAGTTGTTCCTTACAGAGCACTTTTCTGTTATGCTCCTTCCACTTTCAAATTCCTAGTCTCACTCAGATGAATAGTGTCCCTTTCATCCAGGCTTACGCTGGCAAACTGCCTGTTAGCTTGAGGGATTAGTATCCTCTTCCAAGCCAGAATCACTGCCCGTGACAGAGGCCATTATGCCTTGAATCCTTAGTCCTGAAATGTTGGGGATAGGAAGAAGACTCAATTACCCTCCTGCCTTTTTAGCACTCACCTGTGCTACACTGTATTTTACTCACTATTTCACTGGGGAGGCTTCTGTGGACTCTGCTCAGTAGTGTGCACCATAGGGCACCACACGCTTCTTGCTTCCAAGAGCTCATAGTCCAGCCAGAGACCTGTGTACACATGTGCAGAAAAGCACATTGAAACCAATATGGTGCACTGTGCATGCACGTGTGCGAACTAGTATGTGGAAGGACAAAAAGCCATATGCCCACTGGGTTTGAGGCTTCTGCAGCTACTGCTAAATTTCCTTTTTCACATGCTTACTTTTCAGAATGACTGTGGGTTAGTCCGAACAAAGTTCATCAGCCACCACAGGTCACAGACTGTGCTCCTGCTGTCTAGAATAAGAGTTTTGTCTGTCTTGAATTACATCCTAATTGGTGGTTTATGTCTCCCCTGTCACTAGCAAGTGGTCAGCAGAGACATCTGGCCGCAGCAACGCCATGCCACATATTAAGACGTACATGAGGCCCTCGTCGGACTTCAGTAAATTGGCTTGGTTTCTTGTCACAAGGTAAAGGGGCCTTATGTGTCTCATGGGAGGTCTTGCAGCTTCAGCTCTGAAATTGAGTGGAGTCCTAAAAAGTGCTCTGTGAATTGCCATTAGTTTCCAGCCTACTGTTCACTGAGCCTCAAAGGGGGCCTGTGAGTAATGTCTTATTGGATGTGTGATCACTGCCTGATTTTTCTTGTCTATCTAGATGTTTGTATGATTTGCACAAACTTGGATTTACTTCCTTTTATAATGTATATACACATATATGTATGTGTGTATATATATGTATGCATACACACAGATATATGTATATGTATAATAGCGCTTAAACAAATTGACATTCAGGGTGAATACAGAAGAAACACAGACTGTTAAAACTGATACTTTTTCTTTTGTTAGCATCTCTTTAGATAATTAAAACTTGAGCAATCAAATCTCTTATTTGCCCTTTTAAAAACATCTTTATTATGATATAATTCACACACCATAAAACTTATGCATTAAAGTCTACAATTTAACAGTTTAACATGTTCATCACCATAATCTAATTTTAGACTATTTTAATCACCCCTAAAAGGAACTCTCTACCCACTGACATTTTTGTTTCTTTTTTTTTTTTTTTAAAGATAAATTGCTTTGCCCTTTGGAAAATAGAGCTGTGTCTAGAACATTAGTGCCTTGTTCCTCAACCAATGGGCATCTCTTTGTGATTCAGTAGCCTAATTGATGTCAATCACGACTAATTAAACTATCACAGAATGGAATTATCCCTTTAAGAATGAAATGGTACCCAAGAACACACTCTGAAACGTAAGAACCATGTCACTGTTTGTGGCTAAAGTCTGTGTGTGGTTCAGGTAAGGAGCCCAAAGAGATGGTTAATAAACATGATGATGGCAGAGGGGCTTCCCAAAGGCGTCTCAGCCTCAGAGACGTGGGGAAACATACTTTGAGTTCTAAAAATAAGCATTCAGGATGCTCTTCTTTCATTTAGCAGCGATATAAACGTGAGGGATTTATCTAATACGTGTTTGTTTCCTAGTCTATGAAAAGAATAAATGGCTACATTTGGGGTTAGCGACGGAACTGGGTACCTGGAGTGGAACAGGTCTTTGGTGTGAGGTAGCAGTGGCTGTGCATGTTGGAATGGTTGTGTACAGTGAACAGACATACATACAGGCAAAATACTCAATACATTAAAGAATGTCTGATATCCTCATAACTGGCATTATTAAGAGCTTTCCACCTTTGTAAGGGTATCCCCACCTTTGATAACCAACTCTAATCTTGTCAAGTCATCCTCTTTAATATTTCACAATATTCAACATGTATTTCTTCTTCTTTACATATTTATTTTGTTGAAACAGGTCTCACAATGTAGCTCAGGCTGGCTTTAAACTCCTTTCACTTCATCCTCCCCAGTGCTGGGATTATAGGCATGAGCCACCATACCTGGCTCAGTGTGTGTCTGTGTCTGTGTCTGTGTCTGTGTTATACACACATATATATTAGACAAGGTCTCACTGTGTAGCTCTGGCTGGCCTGGAACTGGCTTTGTAAACCAGATTGACCTCAAACTCACATAATTCTACCTGCCTCTGTCTCCTAACTGCTAGGATTAAACGTGTGTGCCACCATGCCCAACTCACTGTGTATTCTTTGAACATGATAGCATAGTAGGTGATAAGACACAGACCACATTATTTCTTCATTCAGGAAGTCAAGTGAGCCCTACTTGTAGGATCTGTATGAGTTACTGTGATTGATAATTTCCCTTTCTTCCTTCCTTCTTTCCTTCCTTTCTTATTTGTTTTGTTTTGTTTTGGTTTGGTTTTTTTGAGACAGAGTTTCTCTCTGTAGCCCTGGCTGTCCTGGAACTCACTCTGTAGACTAGGATGGCCTCAAACTCATAGATTCACCTGCTTCTGCCTCCCAAGTCCTGAGATTAAAGGCATGCACCGCCACCACTCCCAGGCTCTGTGATGGATAATTAAATAGAACATGGTCCCTGTTCATAAGTAACTTCCTGTCTTTTTTATATTTTTACTACCTGCTTGTTAAGAGGATGAATGAAGTGCCCTTCAGGACTATAGAGAGGAATATTTAATCTTTTAATCCAGCAGCATGACTGCTGTAGGGTAGAAACAATGTTGGTACACACCTTTAATCCCAGTATTCAGAAAGCAGTGGTAGCACACACCTTTAATCCCAATATTCACAGAGCAGTGGTGGTGCATGCCTTAAATCCCAGCACTTGGGATACAGGAAGCAGAGCTCAGAAGGAGTCAGTGTCAGACAGGAAGTGACATCTGAGACGAGTCAGAGTTAAGGTCAGGCAAAGTGACGAATCAGAGGAGTTAGCAGAGTGAGTCAGAGTAGAGACATCCAACTCATGATAGAAAAGTAGGCTTTCAGCTCAGAGAATCAGACAGAGAATAAAACACAGAGAGTCTGGTTGAGGCAGTATGGGGCAGTGAGAGCTCACAGAGACACAGAAGCAGACTGAGGCAATTGAGAACACAAGACACAGAGATAATGAAGTGGTCTGACAGGATAAGGTGGAGAGGCAGAGAGGCAGTATTAAGCCTAGATTGGAAGGAGGCCGAGGCTGAAGCCTTCCAGTTCTAGGCTTAAGATTAGATTGTACAGCGGCCAAAATATTCCAGGGCTCCAGGACTAGGACTGGGGATTGAATTAGACAAAGAGTAAACTGCCTTTGACTCTGAATAAATGTCTACAAAGACCTCATAATCATCAGATACTGAATTATTCTCATTGTTTCAGGGACTCTCTGTATTTCATGGAATGCAAGAAACAAAGTACCTACTCTGGTATGAGTTTTCATTTAAGGTATAACAGAGTAGGAGAGACAAGCAGTAAATATATAATAAATAAAATAAAACAAGAAAATACTAGATCAGGCCTGTAGCAAATAAGGAGATGTGTTTGGAACAGGTCTGAAAGGGGTCAGAGAAAGTGGCCTTAGGAGACAGTGTTTAAACTGATGCTGATGGAGAAGAATGCACCAGCCCAACAAGGGGAGAATGTACCGGCCAAAGGGGACAGCTCAGAAAGCCTCTGAAGCTGAAGAGAGTGTGAATGTTGAGCTGTCCCTATGCTGATACGCAGAGCTGCGCCAGATAATAGGGCCCTGAAGCTCCGTGACGTCATCTAATAAGTGTGTTAAAAGCTAGGTCAGGCTGCCGGGTGGAGAGTGGTTAGGAGAGAGTAGGCCTGGGCATTCTACAGAGCCTGTGCTGCTTTAGGGAAGAGCTGAAAGATGCAGCCTTCCCGGGGTGGGCAAGACTCTGTGTAGAGCATACTTTGAAATCTCCTTCAAGAAACAAGTCGAAATGCTGGGATACACACAGGTTGTAGAGCTAAGCAGAACCAACTCCAGACTTTAACTCAGCCTCTTAGAATTTGTGGGTTACTGAGCCTCTCCAAACACATTTCCTGAAACACAAAGGCTAGGTGCAGAAGTGCACTGGCAGTTTGGTGGAGGAGGAGTTTTATAAGCACTTGCCACCAGAGACTCGACAAATGACTTCCTTAGAAGCTGTAGTCCGAGTAGCACCCGTAACTATAGGCAACAGTATTTATGATAAGTAATTCACTGTAAGCCAGGAGACAGCAGCTGCTCTTGGTGATACTATGGTAACCACCCTTTATAATAGGTCCTCAGTATGTAAATTCATGATGGTAGGAACTGCAGTAGGCCTCAGAACCCATCATCAGATCCTTGATCCAGCCACTTGGTCCCCTGGGTGATCACTATCAAAATGTCAGGGCCTAGCCAGCATGGAAGAAACAATCCGTGTTGGGTGGCTCATAATCACCTGCTATTCCAGCTCTAGGGAATCAAATGCCCTCTTCTGGGTTCTTTGAGTACCTGCACTCACGTGCACATAACCTCAGTCCCATCTACCCCTCCACACATACAATTACAACTAAAACACTTCTCTCTCTGTTTAAAAAGCACTTAAGTCCATAGGACTCTTTAAAATAAGGGTTTTTAATATACTCGACTTGAGCTTATACAAAAATAGTGTGTTTCCCAACAGGGCACTATTGGCATTTATTCTAAGTATTCATTAAGGTTTGTAGAATTGATAAAAGTGATAGTCCTTATAAAAGATTAGCAGGATCTCAGAAGATGTGATTTCTAGTGTACAGAAACCTATCGCCTGGGGGATGCTTTGCTTCGGTATTTACTGCCCATATCTTCTGACCTGTCATTTCCCAGCCTGCTATAAGTGAGAACACTGGCTTCCTGGCCCTGAGGATTTTGTTTTCTACAAAACAAAGGGTTTTGGAATCAAGCTACATATTCCCATCCTCCTTTCAAAATACATTATTTTATGTGTATAGATGTTTGCCTGAAGATGTTTGTGTACTACTGACATGCAGTACCTTAGGGGGCCACATGAGGACGCTGGATTTTCCAGAACTGAAATTAAAAAGGGTTATAAGCGCCATGAGAGTACCAGGTCCAACCTGGGTTCTCTGGAAGAACAGCTGTCTTTACCACTAAGCTATCTCTCCAGCCCCTTTCTTTAAAAACTGCATTTTAGTTTGAGAGTGTCTCATTAAGTTATCCAGACTGGACTTGAGTTTGCAGTCCTCTCGTCTCAGCCTCACGCGTAGCCAGGATTAAAGCCATGCACCACCATGCCCAGGTCGCATGGCCTCTTGATGCAGTCATGCAGTAAGTACAGGTGTCTCAGGCTGCTGTCGCTTAGCACAGCATATTCTTTTTTTTTAAATGGCATTATACTTCAAGGGTAAAAAGGGTCTAGCTAGGCTATACCAATAGCATAGTCACGTGTTACCATTGTCAGTTATTGTCTGCAGTATATCACTTTTTGTAAAAGAAATCTTATATGGCTGGCAGTGTGTTGGGTTCATTTGTACCAGCGTCACCGTCAACTCTGTCGTGCCTGTTACGTTACTAGACAGTAGGGACTTGGGAGCTCTAGTATAGCATTATGGCCAGCATCATACTTGATGCCTGTGTTTCCTGTAATGTCACTGTGCAGAGGATCACTGGATTTGAATAAGAACCCTTTAAAAACTACTTTCCTTTTTCAAGTTGGTAATATAGGTACATGATGAAAAGGGGGGTGTAAGCAGATTGCCCTCCATTCCTATCCCCACAGCCTAGCCACTATACCCTTCAACTTGAAACCATTACCATCATTGCCTAGGTGTTTAGTAGCTTCGACCCCCATCGTCCTGTTTGAGCCTAGGACCCTCAGAAAGTGATGTTATCTGACCATATTATTTGAAGAAATTGGCCAGCATATTATTTGAAGAAATAACCCGAGACAAGATCCAAAGATCAGAGTCTCAATTTGGATTGCCATTTACTAGGCTTTCCATTTAAATTTTTTGTGGGGAAAAGAAACATTTATAATAGGGGCCTTCTATCTGATTTAATGGAATGTTCTAAGAATAATGATAGAAAATATGAGGATGTTGCCTATTAAGCCATATAATGTATTTAACATCAGTTGGTTAGGCCTCTTTTGATTCAGAAATCAGTGTCTAAAACTTTCATCTGGTTTTCATATACAGCACATCAATATACAGATTTGTCTGTGGGGACTGGAGAGATAGCTCAGTGGTTAAGAGAGCTTGCTGCTCTTGCAGAGTTCAATTCCCAGCACTTGATTCAAGTGGCTCACAATTGCCAGTAACTCCAGTTCCAGGGGACCCAACATCCTCTCTGACCTCCATGGGTTTCTGCACATGTATGGCATACACATGAGCATGCATGTATGCACGCATGTATACACACACACACACACACACACACACATCCTTTTAAACAAACTGTAGATTACAGGGTTTTTTTTAAATCTCAATTTGAGACTAATTTAATAATTGCTGAGAATTATCCAACTTCAAAAAGAGCACTTTTCACACATCTTTAATTCCAGGACTCAGGAGGCAGAGGCAGGTGGATCCCTGAGTTTGAGTCCAGCCTGATCCACACAGTGAGTTCTAGGACAACCAGGGCTTCACAGAGAAACTCTGTCTCAAAAAAGCAAACAAACAAAAGGCAAGTGTTTTCAACCAGATACTATGTTTCAGAAACTGAAAACTGGCAGTTTAGCTTGACACTTAAGTTGTCTATCTCTTCTTCTGTCTGGCTGTTTGCCTCTATGGCAGGTTCTTTATGGCTTTAATAAGACTTTCTTTTCCATCTGATGTGATCCTACCATGAAATCATCCCTTGTTTGATGATCCTGTTGGTACGGGAATTATGGGTACATGACGGCAAATACAGTTGTCAGATTTTTACCGCAGCATCAAGTAAGCAAGGAGCTAAGCTGTAGGAAGAAACCGTGGCTAAGAAGGTTGGGCCTAGGTGTAGTTGGCAAGCCTAATGAGAACAATTATGGAAGCTATGCATTGTGGGAGGCAAGAAATAAGGTGGTTACTAACACTAGCTGGAGCACTGTTATGGTTGCCTAGCAACAGACAGGCACTGTTTGATAGAGATGAGCAGAAATGTTGGTGCTGCCACTCAGAGAAAATGAGACAAGTGCTTGACTACAGAATCGCTGTTGGCTTTTGGAGAAACATAAAGGACATTCTCCCCTTGCGTCGCACTGTCACTCTGTGATCCTCCTTCCCTCCTGTCTGCTCCTAGAGTGAGACGGAGGGGCTTTTCCCCCTTCCTTTGTCTGTGGTTTTTGGAGGAAATCATTGGGTCGCACGAAAGAATACTCGTAGATGTTATTGAGTAGACTCGGTCGCCTGGTGCCCCCAAGATACCCATGATGCCTTGCACATTTGTTACGAATAATGTTATCAGCCCCGCAGTCCGCTAACGATCTCTTTGTACTTTAGAGATGATTCAAGGCCACTGGCCACCTTCACTCTCTTGCATTCTGGTACAAGCAGAGCAGGGACAGCGTTTCTTAGCTCGTGTCCATGTTGCCGGCCTCCAGAGACGTTCTCCCTGGTGGGAAAATGCTTGAGACCCTCCCTCCCCAGAGGCCCTAAGTGTGCTAGTTTTGAGATGTGCCTGTGGCTTGAGATGAGATGCTGCGTGTAGACCGGCCTCCAGAGAAAGCCCATGTCTATTAGCTGGGCCTTGTAGAGTGTTTACTGCATGCTGGATAAGTCTCGTTTTGTTTTATTTTGTTTTAATACTAACTCTCAGCCTCTCAGGAATTGGACACTAGTCCTACTCTCATTTTATGGCTGTAAAAACAAAAGCACAGAAAACTTACATGGTATGTGCCAAATGAGTCAGTGTGAAGGTGGGACCTGCAATTCAGGCACAGATAGGCCATATAAATATTTCGTGCCTGCATTTTTGGTATGGATGATAAATAAGACACATGTGGCCCCTGCACCAAGGAACTTGGAATAGCCGGTGTCATCCCGGTGACCTCTGCTTTGAGAGTAGCGCTGCCGACTGAAGCACTGGGCAGAGCACCGCTCACAGACTCCCCGCAGCCCCTCGCATGGTGAAGCACCGGTGGCCCAGTTTCCCTCCTCCTGTTGAGAGTTCTGCCTCTACCAGGCCAGACCTTACCGACCTCTCTCCAGGCCCACTACCCAGCTTGCTGTGCTGGCTTCCTGCCTAGCTTGATTTTAACTTCTGGCCCAGCCAGACACAGGCTTGTAATCTCAGCTACTCAAGAAGCTGAAGCAGGAAGATTACAGGTTCAATCTGGGCAACTTAGTGAAACCCTGTCTCAAAATGAAAACCAAGAAGAAGCTGAGGGTATAGCTCAGTGCCTTACACATGTGAGGCCCAGGCTCATTCTCCAGCACCACCACCCTAGATGTTTCTGCCGTGGCCATAGCTTATGGCCCTTGCTAAGAAAGTCAGAGGACAGTGCAGCCTTTGCGCCTGCGGTGAAATGGCACGTCAGGATAGTGAGTGCTTACAGAAGCAAAACCACTTACCTCCTATCCAGGAATCAAAGGGTTCTGGAAAGAAGAGAGGCTAGAGCTCCAGAACCTCCTTCAAAGGCCCTGAATCCAGTGACTTACAGACCTCATGCAGGGCCTACCCCCCAAATCTTTAGCACATGGACATTTGGGGCACACTTAGTCAAATTGTACTACTTACCAATCCTTCCTGCTAAATGAAAGATACCACTTCCTGAAGCTTCATACAGTTTCTCCCTGTGGGAGTGATCTCCCTCTCCCCTACTGAGGTGTCAGTAGGTACCTCCATGGATGCCCTTAATGCTGTAGCATAGATTCTACCAAACACACACCCCGAGTCCTCCCTACAGCCTGATCAAGCTATCAGCAGCCACAGAACAGCTCTCAGTCTGCCATCCCGAGGCCCACACACCCAGCATGATATCCTGAGTAGGTATGGGAGGCGTGCTTGCAGATGGCAGAAGAGATGAGTAAAAGACTGAACAATCAAAGAGCACTTAACGATGTTAGACAGGAGAGCCAGCCGGGTGACTCAGGCTGTAGGTGGCATTTGCTTTTGCATGATGTGGCTCAGTGTGGTATGAACAGACCGGATGGTTGGAAGCCAGGGAACTTCAACACTCAAGAAAATGTATCTGCTGCCAGGATGTGACTAGAAAGTGGGCATTGAGTGAGCATGCAGAAGTGTTCTAAGAGAGCTCTGAAGTTCTCGTCATCACCCCCAACAAAGCCTGGCACAGAACAGACACCCAGTAGACAACCTGTTGAATGAATGGATAGAGACAGGACACACAAAACCTGATAGGCAGCAGCAGGTGAGTAAGAACCTCCCTGCCAAAACCAGGAGCCAAAATAGATCATTTTCTCTCTATATGTTCATTGTCTCAAGTCTTGTGTTACTCTGATGAATGTGACTAGCGAGAGGCTTCAAGGACGCTTTAGGTAGAGGAAATCATGGACCTGAAAGTCCTGAGTCATGTTGGGGGTGCAGAGGACCCCCATAGCTAGCATAGTGTTGAACAGGGAGAAGTCTGAAAGAAGCTAGAAAGTTGTGGGACCTACTTTGTGGCCAGGTAAGAGATTTTAGACTTTCTGGTTTGGAGTCACTGAAGGTTATCAAGTAATGGAGCCAGGTGACCACCAGTGCTTCGTTCAAAGTGCTAAGAGTGTCGAGCATTCGGATCTGTTGTAACTGCCCTGCCCCAGTAGGGTAACTGCCCTGCCCCAGTAGGGTAACTGCCCTAGTGGTAAATAGCAGCATCAGCTTTCTGAGGTCTAACCGGCCCAGGTGTTATTACGGCCCTACCTCTGGATGTAGGAGCGGGCGCCAAGTTTAGGCTGCTCGTATTGTAGATGGTTGAACTGGATCCTGGATCTGTCTTTTGTCTCCCCCACATCACTCCTCTGGAGCCCGTCTGTGGCTGGACTAAAGTGAATAGCACACAGAGGCAGGACGTCCTCCTGAGACATTGATACAGACTCCTCAGCGTGGGATATGCGTGACAGTGGAGGGTGGGAAACGAGGAAGCCATCCACACAGACTAAGAAGGAAGGGTCAGAGTGGTAACAGGCTGAGAGCAGGAAGCAAGGAGCACATTGCCCATAAGGTGAGCACAGTGCTGTGGCAGTTACAAGTGTTTTCCAGGCTTCATGAGCTGGTTACAAGCCCCAAGACGTCTGTTTCTCAGCTGTCTCGATGAGTGTCAGTGGCAACCTGGCATTCTCTCTAGAGCAATAATTCCTGGTGCTATTTACTCTTAAGCTGCAAAGGTATAAGAAGTGATCTCAGCAGGCAGCACCACTGTGGGAACTGAAGAAATGAAGCCAGTGCACCAAGCTTCATAAACTCAGGAGTATCAGAGGGCATCAGGCCTGTGAGGAAATTAACCCACTGTTGGCCATACATTGGTCCTCCTGTTAGCAGCCAAGAGAGATAGTCCCTGCTTCTCTCTCTGCCTGTTTCCCTCTGTCCAGGCAAGGGTCGGACTCAATCTGTGCTGTTCACACTGTTCCTTGGAGCTCTGAAAGTTCTGAAAACTCCTCTCCAAGGCCACAACAGTAGACAAAGGGAGATGAACACAGGCAATTTATGCTTCTGGATACACTAGTCTTTTGTTTGTTGAAATGTTTCCTTTGAACAAAGAATTCTCCTGGCTTAAAAAAAGAAAGAAATTTTAAAGCATGATTAAATTATTTCCCAGGACCCATTCTAACAACGTTTCATAGTTCTATAAAGGATTGAAACTTTTCCCAGTCTCTCCTCTGTGTCCTCCTGCCTTACAGTTTGCTGCTCACCTTTGCCTGAGTGATTTCATCCATCCGCATTGGTAACCAAGGAGCAGGTGATGGTAAATCCAGATTTGCCAGAATCTGAATCCCAGGGGTACAGAGTCAGCTAAAACTCAGTTCTTCCAGTCTGCGCTCTGCACGGCTTCTCATACTTATAGGTTCCCACCCCGAGAGGTCCGCCAAAACAATGAGCCATCTCAGCAGACAGGGAAACACTGAGCTGTATTTGGTTATCACATCAGTTGCAATTCGGCGCTTATTAAACTTCTCTGATGTGGTGCCTTAATACAGATTCTGACTAAAATTTGCAAAAGCAAATTTTTAAAGGACATTTATCTGGAGAGGTCAGTTAAGCTGTCTTTCTATTACACTTACTTATGTACATACATGTGTGCAGTCAAAGGGCGTTAGTCCTCTCCTTCCACCACATGGGTCCCGGGGTCAGACTCAGGTTGTCAAGCTTGCTGACAAGGGCCTTGACCCCCTGAGCCATTTCACCAACCGCAATTTTTTTTTTTTTGTCTTGTTTTTGTTTATTTGTTTTGTTTTTTAGTTTGGTTGGTTGGTTGAGTATGGTTCTGGGAATTACACCTAGGTCCCATGCTTGCTAGGCAAGCATTCTCTTACTGAGCTATATCCTGAACTAGAGGCAATTTTGACGAGTTCTTTACATTCTGAATCCTTGATGCTGACATGATGGCTTCTGTAGTCCTTACAGTTGTGCCTGCAGGATCAAGGATGGATGCGTTCCATTTCATTTAAAGAAGAGGGTGGACCGCTCTGGAATGCCAGAGCCTCCACTTGGAGTTCACCGTGGGTAGGAGACACTCTGCTTGGGGAATCATAGTCTGCCAGTGACTGAGGACAGGGTAAGGTCTTTGGGTAGGTTGGTGAGAATCCACTTGGCGATTTGTCATAGTGTAGACTCGCAAAAGCCCGCCCCGAGCCCAGCGCTCCTGCCGCACCTCGCTCATGCTTGTCTATCTGGAAGCAGACGGGACGACCTTCATTTTTCCTCTCCCGCTGGAATTTGTTGGGTACTACATCATATAAGCCACAGTATGCCCAAAGCACGGTTGCCACCACGGGTCCTCTATAGTAGCTGATCTCATAAGGTTGTCAGCACGTGCAGACTTGAGTTAGTCTTCACCATACCATTACGTTTCTGGGACCTTCTCACCTTCTGTAACAATAGAGCGCTCATATGTGTGTCCTACCTTATAACTTGCTTGTGTTCTGCTTTGGGCACTCGTGCTATGGTTACGGCATCAGCGATGCAGTCTGGTCAATGATGTCTAGACCTATCTATACCAAAACTGTACAATTAGGAAACCTTCCAGAGCATTCTGTCCCTTAATGAATCACAGCAGAGGAAAGGGTTGGAGTTTCTGCCCATAAACCTAGCAAACTGATGTTGGTGAGAGCGAACATTTATTAAGCACCATTCATGTGCTAGGGCTTTACACACCATATGTGGTGGACTCTCGTACCAGCGTTAGGAGACAGAGCCGTAACTGAATTTACTGTTAAGGAAGCTGAGGATTGGCAGGATAGCACTAATTGTGGTCAAAATACTAGTGATTTGAGTTCTCTGTGTGTTAATCCTCTATTCTCCTTTGCATTTTGTGCTTAACTGTCAGGCTTTTTGAAATTTTTGACTTAAAATGTTTTAGTCCTCTTTAGTCCTCTACAATGTTAGTTCTCCAACTGCAAGTTGTAATCAGTTGTATATTCTAAGCAGTGCGAACCAGCCTCTTGAATAAAGTAGATGTTTCTTGCCTGCCTGACATCTTCAGAATTCAGAGTTGGGAAAAATCTGGGGGTGGAGTAGGAACCTACAGCTTCTGAAAGAGATGAGACTTTCGGGGGAGGAAAGGGCTCTAAGGAGTGGGCTGAGTGGAAGGTATCCCGGACAAAGAAAGGATGTTTGCGGATCTGTGGGGGTGAGGGCGAATGAGGTACCATACCGTCAGAAGCAGACCATGGAAGGCAATGACAGGAGATAAAATTGGAAAGCCTGGATCCAGCCCCTTCTGGAGGGCTGTTGATGCCAGGCTGTGGTGTTTATTTGAGGCTTTGGTTAAAAAGATGCGTATGAGAGCTAAAGGAGATCAATATGGGATTAGAAACTTGAGGCAGGGAAAGCCATTTGGAGCTCCATTCTAGGGTAAAGACACCTGATGAGCTACGGTTCCTTATTGGAAACATTACAGGCTCCATTAGAAAACTGTAAAATAGTTGCCTGTGAAGCAGGTAAATTCATAAAGCCTGACATTAAACAGCCTGAGATTATGAACAGAAGGGAATTGACCTTAAAGATGGAAGAACAGAGAGACAACCAACCTTTAAATACTGGGGGAAATCCACGTGTGCTGGTACCCACCTTTAATATAATACTCAATAGCCAGAGGCAGAGGATCGCTGTGAGTTCCGGGTCAGCCAGGACTACATAGTGAGACGCTGTCTGGGAAAGAAACCTAAACACTGGGGAAAATCTCTAGAATTCTTTAGAGCCTCCAGGGAGAATTTTAAAACCCTACCAATACCTAGATTTTAGCCCAGCATGACTGTTTTTGAACTCCTCAGCACCAAGAGCATAAGATAGCAAATTTGTTATTTGAAGGCATGGACCTTCTGGCCATCTGTTAGAACAGTGATAATCCAAAGCACGCTGCATTCATTAGTCCGATGGTCATCGCTGTAACAAATACCTGAGAAAAACACCTCACAGGAAGAGCTGTGTTTTAGCTCACCACGCCAGAGGCTGCAGTCCACTCCATAGTCCTTGGCCCTGCTGGTTACAGGCCGTGGGGAGGTAGAATGTTGTAGTGGGGACGTGTGGCAGAGGCCTCACACCATACGGAAGACATAGGAGGTGACAGGGACAGAATGTCCCCAAGGACCTGTCCCTAAGGACTGACTCCTTCCAGCTAGGCCTCACCTCCTGAAGTTTCTGTCCCCTCCAAAGTAGCACTATCAGCCCAGGAAATCAGCTTCATTGTAAGAGACATTTCATATCCAAACCATAACAGAAAAAAGAAAGACATAATTTTAAAACACAATTTCATAGAGTTAAACATAGATGTGATTAGAAATACTGACCACCACTCCTAATCAGAACAATCATATTTAATGATGTATTCTGTCTATCAGAGTGCAGAATTGTCCTAGATAGTATCTACCCAGTGTTCTCGGTGGCCCAGAAGAGAGTACTCTTGTATACTCTGAGGGACAATCTTTGGTTGGCATGAGGAAAGATGTAGAGGGGAAACTGACAATCTCAGAATCCCAACTTCTATGTGTACTGAAATACAACACAAGCCGCTTACAGTGTAAGACTTCCTTTACTTCACAGTGAGACTATCTTTCCCTTTTTTGTGATATCTTTACAGCAGTCCTTAGAAACAGAGCCCAGGGGCAGCACAGGGAAGCCTGGAGCCAATGCAGAAGAAAGGTGACATGCACCCTGTGTGTTTGCTCCTGGGGGTATTCAGGAACAGGTGGCAGCAGCAGTGTCTGCAGCCTGTCGTCCCCTTCTCCCTACAGCTGCTCAGCCCAATCTCTAGCATTCACTGTGCACACTGTGCGACATTTGTCTGTATAAGTGTCAGCCCCCACCTCTGACACTCCGGAGGTGCAGTAGCCCAAGCCTCAGTCCGTAAACCAGGTCTGCTCTTTGTGCAGCTGCCACCTAGACTGTTGAGTGGTGAAGATGCAAAGAAATGGCTTTATCAGTGGACACACGTTTCTGTAACAGCCACCTTGGAGGACGCATACATCTTTAACAAAAACCTAAGAGTGAACCCAGCCAGCAGCTGATGTTCAAGCCAATGCTAGCTATGGCACCCGCTGCCGTCACCTTTGTTTAGACTCTGCAAGGCTCACGGAGCAAGGTGACCCGAAGGCCATCTTGGTGGGGTCCTTTCTCTTGAGTAACCTTCCAACAGATTATCATGGCTTTCAAATGAGTGCTCTTGGGAAGAGACTCCCAGAGGAAACTAGGAATTCTGTTTGGGGCAGCACGGTTGCACTCCAGGGGCACAGGGTGGCGTGGAGAATCTGGAAATGTGTTTGGTCTCAAAGACCAGCCCTCTACACACACACACACACACAAGCACCTAAAGCAAAGGAGAATGAAAGGGCTTATGGAGTCACTGTTAGTAGGGAAGTGGGGGTAAAGCAATCTGCTCCAGCTATGGGGTCTTTTCTCAGCATTTGCCCTCCTTTCCTCTCCAGGTCCCTTACATACTGTTCCATATTGCCTTATGTATTCCCTATGTACCTCACATACAGTCTCCTAGGATTTCATTTAGAAATCTTACGGTAGATTGCATACATCTGCTGTTCAAAAGTTGATAGAAATTTTTCATATTATGGGCCGAGATCAAGCCTGTAGTGAGCAGCCACACCCGAGGAGCTGTGATAGGGTGATCATCACTATTCATGCTCCTTGTAGGCACTGCCCTTGGTCACCACCAAAGTGACCCAGTGGGTCTGAGTGGAACGCCTGTGGAGTTCCAGGATCACAAGAACATTGCGTAAGCTTTAGTGTGTCGCTTTGCCCTGTAGAAGACACTGGTGGCTTCTCCTGCCTGTCTGCACCACCCACACGCAGAGCAGACAGCATGAGAGTTTAGAAATACAGTCCCAGTATTGCAGCGTTGCAATACCTTAGCAATGTTGACTTGGTGTACTGTTCAGACTGCTGTATAAGTATTACTTGTGGCTTCTAAACAACAAAATGTCCTCCCAGCTCTGGAACCTGGGATTTCAGGTGATGATATGAGATCAGCTCTTCTTCCAAAGTTGCAGATAACTAACTTCTCGTCCCCTCACATGGTAGAAAGAGGCCAAAGCAGCTCCTGGGGTTTCTTACAAAGTCACTGTTATCTCGGGGGGCTGTACACTTAAGACTTCCTGAGACCCTCATATTGGGGTTTGGGGTTTCAATGTGGCAATATAAACAGTTATTTACACGTGGTAAATCGAGTCGCTCTGGCTTGTCTAAACCATATTTTCCAGAATTCCTGTCCCTGTATGCCTCTGACTAGGATAAACCAAAGAGAGATGCTTAGGGATGTTGGAAGGGTAGATGAGAGACAGCTGTCATTTTCCTAACACATGATCTGCTACTGTGTCACCGTGTATGATTTACTCTGGCATGAGATAGCAACTCAATCTGATTCCCTGCCTAAGTCCTCCCAAGCGCCTGTGACTCCTGGGCCTCACGGTGTGTGTTGATCTCAGTCTGGGACATACAGTCTGCCTTCTCTAAACACCCAGTGCTAGAGGCCACACAAACTGGCCTGAGTGTCTGTGCCCATACTCGTGTCATGGTTCTAGCCTGCTGCTCTCCCTTTGTCTAGCGTTCACCTGCTCTGTACAGACTCCAGCCCCAGTGTCGGGGTAAAGATACACAGTCTCTCAAAGCTGTGTTAACCCGTTCCCACAATTGCAAAAGGTCATATTCCTAGAGAAAAACACGCACATACATACATGTTAGATGTAGTCTTCTAACCCTGTAGCCCTGATTGGGCTTTAACTGGCACACCTCTGTCCCTCAAAAGCCATCTTTCCCACAGTTACTTCATTAGTAGTTTGGACAGTTTCTGGTGGATAGTAAAATGTGACACATCCTGAATCCCACCCTTGTCTACAGCCACACCACCCTGAATGTGCCCAATCTCATCTGAAACCTACCCTGTGGAATTGCATCCCTCAGAGTGTGGAGTAACCCTTCCCTTTTTAATACTCAAGCAGCACTTCAAATATAGCAAAAGCAAGGAAATGCACCTTGCACTGTGGGGAGAAGGCTGCTCGGTCTAGAGGGAGGCAGGAGAAAGTGGGACGGATGAAGGCAGTGGACAGTGGGTCTGAGTGGAATGCCTTTGGAGTTCCAGGATCACAAGAACATTGCATGAGCTTCAGGGTATCGCTTTGCCCTGCAGAAGACACTGGTGGCTTCTCCTGCCTGTCTGTACCACCCACACCCAGAGCAGACAGCATGAGAGTTTGGAAATACATTCCCAGTCTTCTTGGCTGCCCCGGGTGCCAGTGATTCAAAGCATTACTCATAATGTAAGAAATTATTAAAGATGACATTTCAAGAAGTGTTGATTGGTCACCCAGACAACCTACAAGTGTCTTTCAGGATAGCATTTTGAAGGCTGCAGATACTGGAATTCTGTTAGAAGGCAAGTACAAAAGCAGGCTAGAGGGAGCCCCCTGTAAGTGTGTCCCCTTGGTCTCCATTTACCTGCACTGTGGGAAGTGAGGGAACATGGTTAATGGAAGAATGAGAAGCCTTTCTAGGGGCACCTTTGGCTCGGGTGTCATGTTCCTAACATTCCATGGAGTTACCCAGAAGGTGAATATCTACAGTGCAGGAGAAACTGTAAGAAGAGACCTCCACCTCAGCCTGCTGGTGAACTTTACCATTAGACATTCGCCTTAGCAGGGGGAAGGTGCCATTTATTACCAGCACACAGGCACCATCACACCCAGCTCCTAATATTCATCCTAAAAGATAAATAGAATTTGGGCAAACCTAGTTGATTTTTTTTTAAGGTCATCCTGTAGGTTTACTTTGATCAATTAGCAGAGCAGTTTTTCTAAAGTTGCACACATTTGTGGGGAATACGGTATACAATGTACAGTGATCGAGTCAGTATAAAAACGGTTACCACCTCTGCAAACATGCATGTCTTCGGGTTTGGTTACCACCTCTGCAAACATGCATCTCTTCGGGTTTGGTTACCAGCTCTGCAAACATGCATCTCTTCCGGTTTCTTCAACTTCCATCATTTAGCCCTTTTAAAATGTGTACGAAGTTTTCGGGCCTTGTAGTTGGGAACCACTTTCCTCTTGACCACTTTCCCTTGGCAGCTTGTGTAGCACCTTCAGATGCTACAAGTGCTAGTCCCCAAGGGGAAGAATTCCAGATCAGTACCAGTTGGATTCCTCCAAGTCCAGCCACTGAGGTGTGTAGTGTCTTCAGCAATAGAATTTTAGCTTCAAGTTCTGGAGGTAAACAAGGGCATAGGCAATAGCCTATACTGTTTGGGGGTATCATGGATCCTTCTGACCAACACTGACTTTTGGGGAACATCTTTTTACGTGAGGACGTGTGTGTGTGTGTGTATGTGTGTGTGTGTGTGTGTGTGTATGTGTATGTATACATATACATATATTTGTGCATATGTAGATGCATCTATAGTCATGTATTGAGTAAGCTTATAATAGGTTTCTCTGTAGATTTTTCAAATATGTTTAGTAACGTTTCTTCCCTCTATATTACCCTCTCTTCTCCCCTCCCCAATTAATTCCCTCCCATTTTTCTCCTCATAGCACCTGTATCGTACTAGCCTCAAATTATCCTCATACACACACACACACACACACACACACACACACACACACACAGAGATACATACACACACTGTGATGGTTAATCTTGTCAGCTTGTCGGGATTCAGAACTATTTAGAAGACAAACTCTGGCCATGTCTGCGAGGATGTTTCCTGAAGGTTTAACTGAATAGGGAAGACCCACCCTGAAAGTGGTTCACACTCTCCCATGGTCCAACACCCATCCCTCTCTGCTTCGGAACTACACGCACAGTATCCAGCTGCCGTATGGTCCTGCAGCCACAGCTAAGTCACTGTCACTGCCGAGCCAGAATAGATTGTACCCTCAAACTGTGAGCCACAGTAAAGCCTGCCTGCCTTAAATGCATAAAGGCATACGTTGTTCCCAGCTGTGGTCACTGAGTGGGGCGCACTAGGACTCATTTTGACACCAGTTGTCTGGCCTCCCCAAGCCCCACCCCCTTTCCAGCCTCTAGCCTCTGCTATGCTCCTGCCCACGTCTGTGAAGTCAGCTTCTGAGTGTCCGTGTATAGCTGAGAATCAGAGTGCATCTTGGCATTTCCCTTGTGTCTATCCCGGGTCTCCTTCCTCCTGCTGTGCTGGGATTTTGGGGTTGTTTTTTTTGTCTATATCATGATTCTAAATGAGCTGTTTCTTTCTGACTACAAGTACCAGTCTGGTGGCCCCAGAGCAGCTTTCTTTGAGGTGAAAATAGAAATTAGCTTTACTTATCACTCCACAGGACAGGAAGTGGCTACATGTGTGATAATATTAGCAGTGTTTTCTTTCAAAGGGTTGGTTTTTTTTTTTTTTAGGTTTATTTTTAGTTATACATGTCTATGTGTGGGTTTGTACACATGAGTGCAGTACCCATGGAGGCCAGAAGAGGGCATTGGGCCCTCTGGAGCCAGAGTTCCAGGCCCTTGGGGCCTCCATAGGTGCTGGAAACTGAACTCTGGTCCTATGCACAGCCTTAACTACTGAGCCGTGGTTCCAGCTCCACAGATTTTTCTCAAGTGTGCGTTTATCTACAGCAAAACTAGAAGTCTATAAAAAGAAAAATGAGTTTGGACATGGAAAAAATACTTCTAAGGAAGATAATCAGTTGAATAGCTGCCCCGGGGCAGGCAGGGGGCGTGTGTGTGCAAATGAGGGTGAAGCTATCCCAAATTAGCAGTTAGATAAATCCTGAGGATTGCAGCACAGTGGGACTTAAATTTCCTTCTCAGTACCACAGCTCGGCTCACTGAATCACCGTGATTGCAACTATGTATTTTTTGACCAGTGCTCTCGCAGCTGTGCGCATCTGACCCGCGCAGAGACGCCACAGTGAGACAGCCCCTTCTGTGTCCTTGTCTCCACAGTGCGAATCTGTCCAAGGCGGCCTGGGGTGCCTTGGAGAAGAACGGCACCCAGCTGATGATACGCTCCTACGAGCTCGGGGTCCTGTTCCTTCCGTCGGCATTTGTGAGTCACGCCTCATCTGCCCACCTGGTCTCACACGTGGGGCCTCCGTGTTCCCTTCCTCTAGTCACAGCGTGGGCCCGGTGGTGTCTGGTAGCAGGGCCGGGATTCTAACCCATGGGATGCCTGGCTAGAGGTTGAAAACTGAGGTCAACAATCATATTTAAATAAATACTGTGAAGCATGATGCGGTGGGAGTGGCAGGTTATCAGAGGAGGAGCCCCACCAAGCACAGGACTGCGTGGGGTGGGGTGGCAGGGGAGGCGGAAGGTAGGGGGGGTTTGCAGTACAGAAAGAGGCGGGAAGAGGCATCACACCTGCAAAGGAACTGGTAGCGGCAAAGTTGGGGTGTAAAGAGTTTAGGTGTAGCTGAGGACACACGACAGCCCAGAAAAGCACAGTACGCCCAGAAACACACCGTGTCAGAAGCAGTCTCAAGACATCCAGTACATCGGCTTCTCCACAACTTCAAAATGGCTAACAGCTTCCATAGCCAAACACCAGATGACATGTCTGCGGTGCGGTGGGGACCAGGCGGCCCAAGCCGTATGTTTCATTGAGCAATAGATTCACTTCTTACATAGACTCATTTCCCTGAGGTACTGAGGCCCCAGGACCTCTCCTTCCCTCCCCTCCTGACACTCTCTGGGCACACTCTTGATCATGGGATACAGTCAGGGTTGTCCACACAGGGAGATGGCTAGTGACAAACACACACACATACCCCGTTTCCTTTATCCTGCTAGCTGTGATTTTAGGGTAGGTCCCTGTGAGCTGCTTTGGCTGGACTGGAAGGGGAAGTGCCATGAGTTTGCCCATAGCCTTCTATCACCCCGCGAATAGTAATGGACTCTCAGCCTCACAGTATGTTGCAAAGCTCCCTGCCCAGCAGCGCTTACTGTTTCTCCCTTCTCCCCATGCCCTGGGGAGCAGTTCACTCTTACCTCTGTCTCCTCTGCTAGCCAGTCTTTCCCGTCCTTCTCCACCCCAGAGGGTTGTAGGGTGCAACTAACTGGCCACTCTAAGCTGCCCCCTTAAGGTCTCAGCTCCTTCTGTCTCCTACTGAGTAAACACCGCTTGCTGCTTACAGCTGGAGTTCAGTGTCACAGCCTCAGAAGGTACGTGACGACCTACTTAAAGGACAAGGATGTGGTGTCCCCTGGGTTCCACAGCTAGAGTGGGGTCCAGCCCCGAGGCCTCCGTCTCCTCCCTGCTCACTCTGAGCTTTCACTTCAGTCACACTTGTGGGAAAGGCAAGCTCACGATTCTAGACTACAGTGTTCAGACATGCGCTGTGGTTACGGACCTGACTTCAGTCTAGTGAGAACTGCTTCCCAGTGCTGACTCCGGTGGTGGCGGACATTCCATGTCTTCATTATTCGGCTTTTGTTGTTGGCATTTGTAAACTCAGTTCTGATCTGACCCCTGACCATGGTGCCGTTCATAAGAAAGACACGTATTTATTGCTGCCCTGCCCTCAGGCCCTCCTCAGGGCAGATACTGTTTCCTGATTAGAGGAAGGCCATAGAGAAAAGAGGGGAGTAGTCATTTAAAATCCCCAAATTGAAGACTAGCAGACACAGAAGACGGGTGCTGCCTCCTCTCTGGACACCCAGGAGCTAGGCCCCAAGCACGGTGACTGTGTTTCCCATGCCGGCTAGAGGTAAGCTTGGGGTCGGCGTTAGCTTTCCAAACTGCGTGCAGACTTCTAAAGCACTGCAGCTTGGCCGGCCGCTGAAAGCAGAATTTCCGTAGCTATTCATACATGATTCTGTTGTTGTTGTTTGTTTATGTCTGGAGAACTGGAGAGCTAGAGATGAGTGGGAAAAGAAAGGAAACACAGGTACTTGAACTTTGAGGATTCGCTAGTCGTGGGACTGGAAGAGCTGCGGCCTCTCCGTGTGTGCTTCTGTAATTTGCTGTTTCTGCTGTTCATACATGTATCATATAGAAGGTACTTTTTGAAGGAAAAAAAAAAGTGCCAAGAAGGTCACAGATCTCCAGCAGCTTGTTGGTTCATCTCTAGAGCCTGGGATGTTACTGTTAAGTTACTTAGCAGCGGCTTCCTCTGTAAAACTGGTAAGGACTAGCCAACCACAGCCCTGTCCCGGCATCTTCCCATTCAGGCGATGCTGGAGAAAGTCGTAGAATCAAAGGAATTACTGACAATTCAGAGTCGAGGGCAGGGAGGGGACAGCCCAGTTCTGCGGCCTGTGTCGTCCTCCTTTCTGGCGGCTGCCACCAGTGGATCAGGAAGCTTCTGAAAAAGCAGGTGAAGCGCTCTCTGTGGTGTTGACTTTGAGGGAAGTCAGCGATCACACAAGCTCTGGGGCTACTGCCCAGTTCCCTCCTCGAAGCCCATCCCACGCTCCGAGCTGAAAACTCAGCAGACAGGGCTGACCTCACCGATGCCAGCTCTGGCCCACAAGCACCCTAGGCCTCCCCTATGGTACCCTGGGGAAAGAATGAGAAACAAGCTATGGTCCGTTCTCAGGACTCTCAAGGGTACATTGAGAAAATTGATACAAACTTTACAACATACGATAAGAAGCATGGTCAGAGACATCCCAAAATATAAGGAGTCCTGGAGGCGAGGAGCATGTGTTCTGCTGGGGACCTGGGAGAGGCTTCTGTAAGGAGGTGACCTTCAATTTGGTCCTTGAGAAGTAAATGCTCAACTCAGTTTGGAGCAGAGACTTACAGAGAGATATAACATTGTAGTAAAGAAAAAAAAACTGCTTTTTCTGTGTGCCAAGACTGAGGTGTGATGATGGGGCACGATCTGGGACGGACTGGACTCCTGATCTAAGGTTGCAGGGCAGGTCTTACTGGGATTGGACTGTGTCCCACCGGGATGGTAGAAAGACAGTCTACGTCACAAGTCAATTTTCAGAGCCTTTCAATCTTATAAAATATAATTCTTAAATTATAGATGATCACTTATATTATTCAGAAGGTACTTGAGGATACGTGGCATTTGCAGATGTCATCAAAATCAGCTTAATCATTTAAAGGACACTAGCCAGACAGTCTGATTGCTAATGAATTACTGTTTCTGGTCACCCCACTTCCTTGCTTTGAAGCATGAGAAATACCCATGGCAACCCTTTCTCTCCATATCTTTGGTAGGATTTGTCATTCCTAGCTACTCAGTGCTACTTGGTAATGTTGCCTCTGGCCATCCCTGCAGCCACTGTGGCCAGGGCATGCCAGCTGTTCTACATCAGCCTCTACTTCCTTCCCTTTCTTCAGGCCACCCTCCCAGAAGCCATCTGCAGGCTCCACTTCATCCTGCTGCCAGATGGTCTTTACTGACCACAAGTCTGCTGGTGCTGCCCACCAGCTCCGGGTCTGTACGCAGAATGCAGCCTTCACTGGGCCTCCTTTCTTCCTCCAGGCTATAACTCCTGACTGCCCAACCTGCACCCCTTCCCTCTCGTTCCTGGCATAATAATAATCATTTATTTTATTATTTTATATGTATGAATGTTTTCCTGAATGTATGTCTGTGTACCATGTGTTTGCCTGGTGCCCATGGAGGCCAGAAGAGGGTTTCAGTTTTCCCCGAGATCTGGAATCACAGACAGTTGTGAGCCATTGTATGTGTGCTGGAAATCAAACTGGGGTCTTCTGGAAGAGCAGCAGGTGCTCTTAATTTCTGGGCCATTTCTCTGGCCCCTCCTGGAACTTTTTCCCACCATGCAGAACCCACGGTTCTTACTAGGCCTCCCCTCTAGCCAGGCCTAATCCACATCAGAAAGCAGCCTCATGGCCCCAACTCTAGCGGGTTCACCTGCCCCCTGTGGGTACTCTTTTCTCTGCATCCCGCAGCTTCCTGGAACCTGGGCTCCTGGCATATCCCACTCTTGGGATCATTGGTGTCATCGCTCCCCTGCCAGACTGAGCAGGTCTGTGGACACATGGAGGCTCTGAGCAAATGGCCATTAGTTGATGTTGCCACCTCTAAGCTTCTGGAGTTTCCACTCTGCTCTGAGCAGCTGGAACAGAAGCACACACAGCAGTGTCTGTGGAGATTAAGATTAGTCTAGTGGCACTGTGCATAGTGGATACTTCAGTATCACCACAAATTGTGTTGTAAGCACAGTTTGAGTCTTCTTCAAGTCTCACTTGAAGCAGATTTGATGAAGTTACACACACACACACACACACACACACACACACACTTTCCTAAGTATGTGTGTATATAACTTCAACAGTATAATTATCAATATAAATTGCAGTTTAATATCAATCCCTGTATATTCATTTAATAAATGCCTTAAAGATTTCTGTGTTGATACTAACCCTACTATGTTCACTGATGAGAACACAGCTTGCTGTGAAATGAGGTCAGAGGTTACATCTTTCTTAGTGACCTCTATTTGCTGCTAAGGAGACACACCTCAATGCACTCGTCCCATGGTCCCTGGAGACTGAGCTCATCCCGAGACCTGCAGTTAGCCTGCCGGCTGGACACCATCCAGATCTGCCTTCCCGCATCACTCTCCTTTGTCCCTCCTGGGCAGAGCTCTGTTTGTCCTTCAGCAGTGAGCTACCACCGTCACTGCGTCCTGCACGCTGGCTCGAGACCAGCATTGCAAACAGGAATGTGCAGCATCCAACAGGCAGGTGGTCTCCACTTTCCCACAGCTGAGGTAAAGCCTGCCATTCAGCAGTTAGTAACTAGCCATGTGACTTAGGGCCCCAAAGCTGTAGTGGGTGGAGAGTCGGCATGCCTTATTTACAATAGAGATGTCATTGGCAACTTTAGAATTGATCTAGAATAGTGGTTCTCAACCTTCCTAACACTGCGACCCTTTAATATGTTGTGCCGACTCCCAACCATAAAATTATTTTCACTGATACGCCATAACTATAATTCTGCTACTGTTGTGAATCATATAAATGTCTGGTATGCAGATGGTCTTAGGCAACCTCTGTGAAAGGGTGAGTTGATTCCCAAAGGGGTCAAAACCCACCAGAGAACTGCAGATCTAGAAGCTGACGACTGAAAAGTGATTTGTTCCTGTTTCTCTACTTGTTTGCAGTGACTGAATCTATGAGCCTCTCCTCAGGATCAGTCTTAACTTGCAAGCAGAGACCATCCGTGGCTTTCTCTTTGATTGGCCAGAATTTAGTGATACTTGAAAAGCAACAGGTGCCTGATAACAGCTGGTTAATTTAAATCAGAATTTATTCTTTTGAGGCTTAATATCAGCTTATCAATTCTATAATACTTCAGGTATATTTAGCTTTTAAATGAAAATAACATTTATATTGGGAAGTGAATATACCAAAGAAAGACTCGGTGACTGCGAAGGTTAGTGGCTGTGTACCAGACTCTGAGGCGCCTTTATATGTCGGGAAGGTACAAGCATTTGTCCTTGAACTTCATTCAGTGAGCCTGCCCCACACACCGGCAGGAGCTCCTGCTCACTTGCAGACGCCATCTGAGAGCTGCGGCAAGTGCTTTGTCCTTCTAGATGAAGGCGACGTGTTTCTGCCCTCGTCAGGGACAAAGAGCCGCCCCAGCATCTTCTGCACCCCAGGTTCCTTTGCTCCTGAGCCGATGGCTCCTACTTTTCTGTAGTCAGGATTTAAAAAAAGAAAAAGTACTTCAATAAAATCAGAAGACCTTGACTTCAATCGCCAAGCTGCTACTTTCTCCCTTCTCTGTCTTGGTTAAATTATTATTCTTGTTGTTCTCAAAAATGGCACATACTGCACGCAAACATCTCTTCTCAGATGCTCTGGGGCCGGTCTGATAGCCGCCAAGACTGTGGTGCGGCCGGAAGAACCAATGGAATTTACAGGACTGCACCTGAGCCTTCCCCATTGCCTCTGCACACACTGTCTCTGTGCGCCTGCCTCTGCCCCATTGTTCGGGCTCCCACAGTTTCCCAGGAAGCCACAGCTGGGCTGTGCTCCATGTAGCACTTCTTGTAACTCCTTAAATCCCACCACATGAGTCACTCCTACTGGAATAGCATGGAAGGAGACAGACTGGGAGAACATACTGGAGAGATGCCCAAGAAACAAGGAAAGGGACTCTCCCAGGCACTAAGTTGGAAGACTGAGGGACCTGAGACCTGTAGGAACCCAAATGCCATGTGGACTTGAAGGACTTGAAGTGGGACTGATCAGAATGGGACTCTGTCTGTCAGCTGGACTAGACTGGCCCAGTTACTTCACTCACGTAAGCCTTTGCTATAATAGGAGCCATCTAGTAATGAGTTCATAGAGTCACATGAGAATTTGAAGCCTGAGCCTGCAAAGGGTTTGACACAATGCCTGGTCGTTCCTGGGACTCACAGAGGCTGCTGCCGGAGGTGGGAGCCACAGACTACAGAGTGGAAAGCAGAGGCCAGGCCTCTAGGCTTTCAGCCAGATCACAGTCTTGACGCCACCCCCATAAGGTTGCATTGGTCCTCCTCGCCCCCCTGAGCTGCACTCTCACAGACAGCCCTTTAGCTACCAAAGCGCCTACTCTCCAGAGTCCTGTTGGTGTGCCCACTCTGAGCTTCCCCAAGTCCTAACTATAAGCACCTGGGGGACGAGAGGACAGGCCACCACCTTTCTGTGGTTTCCTTCCTTACCAGTTAGCCCACCTGATAAAGTAGGCTGGCTCCTCCTGGCTATCTCAGCTGCTATCCCAGTTTTACCCAGGAAAACCCAGTACCTTGGGTCTCTGTGAGTTTAAGGCCAACCTGGTCTGCGTGAAAATCCTAGGCCAGCCAGGACTAGACAGTGAGACCCTGTAAAACAAAGCAAAAGCAAACAAGCGAGGCAGTGCCTTGTGTCCTCGTGGTTGCTACGCAAGCATGTGCAGATAGCAAAGTAAGCCACATCTGGGACTTGGAGCTGAGCAGACTTCTCTCCGTGACTGAGTCAAGCTGCCCAGCCTAGGTGGTCCCAGCAATAGCGAGTGCTTCCACTCTCCCAGCTGAGGGGAGGAGCTGGCAGCTTGTCTTGTGTGGGTGTGTCCACCCTCTCACCTGGTGTTTCACAACGGCATTGTCTTATGTATCTGTGCCTGGGAGGGTGCCTTCCTCTGTTTTGTAAGGCGCCAAGCAATGCCACTGTGATCCATAAATAATGATAATCAGAAGACAGCCTCACATGATTTGACATGCAGATTGAAGGGAAAAGTGGTATTTTCTTTTTTTTTTTTTCCTTTTTTTAATACCCTAGAATTTGGATCAGAAATGGCATTCAAGGAAGAAACATTGGTTCTTGTCAGACATGGATGGTTCAAACATTCTTTTGTCTGAGGTCAGATGTCACAAGAGGGAGGCCAGGCTTGGAGCATGTAGGGCATCAAAGCTGGATTAAGGCCACCGTCTCCCAAGGCATTGTGGCCAGCAGAGACGATGGCAAGTCAAGGAGCTGTAGAAGAGGATTGCCCTTCCTGTTTTGCCTGAAACAACCTAATGCTCAAGGATACGAGGCTGGCATCAGGCCCTGACCTCTGGCCTCTTTTATGCCGGGGTTCCCAGGGTCTGGCTGCCCTAACTTTGACTCGCACAGTTACAAGATTTTCCATTTTTCTGGTTGTCAGTGTCAAGTATGAGATCATTTGTTTGCTTAACTAGAAAGAGCATAGGACCACAAACCCCAAAGACAGGGTGGCTGTGGACAGCTGTTTAAGCTCCAGGCTTGTGTCTCCTCTGTAAAGCAGGAGTCACTGTCACAGAGAGCACCGAGTACCTAGCCAGACCTGCTCACGCTTGCGCCCTGCGTTGTCCTAAAGAGCTTGCGTGTCCTCACAAGAGCTCTGTGAGTTAGATGCTGTTGTCTTGTCTTCATTTCCTGGACGAGGACACCAAGTCACACAGCGTGTAAGCATGTAAAGTCTGCAAAGGTAAGAGATAATGAAGTTTCCCCAGACCCAGAACGTGTCTCAGATGAGATGAGGAAGGACAAGATGGAGGCTTGTGGCAACATGGCCCAGCACCCACCACTGAACAGGGAATGTGTGGTTGGGGTGCCATTCACTAGTGTCCTCAGCTTACCTCATGCTCACCAGGCCCCAGGCTTCTGGGTCTTCAGCTTCCTTCCTCCGCCTTTGCAGTTCTGATACTTAGGCCTGCGTCCCCCATTACCATGTCCGCATCCTGTTTGTTGTGAGAAAGAACTCTCAGTCACCTGGCTGAGCAACCTCCAGTCTCGTCCTTTACCCATGCTGTTCCAGCTACCCCACCTGTGAGCTGTCTCTGTCAAAACCTCCACAGCTCCTCAGTATCAGACTCCCAACTGGACGCCTGAGGATCTTTGTAAGAGGTGGGCAGTCAGCTCAGACAGGCGTGAGCAAGGCAGGCATAGAACATTAGTTCTTTGCTTCAAGGCGGGGCTAGAAGTCAGGGCTCAAGGTGTATCTTCAGCGTTCCGACATCTCCAACTGATGGGGACGAGGGCGCCCAGAACAAGACACCTCCCCTACACCTCAGGGCTGACTCACGCCTGAGTTGTTAATAACCAGATATCATACCTGGCTTAATAAATACAACGCAACAGATGTCCACGTCTCTTCTCATTTAGAGCACTCCAGTGTTAACACCCACCCACGCACAGGTCAGGTCACCCCACACCCCGAAATGTGCCTCCTCTTCTAGGTTCTTCCAACCTGCTCTTGAATGTATCGCTCTCTCTCCTCCCACCCCGATACTCTTACCTGCTGCTGCCCTGTCTGTCAAAATTGTACCAAGTTTTCAAAACCCAGCTAAAACATTATTTTGTACACAGCCTTCCTTAGCCTGCCGCAAAAGCAAGTCATCCTTCCTTTTCTGTCCAGCGTTTCCGCCAGGCTATGTCACAGACTGCCTTTCACCGCGGGAATCAGCACCCCTGCCGTTGCCATAACTTCAGACCTGACTGCAGGGCCTTATGGTTCTGTCTGCCTGCGGTGCTGGGGACTGAACCAAGGCATTACACATGTTAGGAAGGTTCTTCGCCGCTGAGCTGCATCTCCAGCCCTCTGCTGAGGTTCTTAACGTGCACAAGACACTTTGCCGTGTGCTACTGCAGCTGCTGTTGCAGAAGCCAATAAAGCAAGCAGGGCGGGCACTTGGATCTCATGCCTGAGTCTCAGCTCAGTGTCTCTCGCATACCCGCACTACACAGCAGGGTTTGTCGTAGGGACTAAAGGTTGAAGCATTTTACTGGTTGGGTTTTGTTGTTGATGTTGTTTGTTTTTTGTTTTGTTTTGTTTTTGTCAACCTGACACAGGTTGTCAACCTCAGCTCTTTAGATGTATGCCAGGAGGGACTCCAAGATCAATGGTTCTCAACCTTCCTCATGCTGCAATCTTTTAACACAGTTCCTCGCTGGCCTCGAAATCATACACTGACCTAGATAGTCTCATAACCAGAAGTTTCTTAGTTCCCCAAGGACAAAGGGTTGTTGGTTCTATAGGATATCAGGATCTTGGACTACCCCATAGGGAAAGGGAACTTCCAAGGAGATCCTAAGAAGTAATTTGTCTTTAGTGACAGCTTCCCTCTGTGTGTCTACAGGGCCTGGACACCTTCAAAGTGAAGCAGAAATTCTTCTCCGGCGGCCGTGAGCCAGCGGCCTCCTTTCCTGTGCCCTATGACCTGCCCCCGGAGCTCTACGGGAGTAAAGGTGAGACACAGACGAAGGGAAGCCCGGGCCAGTGCACCACAGCGGGAGTAGGCCACCCAGGAGGTGCCACTGGGCCCCACGTGAGCCCAGCTCCCTATCCGGGGCCACTGGGGCTGTGAGGTTCTCAAGCCACTTGCTCTCAGGAGCCCTTTGCAATCCATTATCAAGCATCATAAAGAGTTTTTAATTCATATGTATAGATAGATAGGTATTTACTGTAATAGAAACAAAATCGAAAGATGTTTATCTATTGATCTGCTAGTTTTAAAATAAGAAATCACTGTATTATGTTTTCTGTCTAGCTCCACAACTAAAGGACACATTTAGCGAGGGAGGTCCTGTACAGCGTAAGAGCCCTTTGGGCTGCTGTCGCTCAGTCTGTCGCGATGTCACCGCACACATCGGCTCTGCGCACTCACGTGATGACTTTGTGTCACTGTGGAGTAAATTTGATTCACAGACACACACCCCAGGAGAGGTCACCAGGCCACGCTTTGAGGCCTGCTGCACTGGATCCTGACTTTCCTAGAGGCGGTGATCCCAGTAAAAAGTCCACAGTCAGGCATCCTCTGGGCCAGGCTTCATCCCAGGGCAACCATCCTCACAGGCTGCTGAGCCACTTTAGTCACCCCAAGAAGGTCTGTCTTTGAGGTGAATCCCAGGGCGTGCAGAATGAGATGTATTATCAGGAAACACTTCTAACTTCAAATGACAACTGCTTACTATCCAATCGTAACTGACACACTCTGGAAAATAGACGCCTCCATGAGCGGCCAAGTTAGAATAAGCAAATGTGTTAAAACTCAACAGAGAATACGTCAGTCCGTTAATAGTTCAAAGTCTTCAGTCCCTTGACGGAGTCAGTGCAGCCTATCTCCTCATAGCTGGGTTTGCCAACTGGGTTCTAGCAAACTCCCTGCCCTTGGTCACCCTCTGGGGCTTTCTTAGTGAACCAAACATCCTCCTCTGGCGGACCTATTTCTTCAGATGGTGTTGACACGGAGACAAAGACCTGGGCCCTGCTGCCAGCGCGCCATCCCGCTGCCTGCAGGTGGCATTGCCCCTCTAACTGCCGGCGCAGTTAGTGACTCTCGCGGTGAGCTTTCAGAGTCTGTGTGTTCGTACATGTGCATTCCAGCAGCAAGGTTACATAGATCTTAAACAGAGTCTCACAGAATGCGACCACCTTAGCCTCCACCAAAATAAAATTTAAAAAGGGATTTAAACAACTTATGTGCCTTCTGTCAGCTTACTAAGTGGCCTTGGGCAGTTCATTGATTTTTAGGCCTGTATGTCTGTTTGCAAAATGGGGGCTACCAGTGCCTCCTACGGGGCTGCTGAGATTAACTGGGGTGAAGTCTATCCAGTTCTGAACACAGTACCTCCCTCAGCCATCAGGCAGTAAATCCTGGCTGGATTTACCACTGCTCTTCTTACTACACAGTCTAGTCTAGTCCCCAGCACCCCGGGCAGTGAATTAGTGAGAACCCTCCCCTGTTCTCACTGAGCAGCAGCTTTTGCATCTGTAGCTTCTGCAAGTCCCCTTTGCCTCTGGCTCTGTGCTACATTTCTGGCTTTTCTTCTCTTCTCTTTAAGTCAAGTTCTAGAGAAGTATGACCTAGCATGGCCGCTTTAGGCCCTGCCTCCTAGGGTCTGACCCTGAGCGGTGCCCTCCCTAGCCGTGGCTGGATTCGAGCTCCATCCGGTAGTCCCCGTCTCCAGAGGAGTGGGAAAACAAGAGTGGGAGAGAGCACCAAGCCTTAAAATGTCCTGGGTCCCTTCCCCTCTAGTAGGAAAAGCACTCCCGGCCACTCCAAAGTTTGCCAGTGGGTAGGCGGTATCCTAGATCGTGGAAAGTTAGATCTTGTATTTGACCCGCAAGCAGAATGCTTTATACAGTATTTTGTTGAATTTTTTGTTTCTTAGGCATTTTCTTTGAAAGATACATATAAAAGAAATGGGAACATTGTGTTCGATCAGTATTATTTTATCGTCTACATTCCTTCAGCAGTGTGTTGAATAATGCCAGTGATTCAGATACTAGTTTTCAAATACAGCCAATATGTTCTAGAGAGCTCTGAGACCCATACACAAGTGCTTTACTAAGGCGAAGGAAAATGAGTGGTTTAGACCATTTCAAAAGCAGTTCATTTTCAAAAGCGATTTTTGAGCCATGGCAACACACAGACGGTCTCTCATTCCATTTTTTTTTTTTTTAAATTGGAGGTCCACACAAAAAGCTTAGCACAGAAATATGCCGCTGCGAAAGCTCCAGCCAGATAGTGTCTTGAAACAAAGAAAATAATCAGATACAGTGACAAAATAACAGTTCCCCACAGGTACATACTACTGAGAGCCTACTGTGTGCAGGCACAGTTGTCGAAGTCAATGAGTGAGGCAGACAGACGAGGCCTCCCCTCATAGAGTGTAGGTTACTCTTTCGAAAAGGTGTGCTTGGGCAGATCCAGTGTAATAATATTGTATCGTTTGTAAAATCATTCCCTCCCTCCCATGCTAGGGCTAGAACCCAGGGCCAGCGCGTGTGAGGTAGGCCCTCTACCACTGAGCCGCACTCCCAGCTCTATGGGGTTTTACATTTTCATACAAGTACGCATTTTAGGCTGGACACATCCTCCTATATCTCCCCCCTCTTACCTCCCCACCCCTGTTTTCCCTTTTGTGTCATTAGACTGCGTTACTTCTCTCTCCATGGCATGGATACTTAAATGATTTCATGTGGATGTATAAAAATCTAGGAGCCAAATGAAGCACTTGTTGGCCATAGGCTGCTTATAAAAAAATCCCAGAGCTAGGCAAGGGATACTATCCTTTGAGTCGCTGGTCTGAGGGGCCCATGAGACCTCCAAAACAGTATCGACAGTGGCCTGCACTGCTGGTGGGAGTGTAAACTCGTCTAGATCCACGGACGTCAGTACAGAGGCGTCTCGAAAGCCTAACAACAGATCTAGCATGTGACCCAGCCCAGCTACTCCTGAGGGATTTTCCCAAAGGACTCCTGTCAACACCAAGTCACTGCAGCGCTATTCAGTTCTGGGGCGGACCGAGTGTCAATACGGAGGAGTGGGTAGAGCGTAGGTTACATACATGTGATATAAACCACTTCAGCCACAAAGAGGATGAGGTCATGCCGACTGCAGGGAAAGGGATGTGGCTGGAGAGGATCGTGCCAAGAGAATCAAGCCTGCCTCAGAAAGATGAATATGCCTTCCTTCATGGCTCCTGGAGAGAACTTTATCACCCTATATGAAGTAATTCCATTTAAATTGTGTGTGTGTTATGTATAAACTCTGTGTGCTCTACACACATGTATGCACATGTATGTAATTAAGTAAGCTTATAAAATAGTATCTCTCCCTGTGGCTTTGTCATAACCCTTAGTGTTATGAGTCCTCCCTCTCCCTCTGTATCGCCCTCTCTTCCCCCTTCCAGTTAAGTCGCCCTCCGTTTTCCCCCCTTTCCCCTTCATAGCGCCTGTGTTCTACTCCCACTCTCTATGTGAGAAAGTATACAAGGTTACCCGTATACAGCGTTCTTCTTTCAAGTTTTTGACGTTGTTGTAGATGCGCAGAAAGGTGCCCGAGCACAAGAATTCCCTTGTGCCCCTCCCCGGAGTTCAGCAAGCCGGTATTTTATTCCATTTGTGTCCTTTCTCACATATTTTACTGACGCATTTGAAATCTGAGACATAGCACCTTTTCCCCCTAAGTATTTCAGTGTACATTCCCTAAAAATAAAAGCATTCTCTTCCATGAGCACACTCATTATGAGGATCGGCACTTCATACGACGTCCATGCTCTTCCTGTCCACGGTGCATTCACACTTCCTACAGCAGCGGAGAAAGCCCAGGTCATATGGTGCCTTGAGTCTCCGTCAACGGGGGGGAGGGGCGGGGGGGGTTGTTTCGTTATGCTTAACACTTTGCAGAGCATAAGCTAGTTACTTTGTAAACCATGAGAAGCATCCTATGCCGGGTTTGCTCACTGTTTCTTCTTTGTGAGGTCTAGCCTGTAGCACTTTTACCAAGAGAACTACCAAAGTATATTACGTTCACCTTGGTGCCTCACGTCAGGAGGCACGTGACACTGACTGGTCCTTTCACAAATGCTGGTAACTTAGGATGATCAAATTGGTATCTATCAAGTTATGTGTAAGCTTACCTAGGCACGACGTATATATATGTATATATTAACGTGAGTGGCTGAGACAGAGCTAGCAAGCTACAAGTGAAAAGTAATCAGAAGAAGAGATCCTGCTGGCTCCTGCGATTCCGAGGTTCAAATTGAGCACATACGTAGCACATATAATCACCATTGGTCCTGAGCGGTATAGCTGTTGTTGGTTAACTTAAAATAGTTCCTTGCATTCAGATAATAGCAGAATACGCTCAGTCTAGCCCTGTCACAACTACTGCTAAATCATGAAGTCCAAACTGGTGAAGTCCTTTTCTGAGGGAGGTAGGAAGTTGGTGCAGCTGTCCTTTCCAAATACATTCTTAAAAAGAAAGAAAAAGGAGTCGTTCCTCAAGGTTGGTACATTTTGTTTTTAAAGACCTATTTTTTCAAAAGGAAAAACCCTAACCCTAACCCTAACCCTTTATTTTAATGAGGCATCTAGACACATTTTTTTAGAATGATATGTTTTTTAATCACTATGTAGACCAGGCTGGCCTGAAATTCACCTATACCTGCCTGCCTCTCAGATTAAAGGCATGTGCCATGATCCCCAGCTTTTTAGGATGATTTTGATCTCTTCCTTTAATGAAATCATGGTGTAAGCAGAGTCAGGAAGTAAACTACCAGCTTAGCTCCTAGGACTTTGCCCTGAGGGGTCTTAAGGAAATTATTATTGAAATAACCATGTAATTTATCCAAGTTGGTTTTCAGCGAGTTGAGTTGTTCTTCCTCCCACCAGATTTTGTTCTACTCTGCTTTAGACACCCCCAGATCAGTGGTTCCTCAGAAAGAGGCAGTGAGGGAGGCTCAGTTAACAGTGGTGCCATCCTTAGAAGTGATTTTATTTCTGCCAAGTTTGCTAAAGCTGAGGAATGTAGTTTAGAATTTTGTCTTTATGCATCCTTTGACTTCTGGGTTGGTCCAAATAGAATATCTCTGGAACTCTTAAGCTCATTGGCTCCTCTCTTTACCCATCCTTCTCCAAACAACTCAGGCTACTTCTACTGGGGAGCTCTGACCTCAGAAAGAGTTAAAAGTGAGTCCTTAAGTCTCCCTGCATAGTGGATAGTGGGAAGTGTACGTGTGAGGGTTTAGGCCTGGGAGTACCAGTTATAGGCTCTTTACACCGGGCCATTCCTTAAAGAGTTGAAGAAAAGAGCCTGTCTGTCACCTGGCAGACAGAAGGGATTGTGTGGTTTATTTGGATTTGTCTGGTTGTTGTACATCCTGTCAGAATTTCCACAGTACACAGGGTGCTGATAATCCTTGTCCCCAAGAGTTGAAGATCATGGGGATTACTGTAGCAGCCAGCACTGCTTAAGTACTTCTAATATATCAGGAGTTGATGTGAGCTGTGACACAAATTACTTCCTTGTATTTTCATAACCCTAATAGGACTACTGTGGTGCACCCTCCACTTCCCAATTAAGGAACCGAGGACTGACTCAGATTAGCTTTGTCAGGGTTGCACAGGCAGACTGGCTCCACCCTCCATACCCTCTTTAACAGGAACATGAACTCCTTCCCCAGGGAGAGCTAAGTTTGGAGTTAGCAGAGAGGCCCCTAACCAGCCAAAGGGAGGTGACACATACACACAGTTGTTGACTCTGCAGGCTGTTGTCCCCAGCCTTCCAGCTGTGTTAAACCTTAACGCAGGCTTCCTCGGTCCTTACCCATCTTGCTCATCTTCCTGGTCTCTAAACAAGCAGCTCTACATCCCGACATGAAGATCTGCCCATGTGCCTTTACTGTTCCCATTAAATTCCAGAAAAAAGAAAAGACAATGTTCCATTTCATCTTCAGTCTTGGATCCTAAATCCAACTGGGTTGAGAACTTTGGAATTTGATCCAAATTGCACGTTGCTGGTCCCCAACCGAGACCACTTTCTGGGCAGGACCTGGAAGGATGTTCTTACCCTAAAAGGCTACCCAGGGAGGTTCACTGGGTGACAGCTGCCACCCTATGGCCACCTGTTCTTCTGTCTCCTACTTTGGACTGTCAGTTCCCTTGACGAGACTTGCCCATCTCGCCCTACAACACCTAGCAAGGCCCTGGCAGTTAACAGCTCTTCTGAATGTGTGAGGAGATTACAAGGCCTGGTCTCTTTAGAGAGGCTTTAGAGGATTTAAGGGGATTGCTTAAGACAGGTTTCCTACAAGCTAGAGAATATTAATGTGGGTTTCCAGTAGTCATGGCTACAAAGTTACAATAGTGTCATGGCTACCTTCACCGTCGCTGTTGCCTGATGTTGAGGGAGAGGAGTAAATGCAACGCTGATGATGACGTCACCGGCCGGTTAGCAAGTGTGTCATGACAGGCATTGCTGTGGAGAATGTCTCTCGTGATACTCATGGCAAGACTCAAGGTGGCCTCTGCCTTGAGAATGAAGCAGGGCCAGTGTCGCCGCACAAAGCCAGACGTGGGAAAAGATGGGTATGTAACAGACCCAGGCACAGAAGATGGCGTTTCCCGAGGAAGAGAACAGGGCACAGATAAAGCAGTGGGGATTCGGGTCCAAGGCCATTGGTCCCCACGCGCTCAGCCTTTTAGGAAACAAACCTATGAAACAGGTCCTGGGGGTTACCTCACTCCAACAAGATTGGTCAGTTAACAAAAAAGGGTTCGGTTCCAGGCTTTCAAGGCCAGAGAGGACAATGATGCTATGATAGTTTGTTGCCATCGTCAGAACTCCCAGATCCTTCTGTGTGTGGCCGTTGGCATGATTACTCCGAGAGTCCAGAGTGTGTGTATGTGGCTGTCAGAGGAGGGGTACAGGTTGTCTCCAGGCTGCCCTCCAAGCTGCCATCACCTCTGTTGAAAAGAGGGAAAGGTTCCCAAAATCGATTGCAGCTCTGGGCCACTGCCCGGCAGTCTTTACGGCCGTGGAGATCTGTTTACAATGAGCACTGCCGCCCTGAAGGTCCGTCATCTGCAATACTTACCCAGACGGTGGCAGGGACTTGTTTGTAACGTGCGATGTGTCTATGCCCTGCCCATCTCGTGGTGCTTTTGAAACGGTTTGACTCCAGCCATAGCAGTGTGTTGTGAGAATGCTTTGCTGAAGTTCTCAGTTTTAGTTGAAAACATCAGTTAGTGATACTGGGGAGATGGGTTAATGGTTAAAGCACTAGTCACACAAGTATGAGGACTGGAGTTTGACTCTCCAGAACCCACATGAGTATCAGGTGGACATGGTGGCCCACTTGTAATTCCAGTGGTCAGGAGGGGATAGGCTTGCCACAGTAATCTGGCCAATCAGACTAGCCGTGTCAGAGAGCTCCAGGTTCAATTGAGAGACCCTGCCTCATTGAGTAAGGTGGATAATGACTGTGGGAAACTTATGTCACCCTCAGGCTTGTTATGTGTGTACACTACTCAGGAGGGGGCAGTGTTAGAAGATTAGAAGGGACGAACCCGATTTAGTGAATACCCTCATTGTGCTAGGAGCCTTCACAGGCAGGACTTCTTACCAGAGGACAGGGCCAGGCTGTCCTATGAAACTGGTCTTCAGTCATTTATAGACATCTTCCTGTCTTGTTGGTCATTAACTTTTAATGTAACAGCATAACAAAAACATTCTGCGTGTGTGACCCAACGCCTCTCCGTTATATGTGTGACCAGCCGAGAGCAGAAATGTGTCAACTATTGATGTGCTTTCTTCAGCTTCCTAAAAGAAGAAAAGGGCTGGGGAGATGGCTCGTGGGTCATCTGGTGGGCATAGTGTTTGCTGTGCAAGCACAAGGACCTGGCTTCAGATCCCAGCAACCCCACCAAAAGTGACCACAGTGCCGTGTGCCTGTGACCCAGTGTGCGTGGCTGGATCCCTGGGGTTTGCTCGCTAGTCAGCCTCACCCAAGTGTTGAACTAAATTCAGTGAGACCTGGTCTTAGAAAATGAGGTGAAAATAAGTGACGACACCCAAAACGAACCCTGGCCTCTGCACACCACATGTGCAGGAGAGGGTACACGCATGCACGGGGCTGGGGGGTGTGCATGGCTGCTGTACATTAGGTCTTTATTACGTGCCAAGTGCTATGCCTTGCATGCTACATGGCTCCATCTAGCTTCCTTTCTCCTGGCCTGTGCCCCATGTTCATCCAACCCTTGTTCTAACATGAACCTTTACAAAAGCCGTTGTCCGCAGATGGTATCATCAGGGGTTGGTTCAGAAAGTATTCACAATTCTTCACCTGTGGAGCGCTGAGCACCACATTTGATACCAGTGGATAAGTAGATACTCTGTGACACTGTCCAGATGAATGCCGTATAATGTGCTTTCTCCCCAGATCGGCCGTGGATTTGGAACATTCCTTACGTCAAAGCACCTGACACACATGGGAACATGTGGGTGCCCTCCTGAGACAAAGGTGCTGTGAAATTCGAGTATAAGACATTGAAGGTTCTGGTTTGTGCTGAATGTTCACCTCCCTTAAAATCTTATTTGCACCCACACAAAACTCTTTGCAAAAGTCAATCTTGGTTATGTGTCTAATGGTCATTGTCAACATTCTCACTAAAAAAGAGAAATGTTATTTTCTTAATTCACTTTTGTATGTTCTTGAAATCAAGTTATTAAACCTCATGGTGTTTAAAAATGTGTCTGTGCCGGAATGAAATTACCAGTCCCCAGCAATCACAAAAAAACAGTCATGGCGAGGATGCATGTGTAACCCCAGTGTGGGGATCCCTGAGTCTCGATGGTGAGCCAGCCCAGCCCACGAAGTGAGCTCAGGGTTCAGCCATAGTTGCTGGCTTTCCAGATCGGAGCTTGACTTTGCATCAGGTATTTCCACGGCCCCCATGCAGAGATGCTCTTCCTTCACCTGCTCGGGGAAAGAGCAGGATCACGTATTCTCCCCGCCCTCACAAGTTTCATCTTCCTGCATCACAGGAGCCAAGCTACCGTGGAAGGAGACAGGGAGAGCCCTGCACTGGCAGTAGAAGCCAACACAGTGGAGGTGCTAGCCAAGCCAAGACATCTCAGATCTCTGCACACTAGTCCAGCTGCAAGACGGGAGTGATGGTGTACTACTGCAGGGAGTCAGCTCCAGCACTTGGGAGGCAGCTAACCTGCAGCTAACCGTGATGGTGATCCTCAGGTTCCTGACTTGCTCTGTCTGCTTCTCATAGATTGGTCCCCTGCTCACACTCCACTAGACCAGCTGGGTCCCGAAGGCCCACCTAATGGGAGTTCTAGAGTGGGAGAGAGCATAGTGGTAACGTCAGAGACCGTCTGCACTCCAAGTGTCTGCAAAACTGTGTCTCTTAAAAGCATGGGCTCTGCAAAGAGCAGGTCTGAGCCAGGCAGGCCAGGTAGGATCAGCCCACCTTCACATTTGACTTCTCATTATCGAAGAACTACAGCTATTATCCCTTCCTTAAGAAAGAACTTGAGGACACATGCCTTTGACTGAATACCACTTTGAAATGAAGGTTTGCAAGGTGTTCTTTATTTACACTTATAGGATGGCAGCTATATTGATATATTGGTACAAATTGCAAAATGATACAAGTCTACACAGAAACTCAGTGACTGACACTTGTATTAATTATATGCTAAAAGCGTGTTATGCATAGGTCAAATCCAGTTACAATAAAGTCTTTGGAAATTATCCTAGTAGCGTGCTTGTTTTAAGCAATAATCTCAGATGAAAGAGTACTTTAAACTACCTTTTTTTTTTTTTCTTTTAAGTAAGTCTTTATTTTGACTCACAGGAAGCTGTACTTAACTACCATTTCTTTTTATATTTCTGTCAAGTAAGTTACGGTTTAGATGCATTGCCCCTACAAGATTCACACACATGCCATTTGCTCCTGGGAAATGCCATAGTGACCCAGCTTGGAGCAGGTGGTCACCACTGAGCCCAGCTGTGCCCACTGGTCCCTGAGCATTGCCATCCACTGAGCTCTGCCTTCCAGGAACTGTTGCCTGTGTCTCATCCAGTCTCCCTAAAAATCCTATCAGTGAGGCTCTATGAATCTCACTTACAAGTAGAAAAACGAAGCAGATTATTTATCCAAAGTCACACAGCTGGGATTTGAGCCCAGGCTGTAGCTCCCAGTGCCCTGTTCTGTCCTGGCAGCAGCTGTGGCAGGTGTCCGTGCTCCAGCCAGGGACGGCTTTATACACATGAGGCGCAACTGCAGATACAAGACCGCGTGCTTTCACCTACTGTAGTAACAAATTACGGTTGGTACGACAGAACCAACTAGCAACACATAAACCCAAACACTGACTGCCACATAAGTGTGCAGGACTGAGTCACTGAATAATTTAAGCCAGCCCTCGCTTCTGGATGAGCAGGCTCCTCTCTGGTTAGAGTGTGGAGGGCTATTGAGTTTGCTCTGCTCTATTCTCTGTCTGAAGCCTGCTGTTTTCTGTTGACTTTCTAGACCAAAGTACAAGACAGGAAAAAATAGATCAGGTGTCAGATGCTGGAGAGAGAGCAAGAGGCAGCCTAGGAAATTAGGTATGCAGACATCTTGGAATGAGTGGCGTGCAAATGGGGGTGAAAGCTTTCTAGGTCTCAACACAATCTGAATCCTAAGTTTTACAGAGTGTGGAGTGGTTGGCCTCAAAGCAGAACCCATTTAATCCATGAAAGCAGCCCTACTCTTTGCACTGGGAAAAGCTCCATTGAAACCAGTCTAACGTAACACAAGTTGCTGGGGTCAGTGTCTCAAGTCTCCCACTCCTCTTATAGCAAGGTTTGCAAAGCGCTCTCTTATTTATTTACTTATTTATTTATTTTTTAAGTGGGAGGCCTTTGGGCCAAACTCCCTTTTCCAATACTCAGAAGAAGATGCTCAAGATGGAATGGCAATGGAGACATGGTGGCCATAAGGTATTTGTTGTAGGTCAGTTGGATCACAGGTGACTATGTACACACCTCCACACTGTGGCACAGGTGAGATTCTTGTCAGGACATTAGAGGGCCACATAAGGCTCAGGGTCACCCAGCTAGCTAATAAGCATGAGCAGTGCCTCATCTCTGGTGCTGGATCTGTCCGAGCCAAGCGAGCACATGTCCCTTCCTGTGCCCAAGGACACAGATGATGTCATGATATGCACCTTGCATGGCTGTCCTTAGATTCTTTAAAGATTACCATGACAACTGAATGCTGATCGTGTTCAGATAATTGACTTTGCTATACTTTAGAAGCCTTTATCCCTATTTGCCAGTCTGTAACCTTTTTTCAATATTTTAATGAATCATCGGTCAGGATTCTTCCATAGTTACAGAAATGGGGTTAATTAGTCTCAAGCATTAAGAGAGACTTTAACTGAGGTTCACTGAATGCAGGAGCCAGGGGACCCATGATACAATGAAGACTGGGCCCAGATTGCAGCTCCGCTGGCTAGAATCTGCCCATGGTCTTCACAGAAGCTCTCTCTGCCTGGAAGCTGAAATTACCCCAGGATCCCATCTTCCTTTAGCTAGCCATTCCAGAGAAAAGAAAATACTTCCCAAACAGAGGTCTGGATGTCCCAATGGACCAGTTTGCGCTGCAGGTACATTCTGTGAATCACAGGTACATCTCTCCCAGATCCCAGAGTGGTCCTGGTGGGGACGGAAAGAGTAGGAGAGATTGCCAGAGACAAATGGAAAACATAGCATCGATTCCAGGCATGCCCTGGAGAAGTATTAACATGGTGCCTAAGGGCCTTTTGGATGCCTGCGCCTCAAGCAGTATACACAGGTTTGGGATATATTTAAAAGTCCAGGTTTCTGAAAAAGCTGCATAAATATATGATGCCTGTATAATCTGAATGTTCTAGAACTAATTTTTCAAACCGAGGCTCACAACCCACAGTGAATCATGAAATCCCTGTTAGCTTAAGCAAGTCAGGGGGCCACAACCAGTACTTTTGATTGAAATGGAGTAAAAAAAAAAAAAATACTTGTATACAGCACAGACTGGGTGATTAGTTTGTTGTTTGTTTTTACATGCCTGAGGGTGTTCAGGATTCCAATGTAAATGTCTTCCTTTCTAGGTTTGCTGCCTCATCCACTCTGAACAGTGACCCTGGTTAAGACTTGAGAGTGACTCAGCTTTAAGGCCCTGGAGACTCACTATAATTGTCTAGCTCCGTCCTTCCGAGCTGGGGAGCCTTACTCGAGTCCTCTAATGTCTGCAGCCTCCTGTCCTTATCAATAAAGTAAGGCTAACAATGCCTGGAGGGTGGTAAGGACAGATGGAATGGTACCCTGCACAGTGACAAGAACTCCATCAAAGTTGTGAGGATTCTATGTCCGTGGTAAGCAACCTGGACCAGGCAGCTTTACAGCCCTCAGAGCTTGGCAACTCCAGAACAGAAGAGGAAACCCACGCCCCAGGGAAACTCGCACTCTTCCAAGTACTGCTTCCAGACTACCAAACCCTGCGTGCTTCTCTGGAAAACAGATTTAAGAGTCCCTACTACAGCAATGGCCACAGGGCCTTTGGGTCCCCAAGTAGGGGCTTTGTTCATGGGAAGTCTTGCCTCCAGGCCCAGCCCCAGAAGCTGCTGAGGTCAGCACGCTGGTTGGCTGGACAAAAGGTGTGAGTTGACAGTTAATGAAGATGAAGAAAGTAGAGGTGAGAACCTAAATATGTAAAGAGCAAACAGGTTGGAAATGATATTGTACGTATGCGAGGCGGAAGAAGGCCGTGTGTGGTGCCTGCATTGGTGTCACATAGAGTCTTCTGCAAGGCCAAGGGTATATGGAACAGACATCTTACATAAGCAAAATGGCACTACATGAAGAGGCTACAGTAAACAAATGTGTGTGCTTCCTTACAGCTTCCAAATACTTGAAACAGTGGTAGCTAGTGGTTTTAAATACCCCCTATCTCACCAATCCTTAGAAAAATCATAACAAGAAGACAGAAAAGCTAACAAGCACTTTCAGATACCGATGCAGTCAGCCGTGCACACCTACAGCTACAGGAGACTGAAACCTTCCAAGGCGTTTGCGGTGTTCACCATCTGACTAGACCATTAAAAAACGTCTCTACACCAGAAGTGAGTTAGAGATTGTCTGTCTTCTTTTAAAAACTGAAAATTAAACAGATCGTTTGTTTATGATTCACAAGCCAAGGAAGAGAAATATTTTTAGCAAAATATGAAATGACAGCATTCAAAAGATGGTTATAATGCAGGTAGCACTGAACTAACAGGAAAATCACAGCTTTCAAAGTAGATGGGATGTCAGTGAAAAAGAGCGTATCACAGGAGACGGGATGGGGAGATGATAAGCCGGTGGGAACAGAGGTCTGTAGTAAGACAGCATTTGCCAAACATGGTGGTACAATTGCACATATGGGACCACGTGTACAAGACTTGTGCAAGACCAAACCAGCCAAAATTCCAGCACGGAGGGACAGGAGCTCGTGAAGTCCCATCCCTGTCTGAGATGCTGTTGACAATTGGTATCTGCTAAGGTAAAGAGAGCCGGTTTTCTTCAAGGATGTTGTCCCTGAGAGGCTACCCACACTCCAGTACATGGTTCCATACCCATCACATGCAGGCACCACTAAATGGGTTCAGTATGTGTGTATGTTTAAGATCACATGAAGTTGGGAGGAAAAGGGTATGGGGGATAGGGGTTGATTTGATCCAAACACATTATATGTGCCTATGAATATTAAAATACTTTTTTAAAGTAAGAGTCTAAAAAAAGTAATGGAAGAGTATAAAATCTTGCCACTCCACTATAAGTAGCTAGAAAAAAATAAAAATAGAATACAAATCCCAAGAATTTATCTCAAAAATACCATGCTTTTAAATGTTCTTCCTTTTTAAAGTTTATCCTTAAAAAAATGAAATCCAACATGTTAACAGAATAGAGAAAAGCCATAAGATTATTAAAATAGATATAGAGAAAGCATTTGACAAAATTCAACAATCATCTGCTTCATTAAAAAAAAAAAAACTCAAAAAAGCAAAAAACAATGATAAAAGAGAAATGTCCTCACCCTCAAAAAATAAAAAAGCATCTATGGCAGGCAATGGTGGCTCACATCTTTAATCCCAGCACTCGAGAGGCCAGCCTGGTCTACAGAGTGAGTTTTAGGACAGCCAGAGAGCTACACAGAAACCCTATCTCAGAGGGAAATAAAATAAAGAGCCTCTATGGCTCACAGCATCTGTAATAACAAACTGAAGGAGTCCCTCCTAGAGCATAACAAGGAAAATAACCTGCTTCCAGTTCTTCTGTGTCTTATTATTTCTTAGGCATTGCAATAAGACAAGAAAAAACAAATCACGAAAGCAACCTCTGCTTCAGACAACATGGTCATTTACATAGAAACTCCGAAGGACCGTGACAACTAGTGAGTGGATGCAGTCAGTTTACAACATGCAACAGCAGCATGAAAAGATAAAAATATTTGAATTTCTATGTTCCATACAATCAAGAGAACAATGCACCAAGGGCATCAAACATTACAGACTGGAAAATTGGACTTTACCAAAATTAAAATCTTCATCAGAAACATTTTTTAAAACAAATGGGTATGCCAGAGATTAAAAATATAATAGTTGCAAGACACACATCTAAGAGAGGCAGTCTAAATATATAAAACAATACACCTCAATAACCAGGACCGATTTTGTGTGTGTGTGTGTGTGTGCATGTGTGCATGTGTATATACCGTATATGTATGTGCATGTGTGAGGGCAACATTGGGTGTCTGAGTTGCTCTCTACTTTACCTTTTGAGACAGGGGCTCTCACTGAATCTGAAGTTCACTGGCTGGGGAGGTTGACCAGCTTCGAGTCAGCCCCACCTGTCCCCACCTACACGAGAGTGCTAGGGTTTCGGATATATGGCACCATGCTCATCTTTTTATGTGCACTGGGGATCTGAACTCCAGTCCTCGTGCCTGTGTGTGATCAACACTTTACTGATTCAACCATCTTCTCAGCCCATGACTGGTTTTTAAGTGGGCAAAACATTCCAGCCGTTTACCATGGCCAATGTACTAGGTATCCAGAAAACACAAAACTCCAATGAGATAAGTTTAGGTGCCAATGTACAGTGGGGCTTCAAACTAAAATGGTTGGTACAGCCAGGTGTCTATAGGGGCACGGGCGCTGCGTTGTTGGTTAGGAGAGCTTTGCAATGTCAGGCAGCTTCTTACAGAACTAAATACATCCTTACCTATGACTCAGCAATTTGCCCAAGAAATAAGAAACATATCCACGAACAGTTGAAGAGGAATGTGGCTAACAGTTTTATTATTTGAATAATTGAATTCATGCTTCCTAACAGTTTATTTGTGATAATGGGTTTTTCCCACCTTCCTGCTTTCTGTCACAAAGCACAAATAAAACGACAGTGTATCCAAACAATGAAGAGCCAATAAAACAATGACGAGGACACATAACACAGACATGCCTCAGAAACACATGCCGCCCAAGACACAAAACTGTGGTTCTCCTGAGTCTAGAGACCCAAATAGGCAAAACTGAGTTCCACGGAGAAATAATCCATGAGAGAAAAAAAAAAAGAATCAGACCGGTGGTTACCTCTGCGGGAACGTGGGTGAGGACTTGATGGAAAGATACTTGTGGGTGCTGTGGTCAGCTGGTGAGACTTAGAGGATAAGGGAGGTGGACCGCTGTGGTCTCCTAAAGAGGTACATATCTGTCAGAACTCAACTAATGGTACATTTGCATGTCACTGTGTGCAAGTTCTACCACTAAAGCCAAAGTCTGAATTCTTGCTAATGACTAGTACCGGGTGGAGTCGGGGTGAAAGTGTGTGGATGTCTACAACCTTTCAAAACGCAACCTAACCGAATGGGTTGATGAATAGACAGGGGCGGAGATATTTGAAACCACGTCTAGTAAAGCGGCACTTGCAGAATCCAGGTGGTGGTGTGGTGTGCGGCATCATTGTAAAATTCATTCAGTTTTGACGCACTGGGATGGTTTCTTAAACTAGTAAAGGTGATTGGGATACTCACCCTCGCTGTGTACTCGGCGCCCTCCAAAGCTCTTCCAAGAGACACAATGCAAGAGGAACCGCCAGAGTTACTTTCATCAAAACCATTTGCATCGACTCAACAGAACGGCGAGCCTTTCTAGCTCTGTTTCCGGCGAGTGTCGTGGGTGGGTCTCCTGGGACCACTGTCTCGCCAAAGGCGGAGACATTCTATTTAGATCGCGGATAGCTATAAATCCATTCCTTCACGAATCCATCCCGACATATTCTCTCCCCTGTGCAGTAATCAGTGTTGCTACTGAGTTAAAAAAGGGGGGAGGGAGGGACGGGGGTGCTGGAGGGGGGAGGCCGCGGACCAGGTGTGTCTAAAGGGCACGCAGCGCCCTCTTCTGGCCCCAGAGGGACCCCGCAGACCCTCAAGGCTCTCCACCTCCCTCTTCAGCAACACACCCGGGTGGGAGCATCACTGCTCCGAGGTTGGCCCTTGGAGCTCCTGGTGAGCGCGGGCGGAAACCAGCGCAGAAGACCGGCCCCGGAGCCGAGAGGCGGGCACCGGGTGGAGTCGCCGCGGTTGGCAGCAGCAGGGTTCCACCTGTTGCAGTGTTTCAGATCGCCCTGCGGAGGAGGCAGCTCTGGCTGCGGACCTCTGCTCCCAGCCGCACTGGACAGTGCAGGGTGGCTTGAGAAGGGGAGCCAGGGACCATCCCGAACCTGTCCCACAGAGCAGCTGCGTTTGGGGAGGTGAGACACGAACGGGTCCAGCCCCCCCCCACCCCCACCCCGCGTGCAAGTTGGGGCTCTCTCGGTGGGCACCCCACAGGTTCACCAGAGGGCCTTGCTCCTGGTTTGCACGGTGTGGCTAAGAGCACAAGAGCCCAGGCAGTCACGCCCCCCCGGGGAAGGGGGGTAACTATGGGGGCCCCTGTCGGGGTTGTCAGGGCCCGCACGTGGCGACAGAGAATGCCCGGTGCGGGGCCTAGAAGACAGGGCGCTCTGGTTAGGGGGAAGTCGAGGAAGGCCGCCTGGGAGGGTGCTGCTAACTTCCTTCACCGCTCCAACCTCCCCCTCTGCTCTCCTCCCGACAGCGGTCCGCCCTCCGTGCTGCCGCGGAGCCCGTGTGCCCGGCCGAGATCCAAGATCTGCCTCTCCGCACCGCCCCTGCGTCCCTGCGCCCGCCCCAAACCGGTTCCAGCCTTTAAGCTGCAGTGACCGGGGTGTGGGAGGGGACACAGAGGTTCAGCGGGACCCCGTCACTAAGAACGCACCGCAGATCCATCTGGAGAGGCACCGAAGACCACGGACAGTCCGAATCCCGACCATCGCCGGCTTGGAACGCGATGGTCCGAGGACCGCGGACCTCGGGGCTCAGCTCCCACGCCGGTTCTCTCGGGACCCAAGGCCTCCTCTCCGAGAGGAGTTCAAGTTCGCCCGAGTTTGCTTCGCGGGCGCGCCACGCCCCCTCCCCGATCTGAGCGGGCTCGGGAGCCGGGGTGGAGCCGCAGCCCACTCTGCGGCGGCGCTCCGTCCCCAGCCTTCGGGAGAACCCCAGAGCGGACGGGGAGGCGGCGGCCACAAAGCGGATTCGAAACCACGAGCCCACGCGGACGTGGGGAGCTGGCGCCACGGGACCGGCCGAGGAGGCTGCGGCCGACGGTTCCACGCCGCCCGGGGGCAGCGCGCCACGGGCATGGGTGAGCCGGCGCGCGGGGCGGGCTGAGCGCGGGCACGGCCCGGTCTCCCCGGGCCGTGGGCACGGGTGTGCGGGCGGCGGCCCTCGCCAGCCTGGCCTCCAGCGCCATGGCCGGCCGCGGCTGCGGCCCCGCCGGCCACCTGAACGAGGACAACGCGCGCTTCCTGCTGCTCGCCGGGCTCATCGTGCTCTACCTGCTGGGCGGCGCCGCCGTCTTCTCGGCGCTGGAGCTGGCGCACGAGCTGCAGGCCAAGCAGCGCTGGGAAGAGCGCCTGGCCAACTTCAGCCGCGGCCACAACCTGAGCCGGGAAGAGCTGCGAGGCTTCCTCCGCCACTACGAGGAAGCCACCAGGGCGGGCGTCCGCGTGGACGGCGCGCGCCCTCGCTGGGACTTCACGGGAGCCTTCTACTTCGTGGGCACTGTGGTGTCCACCATAGGTAAGTGAGCCGCCTACTCACCTAACGGTTCCACTCCCTGAGCCCTCGCAGGTCCCAGTGTCTCAGCCTTGGGCTCCTCCGCCTGGGCCCCCAGCGTGGCATCCAACGAGCTCTCTGTGGCTGATCAACAGGTCTGAGTGGATCCCAGCCACACCCAGGAGCTTCTTAATAGTTACCCTAGACCTCAGCCTCTGCTTGTTAACCAGTCACCCAATTTGAATGGTTCTTAAATTGGGGAAGCGCTTCTGTAGACAGTCTGAGACAGGGCTGAGTTCGTGAATTCGGGGAGAGGGTAAACTTACACAGAAAACCAGGAACGTTGACTGAGTGTTGACTGTGCACAAGCCACTGCTCAAAAGAAAGCCCACGATTTCAAACTTACAGAGAGACAAGCTCAGAATTCCACATTGGAATGATGCAAAAGTGTAAAATAAGACTCAAAGAACTGGATGTGTTTCCCACCAGGGTGGGAAAGTGGCAGTAAACCTTGGGTCTAGCCAGTTTGGGATCCTTTGGTTTGGGTTTGAGGACTAAAAGGGCATTCTGGGACAGAGGCAGCTCTCATCCAGAAGTCCCTGACCTGGCTGAGCTTGGCCTATGGAGGAAGGACCACTAGGAAGGCCTGGTGGCTTGGTGAGATGGAGGGAAGAAGCAATTAGAACTTACCAGGAGGCAGTTACCACCAGGGACATCTTCATTCCCGTGCAGAATGAGGTAAGAAGTGGAGGGCATATATATATATATATATATATATATATATATATATATATATATATATATATATATATAGAGTTGAGTAACGTGTGGATTGGAGCAAGTACTGTAGAAGTCCTGGGGAAAGAGGCCTGTGGCTCAGGAGGGGCTCTGAAAAGCTAGAGGGAGAAAGGAAGCAGCACAGAAGCCCCTCCACGTGTGTGTGCCAGTCTTTCAGCCGCCATCGGCCCCCGTGCTCTCTAGAAGGGCTTGCGGGTGGCATGGGTGACAGCTGAACCACCTTGAGGTGTCACGTAGACATTCTGCCAGGGGTAAAGGACCCTCAAACAGGAGCCCAAGCCATTGACCTGAATGACCAAATAAGACTTCCCAGGACTGGCCGGGACGCCATGACTTCAGCTAGTGGCAAGGCAGAAAGGACCTGAATGACTAGAGACACACCAGCTGTACTGAGTGCTTTGTGCTAGATGGTCCAGCCTACAAGCCATGTCATCCTGGTTTTTTTTCTCGGAGGTCCACGTTTGTCATTTAGAAAGATTTTCTTTTCAGCAGTTTTGCATTTCGGGTTTTTCCGAGTGCTTTCTTCCCTCGTGCCTGTGCTTAGAGCATCTTTTCCCACCTAGATCCTGTAAGAATGAGCGGTTTTGTTCAACTGCTCCATTTCCAGACACAGCAGGAGTCTCCGCTGCACTTTAAGATGCTTTTCCGTGGGAACAATGGCAGGTGCACCTCGGAGTTCTAGCAGAGGAGCTGGGGCGGCGGGAACAGGAGTGGCCGTGGCAAGCAGCTCATTCCTCTAATACCCAACTCCTAAGAGTTCACTGGGAAGCTCAGACTAGCCCTTCTGAGAAGCTAGAATCTCGTCAGTTACTTGTTCCCTACTTCATTTCAGGACTGTGGCATCACGGGTTCTTATCCAGGACCTATCTCTTCCTCTCACTACCCACATTCCAGTCCTTCCCGGTGCTCGCCTGAGCCTGCTACAGCTGAACTTCTTTATATTGAGCGTATATCAGGCAGGTGGTGGTGGTGCGCGCATTTAATCCCAGCACTTGGGAGGCAGAGGCAGGTGGATCTCTGTTTGAGGCCAACCTGGTCTGCAGAGAGAGTTCCAGACAGCCAGAGTTACAACAGAGAAACCCTGTTCTCAAAATACAAAATAAACAAACAAAAAAGGAGTATGTCAATGATTTTTTTTCTTTTTAAATTCTAAATTCTAGTCTGTTATCTCTTCCTTCCCACCTTTCTCTGGGAAGGAAAGGTGAGTTTGATGTGACTGTAAGGTCCTGTGTAAAGTGGCCTCTTTTCAAAGAAGACTGGTCTAATAGTCAAAGTAGGGAAAAACTAAATTCAATGTCCCCTTTGCCTCTTTAAGGGAATCTAAAGTTCTTCTGCTTATAACAGAGGAAATGTCCCTCTGGCCTCCTTTGTGGTTCTGGGACTTCTCATCTCTAAGGTCCTCCCAGGGTCTTCCCAGGCATAAACTTTCTGTCACTCTGTCCTTTTTGGTCCACTCTTCCTCTCTCTTTTTGCTCTGGTATCAATATTGGCATGACCTCTCCTGATTCTTTTAGCTTACTCTCATTTAACCTATAACCTGGAGTCTACAAAATACAGGAAGGTCCCAGGAGATGACCAACATCAATCCTGTCCCCTTCAAAGCATACAGAGAAAAGAGGGAGGTTTTGATCAGCTCGTGGCTTTTTCAGCTTGTGGGAAGAACACTGCTGGGTTCAGACCCATAAGCACCCCATCCAGCTAATGACAAGAAGCATCTGTCCTAAGGACACTACTCTCCTTTCCCCTAGTACTCTGATCTCCCCTCCCCCCAACCACTGTCTTTCCCTTTCCTATCCCCAACCCACAGCCCTGGTTCCTTCTGAATTGCCAGGCATTTTTCCAATGTTCTCTCTTCACCACACCCATTGCATCTCCGCCTTATCCAGAGGCCATCTCTAGAAGTCCAATTAAGCTCTTGGGGTTCTTGGTCCTGGTGTCCAATCATACCCACATAACTTTTATTAATCACCTCTTTTTTTTGGGGGGGGGGTTGTGCCGGCAGTCAGTGAACCAGAGTCAGACCATGAAATGAGGCTGACTTGGGGTGCAGGGTGTTGGGGGACACTGGGCCCTGGAGAGAGCAGTCTTGCCACAGACATTCCCACTAACTTTCAGATAGCACCATGCTGACCAGACAGCTGTGGGGACCAGGAGTCCCCAGATGAACTCGGGTCACAGGAAAGAGAATTCTGGGCTTCCTTCCATTGGGCAGGATAACAGGAAGCTCTTTGGACTTTTGCAGTCTCTTGATGTCATAAATTAGTCTAGTTCATGCAGGACTCTCGGTCACCTTAGAGGGCGACATATTGGCTATTTGTGCACACACTTCTTCCTTAGATGGGGAGATACACTTTCTCAGCCCTTCTGATCGTCACAACATGCTCTCAACTCTGAGCACGCACTCTTCTGCTTTTTCTTTCCTTCACGCGATGACCTGTGTGCCCTCCTGAGGTTCACATGTGTTCCCATGAATGTGGAATCACTTAACTGTTCTCCAACACAGCATGTATCTCTGTGCCTGTTTAAGTCTTACAGAAACCCCATAGCTGCACTCTCCTGTGAAAAGCAGGGGTTCTCCGAGGTTCGGAGAGCTTCTCTGCTGTGTTGGAAGTTGCTCAAATGGATGTGAGGCGGACCACCCCTCCAAGGTGACACTTAGAACTTCCCCCATGCCTTTTATAACTCCGAGGCCCTTTTTGTAGGAAGACTTGATCCCCATTTAGACTCAGCCACCCTTTTCCTCAGTTGTGTTGGTTTTTAGACCCCCTAAAATGAGGAGAGATGGTCTGGCTAGCAGACTCCAAGGGAGTCTGTGATTTCCCTGTATCTGCTAGTATAAGACGAGGCTGGGGTGAGGTCTGCCATGTAGGCAAAGACTGGCACCTCCCAGCATCAAGTTTCACATCCTCACCAACTAAATATCTCCCCACTCACCATGGTGGTTGACATGTCTGTCCCAGGACTACTGTCCCCAGCAGATCCCAAAGTCACTTCCTGGTCTTTCCTTTTAGCTCTTGGCACATTGGTACCCAGACTTCCTGTGTCTTGGGACTTCCCTCGGATGAAGCAACTGATGAATATCATGGTGGCATTGAGCCAATCAACTGACCATTGAAGTGCTTTTCAAACTGTCCTGAGGAGTTCGTGGGGTTCTCTATGCTATGTTAAGGTCATTCTTCAAGGCGAAGGGCTCCCTTGTCTTGTGATAGCATGACAAGAAGCTGTTCCCACCCCAGTGTGTGTGTGTATGTGTGTGTGTGTGTGTGTATGTGTGTGTGTGTGTGTGTGTGTGTGAGAGAGAGAGAGAGAGACAGAGAGACAGAGAGACAGAGAGACAGAGAGTTAATAGGATGAATGTTTATTTTATTCAACTACCTTCTTACTGACTTGAATTTTTTTGGAGTAGGAAAAAAATATATTTGACAGGTTATTTTTCCTAGTTTTTCATAATTCACATCCTTTCCATGGCTAAGATAATGAATGTTCTTGCCTATTCTCTATGTAGCTGTTTAACTCATTTCAAATGTTGTTCAAGAAGATTGCTTCTTAAAGGTTCTGTGAGGCTGGCTCTATAATTATGCTTTGATTTATTGCTAAAATTATCACATAGTGATCTGAGAATGTGCATGTTGTACAATTCTCTGGTTTCTTCTTTGAACATTTCTTTGTGTCCTGGGGCCTGTACATAGTCTAGCTAGTTTCCCTCTTGTGTCACAGATTTCTGGAGCTGGAGGGAACATTAATCCCCATCAGCCTTCAATAACACACCAACGATACCATTTTACTGTGTCTCAGGGCATTCATATCATTCATCAAGATTTTGTGAGTAACTCCATCACTTGAATAGCTTTGCTTGTCTTTGTCAGGGTTAACTTTGTCTTCCTCTTTATGTGTTAATGGCCATTTTAAACCTCTACACATGGGATTATAGTTCTGTGTCATATGATCAAGTGTTTGTGAATCTTTAAACCATCGTCATAGTTGTAATTGTCAGTAGTTTTTTTTTTTAAATTTAAGTAACTGCTTAGCACATTTTTATACTTGTATTTTTACCTAGCTCTATATATTCTCTATGTGTAGGCAAATTGGGCACATTTACTATTTGGTTTCCTCTCTGTTGTCCTCTTCATTCTATCCATCCTTGGTTTTCTTTCCAGTACTGGTTTTCTGCTCTGGTATTGAGTGTTTCTTCTGGTCACTGTGAGCACGATCAGAGCTCAGTTACCTGAGGCCATTGCTCTCACAGTTCTTCATGCCTCTTCTGGATAATATAGAGCCTTCTGAGCCTGGGTCTGACACTCCCACTCCCAGCTTCCAGCCTCCCAGGTCCTCAGCTCACATTCTTCAGGAAAATCATTCCCAAACCTCCCCGAGAGGTTTCGTAGCCGAGAGTCCGTACTTCGTGAACTTCTCCATCGTGCTGAGAGGACCCTTATCGGCATCATCCCTTCCCTGCCTTCTTCCCCTCACCCCTCCTCTCCTTCTCCTTCTTCTTTATTTCACTGAGCTGTATTTGTAATCCTTTATTTTCTCTTTATTTTGAGAAAGAGTCTTGCTAAGTTGCTCAAGCTGGACTTGAACTAACTCTGCAGCCTACGCTGGCCTTAAGCTTGCGATAATCCTACCACAGCCTCCTAAATGGCTGGGATTGAGTCACCAGACCCAACTAGGACTTTCTTCCTTTCTTCCTTTTAAATTAATTAATTCCTTTCTTCCTTCCTTCATTCCTTCCTCCTTCCTTCCCCCTCTCCCTTCTTTCCTTCCTTTCTTTCTTAGTCTTTGAGACAGGATCTTACTCTGTAGTCCAGAGTGGAACGTACTATGTGGTCCAGAATAGCCTCGAACTCACAGCAATTTTCCCGCCTCAGTCTTCCAAGTGCTGAGGCCGCAGGCATGCACCACCAGGCCCAGCGAGAAGCTTGCTTTCTCCGCAGCTCCGTCTCACCTCCGGTTCCTCTCTTCTTGTACCTCCACACCTGTGGGCTTCGCTAGTCTTTTCTGGAATTTGTCTCAAGCCTTGCTTCTGCTTTCAAATGGAAGCTAAGGACAAGAAAATGAAGCTTCCTGGAAGTTACCTTTCCTGTGCAGTCTGGAAATAATGCCCCATTTAGCATTGAGTGAATGGGGAGAAAAAGAGAACAGCCACGCATGCACCTGCTGCCTCTGGGCCTGGGCCTGGGCCTCTGCTTGCTTACCCCTCACTGGAACCTCCACTTTCAGGAAGCATTGCTGCCTTCTGTTGCCTGTAGGCTGTTTCTTTGTATTTGTAATTATGAAGGAGAGAAAATGACAAGGAGAGCAGTTTCAGGTTGCACTGGGTTGCTTGCAGCAGAAAATGCCCACAGCAGTGGCAGAGACACACAGACACGTCCTCTTTAATACAAGACACTCCCGGGTCCATGTCCAGAGACAACAGTCCCAGGAGATCTCCAGTCTGACAGCAGCCCTCCTCTTCATCCTCTACATCATCACCAACGCTTCCGACGTCCATCTTCTTCCTCATGATGTAGAGGACTGAGATGGAATCTTACTGCATCCGTAATGACAGGTGGTGTCGAGCAACACTGTGTGTACTTATGGCCATCTGTATAGTTTTCTGTACGTGTATACTGAGACAGGGCTTCACTGAGTAATCCAGACTAGCAACGAACTGGCAGTTCTGCCTCAGTCTCCCAAGTCCTGGGGTTAGAGGTGTGTTTCACCACACCTAGCCCTATGTATGCTTGCTTGAAAGACACATTTGCTCACATCCCTTGCCTGCTTTCAATTGGGTTATCTGTTCTTTTACCAGAAATGTGTTTTGATACATATGCGTTTTAGATTCAAGGCCCTCATCAATAGGACCCTAGCCGGTTGTCTTTTCCCTCCCTTAAGTGTCCCTGGAAACAAAAAAGTTATAAACTGTACTAAAGTTCAATTTATCTATTTTTTTCCTTTGTAAAAATGTTTTATTATTTTTATTTTATGTGTATGGATGTTTTGCGGGCTCATATACATCTCTGCACATCTGCATGCAGTGCCTGTGGAGTCCAGGAGGGGGAGCTGGATGACCTTAGAACTGGAATAGTCAGTGGGCGCTAAGAATGGAACCTGAGTCCTCTGGAAGAGCAGTCAGTTCTCAATGGCTGTGCTTTGTGTGCTTTAGTGGTGAATGAGAGGCCATTGACTAATTCAAATCACGAAGAATTGTGTCTGTTTTCTTCTAGTGGTTTGTAGTTTTGTTCTTACCTTCAGTTTGCTGGTCCGGTTTGAGTTCATCCTTCCATATTGCATGAGATGTGGGTCTACCCTCATCCACGTGTGGGAGCCCAGGTGTTCCAGTAACAATCACTGGAAAGACTGCTCTCCTCCCCACCCCCAACCCACACAGTTTTGGCACCTCTGTCCGAAATCAATTGGCCACAGACCTGAGGGTTGCCTCCTGGACTGGGCTTCATCATGGCGGTGCGTAGGTCTCTCTTTATGCCAGTGCCCTGGGGATGGAGGCTTTGTAGTCAATTGTGAAATCAGGAAGAGTGAGTTCTCCAACATTGTTCTTCTTTTTCAAGACTGTTTTTAGTCTGTCTGGGTTCCTTAAACATCCATGAGATTGAGGAGGTCATCTTGTTCCTTTCTGCAGAGAAAACGTGTTAAATCTGTAGGCTGGCTGGGGTATCACCTTCCATTCAGCAACGTGAGGTTTTCTAACCCGTGACCATCAGTTCCCTTCCTCTTTATTGAGACTTTTTTTTAAACAGTTTTTTTTCGAGGGTGTGGCTTTTGTACTTTTTTGGTTAATCTATTTGCAAGTATTTTATCCATAAGAACATCCCTTTCTTTTGATTTTCTTTGGATTCACTTTAATACAGAGGCATAGGAGCAGAATTGGCTTTTGCATCCATTTGACCCTAAATCCTATAGTGGGGGTGTACACTACTGTGTCACCCAACTAGGAAGACACAGAGGCATTTTCACAGATGTCAACCCAACCAGACCTCAGCAGAGGGAACCCACCTGCCGTAGCAAGCGCCATCCTGGACAGTGGAATCCTGAGTGTCTCATCTGGGGGCGGTGGTAATCGATCCCTAAACTCCTCAAGTGTTCTGTTGTCACCTCGCAAAGATCCTGAGCAATCAAACATCTTTTACATAAAACCCACACCTGCGGACCATACAAACGCCAAGGCCTAGGCAGCCCTTTTCCCAACAGTGCACAAAACAACCGTTTTAAACGTAACTGTAAGTCAGTTTCTGCAATACTGTGGTTTTGCTGTACTCATGTATCTGTTCTATTCACATCTAAGTGGATCCCTCGGGGTTTCCTGTATAGGTGGCCGTAGACGTTTGAATAAAGATCGTTTTAATTATCTCTTCCCAGTCTGGAAATTTTACATCTTTAATTTCATGCCTGACTGGAGTCTTGAACGCGGCATTGAACAGAAATAGTGAGAATGGACTCTTGGGAGGAAAGCTTCTGTCTCCCACCGATGATCTGTTGGTTCTAGAGCTGGCCTTCCTGGGGATGCCCAGCTTCTTCCCCACTCTTGCTTCTGTGCTTAAGAATGTAAAGGGAGTTGGTGTTTAGTTGAAGTGTTTTCTGCCTCTGTTGGGAGGATCTTATGATTCTCCCCTTTATGCTATGGACATTACATTAGCTACTTCTGATATGATGTTAGAATTAATATGTAATTTTAGTTGTAGCAAGGTTTTTTTTGTTTGTTTAACTGAACTTAGGCACCCTTGTATTTGGTACATAGATGTCTAGACTTGTATATTCTCTTGATGGATTTCTTCTTCAGTGGGTATATAGTGTCCTTCACTATCTCTTCCGGTTGGTTTTAGTCTGAAGTCTATTTTTTCAGCTATTAAAAAATCAACTCCTGCCTGCTTCATGGTTCCATTTGCTTGGAATAGCCTTTTCCATTCTTTTACCCTAAAGCAATTTCTATTCTTGGTGGTGAGGTGTGTTTCTTGGATTCAGCAAAAAGATGGATCCTGTTTTCTGATTCAGTCTATTAGTCTGTGTCTTTGCATTGAGGGATTGAGACCTTTAGTACTGAGAGTCATTAATGAGAAATGCTTATTAATCCTTGTTATATTCTCTCTCTCTCTCTCTCTCTCTCTCTCTCTCTCTCTCTCTGTGTGTGTGTTTACCCCCTCTTTTGACTAACTGTTCTGGGATTCTTTATTTCTTGGATCCTCTTGAGTGACATTAAACTGCTCTTCAGACTGAAGTTTTCCTTCTAGTGCCTTCTATAGAGATGAATTTTTGAGCAGAAATTTATTAAATTTGTTTTCATAACGAAATGTTCTTCTTTCTCTGTTTATTGTGATAGCTTTGGATAGCTGTAATAGCATATTGTGATAGTCTGATAGTTTTCTGGGTATAGTAGTCTAGGCTTGAAGACTATTCATCCAGGCCCTTCTGGCTGTCAGAGTCTCCGCTGAAATGTCAGATGGTCCTGTCTTTTTATGTCACTTTGTCCTTTTCCCTTGCAGCTTTTACTGTTCTTTCTTTGCTATGTACACTTAGTATTTTGATTATTATATGTCATGAGGAGTTGCATTTCTGATTCTACTTTGGTGTTCTCCATGCCTCTGGTACCTTGATAAGCATATCTCTCTCCTTAGACAGGGGAAGTTTTCTTCTATGATTCTGTTAAAAATGTTTTCTGTGAGCCCGTTGGTGGTGGCACATGCCTTTGATCCCAGTACTTGGGAGGCAGAGAGAGTCGGATCTCTGTGAGTTCGAGGCCAGCCTGGTCTACAGAGTGAGTTTGAGGGCAGCCAGAGTTACAACAGAGAAACCCTGTCTTGTGTGGGGCTGGAGAGATGGCTCCAGAGTTAAGAGCACTGGCTGCTTTTCCAGAGGACCAGGGTTTAATTCCCAGCACCCACATGGCAACTCACAGCTGTCTGTAACTCCAGTTCCAGGAGATCCTACACCTCATACAGACATACATGCAGGCAAAAACACCAACACATATAAATTAAAAATAAATACTTAAAAGTATTTTCTGTGCCTTTGATCTGAGTATCTTCTTCTTCCTACATCTGTTTAAGTCATGGGTTTGGTCTTTTCATAGTGTCCAGGATGTTTTGTGCCTTGAAATTTTCAGATTTTACATTTTCTTTGATTGAGCTATCCATTTCTTCCATCTTGTTTTGAGATCTGAAATTCTCTTTCAATTTTTTAAAAATCTGTTGGTGAGGCTTACCTCTGAGGTTTTTGTTTGACATTCTGAGCTTTTTATCTCCAGTTTTATTTCAGTTTGGGTTTTCTTTAGTGATTTGATTTTCTTGTTAAATTCTACTTTCATGTCTTAAGTTGTTTTATTTCACCCAGTTGTTTGTTTGTGTTTCCATAGTATTCATTAAGACAGCTACTCATTTCCTCTTTAAGATCTTTAAACATATTCATAACTGCTGTTTTGAAGTCCTTATCCTGTGCTTCAGCTAAATTGCCTTTCTCGGGTCCTAACGTAATGGGTTGCCGGCTTCTGGAGGAGGCATGTTATCTTGAGTGTTTGCGGTTTTGCGCTGGGACCTAGCCATCATAAATGCTAATGTTGGAAGTGTTTCTTGGTACAGCATCTGGTCTCATCTTTGTTGGGTGGGTTTTCTGTTCTTTAGTTCCTAGCCAGGTGTGGTAGCTGTGGGGTACCTGGTAGAGAGCTGTTCTATAGGTCATCAGGGAGTCACAAAAAAATGGAGATGGGCTAGAAGAAGATGCTGAGAATGGCTGTGCAGAGTAACAGGGGTGGGGGCAGGAGTCATCAAGGGGCCAAGTCCTGAGGGAAGGGAGGTAGACTGGGAGAAGGGTGCCAGGGGGGAAGGCTGCAGCAGGACTGAGGGTAACTGGGGTGGAGGGCAGGGAGAAGGATGGGGGTCCCCTACTTGAATCCCAGCCTAGTGAGGCAGGCATGGGTCCCTAAGAGAGAGGTTCTACAGGTCAGCAGAGTCACAAAGGACCGAAGATAGGCTAGAAGGAAACCTGAAAGGGGCTGTCGTGGGACCCTGGGCCTGCACCAAGAGCCTGAGTCCCTAGGGATGGTGGTGGGGGTGGGAGGAGCAACGCTGAGGGAAGTCTGAGGCAACCATTCTCTTGATGAGTTTGCAAGAATCTCATGCTTACAGCCAACACAGCGTTGTATTCTTGCTCTTCCTTGGGACCGTAGCAAGCAATCTTATGGATAGTCCTCCCTCCTTGGGCTGAGCTTGGAGCTTACTTGATTGAGTGCTTTCTTATTATGCACAAAGTCTTGGGCTCAATTCCTACCCCATTAAACTGGACCTGGTAGCGTATCCTTGAAATCCCAGTACCTGTGAAGTAGAAGCAGTAGGCTCAGAAGTTTGAGGTCATCCCTAGCTCCATAAAGTTTAAGAGTAGCCTAGGCTACTTGAAATCCTGTCTTAAAAAATTCAAAATGAATCCTTCATCCTGATTGAAGACATTTATTTGCCTCCATTATGTGAGAAAACTGAAACACAATGGTTAGGCAAGTTATACTAAGTCACATGGCTAGTTAAGTGGTGGTGCTGTGAGTCAAACCTCATGGAAATAAAACCCACACCCCTGGTTCCATGTGTTTTCCATCACTATTTGCATTTGATACAACAGAAGAATTATCTTTTTGAGATAGAGTCTTGCTGTGTAGCCCAGGCTAGCCTCGAACTTGAGACCATCTCCTGCCTTAGCCTCTTAAGTTTTGGGATTACAGGCATGTGCCATCTCACCCAACTAGGATAAAAGTGTCTAGAACCCCACAGGAGGGTTTTCTCCATAACCAGCATCCACCTCATACCAAATATAAAGTTCTGTTCAGTTCAGTTGGAATCTATTGCGTCCCTACTGTGCAATCAGTTTAATTCTCGGGCTCTTCATTTAAGGGATAGGGCTCAAGGCATATGTGCATTTGGATGGGAATATCATCCTCCTATTGATGGTGGCTAGCCTCCGCCTAGCTTCTGGCAGGCCTTCAGTAATGAGTGTGGAAACCACCCAGTGGGTGGGATGAGTGATATTTGTCATTTTGTCACCCAAGGAAATCACAGATCTGGTCCACTCACTTTACAGCTATGTCAGGATCTTCATTATTCACGGTCAGCACTGTTTCAGACTCATGGAGTTGTCAGAGCTGACCTGTCTTCCTGTGTTTTAATGAGGCACACACAATGTGCACCTATTTGCCCCATAGTTTTGGAACTGTGCCTTCAGATGGTGGCTCAGTCATCCTGTGCATTTTCTTTCATTTGCTTAAAAACTAAACAAAATCCCGACAGCTAGGTCTGGCCTGGTTGCCAGAGGCTCCTTGTAATAGAATCAGGAACTGAAACCCGGACTAAGGCAGAGTTGGTATGAAGAGGAAGAGGGAAATTGCTGCACCATTATGGCTGCCCTGCGTGGTAACTGAAGGGTGTTTGTAGTCTTGCAACGGTCGGAAAGGCACTGGGAACTTGCCTGTGTCTCAACCACATCAACATTCCTTCCTTTCCTGAAGGCTCAGAGGTTGCTCCAGACTTTTCCAAAGTCTTGAGGTCACCGCTGGGGTGTGAGTGGCCACAGGCTTCAGAGAAGTGGGGAAATGGTGCCACATACACACACACACACACATGCTGTGACTACAGAGCACTCACCACAGCACAGGAGACCAACAGGCTACCCCCAGGCCTCCACCCTTCATTCTCAGCTAATGGTGGGGCCCCTCTGACCGCCACCTACCCTATGGCTTCAGTGTCATGGGTACTCTTTGTTGTAAATCTCAATTTGGGAATGTACAGTACTTCTCTGTGGATATTTAACAGTTCCTAGTCTTACGTTTCAATAGTAATTATAACCAACAGGCCTCAGGCCAAAGGCCTTGTGTGTTGTGTGTTATTTGGCTCAGTCACGATAAGGAATTGGCAAATGCTTAACAGCTATCTCAAAGAGAAGCGAGTACGGGTGATCTGCGCATTCTCCTGTTCTTATGGTAAATGGTCCGAGAGTGAAGCCCTCCGGGGCCGAAGGCAGATCAGACTGGAATGAGCAGCATCGGCTCTCAGGGCCTCAGTGTGGGGAAAGTGGGCCATGTGCTAACCCTAACAGAAAGACCAATTCCAGATAAAAATCCAGACTTCTAATTTCCCTTGGCAAAACGAGAGCTCTGGCCACACTGGGCGCTCACATTAGCACAAGCTAACCACTCGCTGAAGAGGAACTGTGAATGCTCCCTGTGAGCAGCTCACTGCAGCCTGTGGTCCTACCCATGGCTGAGTGGCACGTGCCATTCATCGCTGCGCCTGGCTTCTTTCTTGTCTCTTGGTTTAAATGCTAACTTTGAGATAAAAAAACAAAAAACAGAAAAACAAGCAATCTCTTCGCCTGGCTTTGGATCAAAAACTCAAGAAAGAGTTTCGCTGTGAGCCCTCCCACGTGACATTCTTTCTAATTGCTTCCAGTTTAATCACAGGGCGGTCATGGTTCTCCTGATAAGATGCTTGGAGATTTCATTCCATTCTGGTTGGTTTCCTTCTGGTCATCCAAATCAGCGGGCACAGGTGCTTTTTCTACATAGGGTGTTTAATTAATGAGACTCATCCAGAAAATCATGAACTCTGCGGCAGGCTAAAGATTTCCCTATAGGGAAATTAAGACCACTGACTGGAAATGGTGAAAAGTGACAAGTTCAGAGGAAACTCAGCACAGCAATTAAGAATGCGTCAAAGTCCTGTACAGTGATCAGATGACAGATCGTGGCAGAAGAAAAATAGCATCTCTGAGGTCTCCTTGGACAGTGTCCATGTTGATTTTGGAAAATGCTCAAGGGTCTGGGAGGAAGACTGTTCTGTAGCCTGAAATGTAGAATGCCCAGAGATGGCAACATCATGCAGGGTTGGACCATGAATATCAACATTGCTCTTTATAAATATGGAAGGATCTATAAGGTGTTAGGCATTTAGATGCCCTGTTCCTAATGGGGTGGAATACTTCCACAGACGATCTAGGATTGAGGGGTTTGGAACTGAATCTGTTGGAATGTGGGGGGACTCCTCAAGCTCCTGGCAGAGCTGGGCTGCATCTCCCTCCCACCAGCGACAGCATGACTTCCCAAAGGACCTTTCCTGTGACAGCCAGAGAACACAGTGATGGGATTATAGCAGTGCTCAGCTGAACTACAACAGGAGAAGCTAGTGTGAGGTTCCCTTTCTCGATAATAAAGCTGATTCTATTCCTTATCATCAATCAGAGGAAACACCAGAGCGAGGAGGCCTTGCTGCCTTGCTTCCTTTTCCTGCTTCTTAACCAGTGTCTCATCTCGAGTCCACTGATGGGACGTATCCATCCCCACCCCACATTGTGTGCACCACGGCGCTATGAGACGTATCTGACACCTGAGGGTGGAATGCTTTATCATCAAAGACTTTTGGGTGGGGGTTACAGTTTTGTCTAGAAATCTGTGTGTTTTTAACCTACCCATTTTAGAGAAGGCACTTAAATGAATTGTGTATTACCCCACGTCTTCAAACTTAAACCCCTTGGGGTGTTTGGGGCTCCTCCTTATGCACAGAGAAGTGTGTTTCTGAGTTGGGAAGGGATGTGATCGCTGCGTGTTAGCATGGAGGAATGACTGTGGTCAGCATTAGTTGTCCCTACTTTGATCTCTGGCCTTTAGACTTTATACTGAGACCAAAGGGTTCTTTCTAACAGGGCAAATCTCAAGATCTCCTAGGAACCATTTCAGAAATGGTAACTGTTTGGACTATCCAATTGGAGTATTTGATCAGCGCATCTTCCATGGGGCTTCAGTGGCTCTACTTAAATGCTAAGGGTATGGTGAGATGGCACAGTGGATTTCCCAGAACCCATTTATGTGCTGCCACTGAACACAGTGGCCCACCTGAGTCAAGGGATCCTCAGAGAGCAAACTGGCTAGCTAGACTAGCTATGTCACTGAGCTCTGGGTTTGATTGAGAGACCCTGTCTCATTGAATAAGGAGAAAGAGCTACCGAGGATGATTCCTGACATCAGTCTCTGGCCTCTACAGGCATGTTCAACCACACATGTGTGCCCACATACATGGTAACACACACATGCACACATACACAATAGAAAGAAAAGAAGAAGAAAAAGATCAAAACTTCTCTAGGTAACTTTATTTTTCTTTTGCTTTATAGTGAGCACCATAGCCAGCCAATCATCTGGGTTGTTGTTATAGTTGTTGTTGTTTTGGGGTGTGTGTGTGTGTGTGTGTGTGTGTGTGTGTGTGTGTGTGTACTACCTTATTCCTCTTAAATGTATTTGGGTGAGACTCCCAAAAGAGTTGCCTTTTCCAACAAATCGAAGGACCGATTTCCAAACTCATTCAGAAAGTGAGACACCTAGACCCTTCGCTGGCCTTGCAAAATACAAGGCTCTATGACATATTATTCTCTTGTAAATACAGGAAGAGTTGTATTGTCAGAAAATGACACTGTCTCTGCATTGCCTTGATCAGGCCCCTTTGCTTGAAAGTTTTAGGAGCTCACTTGAACCAGATAAAACAAATCATGAAATTCACTTTCAGGGTACAGAGTCGTTCAGGGAAGTGTGGGAGGAAGTACAGGTGAGCCTCGTGAGAATCCTCAACAAGGTAGAAAATGAGCAGAAATCTGTGGCCATTTTTTTCCAGCCTCTTTCCTTTGCTCTCCATTCATGCCTGTGTTATTTTAGCTCTTCAGTTTGTCTTCTGCTTTGTGTTTCTCCTCACTCTGGGAAGCTGATGGCCACTCCTAAGCCACTGAGTTTTTTTCCCCTCAGTTGAAACAAACAATAATAATTCCCTACTGTTTCTTAGTCCCAAGTCTACATTCCTAGGAAGATCTGATGAGCAAATATATGTCAATTGTTTATCTTTGTCCGGTCAAGTGACTCCTGGGGGTTGGAGCAATCATAATAAACATGCCTACCAAGGCTAAGTACTGTGGGCAGAAACAGGGCCAAACCCCCAAATCTTACCTTCTATGTTGTACCTGTTAGTATAACCCTTGCCTCCTGTATTCCCAGAGACTCCTCTCCTAGTATAACCAACCATTTATCAAGAGGCACAAGCCCTCTGCCCATTCCCAATGGCGAATATTCAGGCAGCAACTATTGACTTGTTGCCTGAAGGCTCATGGATCCTGAATAGAAATGTTCATCACTTACAACACACAGGTATACTATACTATAAGAAAAAACAACAGCACTGAAAATTCTCCTCAGGCTTTATATTCTACTACAGAAATACCTACACATTCATGTTTACTGGTACGCCATTCACAGTAGCTAAGATCTGGAGTCTGCCTAGATGTCCATCAAACAAGTAAATAGTTAATGAAATGTGGTACGTAATATACAATTCATTATCATAACTAGATTTTATTTAGCTGTAAAAACATAAGGCAGTGGCGGCACACACCTTTAGTCCCAGCACTTGGGAGGCAGAGGCAGGCGGGTCTCTCTGTGAGTTCAAGGCCACCGTGGTCTACAGAGTGAGTTCCTGGAGAGCCAGAGTTACAACAGAGAAACCCTGCCTCAACACCCACCCCCCTAAAAAAAACCCATGAAATTTGCAGAAGCGTGGATTGATCTGTAAGGTATTATTTTTAGGCAAGGAGACCTAGAGTCAGAAAGACAGTATCACATGTTCTCTCTCATATGTAGACCCTAGCTTTCAGTGTGTGTGCGCACGTGTGGTTGTGAATGTGAACAGAGCCTAGGAGATGAGACAGGGTGCAAGACGGAGAAAAGAGATGTCAAGGAAGGAGACGCAACAGAACTAGTATGAGATAAAAGAGACTACTGGGAATGAGAAGGTGCAAGGGGGACCGGGGGGGGCTGTGGAGGAAAAGGGACATATTGGTTACTTTTCTGTTCTCTGTGATGAAACTAGGGCAACTTATAGAAGAGATTATTTGAGTTGACAGTTCCAAAGGGATAAGAGTGTCGTAGTTAGTCTGCTGTGGGGGCTCACCAAGAGAGACAGTTGGCGCTTTCATAGACTCAAACCCTGCCAGACTTCAGCAGAGGGAACCACCATCATGGCAAGTACCATCCTTAACAGTGGAACCCCAAGCGTCTGAGCTCAGATGTTTTATTGATTCAGAACTTCTCAGGTGCAGCTCACGAGCAATCAAACATCCCCCCAGAAATCTAACATCTACAGACAATACAAAACACCAAGGCCTAGGCAGCCCTTTTCCCAACAGTGCACAATTATTTTATACATAACTAAAAATAAACTCCACAACATAAGGGTCCATCATGTCAGGAGGCCTGGCAGCACGCTGAGAGCTCACATCTTCCAACACAATCAGGAAGCACAACGAGCCAGGAGTGGACCAATGTTTTAACTCTCAAAGCCATCCCTGAGTGACAGGCACACTTCCCCCAACAAAGCCACACCTCCTAAACACCCCCAAACAGTGCCACCAGCTGGGGACCAAGTATTCAGATATCTGAGCGTATGCTGGACAGTCTCCTTTGAACCATTACAAGAAGAGACAATCAACAAAAACATTTTTAAAAAATAAATTTCTTATTTCAAACAAATTTTTGAATATGCTATCACAAAACCTAGTACTTTGTATATTCAGTTTTAAAAGTATTAACTTTTGGATTCCCTTTAGGAAAAGGAAGGAGGTATAGGAATCCCTCCATGTATCTCGCATCCAGTTGTTATTCACTGGCGTAGAGCTTAAACAGTATCTAAAGGCCAAAGGTGAAATGTGACTCTGAAATACAGGCATCCTAACTGACTCAAACTTAGGAGGCGTTCTCATGAGAGTCCAGCTCTCTCAATACTCCCAGAAGACATATCGGTGGATTGCACCAACAGAGACGAACCCTCTAGGCCTCTCTCTGGGCCCCCTTATACACTTCAGTGTCTCTCTACTGCTCCCTGTAGTAACTAACTGAACTATTTCAAAACACTTTTGAAATACAAATTCAGGGGCTGGAAATATGATTACCAGTGGTTAAGAGCACTTACTACTCTTGCAGAAGACTTGGGTTCAGTTCCCAACATCCACATGGCCTCCTTCAGTCATCTGAAAATCCAGTTCCAAGAGATCTAATGCCCCCTTCTGGCCTCCACAGGTATCTGCACCCACATGATTGCGTATACGAACAGGCATATACAGCTGTATTTTTTAATTCAACCATAAAATGTGAACTCAGGAAATCTATAAATTCCTACTGTAGGATTCTCTAAACATCATACCAAGGCTACACATCATTTTAGGTAGCACACAGGAAACATTACACTTATTTAAATGATTATTTGTCCTTTATTTTCATTGTCAATTTATTTAAATGATACACAAAAATATTGTGTGATTTCTCTTGTTAAAATTTCACTTCTGTTATTTTTATTATTATGTGCCTGTGTGTGTGTGTGTGTGTGTGTGTGTGTGTGTGTGTGTGTGTGATGGAGGTGCACCCATGTGCAGCCATTCATGTGTGAAGGTCAGAGGACAACTTGGTGGAGTCGACTCTCCCCTTCTACCTTTACACGGGCCCCAGAGACTGAGCACAGATGATCAAGCTTTGCAGCAAGCATTTTTACCCACTGAGCCATGCCCAGAGTCCATGTTCTGTGATTATTGCCTCCCGTTGCTCAGGATGAGGTTAAACTCGAATTTTAAAGTGCAGCGATGTGTGTAGCTCATTAAGATTGTGACTGCTGAGGCTGAAGGTCCACACGGCCACATCACAGAGACTTTCTGGAGGTCAGGAAAGCCTCTTTGGGGTTTCTCATAAGTTGAGGAATCTGCTCCAAGCCTTTAGCTTTGAAAAAATTTACCTTTGAACTTAAATAAAACTCCCAAGTGACTTCTTAATACGCTCCTGTTTCTTTAAAAGCAGGATGGGCAGGGCTTTAGCATAGCTGCAGTGGAATTTTTTCCAAGCTATGTTAGCCACGCTGTCTTTTGCTCTTGCTCAGCAATAAGGGTCTCCCAGAGCAGCTGAACTTGTGTGTGAAGAATGTTCTGGGTGCTGCATTGCCTCTGACTTGACTGTGAACCACAGCAGGTGTAGAGGTTACCAGACATAGACCAGCCTCCACCCCTGTTGAGTCACCCCTCAACCCCACGCCTGGCAGTAGCTTATTAATGCTCTAAACAAATCTCCAAGGAATTAGGTTTCTCGTTAATGAGCTCCTTTTCATAAAAGATGAATATGGGCATTTCAAAAATAAAAATATTAATTAGTTAGTTGAGTTTCAAGAAACTGGGGGTTGATGTGTCCACACAGTAAGCTGTTAGAAAGAAGCTTCCGGGTCCAGGGGTTGGCTTTGTGTGTATCAAGTTTCCTGTTGGAGGCAACTCTTTGAGGAAGCAAGTTTTACTGATTCTAGATGAGGCCATGGCTATCACAGAGCAAGCAAACCCTGCATGATGGAAGCAGCATGTTCTCAAGGTGGAAACCTCACCACGTAGTGGGTAGACAGACTACAGCTGGGCAGCACAGTTGCATGATTTCCCAGAAGGGTTCTGAACATCTGCTTGAAGGAGAAGGTGATAGAACTAATCATTTTCTCTTCGTAGCAAACGAGTGTAATAATTGTCCCTTCCAGGGAGGCCAGTGCTATCAACAGCCCCCAAACCAAGTATTGGTTTTAACGTCAATGCATGGGTAGGTTTCACCCGCATAGAATGAACACCTGTGCCGCTCTAGACTCTCCTCTGCACCAGTCCATTCACAGCTAAGGTTCAGGTTTCTCTTCCTTCCCAGTCCAATATTAAAGATACCTTTTATTTTCTATGTTATGTACCTAAGGGTCAGCAAAGGTCTCTCTTTGGAGTTAATCCTATTCCGAAGCTCAGAACATAGGCCTACATGGAGAGCCAAGGACTGGATCCATTCAGAAAGACACTGCAAAGGACTGCATGTAGAAAACCTGGTCCAAAGAAATAAAGCCACTTTCCCACCCAAGAAACTCCATATTTCATGCCAGGAATTTCTATTACAATATTTTTGTCATTGGCCAACTCTCTCATCACGTCAGCGTTAGCCCTGATAAAACCTAAATTGGAAGTTGACTCCACAAAATGAAATTTGCCTTTGAACAAGCCACTTTCTGACTGGATATGATGACCTTTCTTCTAGAGAGAAGATTGCTTATGTAAACAAACAGACTCCCCAAGACCTATTCAGCCCTAAGGATGTTAGGCAGGTGGCCTCAGAATGCAGAACAGTGCATTATACAAAGGAAAACATTAACTTTGTCAGTTCAGTAGTGATGATTTTATAGCTCTGATGTATCCACAAGTGTAGGGGAACATTTACTCTTTTACTCTGGCAGCATGGCTGCTCTAGGGTAGAAAGACTGTTAGCACACACCTTTAATCCCACTTCAGAAGGCAGCGGTGGTGCACACCTTTAATCCCAGCACTTGGAAGGCAGATGTGGAATTCAGAGGGAGAAGCAGAGAGTAGAGGCAGGGTTCAGAGTTCGGAGTTCAGAGAAGGAAAAAAGTAGAAGCAGAGTGTAGAAGCAGAGTCGGACAGAAGAGAGGTGAAGTAGATGGGAGGCAGAGCTCTGAGAGAAGCAGTTAGTTTAGTCAGACAGTTTGAATGCAGTCAGTTCACAGACAGTTCAGTTCAGACGGAGAAGCTGAGAAGAGCAAAGCCAGTCCAGAATAAGCTAAGAGAGAAAGCAGAGAGTAAGAAACAGATGGTTTACAATTTACAGTTCTGAGTTCAGAAGACAGCTAGTCAGTCAGCAGTAAGTCTTGGAGGCTGAAACATTCTAGGTTTAGGTTTGAAGATTAGATTGTATGGAAGCTGAAACCCTCTAGGACCAGGCATTGAATCTGCAAAGAATTACCTGTCCTGTCATGAACCCATGAGAATAACTAACAAATCAGCACACATATCAACAGATATACACATGAAACAGCAAAATTATTTTGAAAAATATCTAAAAGGGTACGGCCCTTTTAGAATTCTGTTTGCTTCTGAGAATTTGGTATTTGACACCTGCAGATGCCTCTTTGTTCTTTTAGCTAAGTGAGCCCCAGCACAGAGAGATAAGTACCCTTGCAAGGTGCTTTGCTTCATGTGCCTCTGTTTCTCCATCTGTAACATGGAGTTGGTAACAGTAATGTCAGAGTAGCTATAAGAAGTAAATAAAATAATGTGGGCACAACATTCAAATCCCTGTCTGAATGCACGTCATACGTGCTTGCTCTTTAGTTCCAGGACAAAACAGTTGTGAGACTCTATTTATAAAGTGTTGGTCAGAAGTCCCAGTATGTCTCTACTGGTTACTTACTCCATTGTTCTGACGAAACACCTACCAAGAAGCAACTTAAAGGCTGGGCTCAGCTAGTAAAGATGCTTGCTGCCAAGCCTGATGACCTGAGTTCAATCCCCAGAGTCTACAAGGTGGAAAGAGGGAACTCCCACAAGGTAAGACTTGTTCTGGATTATGGTTGGAAGGCATAGGATCTATTATAGCAAAAAAAAAAAAAAAAAAAAAAAACAAAAACCTGGTGGCTGGGGCAGGAAGCTGCTGATCGCATTTCATCCAGTCAGGAAGAAGTGACTATACATCCAGTGAAGCTTGGCTGTAGAACCTGAAGGCTTGGCGATAAAACCTTAGTGATCCAATCTTTCCAGAGAGGCTCCACCTCTTTGTGGTTGCGCAACCATCCCAGCAGCACACCAGCTGGGAACCAAGTGTCCACACACATTAGCCTGTGGAGAACAGTCAGAGTCAAACCACAATCTCTCCTTGCCCTTCTCCCCTCCCCCACCCTCCCCGTACCCCTGCCCTGCCCCTATCCTTGTCCCTCCCCCTCCTGTCTGAAAGCCTGTCTTGAACTAGCAATGTCAGCCAAAGGTGTCTTGTCCTCACTTGACAAAGCTAGCTCTTTGACAAGGGAATGCTCCTGTTCCAGGAACTCCATCTTTTAAACAGGTGGATAGGAGTTGCTGTGATTCTGGGTAGGGTGGAAATAGTCAGCAATGACATGGAAGCTGCATCAAGCACAGGCAGTGTGCAGAGATCCCTGTTTGCAGGCCCAGCATATAGCTCTTTCTGGAGCAACTTCATGAAAGCAAAGCTTAGAAGGATAGATGAAGAATCCCACGTGTGCAGGAATGGCCAGTACAAAGGACAGAGGCAAGCCTGGTGGCCAGACTCCTGGGCCATCACCTTCATCCCTCCGAGCACAGACACATCCACAGTGCTGCCTTCTCTCCACCACCCTCCTGGTGACTGGACGAGATTCCTTGGATGCATATTCTCTCCCGTGTCTGTGTGAGATTCCTCCATTAATGTAGACATGGCCTCTGGGAACTGAATCTCTCCATGGACCTTCCAAATCAGCATGCCCATGTTTTTGTGTGAGCACTGTTTAATCTCAGTGTCTGCTGCTTTCCCATTGAATTGAGAAATTCAAAATTGAAAATTAGTCTTATATACTAGGCATCAGATTTATGGAATTGGGTTTCTGTTAATGGTCAGATGCCATGGGTCATGTGGGTTTTTTATCCAAGACCTTTGCATAGAAGATAACGTGGGGATGTATTGGGGAATAAGAAATTCATGGAAACTAGACCCACCTACAAGGAAAGAGCTCCTCTTCCCTCTCTCGGGCCAGGGTGGTCTACAAACTCATCTCCTGCCAGTCAGCACTCTGACTTATGGTCTTCCGGCTTGAAGGAAGCACAAGCCTTTCCCAGATGTTTACAATTGACCTCTGGATTCCTGAAGAACCCGTCTGCACCTGTCCCTGTTTCTGTCGCAGGGCCAGCCTCTCTCGAGTGCACATCAGCATCAACTCTCTCTCCTGATTGTTTCCCTTTCTGAAAGCTAGATAACCTCACTCATCTGCCCAATTTTCTTTCCACATAACTTCCCTCTCCTTGGCTCAGCTGTCTAATCTTGTTCCTCCTCAAGGGTCTCAATAAAGGCCTACCGCCCTTGCATGTCTTTTGAGTGTTTATGCCCTGTGTTCTTTTTGGTGTCAGGGGTGACTCATCCCTGAGCTTTCTCTTGTGGCCCTTTTTTTTTCCTATAGTACAATAACATTCATATAACATTAGCATTCATACTTTTATATAGCATAAAGTGTATTTGTTTTATAGGCTATCCTCAGAGTTTCTAGAAACCTTACCGAAAACACAGATTCTCTGAATATGGCTTCCTCTCTTGGCACAGCAAGCAACCAGATGGCAGTAAGGCACAAACTGTGTGTTCCAACACGGGTTCCCATGTTTGGGGATTCCTATGATTTGCTTGATAATTTGATCTCTGTTCATTCTTGGAAGCCTTTGTATGCTAATCTGAATTCTAGAATTGCCTCACAAGGTTGACATATTCTATGATTTTCTGCCAGCCCCTGTGTCTTCATGGGATGGCCGGGTTACAGCCAAGGGAAGTTCTGCCCTAAGCAATACCTGAGTGAGCAAGAAAGGCAGGAGAGTCTCGGGGAGCCCCTCCTTGGTGAGGTGTCATTGTCTTGGATTTGTGGCTAACCTTTCAGCTCTTTGCTGCTATTTACAAGTTAGGGAACCGAGCTGGGTCCACACAGCCTCCTAAGTGTGCTCGGCGGCAAATGAGAGCAACCAACATCTGAACAACCGAAGTGCTTATACAGTTTGTGGGGCACTGAGTCTGCGGATTAATCACCACCCACCCTGGGGCCCAGCATCACTGTCACTGAGGGCATCATGCTACCGACTGGTTATGAGAGCCAGGCTCTGGCTTGTTACGTTCAAAATCCATGCCTCCCAGGCTCAAGGAAATTATTATTTTTCTTGCCATTTCCTTAAAGGCCTTCCAATCCAACCCTAAACAGACAAGGACAAGCAGTAATTTGTGTCCACAGAGAGCTGGGAACAAAGGCTCTGTTTATTTTGTAGTTTCTGTATCTGCAAGAAAAAGATCCTGAGTTAAATATAATGAGAGAGTCAAGCAAAGGTTTTGTGCTTTCTTGTTAGGCTGTGTGACTTTACAAATCACTGTCTAACTGTCCAGGCCTTGGCAGAGCAAAGAAAGTTTTCTGTGGCGATAAGGAACAGGAACTCTGCAGAGAGTAAGACAGGCTGGGCTAGCAGTGTTGGGGCAGCGAGGCCAAGCACCAGCTGGGGGTGGATTCGTGGAGGTCTGATCTGCGGGTGCCTTCGCCTCTGCAGCTTTAAGTGCTGTACCTCTCCTGGGCTTCATTGATTTGATCTGAGTATTTCCTCTCCATTCCTGTCATACCTAACAAGGTCATTTGTAGGTAGATATTTTTCTTACAAAGTGTCTTATTAATTGTAGTATTGCTGTGGTAAAACATTTGACAAAAGCATCTTAAGGAAGAAAGGGTTCGTGTGGGCTTATAGTTTGAGGTAGCCGGTCATGTGGGAGAGTCAAGTTGGCAGGACCTGGAAGCCACGGGTCACGTCACATCATCAGTCAGGAAGAAGGGAGAGAGAGATGGATGCTGGTTGTCAGCCAGCTTCCTCCTTTTTATGTATGTAACCCAGGGCACAAGCCCAGGAATGGTACTGCTTACATTTAAGTAATTTAGGTACATTTAGCTAATTAAGACAGTCCTTGAGCGGGGTGGTGGTAGAACACGCCTTTAATCCCAGCACTCAGGAGGCAGAAGCAGGTGGATCTCTGTGAGTTCGAAGCCAGCCTGGTCTACAGAGTGAGTTCCAGGACAGCCAGAGTTACAACAGAGAAACCTGTCTTGAAAAACCAAACAACAACAACAAGATACTCCTACATAGTCATGTCCAGAGGTTAACCTAATCTAGATAATCCCTCACTAGCTGCCCTGGGAGATTTTAGATCCTGCCGTGTTGACAATCTATGTTAACTGTCATACACAGAATGAATTTTTATGAATAAAATATTATTATTCCAAGTGACAATTTTATACTAAGTAAACCATTTGTATATATAATTTCAAAAAGATAGCATATTGCTTTACTTGTATAGAAGAGACAACATAAAACATTTCATAATAAGACAATAGGGATCGCATGCACTACTCTTTAGATCTGGCTTTAATGAAGTCATCAGGGGCTGGTACCCGCAGGGAGTGGGGCATGGGCGTGCCTTATGCTTACCATCACAGCACTGCCCTGGATGAAACTGCCTGGTTTGGTGCACAACTCTTTTCTTTATAAAGATTTTATTTTCAATGACGTGATTGCTTGTGTGTGAGTATGTACCTGAGGGCCAGTGCCTACAGAAGCACTGGATCCCTGCAGCTGGATTCACAAGCAGTTGGAAGCCACCTGATGTAGATGTTGTCAACATCAGGTCCTGTGGAAAAAAATGTACACACTCTACGGATGAGCCATGCCTCCAGCCCAGTGGTTCTCAGCCTCCCTAATGCTGCAGGACTTCAGTACAGTCCCTCGTGTTGTGGTGATCCCCCAACCATAAAATTATTTTCATTGCTACTTCATAACTGTAATTTTACTACTGTAACAAATCATAATGTAAATCTCTGATACGCGGGTGGTCTTAGGTGACCCCATGAAAGGGCTGTACACCTCCCCAAAGGGGTTGTGACCCATGGGTTGAGAATAGTTGTTCCAGCCCTTAGTACACAACTCTTGATCACATTTCAAACACATTTGTCCTTCAGGATCCATAGGAAGTTGTTTCCAGGACCCCAGTTGATACAAAAAGCCAAGGATGCCCAAGTTCCCTGTATGAAAAGCTGCAGGAATTGCATTCAACCTGCACACGTTCACTCTCGTGCTCTACATCATCTCTGATGTCTGATGGCAATGGCAGGCATGTGTTTTTGGATAGAAGTTGGATGTATCTTCAGGTCTGGAAGCCCTGGACACAGAAAGCCACCTGGAAATGCTGACTGATCCTGAGAGCTGCATCCTGAAAATGTCAATAGATATTAAAGCTACGCATTAAAGGGCTGCTTATCTGTAAAACAAGAATTAGGCAGACCCACATCAACACAGGCAGGTTTTCTGTATGCTGGAAAACCAGGCCAGACTTCTGGAAGTCATTCAGAATACAAGATAATTCTTTAATGTCCTGGAAATCTCAAATCCCTGTCTCCTGCTCACTAAATGCCAAATCATTATGACAACCCAACTACCTGACAGATACATTTTCTGAGTGCCTCGTGGGGACAGTGCTGCCCCTACTGAGAACTCTGTCTTCAGTGAACCCAGAGGTGTGTGCAAACAACGTATAAAATACATCTGACTAGGGCGCCAGGGGTAGACAGCTATGACACTGCATTCCAGATGATGCGACTGCTACTAACCTGGCAGCGCTTCTTGAGTTACAGCAAGTCCACAAATGTCTCCTGGACCAAGTGTCTAAGGATTCATGTCTCCTTCAAGTAGAGTCCCTTTGGGAACCACCTGCTATGAATCTCCGGGGTGTTTGTCAAAAATACACAGTTCTGAGCCTCGTGTGCTAAATCGCGAGCCTTATGCATCTGTGTCTCCATTCTCAATTTCCTGAGCATTGTCTCAGTCAATCCTGCGAAAGTCAAGAACCCCCATAATCTTAAGGATCGTTGAGGAACAAAGTCCTGCTGCTCTGTCTCAGTCAGTGTCCTGTCTCTGTGAAGAACACCATGGCCACAGCAACTCATATAAAAAGAAAGCATTTAATTGGTTCTTGCTTACGGTTTCAGGGGTTTAGTCCATTATCATCACAGAAGGGAACATGGAGGCATGCAGGCAGACGTGGTGGGGGAGGAGCTGAGGGTTCTACATCTGGATCCACAGGCAGCAAAAGGAGAGAGCCACTTGGGCCCATCTTGGGCCCTTGAAACCTCAAAGCCCAACTCCAGTGACACACTTCCTCCAATGTGGCCACACCTCCTAATAGTGCCACTCCCTGGTGACCAAGCATTCAAATCTATGAGCCAATGGGAGCCATTCTTAATTCAAACCCCACATGCTCCATTCAAAACGCAGGTGACATCCTGCCTGTGATGGCCAACCCAGTCTGGGGAGTCAATCACTCAACAGTAGTTCTGGAGCTTTCTCTATGTCTTCATTGGATTGTGGGTGTTTAGATGTTCAAGCCTTCTATTTGTTCTCTTTTCTCCGAGCTTATGGTACATTTCACAGCCACATGGCTAAGAAGCCCTTGGCTATGTGGCTTTAACAGATGTAGTCAATTAGTCCAGGGACGGTCGACAGGAGCTACTCCGGCTACTCAGCCCAATTAGTTTTTCTTTCCCAGCTGTGCCCTTTTCCTATTGATTTCATAAAATCTGACAGCAGGCAAGGACAGTCGAGAGACACAGAGAACTGGCCCTTTTTTGTTTGGTTGGTTTTGGACCAAGCCAAGGGAGTTTGGCCTGTATACCTTCAGGAAAGGTCATTTGGAGGGATTGAGTCTCTCTACCTCTGGACTCAAACATCCTTCTCCCCATCACGGCACTACTACCTCCGATAGCTGAGTCAGGTCAGCAAAGCCACGGTCCTGCTGCTCTGGCAGTGGGCTTCCTCGTGCCTTCTCCTGAGCACACTTGCCCGAAAAGATGCTGCTGCGTGTCCTCAGATGGATGGACTGTGCTGACTGTGGTTCGGCTTCGCCCTAGCCATGCTGCCTTCCCACGGGAGTCTCAGGGTCCAGCGTCACGCTGTCAGATCCATGCCTCCCAAGGCACTTGGAGGAACATAGGCTGTGGAAACACTGTCCAAAAACAAACAGGAAACGCAGGTAGTCTAGACCCACGGTGGGTAGCATCCACAGAGAAAAACCAAGCTGGTGAACTGAACGTTCCAGTAACACTAGGTTGTAGGAGAGCTTCTGCAGAAAGGAACGTTCTCGTGTGTGGTGCTAGGGATCAAAGCAGGGTGGGCCTTGCACAGACTAGTTAAGCGCTCCATCACCAAGCCTCACCACAATTCTTTTTAAATGAGAAAATATGTAGTTTGCCTGACCAGAGTGGAAATTAAAAAAAGAAATGAAGTAACTTGTAGTAGTATCGACAGACGTGGAATATATTTTCAATGCAGCATCTTCAGTATTGGTCAAATTCGGGGGGAACATACATTTCCATAAGGACAGAGAATTTTGGATCTGAACCTTCAAAAATGGTGGGTAACACTTGGGCTAAATGCAATGTACCATCTTAGGTTGATCCTGAGCGGAAAATTGATGACGATGCTAATGAGGGTAAAATCTAATGTTTTGTTCTGTGTTTCAGTTTCAACAAATGTGTCGTGGTAATATAAGCAGTTACCATGGGAGGAGATGGGGTGAGGGATGCTTGAGAATGTTCTGTATTAGCTGAGCAACTTTTCCATAGATTGAAAAGCATTCTCTAAAATATAGGAGGTCCAAAATGTCCTAAAGGAAAAACAAAAACAATACAACCATTGTCCTTAGTACCTGGCCTCCCTGCCCCATGGAGTCCATTGGTTAGGCCAACTAATTTCCAATGGCTTCCTAAAGGATCATACCTCTTGATATACCTGCCCAGACCACTTCCCATTGCTCATCCCTACGAGCCAGGCTTCCTTGGCTTCCAGGGCTGTAGTTGAGAGTACAAAGACCCCACTTCATCTTGGCATCACCAGAGGGATGTTAGCAAATCTTGATGCCAGCTTGTGGATCTTGGCAGTTCTGATTTAAATTGTCTGGGGCCTAGTCTCCGAGAGTCTGAAAACCTTTCCAGGTGATCCTAGAGGACAGCCAAGGTTTGGAAACCAGTATCAATCTAGCTATAACTTGTCCTTAAATCCGAGGGAGCCCTGCCTGGGAAACAGCAGCCAGCCCCCATCCCCAGGACCAATGAGCCATCCTCCTTCTAGTGCAGCTGAGGTAGGCATGGCACACACTGTCCATGGGCAAGGGATTTGAGTCCATGCTTCTCCATCTCTCCACCAGGAGGAACAGGCTCTGTGTTCTCTGGATTTCCTTGTGTCTCATCCCTGAGAGTGAGGACCACATTGCTGGTTTCTTTTAGAAACAGGCGATGATGTCCATCCCGAGAGGCCTTCTGCTAGCTGGGTGTCTCTGATTCTAACTGCAGAGTCGCCTCTCAATCTGGCTTCCCTCTTCTGCTTAATGGCCCTCATGCCTCTGCATAGGGCTCAGGATCTGTGCAGAGCGAGGTTGTTTATGTGGCAGCTGCATACGCCCCGGGCCAGAGCCAACTCTCTTGTTCGTGATGACAGGTGACATCTAGCGAAATCACTAGGCTTCTACAACCCCAGTGTGAACTCTGTTGTCCAGTTAGAATTGTCTCTTCAAAATATTGAGGCTTACGAGCTGGGGAGATGGCTCAGCCAGTGAGGTGCTCATCCTACAAGCAAGAGGACCTGAGTTTGATCACCAGCACTCACATAAAAAGCTGCGTAGTGGTGTGTGCTTATGATCCTGGTGCCAGGGAGACAGAGATAGGAGGGCCTCTGGGGCTTTCTGGCTAGCCAGCCTCACTGAACAGGTGAACCCCATGTGTGAGAAACCCTGTCACAAAAGGTAAGAGGAATGACTCCCAAGGAATGACACCGAAGGTTGGCCCCTGTCCTCCATCTGCACATGCACGTGTAATTTTTAGACGAAGCAGGAACGGGCCTCATTTCAGCTCCCGAATGGCGATGTTCGTACATCTGTTTGCTCTTGGGGATTGCTTAATCTAGAGCAGCAGGGACTAAAGACCTCGGCCTCCAACCTACTAAAGGAAGGGTGTGGCTAGGAATCCCAGTTAAAGACATTCCTCAGATTATTCTCAGACAGCCAGCCTCCTACCAATGGTGTTTGGGCCCCTTTGGGTACTTAATCACCCCAGGGCACCAAGAGCAACTGTTCAGAACTGGGAGCCCTCAAGAAAAGCTGGTGTGGAACTTTCAAGGAACTCATGCTGGAACCAGAGTGTTCAGGTGGTGCTGGACAATCATTTGTATGTTTTACATACTCCCTGGGTGCAGTGCCCCGGGTATGGGGTGGCTTTTCCTGTGAAGAGCCAACTGGTAAACAGTCTCAGCTTGCAAACCATATGGTCCCTGCTTCAGCTGCTCCACTTCACCAGCATGGCCCAGAGCAGCTGGGGATTTTCTTAGATGAATGTGCATGGCTGTGTTCCCAAAACACTTTATTTACAAAAACAGGTAACCAGCTGACTTAGCTTGTGGGCCATCGTTTCTCTACCCCAACAAAAATCACCTGTGAAGCTCTAAAATGTCTTACTGTGCTCAGGCCCATTAAATTAGGATTAAATCCAGGTATTGGCATTTGTTAAAAGTTCTTCAGGTGGTTTTCAATTGGCCAGGACTAGGAACTACTGCTGTCCTGCTCTGTCATTGCACAGGTCATCTGAAGAGCGGGGTCCTGCTCTGAGGCAATGTTTAGCTTGCTCCGGAGGGCTTACTGTTTTCTTTGTGTGACTTTTCTTTCATTGACTAGAAGCAGTTCAAGTATGTTACTCTATGCCTGCCTTCCAAAACACATCTTTATTGAGATACAACATACACAGCCAAATGTATCACTCTGAAGTGCACCACTGGATGAATTTGGGCAGCCATTGCTTATACCCTCACAGACGCTGTATTTGTAACCACTCCTCAGATCAAGTGATAAAGCACTCAGAGGAGTCGTCCTCCTCCAAGACAGTAGCCTCCTACAGTTTCCTGGAGACCAGGCTGACAGTTCCAGAGGGCTAAGAGTCCACGATGACAGAGCAGAGGGACGGCAGGAGCAGGAAGCTGAGAGCTTTCAAACCGCAAGCACTGGGCACAGAGAGGCAAACTAGCAATGGCTTGAATCCTTACGCTTTCACAGCCCACCCCCAGCCAGACATACGTCCCCCAGTGATGCCACACTTCTTAAACTGCCCAGACAGCGCCACCGACTGGAGACCGAGTCTTCAAATGCCTTAGACTATGGGGGACGTTTATTATTCAAACCACCACAGCACACACGTGTTTGTTTGTTTTTTAGTGTGTTCTTGTTTCAGTATTTGTGGGTGTGTATCTGCTAGTGGAATTTCTAGGTCGTACAATATTCCTATGGCTAACTATTTGAGGAGCCGCCCTATTTTTTTCTTTAAAATTTTTACATGCTTTAGATTCATTTCTGTCGCTATGCCCGGACATAACAACTTGAAGAAAGAGCGAGTTTATTCAGTTTACGATTCTAGGTTATAGCTCACCATTGCAGGGGAGTCAAGGCAGGGCCTCGAAACTGCTGGCCATACCCACAGTCAAGAGCAAAAAAAAAAAATGAATCCATGCTTGCTTAGTACTCAGATAACTTTCTCTATTCTTATACAACCGGGGCTCTAAACGAGGGAATGGTGCCATCCGCTTTCAGAGGTGTCTTTCCATATCAGTTAATTAGTCAAGACGCTCCCTCACAGACAGCTCACAGGCCAACCTGATTGGGGCATTCCTCCACTGAGATGCTCTTTGGTGAGTTCTAGGCTGTGTCAGGTTGACAAGCCAACCATCCCCACATCCAACAGAAATACACAAGGGTTCTAATTTCTCCACATCCTAAGTAGCACTTGTGTTCATTTTTTTAATCAATAGCCATCCTAGTAGATACGAACCAGTATCCTACTGTGGTTGTAACTTGTACCTTCCTGGTCACTGACGGTGTTGAGCTTCTATTCAAATGCTTGTAGGCTGCCTGTGTGTCTTCTCTGGGGAACTTTTTATCATATGCATTGTCTGTTTGTAAAATCTGGGCTGTTGTGGACTTGGATGCTTGTGGGTGTGCCATTTGGATGTGTGTCATTCCAGTGAAGATAACCAATCCATCCCTGCCAAGAGTTCACTCTGAGTTTCATCCACTTCTAATTATTCAGAATAATCACCAACTCTATTATACTCAGAAAAGTAGTTCCAAAAAAAGCTTGGCAGTGAGCCAGAGGACTACTATGGCTCTGGTTTTCTGGTGGTGGAGCTGGCAAGCTACTTAGTCCTGTGCACTCTGTTCATAACTGAGCATTCGGAGTCAGTAAAAGCCCTCTTCTCACTCGTCACTCACGTGAGGACCACGGATACAATTAACTGCACGTAAGTGGCTCTGGCTGGGCCCAGTAGGGAAGGAAATGAGGGAGAAGTGAAATCGAGACATCTAGGTACCCTCTCCTCTTGTCTTGAGGGCAGCTGAAGTGGCCATTGTGAGGCACCCTCTATCCAAAGGCTGAAGAGAATTTTTTATCACTAGGGTTTGAACAAACTACCCTTCTCAGGAGCTGAGACCCACCAGGCCCCATAAGCAGTAACTCTCAAGCTTTTAGTTCTTGTACCTCTTTAATGAATTTTAGAAAACTCACCCCCTTTTTAAAGTTGCCAACCAGGATTTTATCATGAGTCTAAACATCTGTTAGAATAGGATTTTTAGGCACAAACTATTACAGCTTTCTTTTAAAGGTACCCAATGGAATCTTGATGGCACAGCAATGTGGTATCTATGAACCGCTTGTAAAATATGTGAACAAATGCCTTAACCTAAATTTTATATTGTCTCATTTTCTTTCTGAGCCTGAATATCCTATCCATCCGTCCATCCAGAAGCTCATGCTGACACAGTGTGTTCTATACTTGAGTTTATTGTTGATTACTATTGCGCTAAGACAAAAGCGTAAGTTGAAGTTTATTTTTTATGATTTCCTGTGATTATTAGGCTTAAATCTTGATTTCTTTCTTATTGAGCAACTCCTCGCTTGATAGTAATGTACAACTGGCCAAAGGCACGTGACTATTTGGACACTTAATTTAAAAAAATGAAATTTCATTGAGAATACATCCCTGTAAGAGTTTTTGCGGCTTTTATAATTAATGTATTATTAACTTTTTATTAGCATTATTATCATAATAACGTATTCTTATTATTCTTTGAAAGTTAGGTTTTGAATAAATTTTACTCAAATTTTCCATCTCTCAGGCCTTGCTCAGATAAATGGGGAAAAGAGGGTGGAACGCGACTCTGTCACTCCGTTCACTAGAATGCCTTGTGAGCCTCGCTCCTGAACAATCCCCCCTAAATGTCCACATCCTGCTCCCCAAAGCATGGGGATAGGAAGAATGGTACTGTGCAGAAAGTAAGGACCCTGGAAGAGGGAAAGACACAGCGTCAGAGTCAGAGGAGGCGTGCCAGGACAGAAGCAGAGAGGCAGATCTGAAGATTGGTCACCCCGAGCCTGACAGTGGGGGTGGGGGCCACCAGCCAGGGCATGTAAGGAAAGCAGTTGTATTAGTTGTTTTAATATTACTACGACAAAATGCCATAACTAAGCCAACTTATAGAAGGAAGAGTTTACTTGGGCTTATGGTTTCAGAGGAGTGATAGTCCAGCATGACAGGAAATTTTGGCAGCAGGGGGCAGACGCAGTATCAGGAATCACAAGCAGGAAACAAAGAAGGTAAACTGAAATGGTGTGTGACTTTCAAAACCTCTAAGCCCACCCCAGGTAACATACTTTCTCCAGCAAAGCCACACCTCCTAAACTTACCCAAACAGCACTATCAACTGAGGACCAAATATTCAAACATCTGAGCCTATGGGCCACACTCATTCAAACCACAACAGCAGTAGATAAAACAAAGACCAAGAGCCCTTCTGCAGAGCCTCCAGAAGGGATCAGTCCTCCCGACCCCTTGACTTCAGGGAAACTAGTGTGGGGATTCTAACCTCCAGAACATTACAAGAACAAAGGCGATCTTAAAACTATTGCACCTGTGTTGTTAGCTAAGCCATAGGATCGGATACAATGTCCTGTCCACTGACACCCAACCCTATCCTGCTAGTGAGCAAAGATGAGAAGCCAAGTATGGGGAGTCCCTGGTCTAAGACAAGCCATCAGCCAGAGAAGAAGAACCTCTTGAGATCCATGGGAGCGTGGAGACCGTGGTTAGTGATGTGTGTGATCCAGAATAACTGGGAGGAATATTTCAGACGGACCTCTACAAAAAATGTTAAGTGAGGCGACAGATAGATGTGCCAACTTGGTTGAACCCATCCACACTGGCTACCTGCATCACATTGCACTCCATAGATGCTATACAATTGGGTTAAAGTAAGGGGGAACGGGGAACGTGAGAGTGTACTAGGACAAAAGACAAAATATCACATGCTTTCTCTCATGAACAATCTAGACTATAATAAATAAATATATATACATACAAACATGATTATGTATATACATACATTTATGTGGCATGAAAGCAGAAGGGAGACTGCTTCATAGATAAAGGGGCCAGGGAGGATGGGGAAGAGATGGGAGAGAGGGGCACAACACACACACACACACACACACACACACACACACACACACACACACACATGCCAGAATGCACCCATCATTGTGTGGACTAACTCAAAGTTCTTTTAAAATTCATCATTTCGTGGTAACTAAAAGCCCGTTTAAAATTTAAAAGAATATTGATTTTAATAATTGATATATTAGTTAAAGAACTGGAAGCCACAATCATCATGGGAGGAAGAGCGCATAGGTAACCTGGAAGTGACCACATGGTCCAGGAGTCCTGGGGACATTGAGAGGGATTGGGACATGTAGGTTTTGTTCTGAGTGCATGTGCCCAGTTCCTTCGGGAGGTCCTCCCGTGAGAAGAGGGTGTTGCATTCGGAAAGAGGCAACGTTAGAGATCGCATCCTGAACCTGCCCCAATGGCCCTTGTGTTCAAAGCTTCATCCCAGGGCAGCTGTTGAATGCTGCTTGCATCATCAGAGCATGACCTCTAAGGGGATTGTGGGCCTCCACCCCTGCTTCTTTTGATCCCCGGCCATCGGGTGAGTGGCTCTGATTCCAGAAGGATGTGCATGCAGTCTCACCACCCAGCTAAAGCAATGGAGCCAACTGATTGTAGATTGGAACCTCCTGAGTAAACCTTCTGACTTCATAGGCTAGTTTCCAGGGGTGTTTTGTGGTAATGATGGAGAATGACCGACACACTAGTCCCGACTTGGAAGGTGTTATTGGAGGAAGACGGTGATTGTGCTAGCTAGAGATCATCGGGCTGGCTGTGGGACTGTCTAGCCCTTCTCAACAGGGCTTGAAGCATTAAACACGACAATCAAGAGGTGAGAAGGAGCAAAGTCATGCCTAGATTCCTGGCTCACTACAGAGCAAAGGACTTCGTGTGGAGCATGCTGGAAAGCATAAGGATGGTATATGCTCATTAGCAGCGCTGCCGGCTTATGTAAATATTGACTTTCATCGACAGCTTTCTGTTAAGTCAATTAAGGAGAGTGTTTTGTTAAAGGGGAAGGAGACACGTTGCTGAAGCCACACTGGGCAGCCTCTGCCCTTTGCTCCCCTTAAACACTGAGGTTTCCTAAGGATGTGTTTCACACCCACGCCAGGAAAGCCTCGGCGGGCAGGTCACTATGCCACAGCCCTGTGAGCTAAATGATATCTGATCGCTTGACGCACTGGACAGCGGGACCCCTTGGCCTGTTTCTGCTGTTTGCCGTTGGTGATTTTACACTAACTGTATTTTATTTCCTCACATAATAAATGTGTGTGTTTATCATAGAACCAAAGCCAAGAACTCAGAGGAGTAAAAGGAAGGCGTGAGCCTGCCTACTGACCCACTGTGCAAGTCTTCGCTTTCATTAACACCTGGTTGGAATCATTTCAGCCTGCTCATGTGTTCTCTCTCTCTCTCTCTCTGTCTCTCTCTGTCTCTCTCTCTCTGTCACACACACACACACACACACACGCATACCTCTAACCTATGTATGTGTGGTTTTTCCTATTTTTCACGTCTTTATCTCTGTCACAGTTCACGACAGGCGCATGCCCTATTTTACCTGCCCCTCCCCATATGGGACATTTAAACTGGAGCTGACTTCCCGCTGTCACATGTAACATTATGACTAATGCACTTCCAAATAAAGCTCTTTCTGGATTTAGTATTTTCTCCTCAGAATTGAGTAGCGGAAGTGAAATCTCTGGATTATTAGGTGTGCACACATGTACCTGCACACACGTGAACACACACATACACACACCCCACAGCTGAGCTGATAGAAGAACTAATTTTTGTGGATTTGCACATATACATGAGACAGGGTCTCACTATGCAGTTCTAGGTGGCTTGGTGCTTGCTATGTAGCCCAGGCTAGCCTCAAACACCAACCATCCTCCTGCTTAGCTTCCTGAGTGCTGGAACCACAGGTTACACCACCATACCTGGCTTAGGTATGAATATGTTTTCAATTTTCACCCATAATTTGACATTGCTTTCCAATAGAGTTGGTCTTTTATTTTTTTTAATATGTGTGCGTGTGTGTGTGTGTGTGTGTGTGTGTATCTTATGTGCACTCGTGTCATGTGAGGGTGTCAGATCCCCTGGAACTGGAGTGACAGAGAGTGTGAGCTGCCATGTGGGTGCTGGGATTTGAACATGGGTCCTGTGGAAGAGCAGCCAGTGCTCTCAATCATTGAGCCATCTCTCCAGGCCCAGGGTTGATCTTTTAAAGGATTATGTATAAAATATTTTGATTTGTTTAGAAAAGGATACTCACCAACTGCCAAAGCCATAATAAATGTGAAATAGCACAACTCAGTAGCTTGTTAGAACTAACTTTAAAAATCATGGCTATAGCAGAGGAAGCGGAGATGGCTCAGCAATTAAGAACAGTCATTCTTACAGAGGACACAGGTTCGATTCCCAGCACCCACATGGTAGCTAACAACTATCTCTAACTCCAGTTCCAGGAGACCCAATGCCCCTTCTGACCTCCACAGGCTCCTGTACACATGTGGTGTACGTGCAATACATTCAGGCATGCATACATACAAGTAAAATTTTAAATATATTTAAGAAATCATAGTGGAAATCTGGAAAGATAACTCAGTCAGTAAAGTACCCAAGTTTGAGACCCAAAACCCATATTTTTTTCCTTTAAATCAAAACTCTTGTGTATTTGAACACATTTGGAATCCCAGCATTGGGAAGGTTAGACAGGTGGCTCCCTAGGGCTTAATGGTCAGGCAGCCTGGCTTACCTGGTGAATTCCAGAGCAGTGAGAGACTTTGTCTCAAAGAAAGAAAGCAGAGTGGATGTCATCTGAGAAACAACAGCCAAGGTTGGTCCCCTGGCCTCTACATGCATGTATGTCTGCGCACACACACACACACACCTGCACCTTCATAGGCACACACATGGACACACACACTCACAGCAGAGCTCACAGTGAGGAGGCATGGCGTTGCTCTAAGCTCCTGTTCTCCCTTCACTACCTTCTTGAGAAGCCCTCACATCCCAGCTAGGAAGGCAGGCTGTGGAGAGATCTGGGTAGATTTCCCAGTCACAGGCTTCTCACCTCACATTCTCCCAGCGTAGGCTCGGTTTGTACTGCTTTGGTTGTATGTCTTAACGTGCAGCACTGAGCTGTCAAGGGGCAAACCCTTGCCTAGGAAGTGGCTCTTCTAAAGGAAGTACTCACGCACAGTGAGCAACATCTGGGTCAGTTTGCTAGGACAGCCACAGCGAAGTTCCCCAGCCTGGGGTGGCTGAAACAGCCAACACTGGCTAGCGCACATCAGGGGATCGAGAGTGAGCCCGAGATTGAGCCATCACAGAGCTGATCTCTTCTGAGGTTGCATTCCTTGGCTTATCCATGGCCTCTTTCCCATCCAATTTAGTGACCTTAGTAAACAGTCTATATCCAAATACAGTCACATTCTGAAGCACTGGTGGGTTGGGACTTCAGCCTGCAGACAGAACAGGCTAAGACCTGTGGCTCCATTCTTTCTTCAGTGTCACTCTGCTGGCTGGTCTTATGCCAACTTAATTGAGAAAATGCCTCCTTAAGATCCAGCTGTAGGGCATTTTCTTAGTTAGTGATCGGTGGGGGATGGCCCAGTCCACTGTGGGTGGTGCCACCCTTGGGCTGGTGGTCCTGGGTTCTATAAGAAAACAGCCTGAGCAAGCCATAGCAAGCAAGCCAGTAAGCAGAACCTCTCCATGGTCTCTGCATCAGCTCCTGCCTCCAGATTCCTGCCCTGTTTGAGTTCCCATCCTGACTTCCTTCAATGATGGACTATGATATGGAAGTTTAAGTCAAATAAATCATTTTCTCCCCAGTTTGCTTTTTGGTGATTGTATTTCACTGAAGCAATAAAAACCCTGACTAAGATAGTCATCTAGGGGCTTTTAGCCAATAGCCAAACCAGCAGCCTCCAGAGGTCCTGGTTTTAATGGTCTATAGGAGGCCTTGGCATATATTGTAAGCTCCTTAGTGATTCTAATGTTCAGTGAAGCCTCAGAATCTCATATAATTGAGGTCCTAAATGGAGATTTCAGTTGCTCTTGTTGTTCTAAACTGCCAGGCGGGCAGATAAAGTGTTGTCAAGTGTATAGAAAACCTTCCAATCGGCACACCCGGGCAGCAGGTAGACACTGAGTGTTCAGTTCATGAGTACTCAGCTTGCAGGATCATTTCATTAGAGCAGTTAGTCATTGCTGAATGCCTAGGATACAAGGCACTCTGTGCAAACGTGAAAACCGACCACACACACAAATGTCCATTCCCTGGAACCTACAGATGATAGATTACCTAGGTGTGCTCAGTTTATCAGACCTTAAAAACCCAAATACTTAGAACTAGGGAGATTGTTCGATGGGTAAGGCACTTGTGCAAACATGAGGACCTGTCTGGATCCCTGGTACCTACAGAAAAGGTGGGTGTGGTGGTGGCAAGGGTCTGTAACTCACTTTGTGGCTAGAGACAGGCAGATCGTGGGAGCTCACTAGACAGCTGTCTAGTCAAAACGGGGAGGCCCAGGTTCTGTGAGAGACCCTGTCTCAGAAAACAAGGTAAAGAGTGATAGTCCCTGCACTGGACATTGGCTTTGCGCTTCCACACAAACAAGTGAGTTCACGCATACCAGCATGTGCACGCGCGTGTGTATATACATTCACACGCACACGCACACGCGCAGGAGTTTTTAAAAGCATAAGATCTTTCCTAGCAGAGGTCAAAGAACTGACATAAGAGCATCAGGTGGATCCCATCTATGACTGCTGACTGTGGACAGAGAAAGGGGACCAGCAACAGGATACATGGGAACGAGCAAGGAGAGTAGGCACACTGAGGCCTCAGTTCTCACCCTCCGGGGACTGAATCCTGCCAACCTGAATGAATGAAGAAACACTTCTTCCCTGGGGTTCCAGAAAAGAACTCAGTCCCACAGACTCCGGATGAGACCCCCTGTCAGACCTCTGACTTACAAAACTGGGGCATTATCTCGTGTTGTTCTGAGCCACTAAATGTATGGCAACCTGTTACAGCAGCATGAGAACACAGATACGGCCAAGCTAAAACCAAACAAAAACTAACAAAAAGGCAGTCGTCCGTTGCCATGGAACTAAGACCATCGGTTTTGTAGTAACTCCAGGTATAAGCTTCAGAAGTTATTAAATCCGAGGGTCCCAGATATTAGGTAATGTGTAATTCACAGCTAAATGGAAAACGAGAAACCTGTCCTGTAGATTGAAGGAAGGAAGGCATTTCTATGATAACATATTTGTATACATGACTGATTGCTTGAAATGAGTAGCTTTTGTGAAGAAACTCATGGTAATAATAGCTCTTTAGCTATCCTCCAACCCTTGAATCTTCTTAGTTTTGGAATGAAAAAAAATTATATGTACCAAGTGACTGCTTAGAAAAAGAAAACACAATAATATGGCATATCAGAGAGACACAGGAACCAACCGAAAAACCTCCTAGTAGCCAAAGCTGACATGATTCAAGCAACAAAATAAAGTTATGTTGGATAGTAACCCCCAAATAAAATAAATATTGTGAGTCCACACTGTTATTAGTAAATGGTTCAATAAATAAAATAAATTTGACTCTGTTCAAATCTGGCAAATTCCAAATTCCTTAGTCCAGTTCAGAGGCTATAACAAAATCCCTTAGTCTGGTTCATTTATAAACAACAGAAATGTATTACCCATTGTTCTAAAGGCTATGAAGCCTAAGATCAAGAAATCAGCAGACTCAGTGTCCAGTGACTAACTGTTTCTTGTGGATGGTATGTTCTGAGTGTCCTTACATGGTAGGAAAGGGCAAACACACACTCCCTCAGGCCTCGTTTGCAAAGACACATGAGGGTTCTCTCCCATGACCTAGTCACTTCCCTCCCAAAGGCCTCTCTGCTTAGTACCAACACTTTGGGAATTAGATTTCAATGGGAATTTTGGAGGGACACAGACATTTGGACCTGGCAATGCCCAGCATGGTGAGAGGTGGGTGTAACTTCACAGAGGAGAAGCCAGCCAGACATCACCCTGGCCAGGTGGTCCAGGCTTCACCATCCTCAGTGACATCATGTTGGCAGAGCTCCCCCTTGATACGATATGATGAAGCATTTCCCGGCTTTGCACGCCCTCCCCCAACCTGTAGCTCCAGTGTAATCACGATCAACCGTGAGACAAATATCAACTGACAGGAAAGTCTGGAGAAACTCTCACACACCGATGGTGTCCTGGACTGAGGAGACAGCTGTCAGCAAAGTGCTTGTCTTACAAGTACAAGCACCTGAATTTAATCTACAGAACCCGCGTAAAGAAGCCGGGGGCTCGTAATCTCAGTACTGGAGAAGCCGACACAGGGGAATCCCTGGGACTTCTCTTCCAAACAGCCTTGTCTAATGGAGCAAGATCCAGGCCAGTGAAAGACCCTGCCTCAAAATAAGTAACGGCACTTAACGTTGTCCTCTGACCCCCACATGTGTGCATGTACACACATGCACATACACAAGTTTAAAATATAACGGGGCATTCAGAATGGGGTCCCGGTACAGAGGAAGAATGTTGGATTAAAGCAAAGCAAGCCTGAATTCAGTATGGAATTCAGCAGCGCCTGACAATGTTGGGTCATTCATGGCAAGGATTGTACTATATTCACGGAAGATATTGACAATATCGGAAGAAAGAAATTAGAAGGCATATGGTAGGAGCCTCCCTGTGTTCTAGCTTCATAATTTTTCTATGAATCTAAATATATTCTCAAATAAATTCTTTTTTTTTCCCAGCCAGACACAGTAACAGTTGCCTGTAGCCCCAGTTTTGGGGAGTCTATGACAGAAAGACCTTTAAAAATGGAACTGTGATGGTCTTACAGATGTTTCTTCCAGAGATGTCTGTAGAGTATGAAGAGCCTTCTGCATCTTCTGGAGGGCATAAGGAGTCCTCTGTGTTTGGAGCTGGGTCAGCACTCAGAGGCGGCCTGTTGGGGGGGGGGGGGGGACATTGGTTCCTCACAGAGCAGAGGAAACAGCATTTGCCGTACTGCGTTCTGCTTGGGCACAGCTTCCTCTGTTTCGCATGCCACACATGGCTGTGGTGAGTTAGGGCTATCTAATGTCTGCAGGGATGGTGACGTTTCAAAGTGCACCTGTGACCATGTACCTTTTCTGGAAATAGGGGGGAATGCAATGTCGAAAACAAACAGTGGTCAGTGCCTGCCTGGACTGAGGGCTTGACCATAGGCCTGTGGGAACCCAACTCTAGCCCATGGTTAAAATGGCCATGAGGAATAGCTTTCCACGTGGGAAGCAGTCTCAAATCCATCTGTGTATAGAAATTAAAGCAGGTGTCACCCCTCTAGTCCCTAAAGTAACACCAGTAACCAGGCATCCTAATCTTTAACAATAGACTCAGCGCAAATATTGAAGTACTTCCTGAGGTGGGTAAGGACCCTGTCTGCAAAGGAAATTGATTCTTCCCTTCTGGGGAAGATTTTGCAATTTTCCGAATAGCCGTTTACTTCTCATCCCAGAGAGAAGTCAATTGGTGGTTTACAAAAAAAAAAAGAAAACGTTAAACCTTAAATCACCTGTGTATTTTGTTCTGGCTGTGTTGAGGACATCTTCATTCAAACTGGGCCTCCTGGGCCAGCCGCTCCCTCGGCTCCTCACTGTCGCCGTGGGCTCACTGTGTGAGGGCTCTCGATATGACACGTCACAGGCTCTTGAATGTTCCGTGAATGAATACCTCCGGCAAGGAATGGAACCTGAGCAGGCTGCACTGGGAATGTACCACTCTGGAGATGGGGCCCATGGGGAGGAAAGATGGGGAAGCCTTTGCAGGTTTGTTTCCTTCACCATCTTGCCTGCTCCTCTGAGGCCAGACACTTGCCTAGGCCAGCCATTCTCTTTAGAACCTTGTAGAATAGTCTATCTCTTACAGAATGTTTTCCCGACTTGGCCAAAACATCCCCATTTCCCTCTATTAAAGTTTACTATTTGGCATAGATACAGAGATCACAAAGATGTCATGCATGCTTCTGTTGTGTATGTGGACAGCCTCGAGTAGCGCGTTGTTTGACTCTGGGCTTGCCATTCACAGAAGCATCGTACCGAACTGAGTCAACGCAACTTTCTTGTAGCTTTAACATCGTGTTTCTAAGATTCATTCGCACTGTGTTTAAACCACACCGTGCTCACTTGTTTCTGCCTCTATGAGATGCGTTATCGCTGGGGGTTTCACAGTTCACTTGGTTTTTTCCTTAATTCCGAACATTGGGTTTTTCCATGGTTTCCACTACAGTGATCATTTTTAGAGAGAGTCTCCTTGGTGCGTGCGTTTAAGTGTTCTCTCGTGGAACCGCTCTCAAGCGTGAGCACCTATCAGAATTCTCTGCCTCCAGAGGTGGCCTCGCTCCTACACCTCCCCATTCTGCAGGCCTGGGGTACGGCCAGATGATGCAGTAGCATTGGAGGGGGTCTTTTCAGAACCACATTCCCAGAATCAATACTTCAGGGTGGTGTAACTGTACCTGTTCCGTATAAGATGATGTCCCCGGCTGAGGAGATGGCTTGGTGAAGCACTTCTTGTGTAAGCACCAGGACCTGAGCTCAGTTCCCAGCACTATCATAAATGTCAGGTATGGTGGCACAGATCTGCAACCCCAGCTGGGGAGGGAGAGACAGGCAGATCCCTGGAGCTCAGTGGCCAGACAGTGTAAACAAGCTCCAGGTTCAGGGAGAGACTCTGACCCAAAAATTAAGATGGAGACAGACTGAGCAAGACAGGAAGATATCTGATGTTAACCTTTGTCTTAAACACACACACACACACACCCTAATAATCATGACGATGTCCAGTTGTCTCCTGCATAACTGTGATATTTTATTTTCTCATGGCAGAAATGCAGGATCCACAGAGCCATATGTTAACCAGCCCCTGATATTACTATCCGCTCCCTGCGCACTACTGTGGCTGAAACAGCGAGAGAACAGGTTCTTACCCAGAGATGTCTTATACTTATTTAAGGAATGTGGGAGCTTTACATAATTAGGTATGTTTCCCAAACACAGGAAAGACTTGGCTCTGAAGGGTTTCCCGAGGAAAATAGTGAACAAGCCACAGAACCTTTACGGAACATCTCTTGCCGGTATCAGGGAGAGCAGATGGCTTCGTCCTGAGGTTCATTTCAAGCAGCCGTAGCAAAATGAGATAGATCCTGACAGCCAAAGCCACCCACGGTCACTTTTGTCGATTCGTATCTGGCACCTATCACGGGCCCAGTCCTGATGCCATGATTCTGCCGAGCGTGACGCTGCTGCTTACTCGGAAAGCACATCGTTTGGAAATGACGAAGGCTTGGAGGAGGTGTGGTTGAAATTTCATCTATGATGGCAAGTAAAATGCACATGGTTTGATCCGTCACGTGCCGGAAGGACGTGAGGACATTCCAACAAGAGGCACATTGCTCTGCGGTGACTATACAGTCATCCACCCTCGAGGGGGTAAGGGGGGTGCTCAGAAAGGCTCTCAGGTGGACCTGAGTCTGAATCCCAACTCCAGGAGCAAAGCCCCAGTATGAAACCCACTACAAGGGGCTTGGTCTCTCCTGGGCCTCAGTTTCTTCGTCTGTCACTTTGCACGACTCTGGTCTATCCTTCGAGGCAGTTGAGGTTTACATATGTCAAGGCTGACCACGTGCTAAGGCTTTCTAGTGAGCCACTCCTGGGGGGGGGAGTTTCTTTTTGTATTAGGTATTATTATTCTACTGTATATCAGTCGTGTAAGGTAGTGGGTTTCATTATGACGTCATACAGGAAGAGAAGGTACTCCGATCATAACTCACCCCATCATTGCTGCTGCCTTGTGTGTGTGTTGGGTATTTCTTTAGATTAGTTTTTCACTTTTTTAATTAACTATCGCTGTCTGGCTGCTGTTGGGGCGGCAAAGGAACAAGGCATAATCATCGGTGGAAACTCTGCCAGACCTCAGCAGAGGGAACCGCCGTCATGGCCAGCGCCATACTCAACAGTGGAACCCTGAGCTCTCAGCTCAGGTGTTTTTATTGATTCAGCACTCCTTGGGTGCAGATCATAAGCAATCAGCTTCCCCCACGAAATCCAACACCTGCGCACAATGCAGAATGCCAAGGCCGGTGCATCCCTTTTTCTAACAGTGCATAAAGCAATTATTTTAAACATAACTATAACTACATTTCTACAACAATTAACAAACTTATTTTTTGACAAGTCCGCACATGGACGTAATGCATTTCGGCGATCGTCACCCCTAATACTGTGTATTCCACCCCAGCTCCTCATAGGCCCTTTTTTCTTCTCAACTAGTCCTTCCCACTTTCCTATCTCTGTGTGTGGACCCCGCTGTGTGTTTGCTTGTGTGAGCATGAGTTGGAGGATGGGCAACTTATCAGAGGCTACAACATTGAAGAAAGTACCCACTGCTTCCCCAGCAGCCATTAACTGCCAGGCACTCTCAGGGAGGGGTGGGGGCCTCGTGAGCCCCCTCCCACCCTGGGATGGTCACTGGGCCAGTCTTGCACAGGTAACTATAGCTACCGTGAGTTCTTGAGTGCAGTGGCCCCCTAAGGCGGCTTTCCACAGCTCTCCTCCCCGTTCTCTGGTACTTGCATTCTTTCCGCCCCCTCTTCCATGATGTTCCCTGCGCAGGGGTGGGGCGGGGCGGGGTGGAGGTGGGGTGGGGGTAATTAGATATGCTGCTTAGAGCTGAGCACCCAACCGATGTGCTCTGAGCACTCTGATCAATTGAGTCTCTGGAGTAATCACCCGAAACAAAACTATGCTTCTCCAACCAAGTCTGTACTAATCTATAAGCACGGACGTAAACATTTAGAAGACAGTCTGACAAGTGCAACACATCCATCGAGCAAACCAATAGTTTAGGTCACGCCCTAGGGTGTGACCTTCCCAGCCATGGGTTTTGACCAGGCTTATAGTATCAGGTGTGACTTCTGTCCTGCGGAAGAGGCCTCAGATCCTCTCAGAAAGTAGTGTTCCCCCCAGCAGTGGGTACATCCTGCCTGGCAGTTCAGTCGCATAGCACACGGTGCCCATGGCTGGGTAAGACCGCGATGCCTTTTCTTCTCCCGTCAGCCTGCCTAGCACCTGCCAGCGCGGTAAGAGCTCGCCATGAGGGAGGAAGCTTCCAGCTCAGTGTTAGTTCCCTTTCTCTGCGCCCAGCAACCAACACGCAAGGTGTGTCTTCAGCAGGAGTGTCCTAGCATCCAGTTCCAGCGAGCGGCTGAGGGCAGAGGCAACGGGCTGTGTTATTTAAAGGACCAGAGAGGCCATCTTGACAATCAACTCCTGGACGGGTATCCCCTTCTCGATACTTGGATCTTTGTTAAATAATCCTTGACTTCTAGGATCAGCATTAATCGTGCGTCCAGGCTACCTCTATTCAAACTTGTTTTTAAAAGGAGCGTACAAAGAGGTATGCTTCCATATGATTTTTTCATAGCCCCTTGGTGCTGGTTAAACGTCTCCTCATCCCCTTCTCTTTGCCGATCCAGAGATCTCTCATCACCACAATTTACTTCGATCATATTTTCTCATCTCCCCATAGCGCCGCCCCCCTCCTCTTGTCTGTTTCCTTTTTTTTAAAAAACAAGGACTCATTATATAGCCCAAGATGATCTTGAACTTGCAGCCATCCCCACATACAAGTATGTGCCACTCTGCCCAGCTTTCCCATTTCGCTCGCTCTCTCTTGGAATGAGTTTGCGTTGGGTGGTGACAGAAGTGTTCTCTAGTGGAGCATATGGCAACGGCTTACACAAGTCTGAAAACCACCAATTTGTGTGCTTTAAATAATGTACCAATGGTGCATGCATTAAACCCCACTGAAGCTGGTTTAATTCCCCCAAAAGCAGAATAACACAGATCAGTCAAGGAACTCAACGTCAAATCATAGAACTAGCAGTAACTGAGCCAGGGTTTCAACCAGGCATATTGAGGTTGGGGTCTACATTTCTGGGTTCCCGTTTGTCTTTTGCATGGGGCAATCTGGGGTTTTTCTGAGAATCAGCTCAAATCTAACTCTTCTGTGGGCCTCCCCGACTTTCATGCAGCTTCACATTCCCTCTTTTGGGGCTTTGCTGTGCTTAAAACTCCCACTGAAATGCTTTCCGTGGTGTGTGGTGCAGCTCGGTGTAGCACTGTATGTTGCTAACCCCAGGAGACTGAGTTCCTTCCATCTTGTATTCCCAGAGCCTCCTGACTACTATGAGCCCCGTGTATTTAGACCTGACACTGTGTCTGAAGTGACAAGTGTCTCCTGGGGCCTTCCACATCTTTGACATGGCTACCAAAGAAGTCCCTTGAGAAATGAGGAGAACGGCCCAGTTAGAAAGTGCTTGCCACACAAGCGTCAGGACCCGAGTTCAATCATCAGAGCCTACGATTAAAAAGCTATGCGTGGTTGCGTGGTTTTGTAATTCCAGTACTGAAAAGGTGGCGATAAATAGATCCCCGGAATTCACTGGCCATCTAGTCTAGCTTAATTGGCAAGCTCCAGGCCAATGAGAAACCCTGTCTTAAAGATCAAAATTAGACGACACCCGAGGAATGACATCGTAGGTTGCCCTCTGGCTCCCGCATGAATGTGCACACACATGTACCCACATTACCATGAGAAGTCTTTCCCTACGGAGACACAAACATCTACCCCCTCCTTCTGGAGACCAGTGATAAACCAAAGTGCGATCCACTGATGTCAAACGTGTGAGACCAGTAAATCAAGTGTATTGGGCTCACAGAGTATGGGTGACCCCAAAGTATCCACACCACCAGATAGTCCCACCCCAGTGATGACCACTCCCTCGTAGCTGCATAGACTACGAATGCCCCCCCACTTCACCTCCCACAGTCCGTATACGCTGTCATCTTCTTCCAGCCCAAGGCCGCATGCAATCAGCACAGAAACATAAACAACTGGGAGGTGTAGGAGGGGGTGGTCAGAATCTCAGGTGAGGCATCAGCGACCTTCCCCACCCCCTCTTTCTCTAAAGGAATGTCAACGCAATCAGCAAGCCTGATCCTGGGGGTCCTTGCAAGAGGTCACAGCTGCTCCAACAATGAACATAGCTGTTACTACCAGAGGCGAGCATAAGACACACAAATATGCACCGGTACACACACAGAAGGCCTCCGAGGGAACCGACCCACGTGGGATAGCGGTGTGTGCAGAGCTAGCTTGATGAGCTTGGCTGGCGAGCAGTGCACACTAATGAAGCCAAGGTGGCCAGTCTAACCTCTGTGAGGTCACAGCACTGTGCTTTGTTTCCTGTGGTTGCAGACCGACCTCCTCACCTCAGAACGATGCCTTGTTAAGCTTGTGCCTTTGACAGGGTGAAAGACTGGGGAGGAATGGGTGTGTTTTGAGAAAAACTCATTATTGCCCGTGGAAAAACACCTGCAATTTCAGGTTCAGGCATCAGACACAAGCATCGTCTCCTTGTCTTAGAGATAACGGTTTTTAACTCTTTCAAGCTTCAGTCAGTCCATCTTTCTTCCCAGGATGAGACATGCCCTAGAAGATTAGTCAGAACCCCACTGAAATTAGACATCAGCAGGGATTTTAGGAAAGATTAAACTTCTCCTTAAGAAAGAGCCAAAGCAGATGGCATGATGTTTGTGGACACTTGTACAGACTGAAAGAAACATGTCGGAGGAGTAACAATGAGAGCAGGTGGCGTTATTTAGCTCCTGTCCCAAGCCGCGGGCTTTGCTCACGTTCTCGGCTAACACCCATGCTGCCCTATCATCCTCTGGCTCCCGCTTCGTGGATGGGGAGAGCGAGCCACAGAGAGATGTGTTGAGTCTCTCGGCAGGATGGGGCCATTAAGGCTCTTCAACTCCTTTGTTCTGCATTTTGTACATCAGATGTATTAATGTGACTGGTGTGTATTCAGTGTTATAAACAAGGGCTATTAAAAACAAGGCAGATGCCTATAACTCCAGTGCTCTAGAGGTAAAGGCAGGGGATTGTGAGTTCAAAGCCAGCCCAAACTAGGTAGCCAAATCCTGTCTCAAAAAAACCAAGGGACAAGGAATGAAGTCTAATGACAGAACACGTGCTTAACTCGCGCAAAGCCTCGGGACCAACCCTGATGCTCTGTAGAAGACCAGATGAAACGAGGTGTAAAGGACTGAGTGCTGGCTCATTGGTCAAGCGCTTGCCTGCCATGCATGAGGCCCCAGCTCTGCCCCCACTGCTGCACAAAGAAACACGAAGCAGAATGTCTGAGAAGAAAACAAGGTGAAGTTGCCTTCCTGACCCAGAGTGGGGGAGCTGTAGATGGCCTGTGAACCATGGCTGTGATGGCTGGTACGGGGGTTGGGGGGTGGGGGTGGAGGGGTGGGCTTTGCCATTTGTGAATCTTGCTGAAGTACCTCGACTTGTATTTGGTTTTGTTTAATGGTGGGGGGATCAAATCCAAGGTCTTATGCATCTCCGGCAGATGCTCTACCACTGAGATACACCCTCAACTCCCAACTCCTCACAGTCGCCCGTAGACACCTTATGTGGCGTACTGTTAAAAAACGCCAGAGGACTCAATCTGGTGGCTCATTTGGAGACGCGCCTCCATGCTGCTGACTGGGGTCTTCTAAGAAAAACATGCAGCTCTGTGCTAAACCCTCCCACTGGGGCTTATTCAAAAAGAAAACAAAGATGAGGATAAAGTTGTGTTTATTGAACGAAAAACCTTCCCAGCACTGATGACTTCTGGCAAAGAAAGAGAGGAAGTGAGCCACCCACCAGCCTCTCAACAGCAGGCTGCCACTGCTGAGATCAGCATTCATCTCCCTGGGAGCCAAGGGACAGAGGCGCTGAGACTCACCCCTCCCAGAGCTGAGAAAGATGCTCCATAAGTGGTTTTACAGATTTCCCCAACACAAAGACTTGGAGCGTCTGCTGTGTTCTGCCTGATGGCTGCCGCCCAGTGTCAGGCCTTAAGAACGCTCTTTTACCTTCCTCCATATGGCTGGGGATGTCCATGAACCCATAGATGTGTGGCAGAGAGAACATGGCTTGTGGTGGCCTGGTGTCACTGTAGAGAGAAGTGCTTCTGGTGGGGAAAGGTGAGGGATGGTGAGCACTGGGTTCGGCTCCGGGCCGAGGTGACGGGCTTCTCTAAGCAGAGGAAGCCTTTGGCTCTGTGTTAAGTTCTGATTCATGATTGAGTATAGGGACTCTGCTTTCCCTGCACAGCGTTGAGTCTCCTTCACAGGAGCTAGCGAGATGGCTCAGTCAGTCAAGTACTTGCTGCCAAGGCATGGGGACCTGAGTCTGAATCCCCAGTATCTTTATCAAAAGCCAGGTGTGGCAGGATGCACCTGTCACCCCAGTGCTAGGTAGATAAAGACAGGCAGCTTGGTGAAGACCAGCCAATCTGGCAGAGTCTGCGTTCCAGGCTCAGTACGAGAACCTATCTCAAAAAATAAGGTAGAGAGTAATGGAAGAAAACACTTAATGTGAATCTCGGCACGTGCACACGCTTGTGCGCACGCGTGCACACACACACACACACACACACACACACACACACACACACACACACACAGAAACCGAATCAATTCATTAAGAGCATTTGCCCACTACCTCCCCCACCCCCAGGATAAATGCAATACTCACAAGCTGCTTCCTTCCCGGGAGAGACAAGAATGGACACCAATTTTCACTACTCTTTGGCCATAAAGGAACCCACACTGTAGGTGCTCAGAGCATATCCCAGGTCAGCTTTGTTCTCATGGATCATGACCAACACACACACTCTCCTGGCCTAAAATGTCAAGGCCAGGCAGCTGTGCACGGATGGGTTGTCAGAGGGCACCCACGAATGGGTATCTGACATCTCAATGGAGGTTGGTCTGGGGGTCATGCAAAGTGACCAGTATGTAGACAAGCAGACGGGGATTGGTTGGTAGGGGGGCGTGCAGGAAGTCTGCACCTTGGATGTGCGGTCCGTGCCTCCGGCCTGCTGCAGTCTCCTTTGCCGCAGGATGGAGTCGATTGGCAGAGAGGTGGTTCCTGGTGTGTATTCCAGGCCACAGCCTCATCACAGCTGCTCCTCACTGGGGCTGGGCCGCGGAGCGCAGGTGGCTGTTAGGAGAAGTAAGGTGTCTGGGGACGGGCCGTCCGGAAGCTCTCTCCAGATAGACACAGGCGGCCAGGGGAGGAGAGAGACTCTTGAGATGGAAACCTCCCAGAAGGCACAGCAGCCCACACAACTGGAGATGTGAGGTCCACTTCTTACATTTCTGTCCAGATCCCTTCTTTTTCCTTTTATATCAGCACATTAAATACCACGGGCTTATTGTGATAGTCTCATGCGCAGATAGACTGTACTTTGGCGTAGTGGCCTCTCCCGCTGCTTCATCTTGCTGCCTTCCTCTCCTCCGTGCTGGCCGTCTTTCTTTCCCCAAATCGTTCCCTCTCTGCTGTCATAGCTTCCTTAATACTCTGGATTCTGCATATGAAAGAAGCAATGTGGTTTCTGTCCTTCCGAGTCTGTCTTATTTCCCATGGCGATCTCCAGTTCCAGCCGTTTTTCTGCAATGATATCACTTTGCTTTTCTCTATGGCTGAATAAAACTCTACCGAACCCATGTGCCGTGCTTTCTTTATCCATTCCCCTGCGGGTGTATACTATATGGCTCTCGTGAACAGTGCCACGGTAAACAGGGACAGGCAGGTATGTCTGCTGTGTACAGGCAACTGATTTAAATTTAGCAGGAAGCTGGGTTGTAGCAAAGCCTGAGGCTTTAGTGAAAATAAAACAGTCAATACGAGTGGTGGCTACTGTAATAAACAGTCCGTATGGTAAGTGGCTCCTCCTTTGGTGGGCTCTCCAAGTCTGTTTCAAGCCTCGGACAGCAGAACACTGTCTCTGGCAACATGTCCCAGAAGGATAGATGCGGCTTAGAGCTCTGGGATGACTGAAGGTGAGGTTGGAGAGGGGTTCGCTTGCACTGCTCCCACGTTCCAGGGAACTCGCAGACCCCAATGATCCCAGTGTGTGTGTGCACACGCATGTGCGTCTGTGTGTGCAGGTGCACACTGTGGAGAGCAGAGGAGCCTTGGATGTCGTTCCTCAGGTACTCATCAGGTAGGTCTGGCTGGCTGTCCAGTGAGCCCCAGGGATCCGCGGTCTGAGGCTTCCCCAGAGTTGAGATTGCAAGCTAATGATAATGTGGATTCTGGGGACCAAACTCAGGCCTTTGTGATGCTGCAGTGAGCACTTGGCTGAGCTAGCCATCTCTCAAACCCTCTGCTGGTCTTGTGTTTGGAATCTTGACAGGCCACCACTAATTAGGTCTCAACAGGCGACGCTTGCTAGAATCTTTGCGTGTACATCTCTCAAAGACGAGCAACGAAGGAGGAAAGTGGGGGTCACCTACCATGCCACAGGCGGTAGGGAAAATGTCTAGAGAGAGCGCCCTGAAGATCCCGAGTGGCTTGGGAGTGTTCTGATTCGGAGAGAACCATAGCAAAGGCCCCCAGCCTTGTGCACTCCTCTCTTGCCTGGGGAGCCCCTGATTCTCTTTCTTCTACCCTCGGGGCCCCTGGCTCCTTAACCATATGGTGGTGAAGTCAGCTCCGAACTTGGGAGCTTTTTCCTTCCTTCTTTCTTTTTAACAGCTTTTCTGCCTCGTGGCCGGTATCCCTGTTCCTGTTCCTGTTTTTAAACCACACGCTGGGAACCAATGAAGAAAACCCACTAGTTTTGAAGTTGCTCCGAAAGACGTAGGAAATACATGAATTGTGAAAATGTGAACAGTATAATCCACTCCCAGCTGTGCGCTCGTCGTGACGGCACGCCTCGGAATTCATCCTCCCGCTCTGCGGTCCGGCGGCGGTGATGAGCCACTCACACACACGGCTGTGCATTTTGAAAGCCCGTGGCTTTAAATAACCAGAGGTGGATTTCACTGTTAGCCTGGCGAGGGGCTTAGCTCCCAGGGCGAAGAGTCAGCTCTGCCTCTGAGCAGTGGCAGAGTGGGAGACGTTCGGTGCTGATTGCTAATAATTGACAGTATCTCCCTCTTTGTCCTGAGCACGGCAGGGGGGGGGAGGGGGGCTTCTCTGCACCACAGCAGGACATCGAATGTACAGTGAAGAATCTGCCATTTTAAAACAACTAATTTGACCTTTTATCTACCACTTTTTATTCCATGCTCCCTTTCCAGAATGGAAATTATTATTATTACTCTTACTAGTTATTGTTATTATTATTATTATTACTACGTGCGTGCTGTGCGCACATTATACAAAGGTCCCAGGCGGAAGGGTAAGAGCTGAAACCTGGCCTGCATGTGCTCCACGCCCCATGCTCAGGGGGCTTTTGAGGACTGGAGACAGGCAAGATTCATAACATCCAGGCCCGGAAGACACGGCAAGAGGCTGGAACTGTTGGTTTTTACACAGTGGATGGGGATGCCGTTGAGGGACGTTAAGCAATTCCTATTTTCTGATGGTGTAAAAGGGATTGTTTGCTATGGGATCTAGGAGGAAGCAGCCTGCAGGGGGACAAGGGGAAGCGCAGGAGATCCCTCAGGATCGGGGAAGGTTTTGTCCGTGGGCAGCCGCTTCAAGATTCGAGATGTCAGAGACACAGGAAGTGTCCTCAGGGTGGCCAGGGATGTTACCCCACAATATGAGAAGAGGGTGGGCTCAAGCCCCTGATTTATGAAGATAAGCAGAGGACAATAGGCTATGGCACTCGGGTTCCCCAAGGCCCAGTAAGGAACAAGACCTTGAACGTGTTCACACACCAACCACAAGGTAGTCCCTTGAGTCCTTCAAACACGGCTGTGAGCTGTCGCCACAGATGGATGGGTGGAGGGTCCACTCCCTTCGATGGCAGACCCCTTGCTGTACAGGGGTGCATCCTGGTAAAAACAAGCTGAAACCAGTTCACTTTAAAGCCACCCCCTTGGAAATGCTTAGGGTTCCCCAGGAGACCTGATCCCAGCAGAGTCCGAGGGAGCAAGACATTGGGGTGAGAGCTGGGTCGAGTTTGCCGGTGACTTCTGTGCTCTTAGGGTTCAAGACAAGGAATAAATAAGCAAATTTCTCATCTGGTAGGGAACTAGGGGAAGAGGGAGGGAGAGGAGAGGGGAGTGTGTGTGTGTGTGTGTGTTCAATCTCCGGTGGTTGTTGTTTCTCAGGAGTCATCCACTTCCTTTTCTGAGGCAGGGCTTCTTTTGTTGACCTAGCTAACCGAGAAGGGTAGGCTGCTTGGCCAGTCAGCTAATCTCAGGGACCCTCCTGCCCCCTCCTCCCCCAGCACTGGGATTGAATTGTACAGCATCGTACCCAGCTGTAAGTGGGTCTTGGGAATTAAGCTCAGGCCTTTGTGCTTCTGCAGCACCAACCATCACACCGGCGCTAAGGTCACTCCCTTGGAAACCTCAGAGGGTTCCCATGGGTCCTCCAACCTCTGAGGGATCCTTGACTAATGAATATATCACACTGTGGGGGGGGGGGGCAAGTGCAGCTGCCACTGCTGTGGGTTTTAGGTTCCGATGCTATAAACACATCATGGCAATTTTGAAAGACTGTGTGATGGCTATTCTTGGTTGTCAACTTGACTACATCTGAAATTAACTAAAATCCAAATGGCTGGGCACACCTGTGAGGGATTCTTTTTAAATTAAATCTTGGAAGTGGGAAGACGCGCTTCTAGCCAGGATCTTTGAGGTGGGAAGATCCACCCTTTAACCTGAGCCACACCTTCTGCTGGCAGCCTGTATAAGGGACATGGAAGAAGGAAGCTGGCTCTCTCTTTGCCTGCTTGCTCTTGCTCTCACTCTCGCTGGCAAATCCATTCTTTCACTGGTATTAGATCTACTTCTTCAGGATTCTGGCCTATAGCGAAGAGCAGCTGAGACATCCAGCCTTGTGGACCGAACAACTACTGAATTCTTGGACCTTCTGTATATATATATACATACATATATTCTATAAGCTCTGTTTCTCTAGAGAGCCCTGACTAATACAATCCTGTACTGGAGGGGCTTGAGCAACCACCACCCCTTGTACTGGGGAAAGAAATATCATTTCTAACCTGACCTACTTAATCTCCTTACCAACAATGAATAAGAGACATCACTCCACTCTTCACACCCCTTCCCCAGAGACAGGAGTCCTCTCTGGTCATCATAGCTTCTCAGTGCAAAGCCAAGAGAGCTGGGATCTTCTGGCAACCCACCTGACCTGACCAGTCCCTGCCTCTTCCCCAGGAAGTGACTCAAAATTGACCACAGTGCCAGGAGCCCCGTCACTGCAGTCAACAGTATAAGGAAGTGGCCTCCTGCAAGCCTCAGCGGCGCGATCAGATGGCTACAAGCCCCCATGCTGTCTCTGCAGCTTTACTAAAATACACTTGTCACACATGTAAGATGTACAGTCAAGGAATCTGTGAATGCATGCATCTGTGTGTACCCCTGGAATCATTTCCGAAGCAATTTAGATAATGGGCATCCCCACCCCCTCCCACGTGTCCTTACGAGCTTTGCAAATCACTCCTTCCTTCATCGCAGTCACCGCCCACCTGCTCTGGATCACTGTGAATCATTTGCACTTTCTAGAATCATGTGTGGTTAGGCTGCACGTGTGTGCTTTGTGGACCGGCTTCATTTATCAAGCTTAGTCATCCTGAGATTTATTTATGTCGTTGCATCTCTCAATAGCTTGTTTTTATTGGACATCATTTATGTAAAAAACGTTTTCCACTCCCAGTTGAATTGCCTTGATTCTGAAGCGGTCCCTCAACCCTCCAGCTGGCCCTGTAATTGCCTTGACAAAAGGAAGATTAACAGGAAAACACAAGCTTAATGCAAGCATCAGGCTTATGTGTGGAAGCATGGTCGGAAGACTCTGAGGAGTGGTCAGACCCGAGAGCAGAAGTGAGAGGACAAAGGAAAAGAACTTTGCAGAAGAGCAGGTGGGGGCTAGTTAGTAAGTGGACCCCTGTGGTGCTGTCTCTGGGCTGATATGGCTCTAGAGTTGTCTCCCTTGAATAACTTCTGAGGAAAGGGGAGAACACTTTTACAAATTTACAATACTCTCCCCTTACCCATGGTTTCATTTCCCGAATTTCAGTTACTGACAGTTAATGCAGTCCAAACACACTCCATGGAAAGTTCTAGAAATAATTCATAAGTTTTTTAATTGCATGCCATTCTGAGTAGCATAACGAAATCTCACATCATCCATCCCATCCCACTGGGAACATGAATCATCTCTTGTGTCTAGTGTATCTGCTCCGTATGTGTTGCCTACATGTGCACTTGGTATCTCTCCATCTTGGTTATCAGAGGGACTCTGTGGTTTCCATATATGCTCAAATACCCCTTAGATTCTTTAATTGGCTCCAAGGGTGAGCACAGTGATGTAGAGGAGGCAGCAAGGCACGAAGCAGCTTGACGAGAGTCCACTGTGGCTCTTGAGATGTGGCCCCGGTCAACATCTGTATGTCACTTTGAGTCAGGCAGGGGAAGAGCAGGTGACTTTTCTCAAATCTTCTTTTCAAAAACCTTCAGTTCCAAACAAGTCGCCGTGCGTGAGTGTGTCTGATTCTGCTACTGGGTGTGGTGCATCGTCTGTCTGGATGTTGGATGTTTCCTAAAGGTTCATGCTTCTTCCCAGGGTGGTGGAGCTGAGAGGGACCCAGTGGGAGGTACGGAGGTCTCCTGAAGGCACTTCCCTGAGAAGATATTTTCTCATGGAAGCCTGCAATGTGACTCAGTGTGTGAAAATGCTTGCCATACGAGCTTACCACCTGAGCTTGGTTTCCAGAATTCATAATGGAAGGAGAGAACCGATTCCTACAAGTTGTCCTCTGACACACACACACACACACACACACACACACACACACAACAACAACAACAACAACAACAATATTAATAATTTTTTAATAAGGGATTTTTTCATGGGTGCTGGTTAGTTCCTCACAGGTGGCTATTATGGAAGCAGGAGCCTGGCCCAGTGGTCTCTCTCTTTGGCTTCTTATTCTGAAACATACGCTCTTCTTTCACATGTACTCCTGTCATTGACAGCCACCGTGGTGTAGCAAGGCCAAGTCCCCTCACTAGAGATGAGCCAATTCGAGTGTCATGCCCTTGGACCGCCAAAACTATGAACAAAATAAACTTTTCTTGACAGAGTTAAGCTGCCTTGGGTATTATGTTATGGAGGTGAAAAGTGACTAGTCCAACCACCCTTTGACACCTATGTTAAGAAAAACCACTGACCATGTCTGTGAGGGTTTGCTTCTAGGCTTGTCTGAGTCCTGCAGATCTGTCTTAATTAAGGTTTCCATTGCTGCAATGGAACACCACGACTAAAAAACAAGTTGGGGGCCGATGATACCCAGGCTGTGGACGTAACCAGCGTGACAAGGATCCTGGTTTTCCCTTTGCTAGGAATCCGAAGTCCACCAACTGCTTTGCCCCTTTCTCATCTTTACTGTATGGCGACAAAAGCCTCCCATCAACAATATTGTCTATTTGGCATATTAGTGAAAACTCAAATCAATTCCTGGGCTGGATGGGAGAGGAACACTGCCATCTCAACCCTAAGTAATTGTAACAGTCTTACTGGCCTTCAAGTTTTTGGCATGTGTGAAAATTATTCATGCTTTCTGTAAATATATAAAAATTGTTCTTGGTAAAACTGACCTTCCCATAGAGACAAAGCCATAGTCAAGATCAGAAATGAAGTCTAGACAGTATGTCAGCAAGCTTGAAAAAGCAGATAGATAATTCACCCCTGAATGCCTGCCCCCCTTTATTGTAGCAAGTATACAGACAAAAAAATCAGCTATTCATTAATAGACATTGTGTTAAGACTACCCACTAGAATTAACCTTGAAGATTAGAGGCCTGCAGCTAGGAAGGGATGAACACTCTTGCATAGATGTATGCCTGAACACCTGCATTCTGTTAGATAAGAAGCTGGCATTTTGCTATTTTAGCTAGAGTAAGCTCTCTGTCTAGAGGGGAATCTTGTAATTTTTCCCCAATGTGCACATTGTTAATTTTACTCTCTTAACTTTTCTAACTTCTAATTTCTTTATTTTTACCGTTAAAAGAAGTACACCAACATACAAAGGTGTGTCCATGCACGTCATTTAAGGCGCAAAAGGTGTAACATATTGAGTCCCAAGTGTACTGCGTTCACTTGTCATAACTTTCATTGTTTGTCCTCCTTTGTGGAGACTGAGGAACCCTGGGTGGACTAGAGCTGGACTCCACTTCCACAGAAAGGGTTTATTTGGTTTACACTTCCCAGATCAGTGTTCATCATTAAAGGAAGTCAGGATACAAACTCAAACAGGGCAGGAACCTGGAAGCAGGAACAGATGCAGAGGTTATGGAGGGGTGCTGCTTACTAGCTTGCTCATTCAACACAGCTGACTGTCTCAGTTGGTCTTCAGTACATGCTGGAATCCCAAAGAAGTAGGCTACAATGCCAGTGAAGGAGTGGACTTGTTAGCAAGGCAGGGGGACGCAGGTCAAGAGCGAAGGAATCCTTCCATGTCCTTATAGAGGCTTCTGGCAGAAGGTGTGGCCCAGATTAGAGGTGTGTCTTCTTGCCTCAGAATCTAAATTAAGATGTGTGCCTTCCTACCTCTAAGGATCAAAGGTGTGTGTCTTCCTACCTCAAAGGTCCAGACTAGGTGTGCCCTCCATTTCTGGATTGTAATTCATTCCAGATGTAGTCAAGTTGACAATCAAGAATAGCGATCACGAGTCCTCCCCTCGTCAATGTGACACACAATCATGTCTCCTTATGTCATGATCAATTTCCAAATGAAAACAATAACCAGGTCATTGTAGTGCCTAAACATTGTTGTATACTGCTGTGTCAGCTCAGCAAAGAAGACAGGAGGCATATTTCGTAACTGCAAACCCTGCCAGACCTCAGCAGATGGAACCACTATCACGACCAGTGCCATACTCACAGTGGAAACCCAAGCATCTGAGCTCAGGTGTTTCTGTTGAGTCAGAACTCCTAGGGGCAGATCATAAGCAATCAAACACCCCCCACAGAAATCCAACACCTGCAGACAATGCAAAAGGCCAAGGCCTATGCATCCCTTTTTCCAACAGTGCACAAAAAACAATTATTTTAAGCACAGCTAAAAATAAACTTCCACAATAAAACATAATATAACTATCCTATATAGTCACAAACACATTATATATTTAACCAGGTCATAACTACACTTAACTATCTCCTGCACAACCACAACCACATCATAAATTTAAAATAGATGGCCATGTCCCTTGTGGGACATTATTTTAGTGTCTCAAACTGAAATATGATAAGCATATTATTTTCTTAATTGATGTTACAACACACGATAAAGAAATTGAAAGAAAACACAAATATCTGTACAAATTCATTCTTAACAAAATAGAACAGAAGCATTCATTTCAATTACAATCCTCGTTTCTGCAACTGGTCACGTGACCTTAGCTGGTATTTATAACTACCTTCCTCTACTACCCATTCTGTATTATCTCCACCTTTGGCAAGAACCTCATCAGGTCTCGGGTCTTTTCATGGAGGAGTGGCCCAAACCTTCCTGATGGCTCTGCACCCTTTGTCATCCTCCCTGGGTTAGGCTGTTGCAGCTTCCCACTGACTTTAATCACAGGACATGGCAGCACCAAGAGACACCCTAAAATATCTCCTGCACTCCAGACATGATCTTTCTTACCGCCATTGTGGAGGAGCAACCTAATTTCCCCATGGCAATCCAGATCAATCACCCCTTCAATCCTGAGCCTTCAACTGCCACCGAGGCTGCACCTTAACCAGTGGTCTCTCCTGGCCTCTCACAGTGCCAAGCCTCAGCTGCTGTCCATGACCCCTTCATGCCTTTAAAACCTTCAAAAAAGAGTCACTTAGGTGACTCTTGTACTACCAGGATCAGCTGCCAGCACAAGGTATAACCTTGGCCATTTCTAGGACACAGCTTCTGTGAGCTGACTCTCAGGAAACCCTTTCTGGAAGATTTCCCCTTGATGATGCTGGTCTCTTCTTAACACTAATTTCCCAGCTCCAGCCAACCATCACTGAATATCCCAGAAAAGCAAAGGTTTCGCTTTAGTAGTTCTGGTATCTTGTGTGGATTCTTCAGCCCCAGCAAACCAGAAGCACAGACTCTTCGCACGGAAGGCCAGTAGAGTCTTTGCTCCCTCGGGAACGCCACAAGCCAGAGCTCCATCTTCTGCACTGCTCTCTCTCCACATTATCTCCCGAGCGCCTACGGAACAGCTCGCCGAGCTCTCTACACTCAACGGCTTTTCTAGACCAACGTTCCAAAGTCCTTCCACAACCCTCCCCTAAAAAGCAACATGGTCATGACAGCCACACCCAACTCCTGGTACCGATTTGTCTTAGTTAGGTGTTTCCACAGTGAAACATCATGAGAAAGAAGCGAGTTAGGAGGGAAAGGTTTATTTGGCTTACGCTTCCCAGATCAATGCCCATCATCAAAGGAAGCCTACATGTTTCACACAAGTGCGGTTGTGCTTTTGCAGCTGCGTTGTAAGTCTTGACACCAGGCACTGCAAGTCTCTAGAATTGCCTCTAGAATTGTTGTTGTTACAGCAGCAACAACAGCAAAAGCAGCACGAATTTTAATTAGGATTGCGTTGAACCTATGGCTTGATCTCGAGAGAATTAAAGCAAATCCGATCCAGCAACATGATTCTGATGAGTTTCTCTCAGTTTGGTTATGGTATACAACTCTTCGATATTCAGGTCTTGCAAGCCTTTTGGGAATTTGTCCCGAGTATTTTACATTTCTGATGGCATTGTAACTGTTCTCAGTTTACGTTTGTTTTCGCAGTGCTGGGGGGGAACCGAGCCTCGCGCACACTAGGCAGGCACCCAAACACTGAACTACATGCCCAGCCTTTTTGCTCACTCCCTGATTCCTCGCAGCCAAATACTGTGACTGCTGGTTTGTCCTGCCCGTTTGCTAGTCTTCTTTGTTAGCCTTTGCTTTCTCGATGTCGTTGGACGTGTCCCATAGACAATTGCTTTTTGTGGATTAAAACTCATCGGCCTCCTTCCAGAGCTGTCTGAGTCTTTGACTTGTCTGAGAGTTCCAGAACCTTCAGAACAAGGCTAAATAGAAAAGAGCCAGAAAGCCCGGCCTCCTTCATGATTATAAAGGGAAGCTTCACCACCCATAGGGTTTCGTATTTACTTTTTGGTGACGAGCCCATCTATTTATTCCTAGTTTTCTGACCCTTGTCACTATGAATAGATAGATGCTGGATCTTCTCAAATAGTTGCTTGGCACCTAGGGAGTGATCCTGTAGTTTTGCTTTCCAGTCTGTTGATCTGGTAAATTAAGCCAGTTCTTCAAATACTAAATCAGCTGAGCAAATTGACCATCCTTGATGGTCTACATATTGGGGGATTTGATTTGCTAAAACCGTTAAGAATTGTTGTTTAGGGCTAGAGAGATATCTTACAAAGGACCTGGGTTTGGACCACATGGTGGTTCACAATTGCCTGTAAACCCAGTTCCAGGGGATTTAAGAACGTCTTCTGTGCACCTGCACACACACAGCACCTGTGTCTATGAGTTGAAAGATGGGTAGACAGTTGTCTTATGATGTCAGAGTAAGGCAGATGGCATAGGATGAATTGGAAATAAACCTTTCTCTTTAATTTTCTGCAAGTTTGTGTGAATTTGCATTACCAGTCCCTGGAATATTCAGTAATATTCATGAGCAAAGCCTTTTGTGCTTAGTTTCTGAGGTTTTTGTTTTGTCTTGTTTTATTTGGTGGTTTGTTTTTTGGTATCCCTGGCTGACCTGAAGCTCACTATGTAGACAGGCTATCTCCAAACTCACAGAGATCCACCTGCCTCTGCCCGCTGAGTGCTGAGATTAAAAGGGTGTGATACAATGCCTGGCTTAGGAGATTTTTTTAATCACAAACCCCGTTTCTTTAGGATGAGGGCATTTTATGGTAACAGTTTCTTTGGGGATGTTTGCTAGTTTGCTTCTTTTAAAGAAATTTTATATAACTTGCTGAATTTGTTGCTCAAAAATTGGTTATAATATTCTTCTGTATTTAGTCACCTTGTGTATGTGGCTATGTATGCTCATGTGTGCACGTGTGGGTGGGGGTGTATGCTGATGTGTGCACATGTGGGTGGGGTGTGTATGCTGATGTGTGCACCTGTGGGTGGGGATGTATGCTGATGTGTGCACGTGTGGGTGGGGGTGTGTATCCTCATGTGTGTATGTGTGGGTGGGGGTGTATGCTGATGCATGCATGTGTGGGTGGGGATGTATGCTGATGTGTGCATGTGTGGGTGGGGATGTATGCTGATGTGTGCACATGTGGGTGGGGGTGTGTATGCTGATGTGTGCATGTGTGGGTAGGGGTGTATGCTGATGTGTGCACGTGTGGGTGGGGGTGTGTATGCATACGCATGCAAGTGTGCACAGAGGTCAGGGGTTAACACTGGGTATCTGCCTCAGTTGATATCCATCTTAATTTTTGAGACAAGTTCTCACTGAACCTGGAACTCCTCAATTTGGCTAGACTAGCTGGCCAGAGAGCCCCCAAAATCCTCCTATCTCTGCTTCCCCAGTGATGGGATTACAGACATGTGCCGTCACTGGCAGATTTTTACAGATTTGAAATTTGTCAAATCCCTGACTGCTTTTCTCTTTTCCCAGAACAGATGCCAAGGGATCAAGGGGATGACTGGTTTTAATACGCCCACTGAATACACATCGCCTAATTGTTTGCTTGGGATATAGTATTTAATACCTATCGGTGGCTAACTTGGCAATGAAAAGAAATCTTCATTAATTTGACAGAGGGAAATGTTTTCCTTTTCATTTCTTTGATGACTAAGTGGAAATGAAGTCTAGGATTCTTAACATTTGTTTATTCTTATTTTGTTGCCACATAGCAATTACACACGTTTGTTGGGGTACATTCCATTGTGTGTGTGTGTGTGTGTGTGTGTGTGTGTGTGTGTGTTACGTGTGACCTGATTAGAACGATTAGCATGTGTGACATCTCAGACAATTGCATTTTTTCATGCTGATAATGTTCAAAATCCTCTGTAATTGTTGTTTCAAAACATACAATCGATAGTCATCAACAGCCACAGCTACCCTCTGCGTTCTAGGACACTGGAAGCCATTCTCCCACTACACTGCACCCTTAGCCACCCTCTCTTCATCTTCCCCTCCTCCTTGCCCTTCCCTGGCTCTGGAAACTGCTACTCAATATTTATTTCTATGACATCAGCTTTTCAAATAAGTGAGATTGTGCAGTATTTGCCTTTGTGTGCCTGACTTATTTAACTCAACAGTGCACACTCCAGTGCCATGCTGCTGCTGCCAACGACAGAATTCCATTCTGCTTAAATGCCCTTCTGTTGTGTATATGTTACACCTTACTCCGCCCATTCACCTGCTGATGGATGTCTGTCTAGGTTGGGCCGTGCAAAGGCAGATGCCTTCCTAACGTACAATCCCCATTTTCTTTAGGTAGGCACTCGATTGTGGGACTTCTGGTTGAGAAGAAACTTCTGTTTCTGTAATGGCTGGACTAATTTACATTCCCACCAACAGGGTATGAGAGTCTCTACTTTTCCCACATCCTCACCAAATGTGTTCTCTTTCGTCTTTTCGACAATAGCTGTTTCTAACTGGGGTGAGATGTTATCTTCATGCTTTTGTTTGTTTTTCATCTAATGATTAATGTCTTAGTCACTGTTCTATTGCCGTGAAGAGACACCATGACACCAACTCTTATAAAAGAAAGCATTTAATTGGGGGCTTGTTTACAGCTTCAGAGGCTAGTCCATCATCATCATGGCAGGGAGCATGGCAGCATGCATTGTGCTGGAGAAGTAGCTGAGAGCTTTATATCTTGATCTGCAAGCAGACAGAGGCTGGGATAGCATGGATTTTTGAGACCTCAAAGCCCACCCCTAAGGACACTCTTTCTCAAACAAAGCCACGCCCCCTAATCCTTCTAATCCTTTCAAAGAGTTCCACTCCCTAATGACAAAGAATATGTGAGCCTATGAGGCTATTCTTATTCAAACCACCACAGTTAGTGGTGGTGAGATTTATATATATATATATATGTATATATATATATATGTATATATATATATATGTATAGTTATTAGCCAGTTGTATGTCCTCTTTTGAGAAATATTTATTCAGGTCATTTACCCATTCTTTAAATTGAATCATTGATATTATTTTGCTTGGTGATTGTTTTAGTCTCTTATATATTCTCGAAACTAATCCCCTGTTTGGTGCATAGTTTGTGTTCTCTCTCATTTTGATGGTTGTCTCTTTACCCTGATGGATGTTTTTGTTGTTTGTTGCTGTACAGAAGGTTTTTGTTTGATAGAGTCTCATGTTTCATTTTTTCTTTTGTTTCCCATGCTTTGGGATTTATCCAAAAACTCTTGACCAGACTAATCCTGTTAAATGTTTCCCCTGTTTTCCTGTAGTAGTTTCATAAGTTAGGATCTTACATTTCAGTCCTTGATCTATTTGTATTGATTTTATATATAATTAGAGATTTTTTTCTTTTGCATAAGGGCATCCAGTTTTCCTAGCACCATTTATTGAAAAAGCATCCCTTTCTCCCGTGACTGTTCTTCATTCTTTCATCAAAAATTAACTGATTGGGACTGAAGAGATGGCTCAGTAATAAAGAGTTTGGTTCCCAGGACCAGGTCAGGCAGTTTACAACCACCTATAACTCTAGCTTCAGCACCTCTGGCCTCCAAGGGCACCTGCAGCCACCCACACACACACACACACACACACACACACTTCAAAGCGGTGGTTCTCAATTCCTCATGTTGTGCTGAGCCCCAACCATAGAATTATTTTTGTTGCTTCTTCAAACTGTAATTTTGCTACTGTTACGAGTTATAATGTAAATATCTGATACAAAGATGGTCTTAGGTGACCCTTGTGTAAGGGTCATTTGGCCCCCAAAGGGATCGTGCCCCACAAGTTGAGAACCACTGCTTTAAAATAATAAACCTTTTTTAAAGTACTTGTCTGTATGGCGCTGTAGAGATGATCTGGTGGTTAAGAGAACGGGCTGCTCTTCTAGACCAGGGTTCAATTCCCAGCACCTACACGACTCACAGTCATTTGTAACTCCTTTTCAGGGAATCTGACAGTCTTCAAGCACACAAACACACATTCAGACAAACCACTAACATATATAACAACAGCAACAGCAAGAATGATAATAATAATCCATTGGATATAAAATGTGAGTTTGTTTCTGGATTGTCGACACTCCTCACTTCACCCAGGAGTATCTGGAGACTGTGAGGGTGATGTTGGAGGACTGTCCAGGCACTACTTACCTGGGAGATGGGGCTGTTCCTCTGCTTCCCAAAAACTTAAGGCAAGCTCCTTAGCTGCTTCGTGGGGTTGTGAGTGGGTGGATGGACAGAACCACATGGCTGACTTCTTAGGGTCTCAGCAAGCCAAGCATCTGGGGAAAGTCTGCCCGACTGCTCTCTCAGAGTCCCGGTTGGGTGGGTATCCAGGGGTACCTGCCACGCCTGGGGTTTCTGTAGGCTGCTCTGACTGGGGCTGGCTGCCAGAAGCTTTCAGAGGTTAAGGGTAGATAGTGAGCTGGCCAGCTACAGCTGAGGCCATGAGAGGGTGGGCTGGACTGCCTGGACACTTCCTCAGGGACTCCGGGGTTGACCACTCAGAGAAGTATGGCCTCAGTGCTTCCTGGGAATGGAACAGTGGTCAAGACCACTCAGTCAGTTAGAAGGTTGGGTTGGGGAGTTATTGCCTGATGTACACAGAACTCTATATGAATAATGCGCCCTACAGCCTGGGTAGAAAGGACATTTCTCCCAGCATCTACAGCAGTGTAGCCACTCAGGAGCTTCCCAAACTAGGCTCAGCGCCTGTGAGGGTACAGGCTTCTCTAGCAGCAAATGCTTCAGGTTTCTCTGGCATGAGCAGGGAAGGACTGGGGCCTCCTGCATAGCCTTCCCTCACCAAGCAAAGTCCTTAGTTCAGGGCTGATATCCAGAGACTGGCCAATAGATGATGTGAGCTCAGTTCCCTTCTTTATAAGGCCATGAGGTCTCTTAATGCTCAGATGCATCTCTGCCCAACACACACAGCTCAGTGGAGCTCAGCTTCAAATGTTGCAGTGATGTAACAGTTCTTGATTTCTCTTTTGTTGTGACGTTAGCACCCCAGGTACCCAGGCACTGCTACATAGCATTTTGCTCTGCATCTTCTTTGCTGTACTCTAGAACCACCATGTTTTTTCTCTCAGGCTGTGGCGTTTCATATTTGAAAGACATTACCACTTCGTTGTATCTTCTTGGCTTTCCTACATTGTCATTTGCCTTCCTAAAAACGTGTAAGATGCTTATAAATGAACACATAGGCAAAGCTATTATAATATTAGCCTCTGGGGCTGCTTCTGTTGTGCTGCAGCTTAGAAGGGTCTCTCATGCATATGTCAGTGAGATCTTAGTTTTGTTATGCCTGACATTTTTTTGGAACCTAATGTCTACATATTGGATGCACCCAAGATCTAACTAATCATACATGTAAGATTAGGTCATGACTCGGTTCTCTTTTAAGAAACTTAGTTTTCACTGCCTCACTGACTGAGTAAGCCTTCCCTTCTCCCTGGTTCGGGGTGTGAACTTTCCCACCTCTGGGTTGTAGATTTCCAGGGATCTCTTCTAGAATGTTCATTCTCTTTTATGGATATGACTACCCATTCTTGCCTCAGTATAATGTCCATATAATGTATGGACATATGTACATAATGTATGGACATATAGTGTCCCCATAACCTCAAGCATTTGAATGCTTGATCTCCACTTGGTGGCACTGTTTAGGGACGCTTAGGAGGGGTGGCTTTGCTGGATAAAGTATGTCACTGGCTTTGAGAGTTTAAAGACTGGCACTAAAATACTCGAGGACTTGGGGGAGGCAGCTGGGAAAGAGTGACTTCAGGCTCCACTTCAGCTGGATTAGGGATTCCCTGGAGACTGGTGAAAGCTCAGTCCTGGGCGTGTCTGTGAAGACATCTTGGAGGAGATGGGCAGGTTGAGTTGTGAGCTGTGTGGAGAAGACCCACCCAGTGTGGATGGTTCTCAGCCCAACTGCTGGGAGCCTGGACAGAAGAGAAGGTAGAAGAAATACAGACTGACTTCTCACCCTGGAACTGAGGCACATGCTTTTTCTGTCCTGGGACATTAAAACTCCGACTGCCTGGTCTGTGAATGCCAAGATTTATGCCACTGTTCCCATCTTCTCCAGATGCTCAGGCCTGTCACCTTTGCTGGAGAGTCATACCATCGGCATCCCTGGTTTTAAGGCCTTTGGATTTGAGCCGTGCCATGCCACCAGCATCCCAAACTTGTAGTGTCCTGGGACTCTCAAGTTCCATGTTGCACTTAGTTCTCTGCTAAACCTCTCCCATCTGTCTGTAGAATTGGCCCTCCGTATCTCAAGGTTCTGTAACCACAGCCTCCGCCAACTGTAGATAAAAAGTATTTCAAAGCAAATACTTGTATTGAACGTATTCAGAATCCTTCTACTTGTCATTATCCCCTAAGTAATTTAATATTACAGCTATTTACATAGTATTGACATATCAGGTATTATGAGCAATCTAGGGATGAGTTAAAGTACGTAGGAAAACTATAGGTTCTATGTCAATACTGCACTGTCCTCATAGAAGGACCTGAGTGCTGAGATCAGAGCAGCTTGGGTCTGGAACCCTGGATAGGGACAGCAATGGAATAACAAAAGGGCACGCCTTTAATCCCAGCACTTGGGAGGCAGAGGCAGGCGGATCTCTCTGAGTTCAAGGCCAGCCTGCTCTACAGAGTGAGTTCCAGGACAGCCAGAGTTACAAGAGATAAACCCTGTCTTGAAAAAAAAAGGAAGAAAGAAAACAGAAAGGACAGACATACAGACACATAAGGAAAAACTGGGGTCAAGTGAGGTGTGCACACTTGAGGGGGGCAGCACCGACTCCCACAGGCAGCCGGGAACCTCCGAGTGTTTACTGTGTACAGGGGAGGGACTCAGCCAGTCCCCGTGGGAGGACTGTAGGTGAGCAGTCTCAGGTCGTAAACATCTGGGAGAAGGACACTGCAGTTGCTAGTGTCTACACACGGGTAATCCTCTGTACACTTGGACCAGAAGAATAAGACTTTGCCAACTCCCCTTGGGTCCGAGGCCTTGGTCCTTGTCATAGCTGTATCCGTGTCAACAATACACATTCGCTCAGGACTTCCTCTGCTCCTGTACACAAGCATCCTTAGACCTGGATATTGAAAAAGCCCTAGGACAATCCTCCTAAGCATTGAGGGACAACTGTATCTGTATTCCATTAGTTCTGTCTATCTGGAGAACCCAAGCAGGGAGTCCAAGCAGGAGGGGGAAGTGCTAACATATTCTTCATCTCTTTGACTCTGCTGAGCAATCCTTAGAAGTAAAAATTTTTATAGTCATCCCATTTTACAGATGAAGAGATGGCACAAAGGAGGTCAAGTACCATGTCCAAGGCCGGTCTGTACATGGTAACAAAGGCGGGATGCGGCTCCATGCTCTTCACTCCGGTTAGTCTTCGGCCTCACGTATCAATCACTCCCTTTCTCTTTCCTCAGCTGGACCCTCCAGGCTCCGACCATCATTGCATGTCAAGGGCATCTTTGCGATGGGACACGCTGTGCTTACAAGCCAATGACTGTGCTTACCCCCACCACATTCAGTGTGCATGTTCGGATTCTTGGTGTGGTGGCTAAACCAGAGTTTATGCTGTGTATAAATAAATGTAGCAAACACACTCCCTGGAATTCAAGCACGGAGAAACCTCATGCAATCAGACACTCCCGTCAGTGCTATTGCAAAATGTTGTGTGCTCATTTTGGTGGTTTTTTTGATGTGTTACAAGAATCTGAAATACCATCTGGACCATCAAGGATCATTTAAGATATAATCTCGAAAAATTTATGTGATGAGCACATTTTGATGTACTCTGGCGAATGCATGTTAGTGTCTATTGTGATAGACACTTAGCCAAAATATTGAGTGAGTCTGATCTCGTCCTGCTGTATATATGCTGGCTCTACTTGCTTATCTGTCTGTCTCTCTTCTGTCTGTCTGTCTGTGTGCTGTGCGTGTGTGCTGTGCGTGTGTGTGTGTGTGTGTGTGTGCATGAATGTGGAGGCCAGAGGTTGAAGTGTCTTCTTCTATTGCTCCCCAACTTATTATTGAGACAGAGTCCCACTGAACCTGGGGCTCTCTGATTTGGCAAGAGTAGCTAGCCAGTAAGACCCAGAGATCCACCTGTCTCACCCGCCCAGGGCTAGGATCATAGACACATGCCATTACATCTGTTCCGTGGGTCCCAGGGATCACAGTCAGGTTCTCACGCTTGGGCAGCAGTCGCTTAGCAACTGGATGGTCCCCAGCCCCAGGTTCTGGCCTTTCTTAGACCATTACAGTTACCTCATCTTTGTAGTCAAATTCACTGTAACCAAGGAGAATCTGCTGGTGCTTATTCTACAAAGGACCGGATGGGGTAGTCATTGGCCTACCCTAAGAAAGCTTACTGCTGTGGTGTGGTCCCATGCTCCGGCCTGAGGCGGACTGGATCAGAAGGGAGATAGCGGTCGCAGCATGAACGCTGGGCTAGAAGGTCTCCATCTGCCCTAACACGGTGTGGCCCTGGAGATTGTGCTGAGCTGGGCCATGCCCTCCAGACTGACATCTTAGGAAAGAGGTGGAGGAGCGGGGAGTATTTGTTTTGTTTTCTGTCCTTGATGGAGAAAGAAAATGTGAATGAAGCTTCTCAAAAGGAAGCGTGTGTGATCTAAGAAAGATCTTGCCTGTTATTGCTAACTGGCACCCACTTTCTAGACATGACAGAGCATGGGTGTGATTACATAAGAAACCTTTCCAAGGTCACCATGGCTGCAGGGTGAGGACTGTGTGGCATCCCAGGAAGTTGTCCAGGACAACTGTCTTCAGCAGAGCTGACCCAGGCTAGGCATAGCTCTTGTGAGCACCTGTCTGACGTGTGTGTGAGAGGCCCTGGGTTCCATCCCCAGGACCACAAAACATTCACACACACACACACACACACACACACACACACAGCCTGGCTTTTAGAACTTACCCCTCCTAGTGTCACCTACACCAGATCATTAAATCTTCACAAATATCCTATGACGACACTGCTGTCATCCTGTTTTATAAATGACAAGACTAAGATACATGAGGGGAAATTTACGAGGTTAGAATTATGTCCCAAACTGTCCGGGTTGAAATTCTCCATCCTCCTTGGGTGTCCTTGGGGTAAAGCACAGGGCTGAAAAATGAATCCAAACAGCTACCCAGACTCTGAGGGATGGGGGGGGGGTGATGTTGAGGGACACGCCTCTGCTTTTAAGGAGGTAACAAAGAACACAAAGATGTATTGACCAGGAAGAGCACTCTAAGCTCCAGTCCACAGCAACATGAGAATACCCAATTTAGAAAGAGAAATGGCCTTTCTTATGGGAAAAGCAGAAGGGAAATATATTCTAAGTGCATTACAGCACTTACATACCTAGACACTGACAGAAATAGGCAGCACTTCAGATAAATCCACCTCGCTGCCTTTGGTGGCTTCAAGCTGAGCCTACTTCTGCAGGGTTAAAAGTGGCTTCCTGCTTCACCCCTCCCAAGCCCTTTCTTCTACCTTTCTTTGAAAAGAAAAGAAAACCACAACCTCATTTGTAAAGCTCAAGAGCACAAAGAGAAAAGTGATTTTTCATGAACGATTGAGCCTAGGTAGTTCTAGCGTCCAGCATGTGTTGTGCTCGCAGCCCAGGAATTGTCCAGAGTTTGTGAATAACTGCCATAGGCAGTCAAGGCCAAAGGGAAATAGAAAGGGCTACGCAGGAGCCGAGTGGCTGGCATGCAGCTGGGCTGGTAGAATGCTTGCCTCCCCAGAGCTATATAAACTGGGCGTGCAGTGGGGCACGCCTGCAATCCCTGGGTACATGAAGGCAGTGGGATTAGCAGTTAAAGGTCATCTTTAGCTACAAGTAAAAGGACGATATATACTATAGGAATATATCACCCCCCCAAAAAAAAAAGCTTTTTTGTTTCATGTGGGGACAGATACCAACATTTTTGGAGTTAGAAATTTCAGACCACTTTCCTGTGCGTGCCACCACAATGGGTTATAAAACGCGCAAGGTAGCCTTTGTTAGTGTATTCCCAGGACAACTGAGAGCAAAGACTCAGAGGGCAATGTGCATGCCCTCATCCATAGCAGTAAGCTCTCCAAAAAGAGTGAAGACCCCATGACGGAGCAGAGAGCCCAAGTGTCCGCTGGTGAACGAGCAGAGAGACAGCCGGCCAAATATACACGGGGCAGAATCTCACTCAGCCAGAGTAAGGAGCGGGCTCCTGAGACCTACAACAGGGCGAGCCATGGAGGCACAGTGCTCACTGAGAGCACGAGGCGGGAAAGGACAGATGTTGCAGAACTCCACTTACGCAGGTCCTGACAATGGGCAGATTCCGGGAGGCGGGAAGAAGACTCAAGGCTACCGGACAGGTGATTAGTGGGAGCCGACATGCACAGCAACTCGTCAGCGGGGCGTTCTTTCTTGATTGCAGGGGTCATGGTGTGTTTATAGGGTGCATTCAGAGGAGGGTCATTGGTACCCAGGAATGGGATCCATTGGTTAAGACAAGGATACTGGAGTAGCCTCATCTGCATGTGGAGCTCGAGTCGAAACATCAAGGTCCTGCAAGGGCACCTTGTCAGTAAATGTACTCATCCCTAGGCTTCCAGCCACAGCGCAGATGCACACCAACCAAACCACATTCTTCGCTTCTGTGAACAAGGCAGTATTTAATATTTAGCTGGGTTCTGGCCAGGGCTAAAGTGAGGAGCAACCAAACTCCTTCCACTCTCAGAATGAGAAAATCTGGGGCTCACTCTTAGCTCTCGGACAGCCCCACAGATGCCTGTGGGTAGGATCACGCCAATATCCCAGTGATGTGATTACACTGTCATTTTGCAAAAGAAATGTCACTGGAGGAAACTGGGTAGAAGGTAAATAAAGTCTCCCCATATTACTTCATACAAATGCGTGTCCATCGCTTTAATTAAAATGATACAGAGTGAAACAAACTGTTTTTAAAGCATTAGACTGCTACAATTTTAAATAAAACATTATATTTTATTATTTTAAAATGTTTATTTATCTCATGTGTCTTGCCTGAATGTACACGTGTGTACCACATGAGTGCTATTCCCACAGAGGCCAGAAGAAGGCTCAAGATTCCCTGGAACTGGAGTTCCACACAGCTGTGAGCAGCCACGTGGCTTCTGGGAACTGAACCCAGGTCCTCTGCAAGAGCAGCCAGTGCTCTTAACTGCCGAGTCACCTCTCCAGTCCAATATTTCATGTTTAAAATGAGTATATCTCCCAAGGTAAAGAAAGACTTTCCATGACTCCCAAACCAAAATTGCAATGAAATCAGTTGACTCACTTGTGTGGAAATTAAACTTCCATCTAACTAGAGCACGTTGAGAATGAGAGACAAACACACATAGGAAAAATTATCCGCAATACGTATCGAAGGCAGAACTGAAGCTGAGAGAGGCCAGGACGGATCTGGGAGGAATGGGGGTGTGTATGATCAGATACATTGTATGCATGTGTGACATTCTCAAAGGATTAATGAAACTCCATGGTTTTAAACGGAAGAGTTAAACATTCTTAACATATAAAGAGTTCTTATAAATCAATGAAGGGGATATTTTCATAGGAAATTGACTAAAAATGAAAATATACAGCTCACTAAAGAAGAAACACCAGAGCCTAGGAAGTGGGGAGTATAGAGGATGAAGCAGTAAGTGCAGAGGAAGAAAAGGTAAGTCTCCGAAGGAGCACGGCAGAGCACAGCACTGGGAGCACGGCAGAGCACAGCAGAGCACAGCACTGGGAGCACGGCGGAGCACAGTGGAGTGGAGCCCAGAGGACCTCTGTAGAGCAGAGCACAGCGAACACCGCAGAGCACAGAGAACACCGTGGAACACAGCAAGCACAGAAGAGCACAGCTAACACAGCGGAGCACCGTGGAGCACAGCAGAACACCACAGAGCACAGTGGAGCACAGTGGAACACAGCAGATCACAGAGGAGCACACAGAGGAGCACACAGTGGAGTGTGCCCCATCTTCCCTGCCTTAGGCAGCGGCTGAGTAAATGCCGTTGAATGGGAACATGGAGATGAAGACTACAAGCAGCCTGCCAAGGTGCAGGTACAATCTAGATGCAGATAGGAGCAAAGTGAGGGTAGAGAATGGTTTTTATGGAGGAAGGGCCAGTTAGGTGAACTTCCGCGGTAGAGCCTCTTCTGCCAGGAGAATTAGAACTGATGTCATCGGAGGAGATGCCTCTTTGTCTGTTACAGAAAGCCTCCTGTCCTGCACTCAGATGCTGCTCTCAGCCATTGTCTTCTGGGTCCTTAGCATCTGTGGCTCCTCCTCTCCCACTACCGGACAATGCCATTTTATAGCTTCCATTCCTTAGTGAGGACGATGTGCCATTTCTCCTCCCCAGTGGGTTCACATTTGTACTTCTGAAGTCACTCACTTGAAACCCTGGCGTTTAGTTCCAGCACCAGTTCACGGAAGTGGCTGAAGTCATTGTTTCTTCCTTTTGTATTAAAATGAATCCTTCCAATCGCCTCCTTTGTGCTCGCTCTCACTGCCCCCCCCTTCTTTTATCTCTTTGTAAATAACTAACACACCACAGGGTTATCATTCTTTTGAACATTCCCTTTGGCAACTAAGTTCTCATATACTGATCCCAATTGTACCACAAACGTTGTAGTAATACTTTTTAAAATGGTTTCTTGTGGGTATGACTCAGCAGGTAGAGGTACCCAACTCCAGGCCTAATGACCTGAGATTGATCCCTGGAGTCCACGTGGTGGAAGGAGAGAGAACTCCAGAGAGTTGTTCTCTGACCTACATCTGTCCACTGTGATCCCTGGGAACACATACGCACACACAAAATAAAGAAATGTAATTTTTTAAAATTAAAATAATTTCTCTCCTGGCTTTGGGCAAAGGAAAGCTATACCTATTTTCTGAAACTAATATTATCAAAATTAAACATCGCAGAGAGAAAGCCCCAACACAGCTCCCTTGAAAACCAGTTTATCACAGGAAAGTGATTCATTTCGCTACCAGCTCAGAATGTGCGTCTAGAAGGAATGAGGAGTCTTGTGTCCTGAGAAAGACTCCTTCAAAGAAGTGGGGGAAGAAATCAGGAGAGGGGATAAAAGGAGATGACAAAATTAGAAAAAGCATGATGGGGAGAAAGAATTTTTTTCCTAACAAGAACTTTGGTTCAAGAGCTTCTGTCATAGTGAACTGATTCACATTCCTAGAAAATGTAGTGTACCTAATCGTAGAATAGTAACATAGTAAATTTCATGTTTGTAAGAAATAAGGAAGATTGTGGAAGAGCATTGTAATGATAAGGTAATGATAACTCATTTGTTTCTAATCGTTTTTTAAAAGAAAATCACGTTAGCTGGGTGTGAAAGCACACACCTTTAATTCCAGCACTCAGTAGGCAAAGACAAAATCTGTGTGAGCTCCAGGCCAACCAGGTCTACCTAGTGCATTCCAAGCTAGCCAAAGCCACACAGAGCAAGATCCTATCTCAAAAGTTAAAAAAAGAAAAGGAAGGGAGAGAGAGAGAGAGAGAGAGAGAGAGAGAGAGAGAGAAGAAGAAGGAAGAAAAGAAGGAAGAAAAGAAGGAAGGAAGGAAGGAAGGGAAAGAGAGAAAGGAAGGAAGAGAGGGAGAAAGAGAGAGAGAGAGAAAGAGAGGAAGGAAGGAATAAAGGAAGGAAGGAAACCACTTTATTCTAATTAATTTACAAAATAAGACTATCATACAGCTGACTTTTCTAAGGAAGCCTCAAAACATATGCCACTCCAAACTCCATCCAGATGTGACCAAGCGATAGCCCTGAAGTCACATGTGTCTATTAATGTGATGCAACACACTTTATGTGATGACATCATATTGAAATGTCAAAGGTTTGGATGTCCCTGCTTACACCATCTCTGTGAACTTCTCTGAAGTCAGAATGCGCTCTTCCATTGCCATCCTGAAGTAGTTAGGATTTGACAGTAGCTTTGCAATTTAGGCTTTCACTTTTGTGCTAAAGTAACTTGGTCCGCAGAGTCGATTTTCCACTTCTTCTGTTTGAACTTGATTAGATTAATCCATTTGCAAGTCTTCAGTGTCTCAATCTGAAACCCCCAGGAGCTTAATGCCCCCCTGGTTCTGGGGACACTCTAAGAACCATTCCCTCATGAAAAAGCAGGACATCAGGCTGTAGCTGCACCAGCTGGTTCCTTGGGGTTCCTGGAAGGCAATGCCAGACCTGCTAGGCTTGGTCTCTACCCACACCGAAGCCCCCAGTGATGATGTGATCCAGGGTTCACCCAGCAGCAGAGCCTACAGCCACATTGCTGCAGTGGCTGCCAGATGGGCTTTAGACCCATCCTCTGGGGGGTGGGGATGCCGCTGGAGGCTGAGCCTCAATGAAGGCTCTGGCTAGCAAGAGAGACCATGCAGGCACTGTGTCTTCAGGTTCCACATGGCCTCCTGCATGCATGCCTGTTCCAGAAATGCAAAATCCTTTACCTCAGGTCCTGATGATGTCATTCAGCATCCCTAAGCCACATTTGTTTTTGTTACAAGATGGCACATGGAAGTTGAACTGTGAAAGGCAGAGAGCCACCAGTGTTCTGTAACCTTTGGTTTTCAAGCTAGGTTTCTAGGGGCATGTGGGTAACCTAAAGATATTTAAGAGGCTCCTAGATAGGAAAGATGGGGCTCTGAGCAGGGTGGGGTAAGAATCCATCCTAGATCCAGAAGCAGATGTCAGTTTTGTGAGTACTGAGACCAGTCTAGGGGACCCTTCCATGCCGAGACTCTGCAGCAGAAAATCCAAAATGGTAGATAGAGCTCTGGAGGTTTTACCCAGAAGCCCACAGAACAATAACTCCTCAAGATTCCTTGGCTCAATCTTTCCCCCTGGAGTTGAGGAAGAGGCAGCTTTCTTCAGTCATGTGCCGTGCGCTGTGGTAACATTCGACTTAATTGAACCATTTCTTCCAAGTCTGGGGGAGGGCAGTTTAGTTCAGGAGAGAACGTAATTACATCTGCTTGCTTTTAAGAAGTACTTTCGAGATTTAAAAGTTAGGAAATGCTGGAATCAGGATGCTGCCTTGAGATAAGCGAATCACATGACCGCCCTGCTCCCCCACCCATTTTAGATGGTGAAGTCAGAAATGACGATGGCATTTATTGCTGTCAGGGCTGACTCCGACTGTCATCTTAGCGAGTCTTGCTGAGGAGGAAAGGGGTTGAGAAAGCATAGGACACATAGCAAAAAGCCCCTGTTGCTTGTGTCTCTCTCAAGGAAATGCAATTTTACATTTCTCTGTAGGAACCAGTATGTTCTGATTCCCGTGAGGCCAGTTTTTACAACACGAGTACAGAAATGACTCTAGTTCATAGTAGCACAACTGATTTAGAGAATCCTGGTTTGCCACATCCCAGTTGTCAGCTTTTATAGTTAGAACAGCAGTAATTTAAGCCTTACTTGTAAAGAACGTACTACTGAAGTCTTTGGTCCTTTAATCCAGAAGTTACCTGGGCAATGGCTTAGTCTACTGAAAGAGTTCCGGATCCTTTGCCAAAGATCACTTGCTGTTATTAAAATGAAAGGGGAGTCGTAACCTTAAGCATATCAAATTCCAAAAATATCCTTCACTTTAGGAAAAACCGGTAGCGTCTACACCGGCAGCACGTCTGTGGGCAACGGTTCCCGAGGGATGAGGTAGATGCTGCCCTCTGGCTCACTTGGGAACCTGGGGGGTGCTTTCAGTCTGAGAAGCCTTTTTCACTTGAGAAATGTCATAGAAGGAATTGGTCTTCAGGTAGACAGGCGATCTGCCTGGCTGGTGTGGCCAAGGAGCCCTGCAGATGCCTAAGGCCCATCTTCCCAGAATCCTGCAATGAGCAGATAGATAGAGATCCAGGCCTGGGCATCCAGAACACAGAACATTTGAATGCAACCCGGTCTTAGAGTTCAACTAGGTCTCCCAACCCCATTTGATTGAAGGGAAAACCAGAATAAGGTGCATTCAGGATGCATTTAGGTTAAGGATGATTGGGACTAGAACCCAGATTGCCACCAAATTAGCTCAATGGCTTTGAACAGGTTGTAGAGCTCAGCATGTCAGCCTTCTCTGGTGTGGTGGGGGCGGGAGTTCCTGTGGGAAATGTGATCACCACGGTACACAGTGTCTGGCTCCAATTAAGGGCCTGTGTGACCTGTCATCATACTCCATCCTCCTCCTCATGACACGATTTTGCCTCCAAGAGCTGAAATGACAGTCAAGCAGCCTTCCTCTCGGGGACGCTGAGAGGTCCAATACTCATGAACCAACAGTCCACAGAACAAAGGAGGAAATTCTCTAAGTCAAGCTCTCTTCCCTGTTAGACGCTTTAGCTGCAGCTGCGATGATCAACTTTCAGTTATTCGATTAGGGATTCCCCATGGCCAAATCAACCAGCTTCTCTGCTTTAGAGGGAAAGTCTCAGTGATTCTCCAAACCGGAGGCTGTCGTTATTGTCCAGGCAAGGAACTGGGCTCAGGTCCAGATGTGCTTCTTCAACCCTGAAGCTGTCGTTATTGTCCAGGCAAGGAATTGGGCTCAGGTCCAGATGTGCGACGTAGTGGGAAGAGTTGGGGACCTGCACTGAAACAACCTTACCCAGAACTGTTCATTGGCCACCACGGAGCACAAACCCATTTGGAAACCCAGTTTAGAACCGGTGTCCACCTCAGTCCTTGGCTACACGTCTGTATCTCTTTCCTCTTCCTTCTTACTTCTCATCTCCCGTAAGCTAAAACCTCATTCTACAAAACAGAACTGAACCTGCCCCTGTAGAAGGCGGGTTGGCGGGTAGAGTGGTCTAGGTGGCTTGAATGGGTCCCCCAGTGGTTTGTGTGTTAAAGATGGTCCCTAGTATAGCAATGCTGAGAATTTGTAGGGGTCTAAGAGGCAGGGTCTAGTGGGAAGCCACAGGACGTGCTGCCCTCCAGAAGGAACCGATTCATTTCTCGACAGACCTTAGGCAGTTTCCGTGAGAGAGTTACTATAAAAAGAGCAAGATGGCCACCACCCTCACTTCCGTCTCCTGCTTTGCCACACGACTGCCCCCTCTTACACTTGCGCCCTCAAGGATAACATCCACCATGGCATGATGCAGGCAGAAGAGGCTTCCACAGAGTTGGTTCCGTGATGTTCAGTGGTTCTGCCTCCAGAATTGTGATCTAAATAAACACCTCATCATTATACCATGCCCAGCCTCGGGTATTTTGTTGTAGTTACACAAAACAGCTATGAAGTGGTACATTCTTCTATTCATTTCCTTTCTCTTAGGTAAAATAGGAAGTAGAAAGTGCTGGAATTATTTGGAAATCATTTTAATTCAAAGAAGAAAGGGCAAGCTCCTATCACATCTGCCCTGAGTCATGTAGTTAACCCAACATTCCTGAAGACTATTTTGATATAACGTTACATTTGAAGTGCCACTTATGTCATATATTAGTATAGGAAAGAAGTCAAGGTTGCAGTCATCTCCAAGAACATTCTGCATTGCATTTGGGTGAGAATGTTGGGGTGGGAGTCCCCTAATTTAGACTTTTCCTGACTCTGACTCTTTTGCCTTCCCTAAATCAACCCCGTCTCCCTCCAGAGCTCTGGCCCTAGCCTATGGATGCTCCCACCACCCACCGGCTGAGGTCTGTTACTCTTGCCGCAGAATCACTCTCATTCATTTGAAATACAGGAATTCTGCCCACCTCCCTTCTCGTTCTTGAATTGGAATGTGTCAGGGTGAGGCTTGGCTAGCTCACTTCTTAACAAGCTCCTTGGGGAACATTCAGGCCTACTGCTGCACAGGAGCTCTGTCCTGTGTGATCTTTAGTCCATGCTGCCATATCTCTCTGGATTAGTCATGGTTCTCCAGAGAGACCGGCTGACAGAATAAATACATCTTACACTGTGGTTATTTGATTGGCTTACAGAAAATTGGCTGGCTAGCCCCACATCAGCCATTTGCACACTGGAGAGACTGAGACCCATAAAGATGGTTGGCTCAGCAGTCTCATTTTGGTATTAAAAGCCCAGAAGATGTCTAGATTTTTCATTGAAACGGTAAGAAGCCAGAGTCTAATGTTAGCAAAGAGTGGCGACACCACCAAACGGGGAGAGGGCACTCCCCAGCAAGGCATGAAGACGAGAGGCAGAGCTCTCCAGAAAGGCCCCAGTAGACCCACCCAGACCAGAGGTGTGTCCTTAGTTGATCCCAGATCCATTGAGTTGATAATCAAGATTTTAACCACCTTACAGAGTTTCCATCTTCCCTGAATCCAGACAACTGTGTCTGTCATCAGACGTGACTCAGAAAATGGTATGGTACTTCATCTCCAAGATCAAGTCCAAAGCACAAGTGATGACTTCTCAGGGAACATCTCATCTTGGCCAGGAACATTTGACCTTGACCTTGAATATCACATCTCTGTCCTTAAACGTTTTCTTTAGAGACTCTATTCAAGGATTTTGTCTACGGGTATTTGTGTTTTATATCCAAAGTATTCTTCACAATTGAAGAAAATGTTAAATGCTAAAACAGGAGAGCCAAAGGACATCTTCAGAACAGCTAAAGCAGGCACAGGGGCATCCTTCTCAAATACTCATCAGATGAAGAAATTAGCTTTCCGAACTGCATCTACACCGATATTAACATGCTTTTGTCAGCTGGTCAGCACACGTGAAGGGGTTCTGTTAGCCTCAGAAACACAAAGTTAGAGACAGGGCAGTCCATGGTGAATCTGATGGCTTTAAAGCATGATGTCTGAACCAATTTAAGTGGCTGTGCCATTTAGACATTTCCCTCTTGTGTGACATGAAAGTGGCTGAGGGCACATCATTCAGACCTCCATTATTGTGACAAAGTATTTGAAATGGGGAACTCTTAACAGGAAAGATTTAGGGTAGCTACAGTGACTCCGTGGGAAAGGCACTTACCACAGAAGCCTGAGGACCAGATGGAAGAGTTCACTCCCAAAAGTTCTCTCTCTCTCTCTTTCTCATAATAATAATAATTATTATTATTTTTGATAACAATAGAAAACTTTATTTTGGGTCATGGTTTTAGAGATTTCAGTTCATGGTCCCTTGGCCCGATGCCCTTAGGCCTGTGGCAAGGCAAGAACACATAGCCCTAGTACATGGCAGGGGAAACCACCCGCTTGGTAGCAGCTGAAGGGCAGAGAGAGCAGAAAAGGGGCAGAGGAGCAAATAGGAAGCAGAGGGAAGGTGAGGGAGAGACAGGACTCCCAGGACCCGGCCCCCAGGGACTTAACTTCCTTCCACTCACCCTCATTAACTAACGTTTGTACCACTGCCCAGCACCAGAGGATGGCGGCTGTTGACATGTCACCTTTGGCGGGTTTCAGGTGCAAATATGGTGAACACGCAGGGGCTTTAGTCACGTGTATATTGGGGGTTGTATTAACTGACGTCAATGAGGACATGTGACAACTGGCTCCCGATTTGCTTCCAGACAATCTGTGCCAGTCTCTCTGTGCCTCTGAAGAATGTGAGTTGCCATGACTGGGGCCCTCTCACAATGCACAAGAGGCTTTACCTCCTTCAGTTGTTTCTAGAAATTTTCTCTTTAGGAGACATTTACCGAACAAATGATGATAGAGGGAGACTGTTAATGGTGAAAAGACACAGAAGAGATGGTGTGCCTTGTGAGAACCCAGTTTATACGGGTGATCCGTAGAAACATGTTCCCGAGAGAGCTGAATAGAGACCAGGCTTATTTGATGTTTAGCAATTGGGGGAGATTTTGTTAAGTGTGGTAATAGGTCAGTGGATATGGTAGATAAAGTCCTTGGCGGTCAGAGATACATCTTTGTTAACGAGTGAATTTAGCGTGCTGTATGGTATTTGCTTTATAATATTCCAGCAAAGGGTCTTGAGATAGCTCCATGATAGAACAATTGCCTAGTATGGGAAAAGCCTTGGGTCCAGTCCACAGTACCATTATATATGTGTATATAGCGCGCACACACACACATATATTCTTGTCATAGTTTCTTTTTTTTGTTGCTGTGATATAAAATGCCCTGACAAAAGCAACTCAAAGGAGAAAGAGTTTATTTCAACTCACAGATCAAGCATACAGTCTATCATGGCAGCGTGAAGGTCAGGGCTGGTCACAGTCAAGAATCAGAGAGTGATGAATGGCTATGTTGAGCTTACTTTCTCCGTTTTATACAGTCCGGAATCCAAACCTAGGGAGTGGTACCACCCACCTCAATTAACCTAACTAGGATAATCCCCCATGCATGCCCAGAGGCATCCAGGTGAGTCCGGATCTCATCAAGGCAGCAGTTAGGTAACCATAACAATATTCCACCAAGTATGGGGTAAGCTGGGGTAAAAGAATTGGTACCACAGTTCAGATCTGGACTGCCCTCCAAAGTTCATGAGCTAACGTCTGAGTCCCAGGCTAGGAGAGCTTTAGAGATGGGACTTACTGGGAGGAACTTAGGCTACTGAGGGGGGGATAGTCTTTTTTAATTATGTGTATATATGGGGGGGGGATGTGTAGGTGCCCCCAAGGCTAGACGGGTCAGAGGTCAGAGGTCAGAGGTGAAAGGAGAGACTTAGTCTGCTCTTGTCCTCCGACTTCACACAGATGCTATGCCATGCATGTGCCCACCATATATGTCATACACACACACATTCCCACATGGCAATAATAAATATTTAAATTCAAAAATGAAAAATAAAGTATACAACCATGCAGACTTGTTCAGAGTCTTTCCCTCAGTTCCACTAAAGGCTCGTCCACCTCACAGCTTCTCCAGGTGGGGAGCATGGATCTGGAAGACAAATCGATCTAAGTTCTAAATCTGACCTTATGTCTTTGGGGAAGCACTTTATTTCCACAGTTTTTTTCTTCTGTCAAACAGGACTGGTAGATTAATGATACCCATGTCTCCCAGTGTGTTAGACTACTGTGTTTCTATAGTAACATGTTCCAGGAGATACTCTTTTTTAATTATGTATATCAACAGGGGTGGACCCAAAGCTTATAAAGAAAAGAAGTTTATTTGGCTCACAGTTCTAGAAGTCCAAGTTTGAAGTTGGTGACACCACATCCCTATCAGAGCCCTAAGATGGCGTGGGACAGGAAGGGTGCTGTGAGCCTCGCTCGGTCTCTCTCCTTCCCGTAGAGCCACCTGCATTCGATTCAGACTCAGATCAGGTGACCTAATCTAGCTCCAACCACGCCACAAAAACCGCACTTCTAAACATCACAGTCACACTGGGTGTCCATCTTCTTCATAACTCACAGTGGAGACTAAACTTCAACGTGAGACTGTCCAGAGACACACCCATTCCACGAAAACCCACAGCACCCATTCACGAGGGGTCAGCCTAGCTTGGGGAAGGCCTTGGTCACAGGCCTGTAGCCTTTTCCTCTGGGGGCTCTCATTCGTGGCATCTTTTTGTTTTAACATTTATAGGTCTTTATTATTTCAGGCATAATGATTATATTGACCTAAACATTGTTAACCTCATCTTCCAGATGACTCAATTATCTACAACTCAGGCTAGTAGGTAGAAGCTGGGTGCGGCAATGCTAACCCTTGAATTACATTGTGCTGCTTACAAGAGCCTGGGCAGCACTATCAGTGGCTATACCACCTAGGAAAATGTCTCTTCTTCCCCCAGCAACCATTGACTGTATTTACTTGGAGAAGGAGTGGCCTCGTGAGCCCTTCCCTACTCCGTGACAGAATATTAATGGGCCCAGTCTTGTACAAGTCTTGTGTTGATAATCACAGATGCTGAGAGTTCAAGAGCAAAATGACTAATCACACCCAGAGTGTGTGTGTGTGTGTGTGTAGAGAGAGAGAGAGAGACAACCTTGGGTGTTGTTCCCCAGGGCTGTCTACCATTGTTTTGCAGACAGGGTCTCTCATAGATCTGGAAATCACCAAGTAGGCTAGCTGGCATGGTGAGGAGGCCAGAGGATTCACCTGTATACACTTCCACAGTGCTGGGCTTACAGGCTCATGCCATACCTGGCTTTTTAATACATGAGTTCTGGAGACTGGGCTCAGGTCCCACACTTTACCAAGCCCTCGGTGCTCGGCCATCGACGACGCCACCACCATTACCATGCTCTGTTACTTTGGCTCATGGAAGAGATGGCTGTGATCCAGTAAGCCCAGCAAGTAACCAAAAGTCACAATGATTCCTTCTTTAACCAAGAAGTCCTATAAAGCCAAATCCACAGATGGAATCTAGGAACTTTCAGTCCCAGGGAACATGTCACCAAACCACTCAAAGCCTTGTTTGTTGGAGAAAAAAATCAATTTCTCAAGCTTGTCAGCGTCATCACTGTACCCAAAGGTGCTGGGGTCACCCTGCCCAAAGTGAGGCTTCATTCAGACCCCCTGTGGTGAGATAACTCCTTTATGCTTTCATTTACCCCTTAACTCCTGTGGTTTCTCTTGTAAATAGCTTATTTGTCCTAGCCTTGATGTGGGCTCTCCCAGGTCCAGACCATTGTTTTCACTAGATCAACCGTGCCTGCTTTCAAGACACTCTAGGAGCTCCTTGTTTGACTTCCCTAGAGAAGGAGAGATTGGAGAGGATCAGTGAACATCACCTGAGATGTCAACTATTCCTCCCAACCATTCGTATGCAATTTTGCCCTAAGTACATTTGGCCTTGGGGTCTCAGGAAGTGCTAGAGCATCCAGGCTAGAGAAGGTTAACTGGGGACTCCATCTGTGTGGCCATGGGGAGAGCATCACCCATGCTGGGTGAAGACTTTCCACTGTGGTAGTCACCCCTGCTGTATAAGCAACCACTCACCATGTGTGATGTAAGCAAGCCCAGTAAACTCTCTGGCTCCCCAGAGTGGAGTTTAGTGCAGTCATTTGTACCTTGGTTTGTCACTGGGATCACAGGTCATATTTTGATTTGTCACTGGGACCTTGTAAGCCAGGGGAAGACACTGTTTCCAGCTCTTCAGGGAAGGAGTTCTCACAAGGACCTTGTCCAGGTCATCTTGGTTTTCTTGATTCATCCTGGACACTGTAACGAGTGTCACAGGCTGTCTCATAAACAGACAAATACATTACAAATCCGGAGGTTCAAGGTCAAGGCTGTCATAGAATCCTACACGGCAGACAGATAAACATTTACCAAGGTGTCTTTTGTGGTAGCTGTTGTTTTCTGTGGGTTTTTATCTGTGTATATGTGTGTGTGTGTGTGTGTGTGTGTGTGTGGTTGTTGTTTTGTTTTGTTTCTGTTTTGATTTGATTTTTTTAAGACAGGGCCTCACATAGGCCAGCCTTTGAACTCCCTATGTAGTCTAAGATAACCTTGAACTTTTGGTCCTCCTGGCCCCATCTCCCACACGCTGGATGACAGGCACCTGTCACCACACCCAGCTTATCAGACAGGCACTCAACCAACTGAACCACATCCCCAAACCCCAAGGTATCATGTATAAGGACACAGATTCCATCCGTGAAGGTCCTACCCCCATAAGCTAATCGCCTCACAAGGGTCCACCTTCTAAAACCATCGCCTTATGGGTGAAGATCTCAGCATGTGAATTTGGGGAGATAAAATCATTTCAATCATATCAGTGGTCCAAACACAGAGTGCATGGGCTCAGCCTTCTGCCTTCTATCCTCTGCAGGGAGCGCTCACAAGCTCTCCTGGACGCAGAGAACCCACTGAGTCCATCAAAGTAGCTCCACGTTCCCTCTATAATCGGGAACTAGTTGCCTGACAATGAGTTGGTGTTCTTTTGGACTGGGCAGAAAGAGGCACTGTTTGCAGCTTCCTTGTTAAACTAAATGCACTTAACTCATTGTGGGACTGTCCCAGAGCTGAGGCAAGGTAGAAGCCCTGGGAATCCCGGAATTCTCATTCTGAGAGCGGCAGGTGTTTGGCCCCTCCCCACCACAGCTCTGACAGGCCACCAGCTATGCCGCCTCCTCACAACAAGGCACCGCCCCCTCAAGAGCATGCGACCTGGCAGGATTGCTTATCTGGAGCTGCAGTACTTCTCCCTATATAACCATATAAGGTCTCTCTCTCCCTCTGGTCCCTGGAAAATACCTAGGCCCAGGCTGCAATCCCCAACATGCAAATGGGGCTGTCTACCCGTGCTGTTCTAAACCAGCAACTTCCCCTGACTTCCCTGAATACCAGAAACCCTTCCTCTTGCTACATATGTAACCCTGTTCCCACAACAAAATGAGTTAAGCCCTCTGCCGGGGAAACTCTGTACATTTCTCCAGCTCTTAAGTCCTCCAATCTGGGACCCGACTGGATGTGTACCCACACTGTGCATTTTCCTTCCCTGAAGTTAAGCTACTGGCCGATAGCTCAGCCACCTGCCAGAGAGGAAAGCAGGACCCTGATGTGTGTGTGTGTGGGGGGGGGGGGTGACTACAACTCATTAAACTCAAATCTCTACCATTCTAACCATCTCATCTGAGATTGAGGATAAGAATTAAGTGTCTAACCAGCGAGACAACAGGTTTTTACATAACAGAGATAAATAAGAACCTCTACTGCAAGGTTGCCAGGGGAAACTTTGATTCTTGAAGCAAGGTTTCCAAAGAAGAGGTGATGATCTGATTTTTTTTTTCTCCACCACTAAGGGACCTAACCCTCAAAATCTCCATCCCATTGCTCCCTGACCCTCACTCCTTCCCTACCAAATACCCCACCCATTCATCTCTATCCTATTTTGCTAAAAGCTGAACTCAGTATTTCCCTGCATTGTCTTGGGTTGAGGCCTTTAGCTTCCCAACCAGACACAGCTGAGAACCGTGTGTGCTGAGCACCATGGTTTTAGTTGGATAATTAAACGGTTATGAATGCACATATCAGGTGCTTGGCAAAGGTGATTCACCTCAGAACACCATGAAGTCATAACCCCGAAGTCCACACATCCTAAGATCTGACCTGACCATTTTCCCAGGGGAACCTGGGGCAGGCTGCCGCTGGTTGACCCATTGCAGCAAGGGAAGGAACTGGAGTGGGAGGAATTACAAGGAAAGGACAATGGCCGAGACTTGGGATCCAGTGATGGGACACGATGAGAAAGCTGAACTTGAAAATGAAGGGGAAAGTGTGAGGGCCAGAGTCTGAATCCTCAGAATTCATGGAAGAAGCCAGGTTGGCAAGGCAACGTCCTGTAATCCCAGCCCTCAGGAAGTGGAGACTGGGTCTCCCCGGGGCAAGCTGACTAGCTAAACTAGCAGGAATCAGAGCTCTCCAGTTCCAGAGAAAGACCCTACCTCAGTAAGTAAAGTGGTGTGAAGTTGTGGAAGACACCCAACATCAGCTTCCTGCCCCCAGGTGGACACACCCATGCAGGTCCACACGCACACACACTCACCACATGCACACACATACAAACAGAAGAGGAAAAGGACCACCATTACTACTTGCTTGTACCTTCTGCCTGTACAGTGACTCATTGGTTTCCAGGACCCTCTGTGTAATCTTTGCAGAACCCCAATTCCAAGATGGGTGCCCTTCTCAGCAGCTGCCACAGAGCCATGTGTCACTCCCAAGCCCAGTGCTTACCATACAATATACCAGTTGTCTTGCAGAACCAGAGATCCAGGGAGATGGGAGCTCTGGTCTTATCCCTGGTTCTGGGTTTGTGGACTAAATGAATTCTTATGAGTTTATAAGCCTTTATTTTTGTAGGAGCCTTTGTGTCCCTGAACAAAGTCTGTTGATTCTGGCTGTTCGTATTCCGCAGTGTACAAGTACATTCAGCAAATGGAGGGAAGGAGACTAAAACCTAGTCACATCCTCCTCACTAAGCCTTATTATTTTATTTTATTTTATTTATTATTTACTGGCTGGATCCACTCAGAGGAAGAGGGGCCTTTCCCTGCCTTGCACAATAGCACCGTAGGGTTTGCAGCGGGCCAACTCTGTGTGCCGTGCAACAGCCTTCTGATGGAGACGGGGATTCTGCTTTCCTAGAAAGGCTAGGGCGGAGGGATTTTAGAGCACCACCTTTCCCAGTCCTCCACCAGCCACCAAGCCTATACACTAACTCCACTCCCAGCCAAGCTGTCACTCACTCCCTTCTCCTGTGATTTTTGTCTTCTTCAGGGTTCGGGATGACAACGCCAGCCACGATAGGAGGGAAGATCTTTCTGATCTTCTATGGTCTCATTGGATGCGCAAGCACCATCCTCTTCTTCAACCTCTTCCTGGAGCGGCTGATCACAGTCATCGCCTACGTCATGAGATCCTGTCACCAGCAGCAGCTGCGGAGACGCGGGGTGGTGACCCAGGACAGCACAAAGGGCCCCTGAAAAGGGCGAGGCGGATAGCCTGGCCGGCTGGAAGCCCTCCGTGTACTACGTCATGCTGATCCTATGCTTGGCATCAGCGCTCATATCCTGCGGGGCCTCGGCTCTGTACGCCACCATGGAAGGGTGGAGCTACTTTGACTCCCTCTACTTTTGTTTCGTGGCTTTCAGCACCATTGGCTTCGGGGACCTGGTCAGCAGCCAGAATGCTCAGTATGAGAGCCAAGGACTGTACCGCTTCGCCAACTTCTTCTTCATCCTCACGGGCGTCTGCTGCATCTACTCCTTGTTTAACGTCATCTCCATCCTGATCAAACAGACCGTGAACTGGATCCTGAGGAAACTGGAGAGCGGGTGCTTCCCGCAATGCCAGAGAAGACTCCTGCGGTCCCGGAGGAACGTGGTGATGCCGGGTAACTTCCGGAGCAGGTGTAACATCTCCATAGAGACAGACGGGGTGATAGAAAGTGACACTGATGGGCGACGTCTCTCGGGGGAGATGATCTCCATGAAGGACACCAACAAGGTCTCGCTGGCCATCCTGCAGAAGCAGTTGTCCGAGATGGCCAACGGTGGACCCCACCAGCCCAATGCATCTGCCCGGGATGATGAGTTCTCAGGGGGTGTGGGAGCCTTTGCAGTCATGAATAACAGGTTGGCAGAGACCAGTGGAGACAGGTAGGAACCAGAAGTAGCTGCTAGATGAGCAGACCCAGGGGCAAGTGGGAGATAAGGCAACTGCCATACCCCACAGTGAGCTCAGCTGTGTCCCTGGTTGTTGCTATTAGCTTCTCGAGTCCAACATTTGAAATCTGGCTTTGGCCTCAGACAACAGTAACCTCCCGAGGTCGAGCACTGGCGCCTCTTTGCTTGTCTCTTATTTGACTGTAGAATTTCAAATTTCTTATTTGGAATTGCTGAGGTCCTTTCCTTCCTCCAGAGTTTTGGTTGCCTGAGGGAGATGGGTTTCACTCCAGCCTTGATTTTTCCCTGATGGTCCATCACTTGGAAAGGAATGCCCTGAAGAACCTAAGAATTCTAGCCCCGGAACTGTGAATGGCCGAATTCACCCCTTCCCCCTACCCCTCAAGAAAAGGGAACGGACATTCCAGAACGTATCTGGGCCTTCTTTTTACTTGTTGTTGGTTCCATAGATGGGGAAAACCTCTCATCTACTCTTTATACTTGCTTCTCTGTCTTTTGTTTTGGTTTGGTTTTGCTTTCTTCCCTGTTTGGCTAATACGTCTTTGGGATCTTCTGTGATAAGAAAGCTAAATCCATCTTCAGGCCTTTCAGCTTCAGCAGGGTGGTGGCAGTCAGTCAAGAGAGGAGAGCAACTCCCTTTCATGACTAAAGCCCACAGCTTAATGCGTTCACTCTGAATGGTTTACACAGACTGTGTCATTTTACCAGGGCTTGGAGCCTGTTGTAGAGGTGACTGACTATTTATTAGAACTGAAAAATTAATAAATTCTCATTTTGTTAAGTAAGAGGCCATGAGTGGTCATTGTGGGCAGAGGGAAGGAAACTGAAACTAAACCGCGTCTTGCAGTCTGGGCTGGAGCAGTAACGTTGTAGGCCACGAAATGAGGTGTGGCTCTCTTGTCTCGTCTATTGCAGGGCTGGCTCCTGGGACTGTACCAGGCTGGCCATGTGAACCTCCCAGGCCATGAGAGCAACCCTCCTAGGAATGGAGGACGCTGGCCTTCGTGACTACAAGAGGGAACATGCAAGGCAGAGCAGGGGTCATTTTTTTACAAATGAAGAGCAGGTACACGGAACACTTTCAGAGTGATCAGGTGAACCAGTAAAGATGACAGCTAAAAACCAACAGTCAGGGGAAGGCAGAGCAGAGCCTGGGAGCAGAGAGAACCCTTGGGCATCCTTGCACCCATTCCTTGGACTTCACGAAGGAAACAGCAGGTAACTCGGGAACTGCTCCTCCTCTGAGTGTCAGGCCTGGCTGAATGCAAGAGGAGATGCAGGATGGAGAAAGACTCTCCTGGGGATGAACTTGGGTACCTTGGCCCCTCCTCCACTCAGCTTTGAGCCCCTTTCCCAGGCCTCTCTGTAGGCAAAGAGGCCTTTTCTTTTTTTATTTTTTTTCCAGCTTGTATTGTATTGCATTGTTCTTAAAGGGAAGCAGCCTAGAGCTGCTATCAAATCTTAGTAGGTACCTGTCACCACAAGGCAAGCTGCCCCTGAGCTCTGCACCATCCGCAGGGGTGCTGCTTCTTAGCAGTTCATTGGTGTTCACATTCCTCTTACAAAAGCAGGCATAGAGCAGGTCCCCGCTTCTCTGTGTAGGTCCCTAGAGACCCTGGGTGTGTTCCAGGAGGCCCAGGTGCACCGATGCAATAAAGGATCATCTTCCAAGAGGGTCAGCTTCAAAACGGAAAGCTTACAGGGTTGCTCTGTTACAACATGTGGATTCTTGGAAGTGGGGTTCAAAGTTGGCATCAACTTTTCATCTGTGTTTGCTTGTTTGTTGAGACAGGTTCTCAGTTTTGTGGTCACAGCTGGACTTGAACTCATTATCTTCCAGGCTCAGCCTCCCAGATGCTTGGGATTACAGGAGTGAGCCGTCAAGCCCAGCTCAGCTAAAGTTTTAGAAAATTGAACTTGAGCTTCCTAAAAATTCCCTCCAAGTCTCAGAGCATGAGCTTCTTTTTCTCTGGTCTGAGGGTTCCCTACTGGGAACATTGGAGAACCAGGCTAGGAGACAGGTGTAGAATAGAAGAAAAGAGGGAAGGAAAGAGGGAAGGGAGGGAGGGAGGAAGGAGAAAAGGAAAGAAGGGAGGGAGGGAGGAAGGAAGGAAGGAAGGAAGGAAGGAAGGAAGGAAGGAAGGAGGAAGCAACTTGAAAAACTAGGGATCTTCATTTAATAAAGTCTCTCTACATTTATTCATAGACATGAACTGGTCAATGGGACATTTTAGACAGTAATAATGGAAGCCAGAGTCCACAAGGCTCCTGATAGGGTCACAGGCACACAGGTGCGAAGGAAGCAGCCTTGTAGACAGTACCTTCCCCAGGTGAAGACAGCCATGGTTTTCTTTACTGCTACTTTCTCTCGTCATGTCTGTTCCAGCCTGGGATGCCTTCAGCCTTCCTCAACCATGGTCTCGACTCTGCCCTCTGACCTGTTGCCCTGTGACCTCAGGGACTTGTGCTGCCCTAAAAGCCTACTGGCCAAGAGGAAAGTGCTGTTCCCAGAAGGCATTGCAACTAGCCCAGGATCCTGTGTCAAGAGTTCAAGGTCTCCCTACTGATGATGCCTTTAGGCTTCATCTAGGAGGTCCTGCAATCTCTGTGATACAGGAACGTGACCCAGCAGCCCCTGCCTCTCTTGTGAGCTTCATTCCACGCTGCTTGCGTTGTGGCAGAACTCCACGCTTCGGGCTCCTCATCATTCTCATCTATGCAGCTTCTAATTCATTTTGTTTTTAAGAGCAACTGTCATACTAAATGAAAGCCTGTAAGCACTTGCTATAAATAGGAAATCCAGAAACTAGAGGAAATGATAAAGCAAAGCTCAAGCTGTGTTATTAAATTCTATCCAGATCCAGTATCCTAGCAAAGGCTCTAAGCCTGAAGGCTTTTCTCTGTTTAAAAAAAATGGAGAATAGGAGCCAGGCTGTGGTGGCACATGCCTTTGATCCCACTCAGGAGGCTGAGGCAGGTGGATCTCTGAGTTCGAGGACCGCCTGGTCTACAGAGTGAGTTCCAGGACAGCCAGCACTACATAATGAGACCCTGTCTCAAAAACCAAAAACCAAAACAATTAACAAGATGGAGACTAGGTGGCTGTGGTGGGGCTTGCTAAGTTGAGAGGATCCTGAGTTCAAGGTCATGTTTGGCTACACAGTAAATTCCAGGCCATCCTAGGCCACACAAGATCCGTGATGGCTCAGTGGGTAAATGTTTGCTGATGTAATTTCACATTTTTAAGCGGTAACAGAAAATATATTAGTAAACGCAGGAAATACCTGCTTCTAAGATGAAGTCAAAAGGACCAGAAGGGACGGATATAACCCTCCCCACATGATTCTATGTTAATTCCACACCAGAGGGCCCCCAAAGTCATCTCACGTTTTGCCTAAATCCTCGGTGTCCACATCTGGAACAGCAGCACACAGATAACAAAGTACCGTTTCTGAGGTCCAGTGTGTGTGTGTGAACAACAGCTCTTTGTGTAAGAACACCAGGGCCTGAACCCCAGCGTGGGAGAGGGTGGGCCAGTCAGTTACCGCACGGAGCCCGTCTCTGGGGAAACACTGAGAACACCAGCTCCCTCTGCAAGCTGATGGGAAGGATACAGTGAGGCAATGCCCTCAGCAGTGTGGGCAGTGGGCTGCAGGTTTGGGTGTCAGGAGGGAGGCACATTACACCCAGCCTGGAAAAGTTTTGCATGGTTCTAGCACTTGGCACCTATTGCCTGCCACGTCCTTTAAATGATCATGCTTCTGCTATTCAGTGATGTCACCTTAGCTTTGTACCACCACCTCCCCCAAATCCTAAGACTGTTCTAAAGTGCTTCCACTTCAGTATCAGCTGACCTCATCAAACCACTAGATACAATACAACACTTTAGAAATGACCTCTCTCTCTGTCTCTCTCTCTCTCTCTCTCACACACACACACACACACGCACACACATACACACACACACACACTCTCACAGCATTTTAAGATCTTGGGACTTACTTGTTCCTATTTATAATATTTTGACCTGCATGACCACACTGTGGAATAAGCAGGCACTTATTTTCGAACTCCCTCTAACCCTTTCTGAAATACAGAGCATAAGGGTTGGTCTTATGGGCCAGTTGGCAGAGGGTTGGGTTGACATGAATATGGCTGGAAATTATTTACTTTGGTGATCTGATGGCAATTCTCTATTGCTCTAATTCTACCTATGGATATTAGTTCCAATTCTTCTATACAGAAATGTGTTTTCTCCCACCCTCCACTGTTTTAAGATGGCAGGGAACTTTCCTTAACATCCCTTGCAAGGCACCTTTGATGATGGTGAGTTAATTCTCTCAGTCGTGGTCTGTCTGGTAAAAGTCCTTGTTTCACCTCCACTTTCTCTCTCTCTCTCTCTCTCTCTCTCTCTCTCTCTCTCTCTCTCTCTCTCTGTGTATGCGAGGATGCATGTCTGCATGTTCACATGTGTGTGGATGTGTGTGCACATGGAGCTGGAGGTTGATGCCCAGTGTCTTCCTAGTTGTTCTCCCACCTGGACCCAGAGCGCACCGATATGGCGGCTACCCTGGCTAGTGAGCTTGTTCCAAGGATGGCCTTTCTCTACCTCCTGAGTGTTGGGTTTGAGGCGGGCCACCATGCCTGCCCAGCATTTCTGTACCTGCTGGGGACCCAAGCTCCAGTCCTCACACTTGTACCACGAGCGTCTTCCTCACTAGACCACCTCCCTGCCCTCTCCTCTACTTTTGGAAATACTCTTGATTGACAGGCTGAAGTAATGTAGCCCTTCAAATATGGTCACTCAATCATCTTCTGATTTGTGTAGTTTCTAATAAGAATTTTGCTATAGTTTTTTTTTTCCTGGTTTTGAGAGCATGATGTTCCTTTTTTTTTCTCTAGCTAGTTTCTAAATTTTCTATTTTGTAATTTGTATCCTGCACTTCGCACATGGTGAGTTGTGTGTGTGTGTGTGTGTGTGTGTGTGTGTGAGAGAGAGAGAGAGAGAGAGAGAGAGAGAGAGAGAGAGAACAGTTTAATGATAAACACAGGCAAAATCCACAAATGAATATTAAAACTAATCGTGTACAAGTTCAAGCAAAAATAATGTGTTTGCGGTCTCAAGGAGTGGCTATCAAAATAGTCCCGGAACTACAGTTCGGTGGTAGAATGCTCGCCTACCTAGTACATGTGAGGCTGTAGGCTCAATCTCCAGCAATGCCAGAGAATTGCAAACATTTGGTAGTTATCAAGAAAACAACCACACCGGCAAATTCTGGCAGACACCATGGTTCTCAAGAGAACAAAGTTAGCATCATAACGGAACGTGTCGCATCAGACACAGCACGCTGTGTTCTCACAGAGACATCACCACCATCGTGAGAGAACAGTGGCTGAACCCACGCTGGGCGGCATCCTATGGAATAACTGAGCAGGACTCTTCAAAGCTTGGGATTGTGGAGACTGCTGAGCTCCGTGGAGGACACAGAGGATGGTCAATGCTGTCGTTTGTATTGGACCCTGGAAAGAAAGCAGTTTGGGCTCCTGGGTTAGATCATGGAGCATCAAAGGTGCACTGGAATGGGAAGAATGGAGTCCAATAATGGTGTTGCCTAGTTGACAGTGCCGCCCCAAATTCTTAGTTCCGATGAGTGTTCTCTGGTTATGTAAGATGTTCGTTCACATAAGGGAAAGTTGGGTAACAAGTATATGGGAACACTCTGCACTATTTTTACAACTTGCATAGAAGTCTAAAATTATCACAAAGTAAAAAGATTAAAGTGAAACAAAACAAGGCTTTCTGCAGCTGGCACAGCCAGGCACACCTGGATGGGGTGTGACTGGAGCTCATAGCTGTGAGGCAAGCTCAGACTCCTGTCCTTAGCAGTTGGGGCCACCAGCTGAGAGTCAAGTTTCTGAGAGGGGGGTTCTCAGGCCAGAGGCAGAAGCGTCACTGATTCGAAACTTGTTACAGATGCAAATTCTCAGACCTCATATTCAAGGAAGGAACTCCAAATTCCAGTGTTAGCAAGTCCTGAAGGCGAACCTGAAGTGGGCTATAATTGAGGAGCCACTGTATAAATCAATTAAGAATCTAATTTTTGTAAATGATGCATTTGGGGGGTGTTGGTTGTACCTTTAATGTGTGCAGGATATTGTTCTTAATCTGTTGGGAGTGTGTTTTGTTTTGTTTGAGGGCAGGAGGATCAGGAGTTCAAGGCCAGCCTCAGTTACACATTTTAAGGCTAGCTTAGAGTTCATAAGACCTATGTCAACACAGAAAGAGAGAGAGAAAGAGAGAGAAAAAGAGAGAGACAGACAGAGAGAAAGAGAGAGAGAGAGAGAGAGGGAGGGAGAGAGCCATGTGTTAGGAAGGCAGACATGGTCCCCATTGCACCATGAGCACAGAGCTCTGATGTGGCCTATGCTGGTGCCATGGGGGCTGGCACCAGACTCCTCGTCTTGCAGGTCAGTTCCATCCCATTTTCTCTAGAGTGGGCAAAGGATCTAACGCTCGTTGAAAATGCCCACCTCAGGGAGGCAACTATGAAACACAGCCGTGAGAACCAGCCTCCACCAAAATCCTAACAACATCAGCAGTCCCATTCAGGCTTCTAGAACCTTCTCTTCCCTCTTCACCAACATCCTTTGTTAAACTGAGCAGGTCCACTTCAGCCTGTGAGGGCCCCGCCCCTGTGTATCCCAAGTCACGGGCTTACGCATAGTCTTGTGCTTTATTTTTGTCTCAGACTTGTGTTAGAATGTCTTGTTTGATAGCTTAAGGACCTGTTTTGTTTTGTTTTTAACTCCATAAACTCTTTGAAGGTTATAACTGGATTTTATCTCTCTCTTGCTGGCCCATGTGAGGATCAATAATAGTCTTTTCTTCACCCTTGGAAGAATGGGTCTAAGGGATCGAGTCTAGGGGTTTAGGAGTCATGATTATTATTTTTCTCAGTTAGCATTGTACTTTAAGACAAAACTGTGTAGAGATGGGAAAATAAAAACCCGTTTTCCCTCAAGCAATGCGCTTGTGAACATCAGACAGAAAGAAACGAGCCCCTGGTACTTAGACAACAGCTTCATTAAAAGGGGAGAAAAAAGCTTTTTCATCATCCTGTCAAAAGCAATCTACAGATGCAATGCAATCCCCGTCAAAATTCAACACAAATTCTTCAGAGAAATTGAAAGGACAATTTTTAACATATGGAAACAGACACACACACTACTAGTATAGCTAAAACAATCCTGAATAATATAAAAACTGCTGGAGGTAACATCAGCCCTGATCTCAAGTTGTACTACAGAGCTATAGTAATAGAAACAGCACGGTATTGGCATAAAAATACAGACACAATGATCAACAGAATGGAACTGAAGATTCAGACATAAATTCACACACCTATGGATACCTGATTGTTTTTAAGAAGCTATAAATACACACTGGGTGAAGTGGGGAGAGGAAGCATCTTCAACAAATGCTGTTCACACTGGATGGCTGCACATAGAAGAATGCAAATAGATCTATATTCATCATCCTGCATAAAACTCTACTCCAAAATCGAGTAGAGGACCTCGACATAAGACCAGATACACTGAATCTGATAGAGGAGAGCGTGGGGATAGCCTTGAACCCGTAGGCACAGGAAAAGACTTCCTCACCTTAGTGCAGGCACCAAGAACAATTAACAAATTGGACTTTATGAAAATGAAAAGCTTCTGTACGGCCAAAGAGAAAATCATTCAGGCAAAGTGGCAGCCTACGGAATGGGAAAAGAGTTTTACCAACTCCACAGCCAATAGAGGGCTAATATATAAAATATATGAAGAACTAAAAGAAGAGAATTCAAGGAAACCCTTAGCTTAAGAGAGATGGAAAGGAACATCCAGACCCCCCCCCAAAAAAAAATCACAGCCTGAACTAAGAACAGGAACATGGCACACAGAAGTGCAGGACAAGGAGGGAACCCATCATAGAAGAGAATGATGACATGGATGGAAATGTATTAGGATTGTTTCACGCAGTCAGACAGTACAAAGAAGCATGAAATCAATAAGACAAGAAGTCAAAGGAGAAATAAAGCAGAGCAAATGTCACAGGAGATGGTAAGGCTTAACAAAAAGTTGAAACTATTTACTACATGGTTGGCAAGAAGGAAGAGCCAAACAAGGGACTCATGGCAGGGCTGGCTTTATTCTGGAAGAGACCTCCAGAGGGGTGTCTCTGGCATCACATCAGACCCCATGGGCTGCTTACAGGCTGGGGTATTCCTAAAGCAGAAAAGAGAAAGGGAGCAAAAAAAAAAGTTCCCTGTTGGACCTGAGGTTGGCCATTGCCAGAGGTAGCCAGGAAGATAAGATAGTGTGTTAAAGAATGTCAGGAGACTGATATCTCCATGGCCACCATTACTACCGTTAGTAGGGGTGTCAACAGGGTGGAGAGGGCAAGAATTTAGGGAAACGTGTTACTTTAATCCTGGGAACCAAATTACTTAAGTTTCAATGACTGATATTCTTTAACCAAAATGGAGTATCTTATCAAACAGCATGGCCATGACTAACAATAAAAAACAAAAAGCATAAAGAACGTTCTAGCCCTGTGGACACTGAGGAACCATGGACCACAAGCCATCAGCTGGAGGTACCAGGGGCCAGGGTGGGACCAGGACCCACAGGCCCACAGTGCTAGTCTTTCAAACCCAGCAGATACCATTTTTCTGCCATTTGGGGAAATTTATTTTATTCTTAAATAAACCTTTTATGCCACTTCTTGGGTTCTTTTATTTCAAGTCTTTAATTATGCTTCAGTCAGATTCTTTATACTCCTTCCTTGTCTCTAGTCACTTAAATTATCTCTAGTCAATTTAATTTAATAATCTTTTTATTGCCCCTAATCACCTAAGCTCCTTTTCTGTGTTAGTCACTCACTACTCTGGAGGTCCGGTTCGGAAGAACCTTGTGTGTATTCCTGAACTTCAGCACCCATTATAACACCAGTCGCTAGCAATTATTAAGCATTAGTTCTGATCCAGGCATGGTGCCAAGTCTTTAAATAATGATCTCATTTAATACCTACAAGAGCAACCACTTACATCTACGGTTCACAGATGGGAAAACGAAGGCACGGGAAAGTGAATCCAATTCTTGGGGTATTTTATATGCAGAAATACAGAATTGCCCAGAAAAAGGATGCATTTCTAGCTTCACAATAACACCGCACACCAGGGGTGAGAGGGTGATGTCCGCCGGGCTCCAGAGGACAAAAAAGTACTTCCTGGGAACACTAGACTCAACCACAGTCGGACCCAAACATGATAGCAAGCAAATGTTTGCCACCATGAAAAGACTTCAAGGTGATTCATCTTACTTCAGTTTCATAGGAGAAATAACTGACAGGAAATAGAAGTTAGTGAACTCTTATTCCTGCTGGCATGGAATCCAGCCAGCAGGGAACCAGGAATGATGTCATCGGGACGTGACCCCACCCTGAGACGCTCGTGAGAAGGAATGGGTGAGTGAAAGAATATAGATGAGAGATGAGAACAGGGCAAAGATGAAGGATCTTAGAAGAACTCAGGGGAAAGGGACGGAAGGAGGAGAGGGATGCCAGTGTCCTTATCGTTTACACCCAGGAGTCAGTCAGCCTGCAGCAGCAAGCCTGCTAATAACATGCATGCTTGTGTGTGTGTGTTCATGGGGGGGGTCAGAGGATAACCTCAGGTGTGGTTCCTCAGGTGCCTCCACCCTTTGTGTGAGACAAAGCCTCTCATTGGCCTGGAACGCCACCAAATAGACTAGGCCAGCTGGCCAGTGAGCTCCAGGGATCTGTCGTCTCTGCCTTGCATCTCGCTGTGGTGGGATCACAAGATGCTGCCTGGATTTTTACATGGGTGCTTGGGGTGTGAACTCGGGTCCTCACGCTTGAGAGGCCAATCCTTTACCAACTGAGCCATTGCCCCAGTTAAAAATCTTTAAGGAAGGCAATGAACACCACCAATCCCTATCGTGTAACTGTCATCCGTTACCTATCATCTACCTATCATCGGTCTGCCTGTCTGTCTGTCTGTTGGGGTTTGGTTGTTGTTTGGGACAGGGTTCTGGTAGGTATCCCTGGCTGGCCTCAAACTTGCAGCTGTCCTCCTGCCTCCGCTGCGACTGCAGGTGTGCGCCCCTCGCCCAGGTAGCCTCCTAAGAGTCTTACGCGTCAGCGTTTGGAGGCTTTCTTGAGAAATACTGTCTCGTAACAGAAGAACACGCATTTGAAATTCAGTGACTTCTATTCCTGTCGGCTATTTCTCCTATTAAACTGAAGTAAAATCAAATGCAATTACTATTCTTCAATGTCATCTACAGATCAATCCTGTTTCAGGACAGCTTCTGTCTCGCCAGCTATGCATCTATTCGCTAACCCATCTAAGTATGTAGTTGTGTTCAGACATTTAAAAAGATATTTGAAATTATGTTCACTAAACAATAATGATGTTCTTAAGGAATTGAAGGACTTGAAGTGATTTTTAACTTCTGGACTGCTCTGCAGTTTTAATTCTTTATGGAGAACATTTTTAGAAATCTAGCAGAGGGATTTTTTAACAGGGGAAAAACAAACACTAAGGTCCTAATTTTTATTAACTCTGAGTTGTAGACACGTGGTTGGGCCTTAATTATTTCTTTGAAGTTCTCTGCTATTTTCAAATATTTAAGAATAGAAATAGAATAAAGTGCTCCAGGATTGTAGTATAGAAAATCAAACAGATTTAGCCTCGAAAATGGTCAAATTTGTTAATTTCTCCAACTTTCAGTTTCTTCCTGATGACGGTTTGTGTTAACTGTCAGTTTGACAGAATCTGGAGTCACCTGGGAGACGGGCCTCTGAGCTTGCCTACAGGGACTATCTTGAGTGCATTAACAGAGGTGAGAAGGCCTGCCCACTATGGGCAGCGCCATCCCCTGGCTGGGCTATTGGGCTGTGTGAGTCGAGAGAGGGAGCCGAGCAGCATCAGGCTTCGCTCTCTGCTCCCTGCCTGTGAGTGACCAGGTGTCCAAGCTCCTGCTGCCGTGACTTCCCCTCCATAACGGTAGACTACAAGCTGGCATATATTCGAGCAAAACAAAATAAAAGCAACTTAAGGGAGAAAGGATCTTAGTGCTTGTTTTTCCCCTATTAAAAATTTTCAGTAGGTCTTTCCTCTCCATGCTGTCTCTCCTTGGCATGGACAGACACATCCGGGTCTTTGAGGGCAACCTCTTCTTTCCGTTGCAATGGCATCTTTCATTTTCAAGGGGAAAAAACACAGCCTCAAAGTTCCATCAGGACATCATCCGGATCACCTATCACGGGGTGGTATCCAACAGCTCAAGTATTAGAGGTTGGTGTTTACTAAAGACAGATCCATTTCCGACACTGTACAAGAGCGAATGTGCAATTTGGCCAGCTGCTCTAATAACAAGGATTCTGATTGGTTCAGACATCGGGAGCTCGAGGTCCAGTTCTGCACCTGCAAAGCCTGTCTTCAGGAGTCAGGTGACCTCTACAGCAGAAGCAACTCTCCCTAAGGTGCTTTTATCACAGTACTCCGTCACAGCAATAAGGAGAAACACTAAGACACCCTGGTGGAAAATAGTAATTGTGCTAACCCTACAGCGGAGTTAGACGTCTTAAATCAAACAATGGCTGGCCAGGGCTGGTGGTGCATGCCTATAACCCCAGTGCTTAGCAGCCAGGGGCAAGATGATTGCTACAAGTTCAAGGCCAGCCTGGTCTGCATAATAAAACCTGTCTCCAAAAGCCTAAAACACACACGTAGATAAAGATATAAAAGTCTGGTCTGTCGAATGGCTAGAAATTCTTGGCTCGTGGAAAGGACTCAGTCTCAATAAAAGGGTGAAGTTTGACTCCGCTATTAAAGGCATCAGTCTGTGTTGTGGCGGTGTACTGTTCCCTTCTAGCCCTGTGGTCCTGCTGGCCTGCTCTTCCTGCCTGCCATTGTGCCCACCAGACCAGTCACCATCACTGCCTCTCCTAGTAAGCGCTCTGAAAACAAGACCCCTAAATACGGTTTTAATTAGTTATTTAACTCAAGTTAATGAGACGAGGAGAAGATCCAAGTGGAAAATGTCTCGTTTTTTGTTTTGTTTTTTTTTTTGCTGGTGGACTTTCATAGAGTGTTTTTCAGCATCGTAGGGCCAGGTTTGTTAGCAGCTGTGTCCCCCCAATCACCCAGTCATTTAACAAACATTTACTAAGCACCCGCCACCCGCCAGTTGCGACCCTTGACAATAGGAGCAAAAGGACAAATAGGAAAGAGTTCAGCCTTTGAGACTTCCACCCTTCAGCCCTCATCCCACAGTATGAAGCTCCTCAGAAGACTGCTGGGACTCAACAGAAACCCTGAGGATCTAGGTGAACTCCAAGCTGCGTCTGTCTCCTGCAATTACTGAGAATTCTAGAATTGTGGGTCCCTTTTTTTTTTTAAAGACAGAAATTTATGCAACCCGTGGCCTTGAACTCATTATGGGTGACTCTGAACTCCCAGTCCTCCTCTCTATCTTCTGAGCACTAGGATTACAGGTGTGTACCACCACATCCACTTTTATGAGGTAATGAGGATCAAGCCAAGGACTTTAGCGTGCTAAGCAAGGAAGCAACATTCTCAGCTGAACTACATGGCCAGCCCAGGATCTACTGATTTTGATCTCTGACTCTGAGATTCTGAATGGTTCCCAACCTTCCTAATGCTGTGACTCTTTATAATGCAGCTCCTCATGTTGTGGTGACTCCCTCAGCCATAAAATTATTTTTGTTGCTACTTCATAACTGTAATTTTGCTACTGCTGTGAATTGTAATGTAAATTGTTACATAAATATCTGATATGCTGATGACCTTAGGTGACCCCTGTGAAAGTTTGTCCCCCCCACCAAAGGGGTCATGACCCACAGATTGAGATCCACTGGTCTAAAGAGTGATTTTTAATGAATGCATAAGTACCTTCCTTTGTGAGTGTGTGTGCGTATGTGTGTGTGTGTGTGTGTGAGAGAGAGAGAGAGACAGAGAGAGAGGGAGAGAGAGAGAGAGAGTTCTCTCTTTCTCCTTCCTTCCCACCTCACTTTTCCAGGTCTCCTGGGTTATTCTGAGAACTACCAGTTCTCACTTTCTTTGAAGAATCGTAACACTTCTGTTCACTTCCATTTCTAATCCAACCCCTCCAGTGAAAAGAGATGAAAAGAGACAAAAGATGCCTTTTGTCTCCAATAAATATCTCTAATTAGCTTCACAGAGGAGAAGAATTCTTTAAAATTACTTTGCATAACAATGTCATTATACATTGTAGTCAAAGATCCTTCTCAAACCCGGAGCTATGGAGGGTGTAGACGTCACTCACGTTCCAACTGTCTATTTGCCTTCGATCCCAAACACTTCTCATTTCATTGATTTAACTTGTTCTTCTGCTCAGTGCTAGGGGTGGGGGGTTGATCATACAAAACTCCAAACTCCTATAAGACAGACAGCTTCCTGAGGAAGGCTTCAAGTATGCATTAAGTCGCTCTCTGAGCTGGAGTGTGGAGACACTTGTTCTTACCGACTGAAATTGCCTCTCACCCAGAGAATTTCAAAGACAGTTTGAGCAGAGTGCCTTCAATCAGCTCCGTTTTCAAAGCCCCACCTCACAAACACTCTGTTAGCTTCTTCTAGATAATTCTGGGAACAGTAATGGATGGACAGAGGGGAGGGCATCTCGCTAGCAGGAAGTCGCTTGCCCTGCTCGGTGACAGGTTCATGGGAGGGCAGGTCTCTCTGGCCTCTTGGTTGCATCCCAGCTCCTGAGCAGCCTTGACAGCCACAGCTTGCGCGGGGTGGGCAGATAACACGCGGCATCACCTTGGCATCCCATCCTGACTGTCTAGTTTCTTCATTGAGTTCCACAGTCCCTCAGTTCTCTTGTTCTCTTGGTTTCCTGATCATCTTGCCTCCCTGCCTCATGAATACATGTCGTGTTCCCTGTGGACCTGACCTGAACCGACTTCACCATCAATAGTTTGGGTTATCAGAACTGCATGATCACGCCACTAAAATCTGAAGACAAAGAGGTGCTCCACCCCCCCCCCCCGACCCTCGCCCTTTCACTCTGGCTCTCATTTTCCTTCCTGTGACACAATACTTGACAGAAGCAGCTGTCGGAGGCATCACGGGAAGGTCTGGCTGACGTCAGCATTCTATCCACTCAGCTGCTTAATACAATCAGCCACCATAGTCTCTCCCAAGAAAGCAACCAGACTCCAGGAGAAGCAAGATGGCAGCTCCCTGCCAACGCCAGCAGCTGCCCAGGTTCAGTCAACAAACCAAACATGCACTGAGCCCCCCAAACAATCCCTTTGGGGAGGATACAGCTCCCTCTGGGGTCAAAAAGCATCCACCACTTCAAATTAAAACAAATATCTTATTTTGGAATAATTTTAAATTCATGGAAAAGCTGAAGAGATATTGTAACATTTCACAGAGTTCCCCAGGCCTTTGCCCTACTTCTCTGAGTGCTTAGACCTTATTTCCCCATCTTACAGGTGGCAAGATTGAACCATTGCTAGTTAATGAACTATTGCTAGAAATTAAATCACAGGCTTTCCTCGGATTTCACTCTTTATCCTATCTCTCTATCTATCTATCATCTATCTATCTATCATCTATCTATCTATCTATCTATCATCTATCTATCATCTATCATCTATCTACCTATCTATCATCTATCTATCATCTATCTATCTATCTATCTATCTATCTATCATCTATCTATCTATCATCTATCTATCTATCTATCTATCATCTATCTATCTATCATTTATCTATCTATCATCTATCTATCTATCTATCTATCTATCATCTATCTATCATCTATCATCTATCTACCTATCTATCATCTATCTATCATCTATCATCTATCTACCTATCTATCATCTATCTATCATCTATCTATCTATCTATCTATCATCTATCTATCTATCATCTATCTACCTATCATCTATCTATCATCTATCTATCATCTATCTATCATCTATCTATCATCTATCTATCTATCTATCTATCATTTATCATCTATCTATCATCTATCATCTATCTACTTTCTGTCTCTTTCTCTCTGTTTCTGCCTCCCCCCTCTGTCTCTCTCTGTCTCTCTCTCTGTCTCTGTCTCTCTCTGTCTCTCTCTCTGTCTCTCTCTCTGTCTCTCTCTCTCCAGCCCAGGTTACCCATTGCATTTTCCTCTTCCAGTCTCCTGCTCCGCTCCATTCTACAATGGGTTCTCCATTTTCCTTTGCTTTTCTTGGCCTTATCTGTTTGAAGACGGCTTTTCAGGTGCTGTGCGGAATGTCCTTCTGTATGCTGGATCAACTTGCGTGTGTTAACTTGACACACGCTGGAGATGTTTGGGAAGAGGGAATCTCAATTGAGAAAATGCCCCCACCAGATTGGCCTTTGAGAAAGCTCGTGGTATATATTTTTAATTAGTGATTGATGTGGCCCCAGACCATTGCTAGTGGTGCCACTCCTGGGCAGGTGGTCCTAGATTGTAGAAGAAAGCCATGAGGAGCAAGCCAGTAAGCAGCACCCCTCCATAACCTGTCTTTTAGTTCTTGCCTCTAAGTTCCTGCCCTGACTCCCCTCAGTGATGGAGAGTGATCTGAGAGTTATATGCTGAATAAACCACCCACCTCCATAGTGTGTAGCCGTGTGCTCAATTTAGGGAAGGAGAAAGGAAAGATAGGAATCTTCACTGCTTTTACAAGCAGCCTTAGTACAGAGAAAGAGAGAAAGGTAGAAATCTTCACAGCCTCTTTTTAGGTTGTCCTAAGCTCAAATCTCTCCAACTTTTTTCTCACACTAATTAACGACAGCAACCCAACCAACCACCAACCAATGCCCACATCGACTCTCGGGGCTTCAGACCTTTCATGCCCTAAGCCAAAAGTTCCCATAAACCCATGGGCACATAATTCCAAAGACAAGCTACAGGTGCCAGAACGACTGCACCCAATCAAATTATAGCCACCTGCATCAAGCATTCCAATTCCAACTTGTAAACAACTACACCACAGCTGGGGGTTGGGGGACTTGAACCTCTAGTGACTAGTCAGTTAAACCAAAAAGCTTTTCTTAACAGAAAAATCCCAAGTGTTCCTCTACATCGGTGCTTTACAACACCAATAAAAACTCTAAGACATTCTGTTTGGGTTTGTCTGACGCTTTCTCGTGATGAGGCTGGGGTGAAGAGTGTGGCAGAAGAAGCCCATAGAGGTACCGTGTCAATACACTTTGCCACGGGTGATGTTACCTTTAACCCTTGGATAAGACAGTGATTACTATGTTTGTTCACTGTGAAATTACTGTTTTTCACTTTCCAAATTGTGCTCGTTGGGAACAAATCACTATGTCTAGCCCACACACCATAGGGGAGAATGGAGCTCTGCTTCCTACAAGGGAGAGTGTTTCTGTGTGTTATTTGGAATTGTTCTGAAATGAAAATACGTGCGTGGGCGTGATTCACCTTGAAACACTTCACAGACTCGAGAGCAGCTCTCAACAGCTCTGTTCCTACTTACCTGGCTTCCCTTCCTTGCTGCCCCCTCTACGGAGTATAACAAGAGTTACATGCAGAGCCCCGTTTCGATATTATATTAAACAAAACCAGTTCGAAGGAAGCGCCCTGGTTTCTGATGTCACTGCCTTGAGCGAGGTAGCCATGCTTCCCTGGAAGGAAGCTCTTCCGCAGTTCTAGGTCCTTGGGCGGGACCCTTGTGGTTGGAGTGTCTTCTCTCCGATCACCGGACACTGCTGTCCTTGTTCACATTCAAGTCCCACCCACACATAACAGATGAGAGATTGCCTCTGCTACCTTCGGGGGGGGGGGAGGTTAGTGTCTATGTGTAATATCTGGAGTTCTTTCTGGGAACTTAGGGACGAGAGCTCACATGGAGCAGCTCAGATCTCGGAACAGCCGTTGACTCATGCCATAAACGAGATGCCCTTGAGGACAGAAGTCAGAGGAAGGAGGCAACTGGGAAACTGATGCCATTTTCTCCCAGTTGTCCACCATTAAACAATTGATGGAGTGCGTACCTGTGATCTAGGGGAACGGAAATAGGCCGTTTGTAAACTGTTATGAGCCAGGCGTCCACTCAGCAGCTCCTTCTCCGTGTCCATCCCAAGCCACCCAGAAGCCTGAGGATTGTGGACTTTCCCCACTTCCCCTTGCACATCCATATCCAACCAGACACCAGGTCTGGCCAGACACCAGGCACAATGATGTGAAAATGAGAAGGGCTGATGCATTCCAAAGAAAGGTCTGGCTTTTAACCAGCTCCCTGGAGATAGCCTGTAAACCCTGGCAATGTCCTGCCTGCTAAGAGTATCCACACTTTCCAGGAGCCTTGAACCATCCAGACACTTCATGCTGCCAACACAACTAATAGTGGAGGCCTTGGGCCACGCAGCGTATGCCAGGGTTCCCAGGGCCCGAGTAGTTGAATAGTTCATCAGACATATGGGTGTCCAAGGTCCTGCGACCAACCTGCAATAGAAATTCTGAATGCTGAGATTCATCTGGTTAACTTTGCGTGTATTGTCATGTGTCCCTGATAAGAGAGTCAAGCTGGGACTCTTCTGGGGCAGGACCCTGAAAGCTTGCGTCTGGCATCTCTCGTCTGCACCTCTCCTGTACGCACCCTTGGCGTTTGCTGGCTTTAAGCTTCCCTTTCACTGTAATAAGCTGCAACTGTGAGTGTGTCAGCCCCTCTGAGTTCTGTGGGCCGTGCCCACAAACCACTGACGCTCAGGATGGTCTTAGGGACAAGCACTTGGGTAGTAGACATTCCTCTTTCCTCTTCAGCGTGTGGTTCATCTCCTCCACGGAACCTGGGCTCTGAAGTCAAAGCTGGTCCTGCCCCTTCTAGCCTTTTCTGAGGCACTCGGCCCAGGGAAGGTAAGATGTGGACATTTCAGAAAGGTGTGTGGCTTCAACTGCACTGATGTGATGTCACACCCAACCACCAAATGACCGTGGCCACTCCCATTTAACAGACAGGACACATAGAGAGTCGGACAGATCTTAGTGGGGCTGGATCATGTGTCTCCCCAATAGATAGCTCCTATGGTGTCCCCCAGTGGCTCGGCTGCTGACTTGGGCAGCCGATTTCCAACTCTGCTAGTGTCTCCGACTCCACCCCCTCATCCTCTTCTGTACCATCCATGCTGGGATCCCTTTCTCCTTTAGGAATTCCTGTTTCCTTGGAGAGAAAGCAGTGGGATCCTTGCGCTGTACCCATCTTCCGAGAAGGAATACAGAATCGGCACCGTCACCAGGACAGACGAGGCCTGGACTGTCACACTGGCTTAATTGCTGGACTATTTCATCAGGATTCTGTTTTCCAAGTGGAAAGTTGACTGGCAAGAAGCATCTGTGCATTCCTTCTCCCTGTGCTCTTGGCTGAGGATGTGACCGGATGTCTCAAGCTGATTGGCTATCTCAAGCTCCTGCTGCTATGACTTCCCCTCAGTGATGGGCAGAAATCTGAACTGTGATCTAAAATTAACCCTTCTTCCCTGTGTTGCTTTTGGTCAGGGCATCCTGTCACACAACAGAAACCAAGCAGAGCAGTGATGCTGGCTCCTCACTGCCCTTGTTGAGAAAAATGATGACACATTTGTCCTGTCGTGTTTCTGGAGAAAGTGACATTATCTCTAAATTGAAGTTAAAACTCCAAAGAACATTTGAATGGTACTTCCACTTTTCTAGAAGGCTCTCCTCAGCCTGGAGCCACTCAACATTTCTTCACTCAAATCTCCTCCACGCTCAGCTCCAGCTTTGGAGCTGTCCTCAATGAGGGAATGTCTGTGGTCAGTGCTCAGCCAAGGTTTGGGTCCCTTCTTCCCTCATTAGTAGAGACTGAACCTAGGGCAAACACTCAGCCACTGACCCAGTCCCAGGGTGTTTTATATTTCCATTTGAAGACAAAGTCTTTCTACGTTGCCCAGCTGGCCGCGTACTGACTCTCTAACCCAGTTAGGCCTTGAACTTGCAATCCTCCCACCTCAGCCTCCCCTTGGGGGATTACAAGCCTGAGCCACCAGGCTTGGCCATCTAGTGTTCTTATACAGTGTTTCCATTGCCCAGGACCCCAGGCATATCCTTCTGAGGGAGGACCTCAGGGGGCTCCAGAATTCTGCATTCTAGAGGACTTCCAGGGGCATTCTGGGAAGATACTGCCAGTCTCCTTCAGCCTCCGCCTATATGTAGGTGCTGCTTCCCACCTAAGCCTGGGGATGATCCCAGTTGCCTCTTTGCCTCGGTGGCTGCTACGAAGATCGATCTAGGAGCCCATCTCTTCAACACTCAGTTTCCAAATACTGCCCCCTCCCACCGTGCACCTAAGTGTCACCTATTTTTATCACCAAGCAGGCGTGGCTCTCGGCCTCTGTTACTAGGACCCAACCCCAGAGGGTGAGTCAAAGTTGTCTACATGTGGAAGCTGCCTACATGGTCCACAGCGATGAGAATGGGAAGAGGGTGTTTGGATGCTGTGTCTCTGCCTTGATGAGCTAAACAGACCGACTGAAATGAGAGACAGAGCCAGAGGCCTGATACACAGTCTGCCAGCAGAGAGCAGGGAAGGGTGAGTTGGCCAAGAGAAAAGATCAGAAATCAAGGTGTCTTAATGGAAGAGGAAGGGGCAGAGCAAAGAGGGATTAGACCCCCGTTGCCACAGCTTCCAGTTCTGGCTCATGGTTGTTGGCAGCTCTAAAATTCAGAGATAAGCCACCTGTCCCGGTGGCCAGGACCACCTATGCAAACCACACCAGGTAAGAGGACACGACCAGCAGGATCAGGCCTACATCCTGTTTCTAGAACTGCCACTGGATTGTTAAACGTGTATCACAACTCCCCAAAGATCCCAGGGTGTGCACTACCCCCACCTAGCGAGCAAATTCTGCCAGGCTCACAGCTCTGGAGACCACGCCCCTGTCCCATTGTCATCGTGTCATAAATTCCACTGCCAGCAAACCTGGTTCTCGCTCCACTCAGGAGCAAGAAGAGGCATCCAAAGCCAAGATACAGCCTTGATCATCTGTCATCCTGTATGATCTCGCTCTGCTATGCAGCAGGACGTATTGACGAATACAACAAACCTGTGTATCCTCATCCTTGGGAGTCCTAGCGTGTCACAGGAGAGACGGACAATGAGCGGATACCATTGCACACCAGCATGGAACTTCCAACTCCAACAGTGCTGGACACGAGAAGAATATGGAAGCCTGTGGACACATCGGGGGGCTTCTGCTAAGCTGGACAAGCGACCCTAGGGACTCCGTGGCTCCCCCACGCTAGCTAGTTGCTAGATTAGGAGAATGTATAGATCACTGGAGTCTCCAGATTCTTTGTAAATAGCTTTAAGGAGAAGAATGCACATGGCAACGGCTAGCTGTGCCCACGTCTCAAGGTCAGTTTCTCAGTTGTGCCTAACCCCACCAACAACCAGTTATTACCTAGATACTGGGCAGGGGCTGGAACCATCCAGAGAAAAGCCTCCAGCCAGAAGATTGTCTTTGGAGACAGGTATCAGGGTGGACTCCTGCTTCCAGCTGTGAGGGCTTTAAAGAGGTTGCTAATCTTCGTTCTTTGTTTTCTCCAACTTGGAAGCGAGACTTCTGTATCAAAATAAGAAGTCTGCACAAGCTCCTGGGGCCAATGCCTCACGCAGCCCAGCCCTGGCACTGCCCTGCACGTGGCTCCTTAGCGCAGGGCAGCTTCCTATGAGGTGGTTTCCACTGTTTGCTCTGCAAACCCAAGCCTCTGGATATGTTTCCAGGGAGTCCCTGGAGCCAAGACTGGATCCTCAACTCCCCAGGGTGCAACTAAGAGGCCTGGGATTGACTGGTTCCCTGCAGGTGGAGCCACCCACAGCAGGCCGTTCTCAGGTCCCTTGGGAGTTGGCAGGGATTGCCTAGTACTGTAGCAAGGGAGTGGCTGGGGTGCTGTGAGAGGCTGCGGCAGAGCCTTGGTGCCCTCTACGGGCTTGACTTACCCAAATGTGGCAGCCCAGGATCAAACCTCCCCAAGGTCCTGAGGACAGGCACGTCCCACTTGGAAGGCTGGAAAAAGGGATGTCATCCACCCTCAAGGGTGATGCTTACCATGTTCCAGGCACTGGGCTCAGCAATCACTCTGCTTTGACAATCTGCATTTTATCTTATAAATGAGGAAACTGATACTTCTCCCATGTAGTTGTGAGGGAGGAGGAGGGAAGATGGCCACCTATGCCTGCTGATGGTAATGGGAAAGGCTCAGCAAGTAGAGGAGCTAACATTGAATTTCATTTGAGATGAGAAGATTAGGAGGAAAGAAAGGTAGGGACAGAGATGGAGAGACAGACAGACAGAGACAGAAACAGTGGCTAAGACAGGAGGAAGATGCACATGGGCCCGAGGAGCTCCCTGGCCGCCAGGAAAATCGGAATGCTGGGATGGTGCCTCAGAGTCAGAGCCCCTAGGGGGATTCTGTGGACAAGTAAAGCTCCTTACTTTGTGCAGCTACTGAGACAGTCCTTAGACCAAAGTAGTGGCCATTATAAATTATAAAGTGCCTTTTGGTTAATAATAACGATAACCAGATTACTGGAATTCATGCCGTCTATCACCACAGAGACAAACGGGCAGAGACAGAAATTGGATATTCATGTTGCATTTTATCCAGAAAACCAGGAATCAGAGAAAACACTGGATTAACATCCTAAAACTTGGTCTTCCATCTCATCTCCAACCACAAGGTTATATACAGAGAGCATGCAGGGGTTGTGGGAGGCAAAGGTCATCAATTATTCTGGAGCTCAGGCTTGCTCCTCTGGTCAGGTGGGCATGCTTCCTTCATCCTGTGAAAGTTTGGGCTCAGATAGTGTGTGTGTGTGTGTGTGTGTGTGTGTACGTGCATGTGTGTGGTCTGTTCACATGTATATGCATGTTTGCATGCATAGGGAACATGGGCACATGTGTGTGCACGTGGAGGTCCAAGGTTATGTTGGGAGTCTTCCTCCACCACTATCCACCATGTTCACCTAGGCAGGCGTCTCTCAGTTGAATGCAGAGCTTGTTGATACGGTTGATCTGTCTAGCCAGCTCACTCTGGGGTAGGGGCAGGTCCTCTGTCACTGCCTCCAGTGCTCTGAAATTACAGGCAGGCTGTCATGTTCACCTGCCATTGATGTGGGCTCTAGGGCACATGGACTCTTGTTCTCATGCTTACACAGCAAATGCTTTAACTTGGAGCCGTCTCCCCCGCCCAAGGTCAGACCCTTCTTGAATTGCTAAATCTGGTAAGTGTCCACGGATAGCAACTTTATACTCCTCCAGGGGCTTCTTGACTGGAAGGACTTAATACAGAACAAACAAATCATTAACAGCGTGTATGTTCTAAGCTACTAATAAAACATTCATGTAGATTCTCTTTCTACAACACGGAGCATGAATGTATCTTTATAATTCAGAATATGCATCGCCCCCATCCATCCTGTCTGTCCCCCAACAATAGTAGCAACCGCCTCCGGAGAGCTAAGTACTGTTGAGCGCATCTCCTGGTCCCTGTGTAGTTCTCACAAGGCTTTGGAAGGCCAGCTTTCCCCATGCCCATCTTACAGATCTCAGGACCTTGAAGCACAGAGCAGTAAGTTTCAAAACTCGGACGTTAACTCAGGCCTCCTGACACTCGGAGAGGAGTAGCAGATGAGAGCCGGAGTGTGAGCAAGGTCATCTCCACACACCCTCCGTTTTCCACCAGGCCTCCCGAGAGTCTCAGACTGGGCTCCCATCAGTACAACTAGGCTGAGGTGCCAGGTTCCTGAGGGATGGTGGCTGGGGGCTGGCAAGGATTCAACCGATCCTGAATTGGGGTTTAGGAGCCAAAGTGCATACCACCTGTGCCTACTTCTCTCATCCACATGCAAGGGCTCCCGCCTGCTTCCTTTCCCCTGTTCAAACTTCCTGTAGGTAGAACAGTCACAGCTATGTTCCAGGTCCTCCCTGCGACATGTCTTATGCTTTTCATAAACCAAGCAATGAATGTATCCATTCATCCATCAAACTGTTCTTTTTTTCTGAGCAGACATCCCATGCATAAGTCTCCTCCTCCCTTAACTCTGTACCCACACATTGCATATGTTTATGGAGCTCATGCTGTGTTGGGTACGCTGCTGAATGCCCACTCTTCCTGATGCTCCCATTCCAGTGGGAAGCTTCGACGGAGAGATAAATGCATCACACAGAACACCAAGGTCAATGGAGGGCAGAGCTAGCCTGCTCTTCCCCAGCTCCACGGCCTCATTTCCTCTTGCCGGTGTGGGTGACAGCAGTATTAGCTGCCATTTATGACGGTTCACTCTGTGCTGGACATTTTAGCTGCATTAGTTTAGTGTATCATAACAGTGGCCTCGAGAGACTGGGCTTCGTCATCCCAAAATTACAGTTGCAAAGAGGAGAGGCCGTGTGACTAGCCCAGGCTCCCATCAACTCAGTGATTAAAGGAAATGCAAACCCGGGATCCCTGCACTCTGTGACTACCTTCCAATTCAGCCTCTCCTCAGCCTGAGCAGCAGCTTGTACATATCCACACTTTGAATGCACCCTCTGGGGGGGCTACTACTTACAAGAACCCTGTCAGGTGTCAGGCCATGCCTAGGTACTGAGGTATATCTTACTAGGTTTTTGCTTTGTTTTGCTTTATGTTGCTGTTGTTGTATGTGTGTGTAGGTGTGCATGCGTCATTAGGGCCACTCATGTGACCATTCCTTCAAGTCCCTGTGGATGCCCAGCTTCTTGAGTCTCACTGGAGCCATGGTTCCAAGAGATGGTAGCATCATTTGTAGACCTGGACATGGAGTCCTTGGGCATTTGTAACAGTTTGCGCTGCATAACAAACATCTCCAAGCCTCAGAGGCAACAGCCATGTATACTGCTAAGCTGAGGGGCTGGGGACCTGCTGCTGCAGACTAGACCCAGATGGAGGAAGGCAGGGGCCATCAAGTCACATGACCAAGATGGGTGCAGGAAGAGAGAAGACTCGGGTCATTCTCCTCTCCCCTGTGCCACGTAGCACTGGCTGACAGAAATGAGTCACAGTTCCTGGGACATCACAGAGACTGACTTCCTCTTCTCCCCCAAGTCCCCGCCCCGTCAGAATGAACCGTTACTGCTTTGGATAAACACACTGCAGAGGGTGTGAAAAAAATATCACCTGTATTGCTCTTTATTTCATTGCTTCTGGTGATAGTGTTAATGATCGTATAATTTGCAGTTGTCTGGGTCTTGAAAAGAGAGCGGCAGTGACATATAATTAATTACCTCAACAGTAATAACAGAGCCAGTGCCACGTAAGCTCCTGCTCTGCTCCCACGCTGACTAATACAACCCGCTCAGTCGATGTCGACTCATCCCCCAGTGATGAGTTCGGGCAATGAGATCAGAACCTTCTTGGGAATCCCAGGGCACCTGTTTCCTTGCTGTGTGACCTGGGTAACTGACTTATCCTCTCTGGCTTTGTTTCCTGAAGCTGCTCTTACAAATGATCCCCAACACGTAGCTCTCAATAGAAATAGTCTTCAGCCCTTCTGTTTATCTTTGCTATAGTACTGCTGCGTAGAACACCACTGCACAGAGCACCACTGCACAGAGCACCACTGCACAGAACACCACTGCACAGAACACCACTGCATAGAATACCACTGCATAGAACACCACTGCACAGAGCACCACTGCTCAGAGCACCACTGCACAGAGCACCACTGCACAGAACACCACTGCACAGAGCACCACTGCACAGAACACCACTGCACAGAACACCACTGCATAGAATACCACTGCATAGAACACCACTGCACAGAGCACCACTGCACAGAGCACCACTGCACAGAGCACCACTGTGCATAGTACCACTGCATAGAACACCACTGCACAGAGCACCACTGCGCAGAGCACCAAGCCTTAGGCCTCAAGGGCAATAACAGTACTAAGCTGATGAGCCTGTGGCTGGAGATGGGCTGAGCCAGACTAGGCTCAGCCAAAGACAGCTTTCACTGTACTTCTGCGAAGCCAGGCCTCAGTACCGCAGCTTCGCCTGGGGTAGGGCCCACAGACACACCCGAGTATAGGCCTTTATTGCGCATACTGCAGCAGCATTCCATATATGGCCCCATCCTGGCTGGCTGCAATCCGTTAGACAGCTGGTGTCTCAGCTGTTAAAATGCCACAGGGACTTGCTGCTTGCTGAGGTCCCCAGGGAAGTTATTCTGTCAAGAAGGCTTTGCCAAGACAGCTGAGCGGCATGTTTTGACATTTGGGGAACACTCCTGTTTACACATCACACCTAATTTTACCTCCTTGAGGACTTTCCTGGGCACACAGCTGACGTCTCCTGAGGGTTGGAGGCAGCCTGCGGGGACACAGAGGTGTGTGCAGGTGGCTCTGCTGACATGGCATGGCAAAGCTCAGGCAGAGGCAAGCCCAGGCTGGGAGAGGGCAGAGGTCAGCTCAGACGGTGGCTGCTTAGCTCCTGTCCTGGCATGTACCGTGACCCTTCAGGGCCTTTTGTCCCATCGTCAGGGAAGCCCCTTGCATTTCCTTCATAGATGAGCCACAAACCAGTCATGAGTTCCAGGAAACAGACACGGTCACTGCAGTCTAGCCTCAGAAAGAGCATAAGTTCCCCACAGTCACCCTGAGTCATTCATGGAAAAAGTCTTAAGAGAGGAGGAGGGAGGTCTGTCGAGGTCAAGGAGCTAGATGTGATCCATGAGAGTGGGGGAGGGGAAGAGGCCTTAAGGGGGTAGGCAGGTGAGGACTGAGGAACACAAGTGTCATAGAAGTACAGAGGGGAAATACTCGGGGCTAAAGGCTTGGTGGAGATGGGGTGGAGAAGTGGGGAAGGAAGGGGTCGGGAGTGAGCTAACCTATAGTAAGGATGTGTATAAAAAGCCTTATGGAAAACCACTACGCTAATTTTATAAGCTAATTTAGTAAATTAATTTATAATTTAAAGGACGGCAAGATGTCTTAAAGGATAGGAATACTTACTTGAGCACCTGAGTGTTAATCCCAGAGCCCACAGTGGAAGGACAGAACCAACTCCAGAAGGTTGTCACGTGTACTATGGTACCATGCACACACACGTACGCAGTTTAAATACATGGTATATGTAATTTTTAATAAGGAGTTTGGAGAGAGGTACCCTGGGTGTATGCTGCTGTCGGAATCCGCGGGTTATTAAATGAAAATCACATTGTCAGGCGTGGGATACCCCCTCACAGGTTGCTGGTCATGGAGGCGGCTGCCCCATAGACCCCCTTAAACAACACAGAATTTGCCCTTGGTCTTGGTTGCCTACCAAAACTAGATGACAAGACCCTGTTGCTGAAGACACCACACACCCTGATTGCAGGACAGAGAGACATAGAGCTGGAAGCCACCTGGAAACGACCTCACTGGTGGGTAGCCGTCATTGTGCCAGAAGGTTATGCAATCTTATTTCAAGACTTTTTTTTCAGGGGTGGGGACACTAGACAATGTCTACACCACCTTTCTAAGGTCCCAGTGGCAAACCAAAATTTAACTGCACCGAAGTTCACCCTGGGCAGCCAAGATTGTATTACGCCACTCATGGAGCGTGGGTAAGAGGGGGTTATAAAAAGAACTATGGGTGTCCCAAAGCATCCACACTGGGAAGTCTTCACCCTGCATGGATGATAGAGTCTTCATAGCTGCGTAGGCAGTATTCCTTACCCTCGTCTTCCTCGCCCTCTCTGTCTATGAGGAACGTCAGCAGTCAACAAGACCAGCTGGAATTATCATTTACAAGCAGGCACAGCTGAACTTCTGAAGATGGAGATTGTTTGCCTTGGTGGATACTGCTATACAAGGCTGCTGGGAGAGAAGACATCAGTGATTTTACCCAGCACCGAGCCCTGCAAGGTATCATATTTGCCTGTTAGGCAAGGTGCCCAGGGGTACAGCAGTGGCCTCTTGGTTATGCAGGTAACCAGGTGATTTCTGATTGGGTTTAAAGCCTGCTCCACAGGAAGTAATTCATGCCTAGTACTGTAAACCTGGTTAAACCCCCATGACTTATGCATATGGGGACTCACAATCAGATGTGCGTGGTCACATGTTATTAGATGAGGCCAATCTGGAGGCCTCCTTTGTATAATCAGAGGTTTTTCAGGGGTCAGGGGAAGAGACCTCATAAGATCTTATAGGGAGAGAGGAAGCCAGGAAGGGTTGCAGATCTCCATCTGCAGTGGTGAGATGAACATTAACCAGACCACATACCTTGGAGAGGCAGGATTTTATCAGGTGCTAGGTGTCATAAGACATGGCAGCACTGGAGGAGCTTTGCTAGCTGTTAATGTTAGCTAGGATCTGTCAGAGTAAGAAGAGGGAGCAGCCAAATGCCTTCCATTCTCAGGATGAGAAATCTGGGATTCAAAGCACACTTCCCTCCTCTCTTAGGTGTATGCCAGCCCCACAGTCAGCATCCCCCTGAGGCGATAATCCATAAATACTCACACAGTAGAGGATGCTCGAAAGCTCGTCCAGTGGTTTTGCCAAGTGGCGATGATCCAACAGTAGGTGTTCAGCCAGGGTTCTCAGTGGGGCTGTGGCTAGAAGGCACCTCTACCTGGAGATACCTTTGTGCCCAGCTGCCTAGACCCTGGGGTCCCTTCCCTTTCTTTCTCCTGGCACCTGAGAGGCAAGAAGAGCCTATTCAAGGTCTCCAATGTGAAGTGCCGAAATAACAGCAGAGCCAGCCGGAGCTACCGACTGACTCAGAGCATGGCAGAGGCATCCTTAATAATTCCATATGATTTTTGAGACAGGGCCTTACTGTGTAGCTCTGGCTATCCTGTAACTCTCTATGTAGACCAGGCAGGCCTGGAACTCATAGAGATCCACCTGCCTCTGCCTCCCACATACTGAGACTAAAGGCGTGGACCACCACACCTGGCTTTCAATACACGTTTTTACTGTGAGGATGCTCTGCTTGGAAAGGACATGACACCTGAGCCAGCAGTTGAAGCATACCAGTATTGTCCTGGGAGAATGGAAAGGTTCCCAGAAGAAGCGAGCATGACCTGAGCCTGAGAGAAGCAGAAGAGAGAGGCTCCAGGCTGAGGAGTCACCTGGCAAAGCACAGAGTTATGACCAGAAGCATGGGATACTTATGGACAAGGATGTGTTCCCAGGAGCTCTGGCGGCTCAGTGCTGCACCCTGAGGCTGGCCCTGGTTGGTGCTCAATGAACATCGAGAGAGTGAATGGATGGACAGACACTGGCTTGGTACAATTCAGGGAGAGTTCTGACCTGACATGGCTTTGAGCTCCAGCCTCAGCTTCCTCTCACCTCACCTCCAGCTTCATTTCTTCCCACCTAGCATTTCTGACCACCTCAAGTATCAAGAATGATCACATGTTTGGGAGACTGTTTAAGAAGTCCAGTCTGCTCCAAAGTACCTCCCCCAGCCAGACCCAACCCCTGACTCAAGACTCCACTGTGAGAAGAGATGGAGCCTTTCCTCCCACCTGCTCCCCTAAAGCTTCTGGTGCCCCAGGGTTTGACTAGCACCCAGGATGCTGGAGGGAGGGTCTGGAGAGAGCAGAGGTCCTCTAAGCCAGCTGGCCCTGGCAGCGTGCCCATCTGGGAAGGTCACTCTTGAAGACAAGACCAGCCACATACCCCAAGACCAGGGGTGACATTGTCTTCCCTTAGGAACCAAGTCTTGGGGAGGAGATGTTCCCTTATTCTGTTGGCTGACTTCGGTTAGCCAAAATTCCTGCTCCCTCAAAATCCACATTAGTTTCCATCTGTAGAGCCCGCTGGGGATCTCCACACTGGCCTGGCCTGTGACATTAGCTTTGTGTGAATGACCTCTCATGACCCCTCCCAGTCCCTCCCCCGAGGGTCTGCCTCTCAGCCCTCTCCCTGCTGGGGTTGCAACATGGTCTTTCGGTTGGGCCCCATTGGAATGTGTGGCAGCTGCTTTGGGTGGTTTCCACTTGTCCGTGATAAATGACAGATGTACAGGAAACCAACAGCTATCATCTCCTCCCACTGTAGCCGTGAGCTGTCACGTATGGTCGGTCAGGACAGTGAAAGCCAGGGAGCAGGCCCTCTGTCCCTTGAGTTCCCACCGGTAGCTTTGTGCACTGCCATCAGGCACACATGCTGGTCTGTAATATCAGGGAACAAGGCCCCAGCCCCCTTTCTTAAGGGGACCCCAGTATCTAAGGGTGATTCTCCTTGAGTCACCCTCATGGAATAGCAGATGGGGCAAGGAATCCAGAACTTTCTATTTCTGTGTGTATCCTTCTCTCTCCTAGGTTCAGCTTTCCTTTAAGGTGTTTTGGGGGTTGAGAGGTGTGTGTGTGTGTGTGTGTGTGTGTGTGTTATGCACACGTGTATAAGAGGGTGCACACCTGTGTGTAGGTGTACAGAGGCCAGAAGAGAATGCCAGGTGTTCTATCGCTTTCCCCTTCATCCCTTTGAGGCGGGGTCTCTCACTGAACCTGAGTTAGGCTGGGATCCAGCAAGCCGCAGCCACTCCCCTGCCTCCGCCCAGCTTCCACAGCACGTGATTTACAGGTGAGGGTGGCCGTGCCTGGTTTCTTGCATGGCTGCTGAGGTCCAAACCCAGGCCCTCACACTCGTGCGACCGAACTCTTGTCCACCAAGCTGTCTTCCCAGCCCCCTTCCCTTAAGTTTTGATGTGATGACAATGTTAAATTGGTGATGATCTCAATTGCATGGCTATCTTTTCACTAAACTCTATTAAACTCAACACTTAGTATGGGTGAAGTTTATGGACTCTAAGCCGGACCACCATCAATTTAAAAAGTAATAAGTAGCGTTTCCGCAAATGCTTAGCAGAAGAAGCCAGCGAGGCCATGAAGATGCACATGGAGACCACGTGAGACACCAGTGCATTCCCCATGGGGTGGCTGAGATCCAAAACAGAGACAACATCTCATTCTGGAGGAGCCGGAGAGCCACCGAGCTCTCGTGTGCTGCTGCTGAGACTATAAAACTGTCTCTGAAGACTGTGACCAGCATGTCCACCAGAGCTGGGGGTGCATACAGCTATAAAAGCATGCATGCATACAACCATGAGAGCACCCATGTGCACCATACATGATACAGCTATGAAAGCACACGTGTGCACCATACATGATACAGCTATGAAAGCACCCATGTGCACCATACATGATACAGCTATGAAAGCACACGTGTGCACCATACATGATACAGCTATGAAAGCACCCATGTGCACCATACATGATACGGCTATGAAAGCACGCATGTGCACCATACATGATACAGCTATGAGAGCACACGTGTGCACCTTACATGCATACAGCTTTGAAAGCACATGTGGGAGGGTGTGCATGGCCTTGCTTGCAGTAATCAGTAACAGCCCACATAACTATCTCAAGAGATGGAGAAACAGGCTGTGGTATAACTGTCCAATGGAATACAGCAAACATAGTCTGGGGTGCAGATCAGTAGTAGAAGACACAACTTAGACTGGACTTTCAGTCTCCCCCAACCCCGAAAAATAAATAAATAAATGCTAAAGGTTGAGGGTATAATTCAGTGGCAAAAGATAACCCTTAGCTGGTAGGAAGTCTTAGATGCTCAGAACACACACACACACACACACACACACACAGTGAATTCCTCATTCATGTAACAACATGGGGAAATCTCAAAAACTTACCGAATGAAATCAGCTACGTTCCAAAATATGTGGACCACGCAAGTCGTGCCAATGAAATTCCAGAACAAATAAAAGTAACAATGCTGAGAATCAAGGCAGCTCAAAGGATAGGCTAGAAGAGGCCTCAGGGATGTTTCTAGAATACTGGGAATCTTTTATATCCTGTGTACAAGATGGCAGCTCACGGGCAGACACATGGAGGGTATGTACACGACACTTGTTTGCATTTGTGTATTTATGTTTGTGCTTTATCGGGTGCAAGATTTATCTAAGTGGGGGGAAAAACTGATGGGAAAACAGGCTGAAGCCAGGAGAGAGAGCAAATCTGCAAGAGCCCCTCACAAGGATGGGGGCCAAAGGGGGAGGGAAGGGGGTGAGGGAAGAAGGGAGGGAGAGAGAGGGAGGAGGCAGCAAGAAAAGGGGCTGAGAGAGGGGGGAGGATGTGTAGAACTGTCGTCTGCTGAAGTGGAGGGGAGAGGCAGCATGAAGGTGAGAGGAGATGCTTCAAGCTCCTCTGCTGGACCAGAGCGTGCGCCAGCTCTCCGTGTGGGTGCTTCAGAACATGTCCGTGTCCCTTTGGCCCATTCGATCTATTTCTAGAAATTTATCGTACCGATATCACTACACACAAGCACAAAGACTTTGTGTGTTCTTTCCAGTGATGATGACAGCCGATTTGTGCTGAGCCCCTTTCTCTCGTTTAATCGCCAGAACAACTCCGTGAGATCAGCTCTGCTTTCAAGATGGCATGCTCAAAGACGAAGAAATGGAGGCCCAAAAAGGTAGCCTAAAGCTGGGGTCTTAGCTCTCAGCTTCCTGACACAGAGGCCTTCCTCTCGATTGCAAATGTTCCAAAATATTAAACACACAGAAAACACAGGTTTGATATCCTAGGCTACACCCCAACAGGCAGGGTAGCACATTGTGGAGTGTTTCTCTACTGAGGGAAGATCAGCTCTGTGAGGTGGTGACATTCATCGATTCCCCCATACCTACAACACTGCTTGGTGTTTCCAACACATCCTTATTAAATGTCAGAGAGTGAGTCTCTAAAGAATACTGATGCTTCTCTGGGAATCCCCAAGCAAAGTAGTGGAACCTGTATGCCAGAATAAGCCACTGGAGGTTCACAGAGACTGACACAGAGGAATGCCTTAGCGGTGGGAAAGAGAGAAGTATCTCCCAGCAGATATTTGGAGCAATGGTCCTCTGTCACAGTCACAACACAGCAGCTGCTAGAGGCTGGGCAGACAGGGGCTGGGCAGCTGCCTTGTACAAGTACTCCTTGAATGAGGCTGAAGTGGCCTCTGTGGAGGCTTGTGGATATGGCAGAGTCCTTTGCCCAGGTGACTATCAGGCCACCACGCCTAAGACACCTCCTTCATAACTTCCTGGAACTATTTACCTTCTTTTTGTTAAAGATGACGCGAGCGACTCCATTTTGGTTTTGACAACTTCCACATTCCTTTCCCCTATCCTACAACGAGACAGGATTGTGATGACATTGTGTTCTCAATATACAGTTGACAATGTGGAGGGACGGTTTACCATAATACCATACTTTGGTTAAAAAGAAGAAGTTGGGCTGGGAAGTGGCTCAATGCTTGCCGTACAAGCAGGACAGCCCGGGTTTGAACCCAGGCATCCGTGTTAAAATCCAAGCAAGGCAGTGCATGCCTGTAATCCCGGCGCTGGGAGTGAGGGACGGGAGGATCCTGGAGCTTCCTGAGCAGCTAGTCCAGCTGAACCAGTGAGCTACGAGGTCAGTGAGAGACCTTCTCAAAAAGAGCAAGGTGGAGAGCGACTGGGAAACAGCACTTGATGTTGACCTCTGGCCTGCAAAACACACACGGGAAAGGGAGGGGGGAGGAGAAGGGAATAGTGAGAAAGAGTGGGTCAGTCCTTAGCGGGGTAGAGAGAGCTCCCAGGGCCCCCTGGAGCCCAAGAACTGAGAAGACTCCAGAAAACACTTTTTTGTTGGTTTGTTTGCTTGCTTGTTTGTTTGTTTTTGAGACAGTGTTTCCTTCATGTAGCTGTTCTGGAACCAGCTCTGTTCACCTACCTCCCGAATGCTGGGATTAAAGGCCTGTGCCATTTACCTGAGGTGGTATTTGGTTGCAGTGCGCCCTCTGCCGATAAGTATCTGAACTGCACGCACCTGTCAGACACCAGGAAAATAATCCTCTCCCACAGAACACATCCTAACCAGGGCCCTGAAGCTGGGGTTTACTTTGGATGCCAGAATAACATCACAGATAATTTTGCCCAAAATATATTTAAAGGAATGCATGTAACTAAAAATAATAAAATGTTTTAGTCCCAAAAATATACATGAATACTAAAATTCCCCCAGATCCCTTTAGGCAGAGACAGAAGAGTCCATCAGAAGTTCCTGGACCAGCTGGCCTGAAATGTGCTATGCAGCGACAGAAACGATAAGAGAGACCCTGTCTCCACAAGGTGGAAGGCAAGAATCAACTCCCCAAAAGTTATCCTCTTCCACACACACACTGTGGCACGTACACGCCTGCAGTCACACACACACACACACACATTTTTAAATACTTTAATTAAAAACATAAACGTATAGACGTCAATGCGATTGGCTATGATGTTTAAATGCACATAAGAGCATCGATTTTTTCAATAGCAATCACTTCATTTCTATATGGTTAAAAGTTGTGATCCTTTCGTCTAGCTTTCCAAAATACACAGTACATGCCTCGGGGTGAGGTAGAGCGCTTTTCTATCATCTATGAGGCTATGGGTTTGAGTCTCAAACAAAGAAAATATAGCCTGTGATAAGACATTGCTGTGGTATCTTATTTTTTTATTTATTTAAAAAAAATTTTTTTCTTCTCCATACAACTTAAAGAATACATCCCGGCCCCCCCTTCCTCCCCTTCCTCCACTCCTCCAGTTCCCCCATTTCCCCAAGATTTACCCCCCATTACCACCCACAAATATCCCCCTAGGGTTACAGCATAATCAGGGCATGGCACAGCAGATGGAACAAGCCAGGCACCGAGCCCTACATCAAGGGTGGACCAGGCAGCCAGGCAGAAGAAAAAGGGTCTCAAGGGCAGGTGAAATGGTCAGAGACACCCTCACTCCAGCCTGTAGGAGTTTTTCAAGGACACCAGTCCAGACGGCCATGAGATATACTTAGGGGATCCTGCAGGCTCCATGTCTATGGCTTCAGTCTCCGTGGGCCCCTAGGAGTGCTAGTCAGTGGACACTGCAGGGCTTGTTCTCCTGGTGTCCTCAGTCCCTCTGTCTCTGCCATCCCTCCTCTCCCTCTTCTGTGGGATTCCCCAATCTCTGCACGATATTTGGCCCTGGGCCTCTTCATATGCTCCTCTCAGCTGCTGGAGGGGCCTCTCTGGTGAGGACTGGGTTAGATAGTGATCCATGAGCAGACTGAGACATCATTAGAAATTGCCTCCGGAACACCCGCTCTCTAGTTCCTGGCCTGTCCTGCAGCTTCAGGCAGGGGTTCCCTCTTTTGGCATGGAGTTCTGCCTTTCTATTGTCAAAGAGGATCTTGCAGGGAGGATAGGCCGTAAGTCAAGGTTTTGTGGCTGGGATGGTGTCCCAGTCTCACCACTGGAAGCCTTACCTGGCCACAGGAGAGGGCCTGCTCAGGTTCCCTAGCCCCGATTACTAGGGATCCTTGCTAGGGCCTCCCTCATAGATCCCTGTGAGTTACCACTCCACTAGGTCTCTTGATCACCCCTGCCCCCTAATTGTCTCCCAATTCTTGTCACCTCTCGATATATTTTCTCCCTCCATTCCTCTCCTCCTCCCCTCCACTCCCATTCCCATCCTCCCCCACCCCACCTGCACCCTCTGTTCGATTTCCACCCTACCAGGGAGATCCCTGAGTTCCATCTGGGGCCCTTCTTGTTGTGTAGTTTTTCTGTCTGTGGATACTGGTACCTTTCCCCCTTGCTTAGCAGTTAGTATCCATGTACAAGTGAGTACATACTAGGTGTGTCTTTCTGTGACTGAGTGACCTCACTCAGGATGATTTTTTTCTAGTTCCATCCATTTGCCTGCAAAGTTCATGTAGTCATTTTTTTAAGTAGCTGAGTAGTACTCCATTCCGTAAATGTATCACAATTTCTTTATCCGTTCTTCAGTTGAGGGGCATGTAGTTGTTTCCAACTTCCAGCTACTATGAATAAAGCTGCTATAAAACATAAGTGAGCAAGTGTGCTTCTGGTAGGATGAAGTGTCTTTTGAGTCTATGCCCAGGAGTAGTATAGCTGGGTCTTGAGATAAGTCGATTTCCAGATTCCTAAGGAATCACCATACTGGTCTCCATAGTGTGGAGATTGCCATGGTTTCTAGTAACACCGGGTGCTCTGCTATTTAAATTCAGAACCACCCCACCAGGCTGCACGCTTCACCCTGTTTGATTTTCTCTATTGCCTTTATTATCATGTGGCATGCTATATGTTTCATGTATTTACTTGCTTAGTATAAAATCAGTTAGGGAAAAGGGTTTTTTCTGCCTGCTCATTATAGTATCCCCAGACCACTCAGGAAAGCCTGAGGCTGGTAAGTGCCCGGAAATTAGCTGCTGCATGAATAATGTGGTGAGACCAAGAGATCTGAGCTGTGACATTAACAGAAGAAGTGGCACACTGATGTGGAGCAGAAGCAAAGCCACAAGATGACCCCTGAACTGCCCAGGCATGGGGGGGCCTTCTTCTGGCTGGTGTCTCAGTATGGTGACATTAGCCAAGATTCTCACTCAAGCCACCATATGTGATTATTATCCATAGTCCCTAGTCTCGCCCCTCCTCACCCTCCCTACCCTCTCCCCTTCTTCCCCTCCCCACCTCTAACTTCTAAGGCATGTAGCTTCTCCTTGGCTGGATCAGTGCCCACACCACCTCCCTCAAGAGGATCCAAGAAATAGAAAACAGATATACAGAACTAAACACACACACACACACACACACACACACACACACACACTACACTTACTACATGAGAGACAAGCAAAAGCAAGCTGAGTAAACAAAGTCTCTCTCTTGGTGCCTGAGGAAGTTGGAAGTCCAGAGTGGGAAAGAGGGAGACTTGCAGGGATGACTGGGCGGAGTCTGCCCCGGTGAGGAGAGACAAGCAGGAAACGTGTGTGAGTGAGACACTTCTGCCTGGATATATGCAGCGGGGGCAAGTCTTGAGCCTTGGTGATCTGCCTATGCTTCTATGTGCTGGCCTCTTAGGGACTCTCCTGTCCTTTGGTTACATTAGGGTTGCATTCCTAGGCATCCCAGGTGAAGCTGGCCTTGCCCCCAGCATTGGCTAGCCTTGTGGGACACCACATTTAACCCAGACCAGAGCTCCTTGAACATTTCCTCATGTAGCCTTCCCCCCACCCTCTGAGACACGGGCTATGTAGCCCTGGCTAGTCTGGGACTTGCTATGTAGACCAGAGACTCTGACTCACGGAGATCAGAGATAAACAAAAAAAAAATATTGTTTATTTATTTATTCTTCGGTAGGTTTCAGGCTGGCTTCCGACTCACAATCCTCTGCCTCTACCACTCAAGTGCCTGGATTGTGGGTGCCTGCCATTGCCCCTGGCTAGGTGCATTTTAACTCACGACTTCTACTTTAATCACCAAAGTGGGGGGTGGGGAGGGTTGGGGCTCCACATTCCTTTCTTGTGTGATAAGAGGGCCATTGTCATCTAAATGCGACCAAAAAGCTGGTGTGTGTGTGTGTGTGTGTGTGTGTGTGTGTGTGTGTGTGTCAAGTAATCTCCTACCCCTGTGTTACTAACCATCCGGCTCAGGTCCTTTTGTTCTTCCTAGATAGAGATCACACGGAGTAAGAAGAAGCACCCTATGTGTTTGCTGGCCTTTGGGAGCTTATGCTTCCCTCGGTTCTCCATAGCAGTGGGCAGCAGCAGCAGACAGGAGGCGGCCGCAGCAGAGGAGGGTGCCCTCTAGTGTTCTGGTCCTACTTCAGGTCTTGGATGGTGAGACCCTTAGCTCTACAAGCTCCCAAATTGTGTGGTCCTAGGAAGCCCACAGCCCTCGGCTGCAGCTGGCACGGCAACTTCCAGGTGAGACTACATGGCGTCCAGTGTTGTAGCTCTGTCGAGCTCTACGACTCTACCATTACAGCTGTGGCGAAGCCAGGATTCCCCAGCGCTCAGTACCAGCCACCTTCACAGCTCTTAACCTGGGGTTTCTGAGACCCCTGGCCCTGAACATCTGCTAGCTCTCTGGAACTCTCCTGGCAGCCAGCGCCTGTAGCATCTCTTCACAGTCTTTACCAGCCTTTAGCAGTCTGAGCTCTCTCCACTCCTTCCTAACAGCTCCGCGCTTCTCTCACTCTTCCTTCTCTGGGTGCCGTCCAACTGTTCGGTTGCCAGCTGTCAAGGACACAATCTAAGCTGCGACTGCGCTTGGCCCCCTGCCTCTGCCATGACTACAGCTCTGCTGTTTCTGCTGCTTCTTTTCTTCCTGTTACCAGTTCATTGCCTCGAGCCCCTCCTGAGTAAATTTCACTTCCTTCCTTTACCACTAAAGCAGGTAAGAAAAAAAGAAAGACTTTCATTGAGCCGAACGTTACAAATTTCAGGGAGGCAGCACAGGTGAGCATCTTCCAGCCAACTCCCTGAGCAGGCTTGAAGCAGCCTGCATATACAGGCAGAGGAGAGGATTCAGACAACCATACCACACCCTGTGTAAAGTTCGTGATCACAGCCTTGGGTCTTCAACGCCCATCTTAGAACAGTCCCTCTGCTAGGTCATCAGGGGAAATGAGCTCCATCTGATCTAGGTAGACATGATTGCAAGGGCCACCTGGAGTTCACTGAGGGAGTAGGAAAAAAAAAAAAAAAAAAAAAAAAAAACCTGGTGGGAGTGTTTGAAACAGCCAAAGCAATCACCATCACCATCACCTGTGATTGTGTGTCATTTTCTCAAGGTGTCTGGGTAGTATTCAAAACAGCCAATATGGCTGGTGGCTGTTTGACTAATCGTCTTTTTGTTTAAAGTAGCCAGGGCACCAAGACAGAGTCCAGTGGCTGCTAATTGGGGGTCATATTGTCCTATCCCCCAAAGTCTCTACTCATTCAGGAAAAGAAACGTGGGTACTTACATTAAGAATTTAGGGGCTGGAGAGACGGCAATTGTTGCTCTTGCGGAGGACCTGGGTCCGATTCCCAGCATCCTCATGGTGGCTCGCAGCCATCTGTAACTCCAGTTCAGAAAGATCCGACGCTTTCTTCTGACCTGTATGGGCGCTAAGCGTACACGCAGGCAAAATATTCATACACATAAAATGAAAATAAATATAAAAATTTTTTAAAGAAGTTAAATAACATTTCATTAACCCTAAAAATGCTAATTAATAGTAATGTTTAACACCTGCCCAGGGTCCCAGAAGAGGCACGTGTCCCTCCTCAGTCTCACCTGGACTCTCTTTCAGCGTCCTCAGTCTCTTTTACATTTTTCATTGTTTTATTTGTGTGTGAATGCTTGAGTTTGCACACCACACGTTCGCAGGTGCCCTCCATGCCCAACAAAAGAGGGTGTGGGATCCCCTGGAATTGGAGTTACAGGAAGCTTCGGGCCACCCCATTATGGGTGCTGGGACTGAACCCAAAAGAGAAACAAATATCCCTAAGCCCTAAGCCATGTCTCCGGCCCCAGTCTCCTCCTCTCTTACCTTCTCAGTGTAAGTACAGTATCAAGAATGTGTTTCTCCTCTGCAATTTTTCATTATAAAGCACCCTGGTCTCTTAGGATGTAGGCCTAGCAGACAGTTTTCCAAACGTTATCTGCTCGTGCTGCCATGTACTTTTACTTTGTCTAGAATCTGTAGTGACTCAATAAACCCTTAATTTCTGAGACCACTTAGTCTCAAAACTTTGACTTAGTGTGTATTTCATCCACACTTAACAGGAAAGAGTATACGTGTTGTGTGTTAAGTAAAACATCTTTTGTATCTCGCAATTAAATTAAATTAATTGCCTAAGTTAATTTGGGGCTTAAAAAAACCAGAAACAAACAAACTAAACACCTTCTGTTGGGCACAATGCAACGTCTTGAGCACCTGTTAGAAAGGGTAGATGACATTTCCATGATGTCCCCGTGGAGACATTAATAATCAAGGTTCCCACTACTCAAGACGAGTGATTTTTAAAATGTTTTAAAAGATGTATTTAATGCATATACATGTTTGTCTGCATTTACTGAGTTCTGTGTGCAGGCAGTACATGCTGACGCCGGAAGAGGGCGGCAGGTGCCCTGGCACTGGATGGCTGCCACGTGGGGCCCCTGCTCCTAACCGCTGAGCCATCTCTCCAGCTCCTCAAGAGTACTTTTAACCCAATATTTGCCATCATCATCAGTCACTGGTCAACAGAAAACAAACAAACAAAAACAAAAACATACAAACGAAAAACGCACAAGTTTAGATGACTCTAGACAAAGAAATTCTCAGGAGAGCTGGCAAATTCCAGAAACTAAAGAACTAAATGCTGTGTATGTGTCAACCTTTCAGTCTCAAGTGTCATTCCAGTTCTTGGCGCGAATACTTCTTTCCAGTTATATACTTTTTGCATAATTTAAATTTTTTAAAATTTTCAAAATTGCCCTAATTCTTGTCTTAAGTTACTGACAAAAGCCCAACAGCAGCTATTTAGAATTCCCTCAAGTAAACTTTTTTTTTTCCCCCGTTTTTCATCAAGCCCACAATGTTTAACGGTTAAACACTTTATTGGTTCATTGGTTAACCAAGTCCTATACCAAACCACTAAGAGAAACCCTTCGCGCTCAACTTCGCCCGTGAGGGAATTGGTCCTTATAGGCTTCCGTAGCCTTTCTCCTAGTCACTTCCGTTTCCGACGGGAGTCGCTTTAGTGGATGCACTTCCGGCGGTGGCGGTTCCGACGATAGCACGAAGATGGTGAGTGACTAAGGGTTTCTGCCGGTGGTCGCGGACATCGAGGCCGGAGAGCGAGGCGACGCGGTCCGGGTCTGAGGCCCTGGGCGGGCGGAGGGGCGGGGACGCGGCGCGCGGGTTCGGCGCGGCCCGCCGGTCGGAGCCGGTCGGAGCCGTCGCGCTCCTCGGGGACAGACCTGCGGTGAGCCGGGCGGGCGTGCGGGCTGCAGCCGGGCTGGAGCCGCGCGGGCCGTTCGCAGGCCAGCCGACGCGGGTGACAGCGGCTGGGCTGCAGAACCGGCGTGTGCTCCTTGCTCCGGGCGGCCCAGCGCCTCCCGCGGGCTGTGTGGGGCCCGGCTCCGGTCCTCGTTCCAGAGCAGGAGCGGGCAGGCCCCGGCCGGCCGTCCTCGCGGGGCTGTGTTGTCGGAAGGCGGCTCATGTTGATGCGTTGTCAGCGAAGGACCCTCCGAGGTCGTGACGTCTGAGTAGAGAGCTAAATCGAGGGAGGCCGTGGGTGACCCGTGCTAGTGTCTGGGAGACGCAGGGCCCGGGCAGGAGGATCAGAAGATGCAAAGGACCCGAGACAGTCCGGAGATCAGCCGGAATCGAGCTAGAAGGCCAGCACACCTGTGAAGACTCGGCAAAGTTTCCTGAACATGCGCCGGGCATTCTTATTTCTTAGGACAGCGACGAAGATAGTTATTAATGTCCCCGTTTCAATGAGGAAACTGAAATGCAGTCAATGGCCATTGGTGGAACGCAGATCCTATGTTTTCTAGAGCAGTTGAGAAACACCCAGGGTTTGCTATAGAACAGACTTTAGTGTGATTCCCGTCTCTATAACTAACAAGCTTTGTAACAGTATGCAAGTCACTTAACCTCTCTGGACCTTGGTCTTTTTATCTGTAAGTTTTGTTTTGTTTTTTAAGAATTAAATGGCTCAGGGGTTAAGAAGCACTTTCTGAATTCCCAGAGGCTCCAAGTTCGGTTCCCAGCTCCCATGTCAGGAGGCTTTCAACCGCCTGTAACTCCAGCTCCAGGGAATCTAACATCATCTTCTGGCATCCTGGGACAGATACACACAAAAAGAAACAAAATCCCATTTAAAAGTCTAATGAGATAGTATTCCAAGAATGTTTAGCACAGTGTTTGGCATATCTTAAGAGCTTTATAAAAGGCGTGGCTCTTATTTTTTTTGAGACTGAGAAACATGTAAGATGTCCCAGAGATGAGGAAAATGTCTTCCACTAGAGTCAAACTGGAAAGATTTGAGAATGGTAAACGATCCTGGGAAGGCCAGGTGAAGCCAGTTTGGCGAGGGCTGGGCATGCAGAACTAAGAACAGTTGGTAGGTTTTGAGAAGGACTGAGGGATTAGCTGACTGTCTTAGAGGGTAATAGCTCTCTCTCTGTTGGGAGGCTGGAGGCCATGTAAGCAGGCATGGACTGGAAGACAATTGGGAGGGATGGAGATAGAGGAGTCAGAAGTGTGAAGAACAGTCAGGGTGGATTTGAAACAACCCCACGAAGCCACACTGACAGTTGCAGTCCTTAGAACTTAATTCATAGAGTGCTAAGAATATGTGTCTGCTGTGTCCATTTCAGCAGTAGGTGGGAAGGAGCCGGTGTCACTTAAGGACAGCAGAACTCAATGGAGGAACCTGACATACCTGCAGCTGCACAGTCTATAGTGTATTGCATTGTATATTGCATTCCACAGGCCATGTTCTAAGGCTGTGGCTGGAATAATGAAATCTGTCTGGAGACTGTTTGAATTTATGATAGTGAAGGAAAAATAGCACAGAGTTAGGCCCATAGGAAACACCCCTGAGACAGTGGTTGCCCTAGCCATGAGCACGTTCCCCTAGAAGTAAGAAATTATTAAAGGCTCTAACTTGCACATCCTGTGTCAGCGCAACTGACTGTGTCTCCCAGAATCTCTTTTCAGCCCTTAAGTTCTTACAGAGTTTTAAGAACCTTCTATGTGGTAGAATATGTTTGACATTAATTCTAAACCCTGTGGTTGTTTTGTTTTGGTAATGGAACTTCCAGTATATTAGTTAGCGGTCCTTCGCTGAGAGTGATTAGCAAGGGCTGAGTAGCCTCTCTGATCAATCAATAACTTCACTGTTACTTGGGTTTAAAATGCCACCATTGGGCTGATGAGCTAACTGGCACTTGACATCAAGCCTGACAACCAGTTTCATCTCTGGGACCCACAAGGTAGAAGGAAAGAATGAAGTCCTGGAAGTTGTCCTCTGGCTTCCATGTGTGTGCCCTGGCATGCGTGCTCATACCCACACATGCACTAAACAACATATTTTTACAAAGATAATTAAAATGCCACCATTTGAGTCATTGCCTGGGGTTAAGCATTGTTTCAAAGTCAGTGAGCTTTTAATACACTAAGTAACACCTTCAGGTGACAACCTTTCAGGTTGGGAAGAGACACTTGTCCAGAAGCACAGGATACGAGCTTGGATGGTTGCTATTGAAAGTCTATTGGGTCCTGGAGACTTCTGGAGAGAGTACATTTTTGTGGAATATGGGCAATGGCTTTCAAAGAGTCTGAGATGTAGCTTATATTAAAGAATGTAGAGGTCTGAACCTCCTGGTTCAGAGGGGTGATCTCTGACAGCCCTCTTAGTGACAGCTACATCATAGAGTGGTTGTTGGTCCCGAGAGGCAGTCATTTACAAGTAATCCGTCCACACTAAATGCATACCGGGGTTGCAAGGTACTTGGGTTTCTCAGGTTACAGTGGGGGTTGTGCTGGGTGTTAGAATCACAGTACCAGTAGAATGTTCTTTTGAAGTGATTGTATTCTGAATTTATGTTTGTCCTTTTTTTCCCCCCTCCTCAGGGTCAAAGTCAGAGTGGTGGCCATGGTCCTGGAGGTGGCAAGAAGGATGACAAGGTAAATAAGAAGCAAGATATTTACATGATCTCATCACACTGTGGAAACTAGCACAGGTCTCAGTAAGCTCTTTATGGAGCCACAAGCTTTAAAAAGCAAAGGATATAGTAGTTATTCCAATAACCTAATTTGCAGATGGCCCACCAATTTCCTGTTTTTGAAAACCTTATTGCCCTGAGTTAATGATTTTTAAGGCATAAATATTGTGGAAATTTTAAAGTAGATTGCTTATAAGTGTTTAATTTCCTGAAGTGTGAAAAGTGCCTCACCTTCTCAAACTTTGAATTCTGATCTGTCTCTACTTACTGAAAAAAGTCTGAGTCACTGCTGTTTCTATAAAGAGACTACATTTATTCACTGCAGTTAAATCTTACTTAGTAAGAGTGCAGGAATATGAAATCTCCTATTAAAAGACAGGTATTTTGCAGACTCAACAGGTTGTATTTTCGTGTGTGTGTGTATGTGTGTGTGTGTGTGTGTGTGTGTATATAAAATATGTAACAGTAATCAAAAAGAGCCATCAGTGTGAGGTAGGGGATGAAAGGGATTGAAGGGAACGAAAGGGAAGGGGAAATATGTAATTATATTTTAGTTTTTAAAAGTTATTAATAAAAAGGATAATTATTTAAGTATCCTAAAAGATGAGAACATTTGTACTCCTTAGAAATAGATGCTAGCAATACAAAAATAAATGTGCATATAAATGATTTCCATGTGACTTTTTTCCTACTCTCCTGAAACCTCAAGGACAAGAAAAAGAAATATGAACCTCCCGTGCCAACTAGAGTGGGGAAGAAAAAGAAGAAAACAAAGGGGCCAGACGCTGCCAGCAAGCTGCCACTGGGTAATGACGGCTCCTGGGGAAACGGCTGTAGCGTGGAATGTAACAGGGGTACATCAGGGAGGCTGAACCCCATGCCACTTGACTCATGTGGGGCCTTCTGGGTTGGCATAGAAGATATATTTTATCTCAAAATACAGTGTTACATGAGTTTGTCTCATGCTAAGAAGTCCCATTCACACTGTACCGTGGTACGTGTCTTTAATCCCAGCACTCAGGAGACAGAGACAGGAAGATAGATTACTGAGTTCCAGACCAGCCATGGCTATATAGACCCTTTCTCAGAGTTCTCAGAGAGAGAGAGAGCCCATTCATTGTCTTTAAATAACCAATTCCTCTGAGGTATTAAAATTGTCATTGATTGCTGTTTAAGTTTTTTATTATTTTACATGGGGCACACACACATACTACAGTGTACATGTAAAGGTCAGAGGACAACCTTTGGAGTTGGTTCTCTCCTGTCACTTTTCTGAGGACGGAACTTAGATCATCGGACTTGTACAGCAAGTGCCTTTACCCACAGAACCTATATCTTGATGGCCCTTTGTGTTGCAAGACAGGATCTCATTGTGCTGTCCAGGCTGCCCTTAGGTTCATGATCTTCTTACTTAGCTTCCTGAGAGCCGGGATCAAGTGTGCACCACAACGGAAATATAGTTTGAAGTACAAAATCCAGTCTCAGAAATATTTTCATTCCTTAAAATGAAGTACTACTATATTGTTGGTCTCTTTCCACGGGTTCCCGAGCGCACCGCCTAATGGCACCTGGATATCCCGCCTGCCTGCCGGTCTGACTCCATTCTCTGGCCAGGAGAATGGGGGGGTGGGGGCGCTCAGAGCCAGCCGAGGCAGGGGTCGCTGAGTGGTTTCTCGAGAAGCCGCAGCCCTGAGAATCTTGAGGCGCAAAGGAAGCCCCCGGGAGCTGAGTCTGGTGAACATGATGCTCAAACTTTATTTGCAAGCTTTTCCGTTTAAGTAACTTTCCCAGAGAAGGCGGGGTCCCAATGTTCGGGGTGGGGAAGCCTAATTAGCATAGGGCTAATTAGCATAGCACCTGGCCTTGTGGTCTTTGCAAAGACAGAGGAAGGTGCCTGATTCGCCACAGGGCAGGCAAAAAGCTCGCCAGATTTGTTTCCTTATGTTACTGTGAGTAGCCTCCAGGGCTTAGAAGAGAAGGAGCTCACAAGGCGTCCTGCTAGCCCACCTGGGGAGGACGAGGCGCCCTTTTGCAGCTTCCACTTGCTCTTTAGCCCCAGAGGTCTACACTATATTATATTAAAATTTGGATCATGTCTGAACTTGTTTATTTTTTTATTGGGTTTTGTTTTTTTTGTTGTTTTTTAAGATTCATTTTATGTGTATAAGTGTTTTGCCTGCCTGTGTGCATTGTCTAAGTGCCAAGCACATGGTTGTGAGCCCCCATGTGGGCATAAGAACTAAACCTAGGTCCTCTGGAAGAGCAGTAAAGCTCTTAACTGCTGAGCCATCTGTTCATCTCTTCAACTCCATTACCACAGTTATTTCGTGGGCGTGTACACACACAATTCTGTCCTTCCAGCAGCTGGGTCTGAGGGGTAGAACTCAGGTCTTCGGGCTTGGCAGTAAGCATTTAACCACTGAGCCATCTTGGCAGCTCTGAATTTAAAGATTTTTAGTGGCTTTCTGATAAGCATAAACTAGAACATTATTGTGAATTTTTAAGTTCCAAATGTATAAAGTCTTATTTCTTAATTACAGTAACGCCTCACACTCAGTGCCGCCTGAAATTACTGAAGTTAGAGAGAATTAAGGATTATCTTCTCATGGAGGAAGAATTCATTAGAAATCAGGAGCAGATGAAACCACTAGAAGAAAAACAAGAGGTGAGTGGGAAAGCTTCTATGGTTTTCTTTCCTAAGTGGACTCTGTTTAGAACCTAAAACCGTCTTTAAGTGAGATTCAAGTAGTTGGACCTGTGCAGGCTGCTTACTAATTGGCTTTTAATAGGGAGATGGCGCAGCAGGTAAGAGGGCAGGCTGTCACCCTGGCAACCAAGTTATCATGTGAAAGGTAAGAATCCAGATGAGGTGCAAATCAGGTGCCCTACAGCAAGACAGGAGGCGGAGACTGGGGAACCACTCAAGCTTTCCAGGTAGCCAGGAGTCACACAGCCCGTTGTTCTGCAGTCTCCGCACACGCAGATGCTTGTGCACAGAAAGTGAGTGAAGGAAAAAGCATTTGCTGCTTTGTAACTCTAGCAAATGGATCATCTGCCTTACAGTTTCATCTGCTTTTCTTTGTTGGCTTTTTATTTAGGAGGAAAGATCGAAAGTGGATGATCTCAGGGGGACCCCCATGTCTGTAGGAACCTTGGAAGAGATCATTGATGATAATCATGCCATTGTGTCCACGTCTGTGGGCTCAGAACACTACGTCAGCATCCTGTCGTTTGTGGACAAGGATCTGCTGGAACCAGGCTGTTCAGTCCTGCTCAACCACAAGGTGAGTTGCTGGTCTTTAAGGAAACGCCTAGGAGTATGTTCTCTTAGACCTGGCTGCTTGTCCCAGACGTGGATCACCAACGCACTCACAGGAATGGGGAGAAAGATACTGTAGTTGGCACTGCTTGTTATAAACAGTTATGTGTTAAAGCTTGATCCTTTGTAGGTGCATGCCGTGATAGGGGTGCTAATGGATGACACAGATCCCCTGGTTACAGTGATGAAGGTGGAAAAGGCCCCCCAGGAGACCTACGCAGATATTGGAGGACTGGACAACCAAATCCAGGAAATCAAGGTATGGCGGGAACCAGCTCAGGGTTTCCAGACTTTTGGTTTCTTAACCGCTGTTCCATTTAGGACGCTTTGGAGTTGTTCTGTATGCTTCTTTTTCTTTATTGCTCAGTTCCAGCTGTGGGTCTTCATGTACTCGGTACTGTCGGGCACTGGAGTCACAGTAAATACATCATAATCCTGCAGTGTTGTAACACTTTGCATATATAGTGTTGAAGGGGTTTTGTGTGAAAACATGATGTTCCCAGCTGTGCTGACTTGTGCTGCTGTATGGAGGTGTCTGTGAACTTACATGGGCTCACACGAGTGCTGGGGCCTAGGACATAATCCCTGCACCCAAGTGATCCTGGAGGCTGGGGAGATGTGGTTTCTCAGGGTGACTGTGCCAGCTCCTTGCCTTCACCTGTAGGGAAGTAGTCAGAGCAGCCACAGATCTCTCCTGTTGGCCTCTCAGACAGTGGAACTGGGGACACAATGTAATATCCTTGGGTGGGGACAGCTGTCAGAGGGTCTTTCCGAGTCTCATCTGTAGTTTAATCAGAGAGAGTGAGCTTTAACTTTCTTCAGTCTTATTTTGCTCCAGAATACCTTAAATGTTGCTCAAGGCTGACTTCTGGAAAGGAAAGGGAAGCTGGGCGTGCTTATGCTTAGAAAGGGAGGCGAGAAAAGACTGAACGAGACGCATGTGCACTTCAGTTCCCACCCCGTGTGGGAGTCATGTATTTTCTTTTAGAAAAGTGAAACGTCTACTTTTTTTGTGGAAAACAAGATAATTTCATGTCAAATAATGCTAATAACTTCAGTTAGACTTTCATTTTTACCAAGTGTTCTTCTCTGTAGGAATCTGTGGAGCTTCCTCTTACCCATCCTGAGTATTATGAAGAGATGGGGATAAAGCCGCCTAAGGGGGTCATTCTCTATGGCCCACCGGGAACAGGTATGCCATGTTGGACACTATACGGCATTCCACTCCTGTCTTCAGCAGCATTGGCAAGATAGACACCACAGTTCCTTAGCTTAACTCTGGAGCTGAGGTCAGGAGGGAGAGGTAGAACATATTGCTTAGCATGTTCAAAGCCCTGGGTTTGGTCCAGCAAACCAGTACCACCCCCATACACATGCACAACAAGTTCTCAACCTTGGTTGACCATGTACTTTGAAATCACTTTGGGAGCTCTATAAACTGTTGATGCTGGTCCCAGCACAGATGCATTCATCTGGAACATAGCAAGCCCCAGTCCAGTACTGGAGAGGCGCTCAAGGTCACTCTGAGGTGTTTGGATCAAGTCAATTTACTGGTGCAGTAGTACTAAGTAAATATTTGTTGGATGATGATAAATGCATACACATTTAATTCATTGCAGTTAGTCGTCCTAAGTTGTAGAGGCCAATAAACAGTTGATCACACTGCAGATTAAAGCAAGGGTGATCATTAGCCTGAGAGAACTGACAAATGAGTTCTAACTGGCCTTTGGGTGAGGGCTACCGAGAAACTGAGAAGTACCTTCCTCCAGAAGCCTGAAACTAGAAGAAACATCTTTGTCTGCTTTATCTTGTGAGAAATTAAAAATACATAGAGGCTCGTGATGAGCCCAGGGCCACAAAGCTCTCAGCATTGAGCTAGTAACAGGGCTGGAGCTGCAATACTGGCTTCCTGACTCCCCCAGCATGCATCTCATGAGATGTGGACACTGCAGTGCTGGTGGGCAGGCCTGGCAGAAGACTGGAGGCTTGTTCAGTGCCGCCTGTGGCACTTGAAGTGCCCAGCAGCTTTCCCTGTCTGCTATTGGGCACTGAGATCTCATTCTCTGAAAAGGAGCTACTCTGTCTTTTCCTGTCCCTAGTTGATCTCCCAGGAATAGTCTTGCCTGCTGACGCTTTTCACTCGCCATTCTTCCTGTGACCAAAGAGAACCACATTACCACATGTTGTCACAAAGCTTGGCCCTCTGTCATTCCCTAATTGGCCTAAGGGTACCAGTTCTGCCTCTGCATCCTGAGCCAGCACCCACCCTCCACACTCACTTTTAAAGGGACCACGGTCTTAACTCCAAAATTCTTGAATTGAGTACTCTTGGGTGACTGACCTATGCTTGAAAGCTGATCTTTGGAGCTGGAACAACATCAACATTGTTTAGAGTCTCCCAGGGTGAATTCCGTGTACACAGTCAACCCAAGTTGAGAACTTGTTTGTTTTGTGTGTGACATATGTGACCTGAAAGAAAAATACCAGGGAATAGAGCAACATTGGAAACGCTATTTGAGATCCATGAAAGGAACTGCCTCCCCTTGGGAAGGGCATGCCACGGACCTTCCCCAGCTCTCATCTGTGGGCTCCATTGACTGGTCCTGCTTCCATTGTTGTGGCCACCCACAAGCCCACCCAGTACTATCTTGCTGGTAGTAGGGTCCTGCGGCCTGAGCTTGAGGCTGCTTTGTGTCCTAGGGTCAGACCTAGGATTCCTAGACCATATTTCATCACTGATGGGTCCATGGGAATTCATTTGGTTTCTAATCCTGGGTTGGATGGGTCGAGTTAATTTTCTTATTTGCTCATCCATTCATTAGTTTTGATACAGGGCCTCTTGAAAGCCAAGCTGGCTTTGAATATAGTGTATAGCTCAAGGTGACTTTCAACTTCTAATCCTGACTTCATCTCTCAAATGTACTGCCATGTCTGGTTTCATTAAGTTAATTTTATATGCAACTTAGAACAGACCCAAGAAAAAGCTCCCTTTCAGAAAACGCAGATCGTTGTATTGCTAGTACAAAGCAATCCTTTCTGTAGGTGATTACGGTGATTGTTTAGTGGGTACCTTGGGTTCAGGTGTGAAAATGACCACTTGGCTCACAGAATGCCTCCGTGATAAAAGGGCCTGGTATACAAGCCGTGCGAGAGTGGAAGAGTTGTCCTGCCTTCCACGTGTGTCCCATCGCATCTGCCCTACACGTAAATAATAATTATTACGTGTGGAAATTATGTGAGGAAAGAACCAAGTAAAAGGTATTTGCTGACATTATCATGACTGTAGGAAGAGTTCAAAATAGTCAACAAAGTGGGAGAGCAAAGTGCAGACAGCTCCTGTGGTGCTTTCATTGTTGCCGCCCATCCCTTAGAGTTAAATGTCTTTCTCCCTTGTCTTATTCTTTTTACCAAAATAGGTAAAACTTTATTGGCCAAAGCAGTAGCGAACCAAACTTCAGCCACTTTCTTGAGAGTGGTTGGCTCAGAACTTATCCAGAAGTACCTGGGTGATGGGCCCAAACTCGTACGGGAACTGTTTCGAGTTGCTGAAGAACATGCACCATCCATTGTGTTTATTGATGAAATTGATGCCATTGGGACCAAAAGGTAGACTTATCCTGAACTGTTAAAAGAGAATAAACAATGTTGGGCCCTCCCCGCGTAGCAAGTCCTGCTGTGCATGGCCTTCTGGGTACTTTGGGTTCTGCCCTCCCAGGGCCCTCATAACACTTACTCAGTGTCTGCAAATCAGTCTTGTTCTAGCACTTGCATGGAGCTGTTACCATCTAGACTCTGGGGACTCAGCTATAATCATGGTAGTCTCTGCCCTCCAGGTAATAGGTTGGGTCATCAGGCACCAAACAGGGAGACAGAAAAAATGGTGGAACTTGAGGTACCCAAGTTGCTGTGCAGATGTTTGCTCTCTAATGTAGTTGAAAGTGTCTTCTTTTACACTGCTGCAAACAAACTGCCACAGGCTGGGTGATTTAAAAAGACAGAAGCTTGTTCCCTGTGTTGTGGGGCTGTGAACTCTAAGATCAAGACACTAGCATCAATGTCTGCTCAGGGCCTCTTTCTGCTTCCAGGATCTTAAGTTGCTGCTCAGTCCTCCAGCAGAGACAAATGTGTTCCCATCCAGCAGAACAGCAGGAAAAAGGGGCCGCCAATGCTAGCTCCCACCAGCCCTTTTAGAAGGCAGTCATCCTTATACAGCACAAAGGGATTAGATGTAAACTCTCAGAGGCATGTCCAGACCATGGCAGGGGGGTTGGTACTGTTTTGTCAGAGTGATGGGGAGTGGCCTTCAGTGGCCTGTGCTGCTGCCAGTTTGCTGTGCCTGTCCTTTAACAGAATGGCTGGGTTTTTGTTTCTTCTTTTTCCAAAGATATGATTCAAACTCTGGAGGTGAGCGAGAAATTCAGCGAACAATGTTGGAACTGTTGAACCAGTTGGATGGATTTGATTCGAGGGGAGATGTAAAGGTCATCATGGCCACAAACCGAATAGAAACTTTAGACCCAGCACTTATCAGACCAGGTCAGATTTGCTTCTGTGGTTTGTGTTTGAAGTGTGCTTTAGTTGTTTTACACAGTGGTACACAGAATGGCAAATACTGCTCTGCAGCATAACTTTCCAAAATCATGTCTACTTGATTGGAGAGCCAGCCTAGTCAGGAAAGTGCCTGCTTGTGAGCAGGAGGGCCTGAATTCAGTATGCAGAACCCATGTGTATAAGGTGGGTGTGACAGTGTGCAGCTGTGACCCCAGTGCTGGGCAGGCGGAGACAGATGCCAGGGATTGTGGCCAGCCAGCCTAGCCTGCCTGGCGGTGAGGTCAGTGAGACACTAACCTCTAAAAGCAAGGTGATAGGTCCTCAAGTTATCCTCAGCTCGCTTGTACACACACACACACACACACACACACACAGTTCAAGTCTGTCTCCTCAAGACACTGGCCAGGAGAGACAACTCTGTGCATCTTGGCCCTATACATTCTAGTTTTGCACTGTGATCTTTTCCTCCTCGTGCTCAGAATTCCCTTTTTAAAAGCCTTAGGCACTTGCTTTTCATCTCAGAAGAAATTACTCGGAGGCCGTGATTTATTCTTTACATTCAGGTAGCACTAGAAGCTGTAATTTGTTTCTGACTTCTGTAATGTTTTTAAGGTAGGCCTATCCTTGGTCAGTAATGCTATTCAAGATCTCCTTGTGTTTATTCTGGAAGATACCAAAGCAGGGGGCTTAAATGGTGTGAGTTCCAATGTAGATATACACCAAGCACAGAAATGAATGTTCACAAAAGGTTCGATGGCTCCCCAGAAAGCACATCTGACTAAAGCACACCTGTGGGGTGAGCTAAGGCTCTGACTGGAGCAGAGTAGGTCTGGACGGAAGTGGCTGAAAGCTTTGTACCTGCAGGCCGCATTGACAGAAAGATCGAGTTCCCCCTGCCTGATGAAAAGACCAAGAAGCGCATCTTCCAGATTCACACCAGCAGGATGACCCTGGCTGATGATGTAACCTTGGATGACTTGATCATGGCAAAGGACGACCTCTCGGGGGCCGACATCAAGGTGAGTGACTGCGAGGCTTACCTATAAAACAAGCCAGGGCTTACCTGGCTTGTCAGGAAGGACTGCAAACTCTAGGGTGGCAGTTACTGAGTGGGTGCCTAGGCTTTACTGTCACAGTCGCTGTGTGGCTTAACGTTACATCCAAATGGAAGGTTTGTTTTTTATTTGAAGTCATTTAATGCATTAATTTATGAAGTGACTCCACCCCTGTGAACCCACAAGGATCAATCACTAACATTAAGTTTATGACCTCATGTTCAAGGCCTAGGTGATTTGTTCAGGTAAGTCAGACCTTAGTCCTTTGCAGGGAAGTGTCTTCTGGGAGAGCTCGCCTCAGAGCTGCAGAGGGTCCCCACACTGCCCTCTTATCCCACCTTGTGTTGATGGGCTAAGGCCTGTCAGCAGTGAATGTGGGTACAGGCTCCTTTCCTTCAGGGAGCAGGGTCTTCCTCAGCGTGAGTACCTTGGTTAGGTAGAAGAGACCCCACAGGGTGCTTTTTCAGGCCAGCACCTGCACCAGGCCTCTAAGGTCATTGACGTCAGTCCTATAGAACTAGGTTAAATAGCTTAGTTTAGATTTTCTTTTTTCATTGAAAGTTACTTTTTAATTATACTATACCGACTTTTCTTAAAAGTTTTCAAGCGTTCAGAAAGTTGCAACAGTATGCACATATCCATATACCCATCTAAATTTAAATGGCTAACCATTTCTTATCCTCACACACACCTACTTGTTGGTTGAACCATTTAAAGTAAATCTGATGATCATGTCCACAACAACTTGTGGCACACAACATGTGCCAGGTTTGTGGTATTTTAGCTTTGTTAATTTGAGATTCTTTTTAGATTTCGTTTTTAATTATGTATGTTCGTGTGTGGGAATGTACCTGCAAAGGCAAAAAGAGGGCATCAGATTCCCTGGAGCTGGAGCTACAGGCAGTTGTAAGCCCAAAGTGGGTGCCAGGAACCAACCCTGCAATGCACTCTGAGCTGCTGAGCTGTCTCCCCAGTGCCCAATATTGTGTTTTAATGCATGTGTTACAAGGGCTCGTTACACTTATGGCAAGTTACTGAAAAGTACACTAGAATAATTACTGTATGCCAGCATATCAAACAGGAGTAGGTGCTCTGACTGTAAGGTAAAGAAATAGACATATGCTCAACTCTGCCTTTTGGCATATCACTTTCTCTGTTTCACAGAAATATTTTTAACAAAAGTAGAGCTACAAGAATTTACTGATTGGCCAAACCACACAGCTGTCAGAACCTGAACCACATCTCGGGTCCCCAGGTCCCTGCGGGTCTGCTCCCTTAAAGCCTGCCCAGTTTATGCATCTTGGATTCTTTCAGAAATTATGATGCATGAGACATTTAAAAAATAACCTGTTCCCAAATGAGCAATTGTGTTTAGTCTGCCTTATACGTTATTTCAAAATATCTTTTCTGAATTCCTTAAGGTAAAAATTAGTGTTTCAGTCTGAACATACTGGGGTTTTAGGGTTTTGGGGTTTTTTGTTTTTGGTCTTTTTTCTGGGGGGGGGGTGTTCGAGATAGGGTTTCTCTGTGCAGCCCTGTCCTGGAACTAGCTCTGTAGACCATGCTGGCCTGCCTCTGCCACTGCACCTGGCTCATACTGTTCTTTCTTTCAGGCAATCTGTACAGAAGCTGGCTTGATGGCCTTGAGGGAACGCAGAATGAAAGTAACAAATGAAGACTTCAAGAAATCTAAAGAGAATGTTCTTTATAAAAAACAAGAAGGCACCCCTGAGGGGCTCTATCTCTAGTGACCCACAGTTGCCTTCAGGAAAGTGAATGAGTTTCCCCTGCCTGGGAGGATGGGAAGCTGCCCCAAGGAATCCATTTTCCAGTTGATCTTTGCTAGTAGAGCACCTGTATCTTGGAGGGTGCTGTGCAGGGTGCCCATCGGGCAGTCTCTATCATTGTGTTATGCTGCTCTCTGCCCCAATAAAGGGTCATCCTGTTTTGCTTTCTATCATGACCAAAAGCAACTTGGGAGGCAGGGGAGAGTTTATCTTGTCTCATAGCTTACAGTTCATCCTGACTGGCCAGGGAAGGAACCTTGAGGAAGGAACCGAAGCAGAAGCCATGGAGGACTTCCCAGCTTGCTCAGTCTGCTTTCTTTATACACCCTAGGACCACATGCCTAAGGTTGGTACCTCTCACAGTAGGCAGGACCCTCCCTACATAAATTGCCTAAGAAAATGCCCAGCATGGAGGCATTTTCTCAGTTGAAGTTCCATCTTCCGGTTGACTCTAGCTTCTGCCAAGTTGACAAAAAAGTGATTGGCATAAGCATACAGCTGGGCTGTGGCTGTGCACCCACACCCTGCCACAGACAGGAGGATCCTGCACTAGGGAAGCTGTTGGTAACCACAAGGGGCCCCACCTTGTGTCCAAAGCCAGTGCCTCAGGCAGAGCCACAGGGCCAGTGGTATTTGAGTAGTAAGGGCTACTTCCTGTGGCTATTTTCAGAGGAGACCACTTTGCTCTATGGACTGCAGGGGTTCCACGCTGAACAACACATACTGGTTTCCCAAGTGGCTGAGGACCCCTAAAAGAAGTCAGTGAAGAATCTTACCCTAACCATGCCTGCCTTTGTTCTGGGCTCAGAACCCTCAGCACTTTGTATTTCCTTTTTTAGTAGATGGTTCCTTAAAGCCAAAGAGGGGCAGGTGGCCTGTGGGGAGGGAGCATACTCCTTTCCTGTTGCTACCAGGACTTAAACAGTATAAATTTATCTCAGTTTATAGGTCAAAAGGCCACTCAGAAAGCTAGACTCTTAATATCCGCTGTGCTCCTTTCTGGAAGCTCAAGAAGAAAACCACTTTCCCTGAGGTCCAGGTTGGCAGAATTCAGCTCCTGCTGAGGTCAACACTTCATTGCTGACTGTCAACTGAGAGCCTTTCCCAGCTTGTGGAGGCCACCCTTACTCCTGAACCTCAAGGTCCAGGCTTCAAAGACAGAACAGCAGGCCAAGCTCTGTATCCTGTCTTTCTCCTACCCACTCCCAACCCCCTCCCCTCCACCCATCTTCCTGTGTCTGCCCCCATCTACTTTGCTTCTCCACTTCAAAGTCTTGTGAGCAGACTGGGCCTATTCAGATAACCCAAGACAGCCTTCCCACTTTATTGTCCCTATTTTGTTGTTGAGACAAAATCTTAATATGTAACCCAGGCTGGACCTGGACTTACTGTGTAGGTCAGGTTGGTGTTAAATTATCAGTGTTCCTTCTGCCTCTGCTTATAGACATTTGACACCATTCCTCGTAGGTTATTCACCTTGTAGGTTATTCACAGGTTCCAGATTAATGGTGTGGCTAGGATGGGGTAGGGAAGATTTCTGCCCACCAACAATATGTATACACACATGGCCCTGTATACGCACACACGTGAGTGGGTACAGTTTAGTGTGGAGATGGGCTGTCCATGAGAAGCAACAGCATCAAAACTCAGCATGGAGTATGCCACCTGCCTGGAGCATTGGGAACCAAAGGTAGGAGAAGTATACATGGAAGGGTGAGAAGCAGCCACAGGACAGCGCAAGGTCCTGCATCTACATCCCAAGATAAACAAGATAAATACATCAGTATTGTTAGTACTAGGGACACAAAAGCAAGAGAGGCAAGAGTTCAAGAACACCCTGGGCTCCAGAAGAACATTTCAAAAACATGGACAGAAGCTACACACTCCTTGTAGGCATCCCCTCGGTGAATGCAGATGAGCCAGCCCTCAGAGCCAAGCTCACAGTGGGAAAAGGCTAAGGCTGAGCTACAGAGCTCTCTGGAGTAAGAAGCCAGTGTGCATGCTCATAGCCTTCGTGACTAGAAAGGACTTTTCACACCAGGCTCAGATCAGCTGGGAAACAGCTGTGGACATGGTTTAGACTGCTCTAAAGTCACCAGCAAGCCTCCTGCAGAGGTGCTGGTGCCCTGTGCAAAGGATTCCACAGTCGTGAACATCTGGGCTACAGTGGAAGGCAAATTCTGAGCAGTGCCAGGCAGACCCAACCCAATACAAGGTCCCTGTGAATGCTGCTGAGACAGGTGTCACCAGAGCAAGGCCTGAGGAGTAACAAACTTGCCACACCTCAGGCAAGGCAGGAAATGTTAAATAGCCACCTACTGTGCTGGATGGAATGGACGCTATAGATCTCTACTTATCAGCCCAGGGGAAGAGGGAAGAGGTGTCAGTGGCAAGTAGCCCGACTGTGACTCCAGAGTCCGAGACCTAAACCAGGATTGTGGACACCAAGGGCTACCTGTGGTGTGATGACGCCAGTGCTGGCTGAGCAGTGGTTGGGCAGAGGGAGTAACTGCACACATCTCAACCACAAAAGGTTTATCGCCTGCATGACTGCATCTGAACATATATTAGGTCACATATATAATATGTAAAACGATACATCCGAACCCCACCCAGACAGTGGAGATGGTCCCTGCACAGCTGCGACTGTCCTGGCCCCTTGATCCCATTCTGCTCTGCAGGCTGACAGCCCTGGTCACACTCAGTCCTCCAGCAGGAGTTCCAGCTCCTCCAGGGGCAGGCGTACACGAAGCTCCTTCTCAGTCATCACGTCCAGGATCTCCTGCAGCTCGTCTGGGAAGTATTCCATGGCATCCATGTACAGCACCTAGCAGCAGAGAGAGATCAACACTGGCCATGAGCACAGAGCCCCAAGATCAAGGAGGGTTCCAGCAGATCCCATCTCATTGCTGCTGAGACTTGTCTGGCTCAGGCAGCTCTGTCCAGGGAAACACTGAATGGCAGTGAACACTGAGTGAAGCCTCACTGATGGTGCCAGCAGGGAGACAGGCAGTGGTCAGCAGCACCTCTTAGTCTGGGAGGACACGGGCATCTGGGCGCTGTCACTAAGAACCGGTGGTACTGTGGGGACAGTGCACTAGGAACCGGTGGTGCTACAAGGGGACAGCATCACTTGGAAAAGGCTTTGGAGCAGGTCCTGTCCCTGACACTGGATGCAGAGGCCAGCATGGAGGTCCCTGGGAAGCTGAAGCCAGCACGGTGTTTAAAGCTTACCTTTGCCCACGGACAGCTCTGGAGTGCCTTGTAGAACACGCCTTTGCTTCTCTCCTTGTTTCCTAAGGAAACCTGAGTTAGGAAAAGAGGGGTTTTTTTTGAAGTGGGCAGTGGAGGCAGGGAGCCTAAGGCTACAACAGTGCACGGTCTGCGCCTGTGTGGACTGGCACCACCATGTGCACTCCATGCATCCCTGGATGCCATGTGGGACAGTTCCCAGGTGCAGAGAATGCGCTTGGGCCACAGCTGTGTTGGGTCATTCGAAACTGTTGACCTCTGAAGCCTTGTGCCTCCCCCTTTACCACCATCATGTCTGGGTGTCAGGAACAGGGCTTGGGGTGAGACGTGTCCATAAAGTGAGGCTGGTGACTGCATGCATGGAAAATGATTATCTTCAGAGACCAAAACTGGGATACCTGGGGTACTAGTTACCTCATTTCTCTGAAAGACAGCTTACAAGACAAGTATGATACTACACATCCACACGGGGCTGAGGCAGGAGGGTAACAAATTCTAACCGGCCTGGACTAAATAAATAAGACAAAGAATGAATGAATAACAAATGGCAACTTTTCCCACCACTTACTAAAGTAAAATTTTCCATCCGAGTCTAGAGGCCGGGCCGCCTTGGAGGCAGCAGGATGCAGTCTCTACAACCCCATGCTCTGTGGCCGGCCAGCCATGCTTCTGTAAGAAGCTTCCAGTCTGCATTTGTTTAAGAGGGAAGGAGAGGTGGGAGGGAGAGAGGAGGAGAGGGAGGAAGAAAGGCAGAGAATGGATGAGAGGAAGAAGGTAAAGATGGAGGGCTTTCAGTACACGGTATAGCTACCTGTTTTCAGATGGCTTTAAAAAAAATCACCAGGTGGTGGTGGCACACGACTTTAGTTCCAGCACTGGGGAGGCAGAGGCAGGCAGATCTCTGTGAGTTCGAGGCCAGCCTGGTCTCCAAGTGAGTTCCAGGACAGCCAGAGTTACAACAGAGAAACCCAGTCTCAAAAAACAGGAACAAAACAAAAAACAAAAACCACCAGTTCTTCAGTCACACAGTTAAACTGTGCATTACCAGTCTCCTACTAGTACAGCTACAGATAACAGCTCTGATGTGTGTGTCGTGCTTGTAATGGTTGTCTAGGTTATTGCCTAGGGGTTTGAGGCCATATCGTGAGACCACGGTATCAGCAGGTTGAAAACACTCCAGCCCTCGGGGCACGCTTTCCTGTTTTGAGAACACATGTCCCATGGAGAACTGTGAGGTCTGACTACAAACTCATCACCTTTCCCATGCTGTAGACCACCCTCTTTCTTTACCCCATGCATCCCCCATCCGAGGGAGGCCGACTTGAGGTGTGGGTCTCCCGTTTCCTTGCTCAGACAGCTTGTTAACAGGTTCTTTCTCCTTAGAAAAACTGGATGGAAGAAAAGACACTATTCCTGTCTCTGAGACTCTGATTCCTCTTGGAGCGGGAAGAAGATCTTACACAAAGGCTTCACCTTCCACCGGGAACCAAGACACACAGGCACCTGAGCAGGCACATGTTCTCTCCACAGTGGTAGCTACCAGCAGGCAGCCAGGGCAACAGTAGCAAGTGTTGGCACTCCCGTCCCTAGAGGCCAACTAGGGTTTAATAACCCACTTGCTTTGGCATCTTCATGCCTTTCCAGCTGATGTGTACCACCTTCAGATGGGGGAAGCAACAGCTCTCAGAAAACTAAGAGGAAAAAGCCTTCAGGCTTTTGCAAAACTCGACTGTTCTTCCATTATGCACACATCTGAGCGACGGTTTGTCAGCCCCTATCATTTTTTAAATAAATTTACAAAAACTGACATCCACCGTCCCCAAATGTAAAGATACCCTCTCTAGTACTTCCTGTGTGACTTCTTGAGGTGAGACTGAAGCTCAGGGGGGGTTCGTTCTTCGGGCTAGGACAAAGGCTGAACCTCCCAGTGGCCCTGAAAAATGAAGGCCTAAGTTGCCTAAGATCTGTGAGCAGCCAACAGATCAACAGTAAACTGCACGGAAGGTAAAGAAAATCTAACGGTGACAACCCAGAAATGCCCCAGTTCCTACACAGTGAGACAGCGTGCACAGCTAGTCACAAAATGGCTGCCTGGCTTATCTACTTAGGTGTCTCTCCCTACTGTGTAGGTACATGACCAGAGTCTGGGGAGGGCACTGGCCCCAGCTTGGTTCAAAGTGCTGACGTGTGCACAGAGCATCAGCTGGAAGGGGGGCAACCAGGGGCTGTGATCCGCCAAATCCCAACCTAAGTCAGAAAACTTAGCTGCTGTTTGTCTGGTTCCTTTTCTTTCTATACTCAGCCAACAAGAAGTTTTAGTGTCCTCAATAGTTCTGCAGGGAAAAGGCGTGCTAGCATGCAGCATGTCTGCATGCCATCCAGAGGTCCCAGTGCACGAGCAGACAGCCACCCTCCTCAATGGTCTTCCACAGCAGCACTCCCCGGTCCTCCCCTGACATCTGCTGCCCATGTCTTGGGCTTTAATTCTCTTTTTTACTACAGTTAATTAACAAAGTGCTAGGAGCCCACCCAGATGCCTCAGGAACTGCCAGGCGAATTCACTGCTCCAGTTAATCCTTGGTTTTAACACCACTTCATCAAAGATACAAATTTCTTAAGGGCCCAGACTTTTCAAGTCAACAGCAGTTTTTTGTATACAACCCACGCAAACCTGGCTCGCTGCAGTCTCAGTAAAAATTCCATCATCTGACCTTTCCCTGTGGCCATCCAAACACTTGGGACACGAAACTGGCAAATGGACAAATATCCCCTTCCACTCTACAGCTCTTTGCTGGGAAAGATAGAGAGACAGGGAAATTGGGGAGGGGGCTGACTAGACCCGGGTTCTGCTGGCCACACTGGGTTAACAGGCAGTCAGATCAGAACACACCACAAATAACATCTCTGCATGCAACCCCTCTGTTTCATGTGGAATCCAGCCATAAAACCTGGGCTTCTGGCTCTAAAGAATTAATGTAAGTGTTGAGGACATAGTTCAGCTGGTGAAGTGCTTGTCCTACAAGCACAAAGAATCCAATTTCCAGAGCACACGGAAAAAGCAAAGAAAAAATCAAAACAAGTGTGGCACAGAACTGTTATCCCAGCATCCAGGAGGCAGAGACAGGAGGCTCCCCAGGGCTCTCAGGCCAGCCAGCCTAGCCTATCTGGCAAGTTCTAAGCCAAGTGAAAGACACTATTTCAGCACCCATAGTTGATATTTGGCCTCTACATGCACACACATATGAACACACACACACACACAGGACTACATCTAGACACAAAAGAGTGACTATGAAGAAGACACAGACCTTGGTGACGATCACTCTGATACAACTCTGCACCTAAGAATGTGCCCGTTTTCTCCACATGCACCAAGAGCTGTCCTGGGTGACACGTCCTCCAGGTGCTTCTGGGTCCCTCTGGCCCTCAGTTCAGGGCTGATGCAGGGATCAGGGAAGGCACCACGTGACTTCTAAGCTAGGCCAGATTGCCTTCCTCCCTCTTTCTCTCTCAGCTGCAGACTAAACCCAGCACCTGTGCTTGCTGGAACTGATCTACACGTCCCGCTCAAAATTCCACAACCTTGACTGAACCTTATCTTTTAATAACAAAGTTAAATCACGGCCAGGAAATGCTGGTGAGTAGGATGGCAAGAACACAGCCTTCTTTAAGAAGAAACTCTTGGACCATTTTCCAAGATGCAAGCTTAACAAAGTCAATTCAGAGACACCAACAGCCCAGTAATTACTCTCGAATTTCCTGAGAGAGGGCACCACTCAATCAATCAAGGTTAACCAATGCCAACAGAGGTGAAAACAAAGCCCTCTTCCCACGCAGAGGCTACAGACAGCTTCGGTTTTTCAGGAATTTAGACACAGGGCTTTGACTAAACAAAAGCAGAGTCAAAAATACTTTCTTACCATAAAATTCAAATACATCCTCCACAGTAGGGGACACTGGCTGCCCTTGTCGCTCCGAATTGCATTTTCAAACAAGGCTCTGATCCGATGTGTAAGACCGGTCTCTGGGAGGGTGGCGTGGACCTCTCTACCACCAACCCTGCAAGGAAGACACTCGGGTTACCCTGAGACAAGCTCTCTCCCCAACGGCATAGCAGGAAGACATACTTCAGCAAGACAGAGGTCAGCTGCACCTACATCAGTTTTCAGGGAAGTGCTGTCCCCAGGTATGGGCGTACTGGCCTGATGCAGGTGTCCCCCAGGTGTGGGCATCTGCAGGTGTCCCCCAGGTGTGGGCATCTGCAGGTGTCCCCCAGGTGTGGGCATCTGCAGGTGTCCCCCAGGTGTGGGCATCTGCAGGTGTCCCCCAGGTGTGGGCATCTGCAGGTGTCCCCCAGTTGTGGGCATGCTGCCCTGCTGCAAGTGTTCTTCAGGTGTGGGCATGTCGGCCCTGCTGCAGGTGTGGCCTGAGCAGAGGCACTGGCCAGGGCGTTTCTGGACTGTGCTGAGCCTGCCCAGAACCATCCACAAACCCACCCTGTAATGAGAATGCAGTCTTCCTTTGGGACAGAAAAGGGTGTTTGACTTAAAATAGATAAAAGACTCAGATGGAGTGAATAACGGAGGAAACAAAAACCAAGCAAAGTGAAATACCATTCAAAGCAACCTAGTTTACATGACTGAGGTGAAGCAACAGCAAACACTCCAAAAGGAACCATTCCTAAGCTGTTCCCAGGAGACCACTGAGCCTTCAGAGGTAACACGCTATGTCAGAAGATGGCACGTGAAACCTGACACCGGTCCCGACGAATGCTGCCGGGCTCGCAGCTACTCTGCACCCTCTCCAGGCTAAGCACATGATGCACTGCACCCGAGAGTCACGACAGCAGAGGAAACTGTCCGGGAGATGAAGTGCTGTGCTGAGTCACCCAGGGGACAAGTGGCAGAGTGGGCGCTGGGATCAGAGCTGACCTCTAGAGTCGGTTGACAGCACAAAGCTCTCACTACAGCTCCTCACTCAGCAGATAAGGTCAGGCCGGAGCCTGGGGCAGGAAGGCAGTCACCAACATTTCTAATGAGGACGGAGCTACGTCCTGAGTGTCTTACTCACTTTCCAGTCTGCTACTGGACTACACCTAGAGCAGCTGCAGCGAGCGCAGTGCGCCCTGTGCCATGCCCACCTCCACATGCCGGAGACCTGGCAAGGGGCTGGGAACATCCCAGAAAGGTCTGTGAAGCCCATCCGTGAGACTGCCAGTCATTACCTCTGAACAGATTCTACCAGCCTCTTCCTCATCTTCTCAGCTTCAATTGCAAACAGCCACGGCTCCAAGGGTTTGGCAGACCTGGTGACTATGTCAAAGAATCTTCTGGTCTTGTTAGCGCTGTGGGACTTATTCTGAATCTGTACATACGCCCTCCAAAGGACCTGGTTGCCCGGATACAGCTTTAGAGCCTCTGAGAGTGTGTCTCGGAGTGGAGCCAGAGGGTATACACTAACATTCATGTGGAATCTCAGCAGACTTGTGTGCATCAGAGTGATAGCTTCGAGAACACTGGGCAAACTCTGGGAGCTGGGGCTGTCCTCCGGCCCAGGGCCTTTTGGGAGAACAGAACCCTTCAACTTGGCAAACACTTGCCCATATATCTGCACAGCAGCATCGATCCCTGCAGTCAAATACTGAAAGAGCATAAAGCATCTGACCAGGCTACCCAGGCAGTCCGAGGACTCTGCAGCAGCTGGGCCGGAGGCACAACTCTGTCCCAGGCAGTCCTGCAGAGCGTGCTCATAAGCCTTCCGAGCCTTCAGAACCTGAGTGGCCAAGACCTGCCCGGTGTAGGGTCCATAGGGGCTGCTCTCGGTCAGCCGTGTCAGTACGTGGACAGCTCTGCCCGTGGCAGCTCCTCCCAAGCCGGGCGACAGTTCCATCTCCAGCTCGGCGTAGAGCAGACTGAGTTCACAGAGCTCACGGTCCTTCAGCTCGCTGCTGCCTGCCATGCTGAGGGCTGTATCGAACACTTTCCTGGCATCCTCTATGTTGCCAAGCAACCACTCCAGGTGTGCATACTGCTTCCAGAGGCAAAAGTTGTTGCGGTTTTCTGGCTCCTTGAGGAGACTCTTGGCTAGCTTTTTGCAGTTCTTTCCCTGAGACTTTAATCGCTTCTTCTTAGCGTGTAGACACCAAATGACCTACAGCAAGAAGAACAGAACAGTGCTGGGTCCCCAAGCACTCCCCTTTGTTCTGGCAGGTTGAGGAGGCACTGGTGAGGCAGCAGTGCCCACACTTCCTCTGTCAAATCTGGCTAACGCCAGCTCCCCGAGCTGGCAATGAAATCGGGGTTTGCCATAGCCATGGGTGCCAGCATGAACATAACGAGGTTTTCACTTGTCTCTCTACAGACAGGCCTGAGCCTCTCAGATGCTTGTCTCCAGAGAGATGGGCCACAGTTCCCTTTTGTCCAAAGGCAGGAGCTCGCTGAGGGTGGGCTATGAGACATAACGTGACCGGACGTCTGCCTTCCATGTTTCTAATGACTCAGCCATCCAGTTAATGACACTTTGCAAAGACACTAGCTTCATACAACCTGGTGTAAGCTGTAGATAGTTTTGAAGTTAAATATTAAAAAACAGAAGACATAAAATGGGGGAAGAGTTGGAGGGGAGACTCTGTAGATATGATTTAAATACATTGTACTAAATATATAAGTATATATGCTTATACTTATATATATACTAAAAATAAAAATATGTATGTGCACATATGTGTGTGTGTGTGTATGTGTGTGTGTATGTGTTTTAAATGAGTTAAGAACGTATTATCCAAAAAAGTCAGTATTAAAACTGGCCAGCAGAGGGCAGAGCAGTTGCTGGAAACTCACTGAGCCCATGGCTATAAAGCATGGGTAAGTAGCTTATTCTCCTAGCCTAAGATCCTCTAGCCCTAGATCCTCTAACCCTGCTTAAGCTGATGCTGGGTCTTAGCACTAAGTGCCTGTATAATCACAGACAACACAGCTCTGGCCACCAGTCTCCAGCCTGCCTGCTGCTCCTCCCACACCCGAGGTGACTGCCAGGGTCACTGAAGGACTGTGACGATGATCTAGAGGTGCCACCCCCTGTGAAACACCGCCATGAAAGGACGGAGGAGGCAGCTGTGCTTACCTTTGCCATCTCGTACCGTAACCAGGCAAGGCAGAGCTGAGACTTTTGCTTGCCCGAGAACAAAGGCAGCACAAGGTGGAAGACATTGCGGACAAACTCCTCGCCCTCTCGGTTGTGACCCTTGGTCCAGCGAGGACAGCCCAACTGGTCCGTGTAGCCAACACAGCTAATGCCCGAAAATGAAGGGTTGGAATAAGTCAAGGGCTTTTCATCATAAAGTTCACTGTGGAAGATACTGCTCTCGTCCAGGGCCAGGTAAAGGCAGGAGGCTGGAGGAAGGAAGCCGGAAGGCACGCCCAAGAACTGCAGAAAGGCCTCAATGAGCTCGAATTGAAGACTCGGGCTGGACAGTCTGATCAGAGATTGCCCAATATCGTCAAACAGCACCTGTGAGCAAGGCAAGACACAGCCAATGAGCGAACAGAAGCTAACACAGGTGTTGTAGCTCTTTACACAGATGTGCTGATTCAACCTTAGTCAAAGGAAGTTTTAAAGAGACAGTAGCTAGGTTTTCAGCAAACACAAAAAATCAAGAGGCCTCCTAAGTGGCACTCAGAGAACAGCGAGCTGCATCCTGGAAGTGCCAGTAGCATGTGTGCACACACCCAGGGAGCCCTGGGAAGGAGGGAAGGACAAATAGGCCGAAGCCAACAACTCCCAAAGCAATCTGGGCTCACAGACAACCTAGACCCGATTCACTTCAGAGCAGACACACGTGCTGCAGCTGCTCTGGCAGGTAACAATTACAGAGATCTTAGGGCGGAAGACTATTTCTAGTTTCTTTCTAGAGATTTACTTCAGAAAATAAAAACTGCTCAAGGACGGATAAACAGGCACAAGGTAAGACGGAGACAACAGAAGGAACGGACCTGTAAAGAGCAGCCGAGACGCTAGCTGGACATGCTCACAGGTGACTCACACCATCACTTTCAAACGCACAGCCAGGGACATCATCTCAAGGTGCTTTCCTGCTGACCGCCTCTATGCCTCTTAGTGGAGGAAATCAGGTACAAGCACAATAAACCTCGACTGCCCAGGATTCAACCAATGAACCATTGACTAATCAGAGAGCTCTTCCACCTTGGGATCAGGGAAAATGCAAAATGACAGGAAGTTGCTCAGACAGTCTGCTCCAGAAATCAGCTCGACTATGAACTCTATAAAATCCTCAAACACCAAAACAATGATCGTCCCTTTAAACGTTCAGTAGCTTCAGCCAACAAAGGGGCCCGGGGCCTCCCAGGCTCTCTGCTCCCTGCAACAGGCCTGCTGAAGTTTCACTAGAGGCTGCCTCTTCTTGTCCACCCCTACTCTACTGTGTCCTAACTCCCGTCTGGCCACTCTGTGGACCACCTCCTACGCTGCCAGCTCTGGGGCCTACGTGCTCCAGCATCAGACATCCCTGCAGCAGCCACCCGCCACTGCCTGAGCAGTAGCTATAGGACAAGCATGTAGGCGCAGATGACAAGCAGGGAACAAGAGGCAGCCCTCCCCGTCAGGGCACCTCACTTGTAGGGAGGGTCACAAGAGCCTCATCCACTGAGAAAACCTCTTGATCTACACATACCACATCCCAAGCCAGGCAATGAGCTGGGATCTTGTAAAACTGGACCAATTGGTGGCACACACCTGTAATCTCAGCACTTGGAAGGCTAAAGGGAGTTGGATCATGAGTTCAAGACCAGCCTGGACCACACAGCCCCAACAGAACAAAACAAAAAATAAATAAACAAAATAGTACATCTTTATTTTAATTTGAAATATTCAGAGATGCCAGCCACTAAACAGAGTAGTAAGTACCAAGTCACTTAATGACATAAGTGAAGTATCAACACTAGCTCCTTCTTCATCCATCAAGATACAGCACCTGCCCTGGGGGCTGGAGAGCTGGCTCAATGGTTCAGAACCATGAGATCCAGAGTTCAGATCTCTCAGCATCTACTTAACACCAGAGTCTTGCACACCCAAGAAGGGTGGAGACCATTATAATGATCTCTGGGGTTTGCTGGCTTCCAGCCTAGCCTAGAAATTCAAGCCCTGGGTTCAGGGAGGGATCCTGCCTCAAAGGAATAGGTGGAGAGTAAGAGGGGAAGACACTTGATGCCCTCTTCTGGCTGCCGTGCATCAAACGAACACACACACACACAGACAGAGAGAGACAGGAAAAGAGGAGAGAGAGAGAAAGAGAAGAGAGCGAGCGAGCGAGCGCTTTCTGCTGTAGTTAAGAACGCATACCTGTCTCTCGGGGTCCTCGCAGTCTTCCTCCGTTTGCTTCTTGGTCTTATCAGGGCGCCAGGGCCGCCAGTGCCTCTGGTCTCGGGAACGTTCAACAGCAAGCCAGATCCGCCACTTGGGCAGAGTCTTGTCTTTTATCTCCTCCTCATCCTCTTCTGGCTCCTCTTCATCCTCATCTAGAGAACAATGGAACACCTAGTTCACTGGAGCAGAAAATAAACCCAGCACCAGCACCGGCGGCCTTCTGTGCCAGCTGCATGTGGGCATGCGGCAGAGACAGACTCTCCTGAAGCAGGGAGGGTCCCAGCAAAACAAGCAGTGAAAGATGGGATGGGGGTTTCTTAATGCTTTCACCAAAAAAACTGGGAACACAATTCTAGACTATTCTACCCAAGAGAACTTCCCGAGAAGTGCTAATGCCGCCGCCACCTACATGTGACTCACTGACTCTTAATTTCACTTAAAAACAGATAGCTAAGCCAGGTGGTAGTGGCGCACGCCTTTAATCCCAACACTCTGTAGGCAGAGGCAGGGGGATCTCTGTGAGTTCAAGGCCAGCCTGGGCTACAGAGTGAGCTCCAGGACAGCCAGAGTTACAACAGAGAAACCCTGTCTGGAAAAAAAAAAAAAAAGAACTAGAGGCAATGTTTTGAACAACACTGTTCTGAATACAGAGAACTCAGTGACTGCACTGGCTAACGCTCCTGTCGGCGAGGGGCCTCATCTTTACAACCTATCACAGTCGCTTGACTTGAAACGTAATCTAGGGCATTCAACAACTTAGTTCATTTTTCCCTAAGTCTGGACATGCAGTATTAAAGAAGTCTCCGTTGCTGCAAAGCCCAGTATTTTCTGGGCATAGACAAATGGAGTAAGCACATATAGAAAGAATTTGGCGGTTTCTTGATAAACTAACAGGCACTACCACAACTGCGGGAAGAGAAAACTGAGACACACCCACAAACGCAAGCAAGGCCTATGCTACACACCCGTGCTCAGGGCAGCTCTACTCATCAGAGCCAAAACCAAAATGGCCTTGGTTTCTTAGGGCAAGGTGAGTACCCCGACTGGAGCTTACTGGTACCCTGTCTAATGCTCACCATTAAGTGAACACTTTATAATTTAAGCGGAAGGTGAGCTTCCCAATGTGCGCTGTCTCGCCCAGCTCTACTTGGCTTCTGATTAGATTTCTCCACTGAGCCTTGCCCTCTTTTTCTACTGAAACTGTGGCTGAGAGACCGGAAGCCAGTAGTCTGCCTCAGTCCTACTGGCTGACTCTGTCAGGAGTACAAACCTAGACAGCACTTTGGTGTCAGACAGAGTGACAGCTATGCACACATTAAATAATATTGTTTTTTTAATGTTCCTAAAGAGGCAAGAATTTGTCAAAGAATTTGTTAGTCTGAGCGTTGCCAAAAGACTGCCTTAAATCTACACCCAAACGAATGGAAAGCAGGGGCCTAGCAACACTCTGGCTACTTGAGGAGCAACTTGGAAAAGCTTTGCTCTGGAAGCCTCAGACCCTCGGATGCTCGAGTGCTGCAGACTAAGGGAATGGGGGGGCTGAGTGCTTCAGCAGGCCACAGTGTTCGCTCAAGTCCTTCCGACAGTCTGGTGCTCGTACAGTGCTCTGGAGCCACCCCCGTGAAGAAGCTTCTATAGAGAATCAGTCATGAAGGGGGACCCAAACCCCAGAAGAGAAGGCACGGCCCAATTCCTGGAAGCACTGACCTGGGTTGACAAGCACCCAGCCGCCACGCTCCTGCTGGTGCATCCACGCCCGCCAGCCTCGGGCTCCCTTCTCCCCAACACGGGGCTCGCCGCTGTCCCAGAAGGGTTCAAAGAATTCCACCTGTTCAGGTTTAAAGAACAGAAGTTAGGCCGACCCCAAGCAGAACTCCCGAGTCATTAGGCCATGTAAGCGCAGGTGGCTCTCTGAGAGCACAGGGTCCCTGAAATACCTGACGGCCAGTGTTTAAAGTCAGTCCATGGTACGCACGCCAAAGCAAAAAAAGGAATTATTTTGGCAGGCGGCTTCCAAAATGGACCCTGTCACTCCATGCCTGCCTTGGTATACAACCTTAAAGTGTGGGCTGGACTTAGTGACGTCTAAGATCAGGTTATGAAAGGCTGGTCAAGGTCTGGTGACAAGGGCCTGCAGCTGGATAGAAAGCAAGTTTTCCAGCTCTGACGCCAACCGACACCTGAAGTCATGTTGTTTTCAAGACATTTTGAGAGAACAGAAATTCAAAACTTCAGTGGGACAGACTGAGCTCTTGAAGGGACATTCACATCTTAAGGAACTGCTTAATCCTAGCATCCAGCTCAGCACATGGTAGGAACTCAATACATGCCTTTGGCACAGATGTGT